>CP099849.1:22050700-23250700 GCA_030062745.1 Capitulum mitella
CGTAGCCAAAGGTTCGTTAACAAAGGTTCGTATCGGAAAGTAGTCGCTGCGGGTTTACGCCGAAGGCGCGGTATAGGACACCAGAGGCCGCAGTCCGATAAAGAGTGCGATCAGGCTTGGTGCGGTCCAGCAAAGAGGTGAGGATATGTTAGGTTAGATTAGGTTACTATTTTACGTCCGCTTCCTGTCCGGCACGAGCCTTTTCCGATACAAACATTAAGTTTACTGACCTTTGGTTTCGAACCTTTTCGTTACGAATTGTTTCCCTTACGAACCTTTCCCTACGAACCTTTTTCTTTAGCGAGACGAACTTGTCCTAGACGAAATTTTGCCCTTGGCGAACTCTTGTTCTAGACAAACTTCTGTGATGATGGTGGTGATTCGAAATGACGGACTCCTGTATTAGACAAACTTTGGACCCATACAAGCTCTTGCCTTATACGAACTTTTGTCCTAGGTGAACTTCTGCGTGAAGAGTTTTCGTCCCAGACGAACCTTTACACTAAATGAACTTTTGCCCTAGACGAACTTCCGCAAGACGAACTTTTGTCCTAGACGAGCTTTTGCGCTCAACGAACTTTTACCCTTGGCGAACTTTTGCCCTAGATAAGCCTTTCCACGATGAACTTTTGCATGACGAACTTTTGTTCTGAACAAACTTCTGCCCTAGACCAACTTTTACACGACGAACTCCTGCAGGACGAACTTTTGTCCGACGAATTTTAGTCCGAAGAACTTTTGTCCGACGAGCTTCTGCGATAGGAACTTTTTCCCTAAAACCCACTCAGATATTAGACGTTATGACTGAAATGTGCTAAAAGCACCGGGTAGGTATATTGCTCTCATAGTTCAACATCATATAGCTATTACCATTGGCGTCGCCAAGGTGGGGAAGCGGGCGCGTCCCCCCTACCGTCGCCGTCGTTGCTGTCCATGACGTGTCCTCGAGAAAGACGTCAGATGCCGGTGACCCGTCAAGGTACCTACTTGAAATTTTCAGGCATCACAAAACGATTCAGCATTCACGTCCGCAAAGTTTCAGAGTGAACACAGTAGTAGTTCTGGGGCGCCTTTCGAAAACCATAAGCGGAGGGGGCACTTCCCGTACTCTATTCTATGTTTGGTACAGCACTGTGTTCAGTGCATACAGTTTTTGAAAGAAACACCGATACCAACAGTTTAAGACTATGTTGACCAAATCTTCAGCCCCATAGGCACAGGCGTGCGAACCATGGGGCCAGATGGGGCTTTAGCCCCCCGACTTTTTGAAATCTTACATTGACCCTATGGGCGTTAACTGAAAAGAATTGACCCAAAATGCTTCTCGCCCCCCCCCCCAACTGAAGATGAATTCCAGTGCCCCTGCCCATAGGTGTAATCTTTGCGGGGGCTGCAGGGGACATGTTCCCCGCAGTTTCCCAGAAGTGGTAATTTGTTCCCCTAATGTTTATCGTATGAAATAAGTATTTCCCACTGGCGATACGTTTTCCGAATCTTTGAAATCCAACAAGAGTTTTTTATGTAACTTGAGTCTCACTTTCCTATATAAAAGGAATAACAAAGTCAACCGTAATGGGCCATGCGATGCCCTAAAAACGCGTTTAACCCCCGTCCTACCTATTTTGGGTGGATATTAATCAGCTTGTCACTTCCCTCCAATTTCTCAACCGTGGCTACACATATCTTTAGCCATACGTCACATAAACTGGAACTCATCAGGCACATCAGTTGTCCAATGTCCTCCAAACCGTACGGAGAGGTGGTCTATAACAACGGTTTTAGGGCCGGCATTCTTTCCACGAGACATAAACTGATCTTGACCCTATCCCTACCGCTACCCTATGCCCCACTGGACACGGACGGGACGGATGAGAGAGGAGACGAGACACAGGACGGGCGCCATGTTTTTCGCCTTTTGACACATTGCGGGAATCAGTTCCATCTCACGGAGAACTCTGAGCTTATGAGACTCCATTTGCTCCAATTCTCCAGGTAGGCCCCAGTTTCTCTTTAGACAGTGACTACTGAAGCCACTTCCATTGGCCAACGCGAGACCAAATTGACATGATGAATGGGTAGTATCACCATGGCTAAAGATCCCGGGGGTTGGAGGCCGGACCCCCCCCCCCCCCACCAATATTCAGGGATTTTAACCCGTCCCCGACTGGGGGGCAGTTGACTGCCCCCCTGAGGTTTTTCTGGGATTGCGAGAGAACCAACAAACACAGAGCCACGAAACTTTGTGTACCTTTTGCTCCATCAATTGTACATCTCATGTCAAAATTTTGACCTCACGTCAGGTCAGGTGCTTGACCTAGGTCAGGTCAAACAGACCTATGTCAAGAAGAGGTTAGCGCTCTGTAACTTTTTCGCAAAACAAGATATCTCAATAACACTTTCAGGGATTAGTGATCGTGATAGATGCAACAAATCTGCTATCTCAGATTTTTCGGAATTTTCCGGGTCATTGACCTAAGGTCAAGCCCATTTTTAAGACATCTCGCCGTTTTTTTTCTGAAATTGTCGGAATATTCCATAACATTTTTGGCGTGGAGTGAAGCAGACATCTAGTTACCGTCATTGGGCAAAGTATCAGTGACTTCCAGCCATTGACCTGAGGTCAGCTCACGAATAACTGTAGTGAGCCAAAATGTACCACCTTCAAAATCGGCGACGAATTACTCAGAATGGGTAGAAAATCGCAGAATTGGCTTGCACTGACGTAATTAATACCAGGAAACTCAAAAAGTTTCAAAAAGTAGCATATTTTGGAAATAAACAGGCTCTCGCGAAAAACGCTCCGCCAACTTTGTAGATTGGCAACTAATGAATTTTTCCAAAATTTAAGCATGAGAAACCATCACAAGAACCACAAAGATCAATAAAACTGACACAGATCGTCTTTTTTCGGGAAAATAAAGGAACGCTAAAATTAGTTCCCGTCAATTTGGTACCGAATACCTCAGCGGCGCACACTGACAGCTGGCGGGAGAATTACGGTGTCTTTAACTCAACGTTTCGGCGTATATATTGAACAAATCTGGGGAAATTAGACGTGTATCGGCATTCTCTGACCTTTTCTTGTGCGATGATGCCTTTACCTATGCGTTATTAGTCACAGCGTTTGAGATTCAGGCCATTTCTCGGTCTCATGCAGTCGGCTATGAGAAAACATATATAGGGCGTAAATTGGCTTACATATCTCTAAAACTAAAAATGGGACCAGTTTCGAGCTCTACTTGTCACAGGCTTTCCAACGGTATGCTTATTTGTATCGTGCGACCAACCGTTCGTGAGTTTAGGGGGGCAGTCAACTGCCCCCCCCCCCCCAGTCGCCCATGTTCGAGACGGACCGACGGTCGTGCGGGGGTTAACATTAGGCCTACGGCAATGAGTGGAAAGAAGCCGTCTGAAATCTTATCCGGACTGAGCAGGAATTTCCGGAAATCTCCAGCATGAGTATCACCATGGTGGTATCAGTGCCAGTGTGTCCAAACTGTGCAATCTGGGTGATAAATGGCGTGAATGGAAAAACATTGACATGACATGGCATGTGGAGGACCATATTTTGATTCACGCTCGTCATTGATCGCCATTCCAAGGTCATGTTTCACAATAAACTGTTGAGAAGAAAAGTACTTTGTGACAAAGAGATGATAGGACAAAATTTTTATTAATACCAGCAAAAAGTTATCTTGGATGCAATGCACTGTCTGAATAACGCAAAATATCCAGCGGAAGGAGGCTTTCCCTTTCTCCTCACCATTTCCTCGTATACCCTTTTCCGTATAATGTTGCGTTTTCACCATACGAAGTGACAACAGTTGTCAAAAATCTGCACTACCCCCCGCCTTTTACTCTCTTCCCCTCCCCAAGAGGAAAGGGGAGAAGGCGCTGCACTAGCTCAACTATAGCGTCCGTTTTGTGAAAAATGTACAGTCTAAATCAGAATGCGTTTTCCCCCACACGGAAAATCGGTGACGCCCTGGCTATTAATCACCGGAGTAGATGGGAAAATCGCATCTAAAGAGCAAACTTCAAATCATGCGAGAATACAAATTCGCATTTTGTAAATTCATGTCTTCGCCACTGAAATGTCAAAAAGCAGAATTTGACGTTATCAAGGATTCAAGTCCTTCGTTCAGCCAATCTCTGATTGGATTCAGTATGCAGCCTGCACATGGACGCCCGCGTTTGTCCCAGGAAGAATTTATTCACCACAAAAGGCGACAGATCACGAAGTTCTTGCCAGCGGAACTTAAGCTAAGAACGTCAAGAAAAATAGGCAGTTATGCAGAAGAAACTTATCGAACGAAAATCAACCTCTTGTCCCCTGAAACCCTTCAGAACATTGGGCAAGTTGGCAGTGAGGTGAACGTCAATCAACTTGTGCAGCTGTTTTTTCAGGTCGTGTTCTATTTTCGGCTTGTTTTTCCTCCACCAGCGGCCAGTGAAGAACTGCGAGACACGGCGGGCCGGGTTCCCCAGTATTCGGTTGAAAAATCCGCCGACGCCGCGGAGTCGAGGTTTGACGGACACACTGGGCAGGTGGATGGAGATCTTCGTGTCGGAGGGCGACACAGCCAGCCGTCCGTTCCGCAGTGAGAGCTGCAGTCGGGTGTACAGGCTGGCAGACGGGTTGTTGAGTCGGACCTCGGGGCGTCCTCTGAGCAAAGTGATGCAGCGCCGCCGCCAGAAGAGCTTCGCGCAGGCCTTGAAATTGCCGTCCGAGTAGGCCACCACCGAGGGCCAGGAGACGCCGAAGCTGACGGCGAGGTGGCGGGGGCCGGCCGGACGGACGGCCAGCTTCTCGATCCGGAAGTTGGCGAGGCCGTGTACGCGGATGTTGTAGAGGTTCCATCTGAAGGAGCCTCCGCCGCTCATGGGGGGCAGTAGCAAGGGGTCCAGCTTGGAGCGCAGCTTCGGCTTGCTGGAGTCCAGGATGGAACGCACGCAGCTGGAGAGAGACTGGGGCGTGTCCAGACTGCAGCCGGAGGTGCCGCCGCTGCCGAGCACCAGCGCGGCCAGCACACACCACGTGGCCCACATCACGGCAGCTCAGGTGGCGGCGGCGGCTGGCGAACAGCTCAACCGTGTTAGACGAGCGGAACCGTCGGCACCGAACTCTGCTTCGTCCCGAACAGTGGACTGCCCTCACTCGCTCAGCAGAGGGCAGAATGCCGACATTCGATTTGATGGGCGGACAGTGACATGATGGAAATGATGATGATCGGAAATGATGGGGGAGACATGGGGGGGAAAGCATGGCGTGGGCAGAGGGCATTTTCATGGGTTTCTATGTTGGATTCAAAACCTTATTCCTCAAACCAAAAACTGCTCTGATTTAGGCTACAATCCTTCGAGATACCATAAATTCGTGATTATTTTTATTTTCGCGCTGTAAGCCTGGACCCACTATGCCCCTGGCTGAGCCTATAGACAGCCAGGATTTCGCTCCTACGAGAGCTCCTTCGATTTCATCATTTCCTTTTCTTTTTAAAAGACAGGCCTGCAGAAATTTGTTTGAGCAAACAAAGGCATTTCGTTTGCAATGAAGGGTGCGATGCTTTCCTGGGACGGCCCAGAGATGAATTCGATCAGATGTTAGGCGAAACCTGATTCGAACGCAAAATTCCAATGCGCAAAGAGACTAATGGAGAAGGAAGTAAAATTGATTGGCAATATTTGGAAACGATTCGGAATGATTCAGCCAGTACTGGTACTAAGCATTGTTTGCAGCTCAACCGAGTGCTGAACATTATGCAGAGTGAAGCGCGCAGCGAGATTTTCAATCGATGGTGGTGTGCACTGGCGTGAAAGTTTTTGGCAGACATACCCGCAGCAGTAGCTTTGAGCAAACAGAAGCATTTTCTTGGCAATGACGCGTGCAATGCGATCCTTGGATTGTCACGGCGTGAGTTCCATCATATCTTAGGTCGAAACCTGACTCGAATGGAAAACTTGAAAGCGCAAAGAGCTTTACACGCACGACGTGGCAAACAGCCCAAAAAGCGATCGGAGAGTCATGCTTGCGCCTGGCGGCGACTGTGGGGAGACTGTTAACCGAGACTAACAATGAGAGATGAAGACTGACGGAGATCGCGACATCTGACCGAAATGGAATACGAAAATATTTCGCACCTGTCCAATCGGGGAAAAGGGCAATATTCATCTTGCAATATAAAAACACAGGACGACGGTGCGTTGGCTTTGTACCCTGGGTAGCCGCATGAAGGGCAATTAATTGGTAAGAACGGTGGAAAAACATCCTAATTTCTATCGCACAGTGCGCTTTTAGACATTGCCATAGACAGCTCTCAAGACGCACATTTGTCGGAGCACGAAATGGGAAGACTCAGAGACCAGAAGCCGATGGCAGTCTGTTTCTATGTGAGTGCGCAGGGCGATTGTGAAGTTCCGTTCGGGGAGCTCAACCACGTGCTAAAGTGGAGCCGGACTGAACGGCGCAGCGAGACAGTCGAACAACGGTGTCGTATGATGTCGTGACAGTTTTAAGGGAAAAAGCCTGCCGAACATTTTTTTTCGGAAATTTTCGGAAACCGCCTATTCCAAAGAAAGGATGAGATGCGATCCTGGGACGCCCCAGGATGAATTCGACCAGCTGATAGGCGAAACCTGATTCGAACGCAAAATTCGAAAGCGCAAAGAGCTTTAAACGCGCGGCGCGACAAACGGCCCAAAAAGCCCACGCTTGCGCCTTGCAGGGTGCGCGGGGAACCGGGGCAACAATTTCCGGAGCGGCACCGCGGCGAGCGCGTGGCGCGAGCACTCGCCGCTAGTTTTCCTAATTTACGGATATAATTCACCTGTATATGCTTCCAGGAGCGCCGCCATGTGCCGATTGAAATATTTACTGTTGGAAATATTTTCCGAACGCAAATAAACTCCCCAGACTCAAGATAGATTGTAGAATAAACTGACATTCCCAAAACATGTGTCATATTATGCACCCGGGATGCGCTATGAATTTTGAAAATGACCTTTTTCCTTGCATATATGATAGACATATCAGTTTTTGGTAGAGTAACATGAAATTAAAACAAAATCGATGGTAAAATGAGATCAGGAAGCTCGTATAAATAAACCCCTGTTTAAGCCCCCATTTTGACCTCGTATTCCCCCTTTTTGAAAATTTTCAACATTTCCTTCTTGGAAATGTAGATCTCGCTACGGGCTGTCGAACGTCGTTTCCAGTTCAGAACTCGGACCAACAGTTTTCGAGATCACATCAAGGCAGAATCTGCCCCCCCCCCCCAGCGCGTAATCGTACGTAGCGGGCAGGAGCACGGAATAGGGTTAAACCCGAGTAACTAACTGTCCACTGATGCCGTTGCGTCTCTCGTAATGGGTCAGTTACCTAGCCTAGGTGGCCTCCCGAAATATCCCGCCCTACTGCCCGTTAATGGGTAGGTTTCTTCTTTTTGTTACGTTGCTTTCATTTCGTAACGTTTACTTACACTTGGTTTTGTGCCGTGAATTCTAAAATTTGCCTTTTTATCTTCACTGTAATCAGTAGAGCAGCACATGACCTGTATCATGACAGGAGAGAATAAATGGAGTCTTTTTCATATCACGACTCCCTTAGGTCTGTCTGTATCAAAAACGTTGGTATACCTTTAAGATATCCCCTACCCTTTGCTGTTTCTCGACAGGCTTCGACAGCTTTTCGCGTTAAAGCGTCCTGTACTTTAGGTTCCGTGACGAGAATGGAACGCGATCTAAATTCGTGGATGTGGGTACCACCGTGTGACGGTGTTCCTAGTGGTTTATTTCGGTAAAACACAAAAATAAATGTTTGTAAACGTGAGTATATAAACGTTTCTTTTCCAGTTCTGTTGTCAACTCTCGAGGTTTGCCATTGAAAGAACTTTTAGAGTGCGTGTCATTTTGTGTATTTTTTTGTATTCTCTCACCTTTTCTCGTTTATGTCGAGTCCTTGATAAACAGCGAAACCCACGATACAAAAAGCGAATATATTTCTACTTTTCTTTACATGTGTCACCTTCTCTAAGCCGTCTCGGAGTCTGTCGCGTTCCACCAACCCGTCTGCCTTTTTTCCAGTATTTTTGGCGGTGTTTTCCCTCTGTTTCTTGTTCGGCAGTGTTCCCTGGAATATGAAGACAAGTTCCGTTTCTGGTGAACTAATACTGCTCTGTTGTTTTTGCATATGAGACTTCATTGCAAAAGCGGTTGCATTTATGGAACGGTTTTTTGCCTGGAAGGCTTATAGGTTTTATTTTTATTTTTAACAGCAAACGTCAGGATTCAGGGGCACAACGCTCCCAAAATTCGTGGAGATGCAAATACCATTCCGAACTGCATTCTTTCCATGCAGCGCCATTAGCGCCATTAAGATTTCCTCGATAAGTTGGGGCGCATGTGTATTTCACGATTCGGTTATAGTTCCTCCCTTAAGGTGCTCCGATAAAGACAGCAGTTTTGGCTCATTTTAGCAGTAATTTGTAGTACATATAGACGTAGAATTGTGTTCGCCATCTGTTTTCCTGAGGTGGGTTGCTGAAATAGAAAAAAACAGGCTCTCTATCCCTCCCCTGATATTATGATGAGTTATTTTTAGGCAATTTCTACAGGTCCAGTACAGCTAAATCCACTTGCAACGACGAAAATTCTCCTGAAACGAACATTGCTATAAAGGCATCGGAAAAGCAAAGGACAACGACAAAAATTCCTTTTATGGCATCTTTGCTCTCAAGAATTGTTGACAGTGCTGTAGCAGAAATCTTGAAATCTGCAGCGGTTTTGCTTGTCTTGGCCGCAAGACTTATTTTCTCTTCTGTCTCTAAACCATCACCGTTCTGTTGCATTGTTAATATGCAGGCTTAAGGGGAGGTAAATATTGCACCCCTTGTGTGTTTCACTGGTATTTTACGAAAAATTCGTGCGGAACTACCAAATTTTAGAACGTTTTGGAAAATCAAACCGCGCTTTTGACGCAAAATATTTAATGAAATCATATGGTACATTTTAAGAGACAGAACTTCAAAGTCAAAAGATGTTTCGCGCCGGGGACCGGCAGTCGGCCACAACTGACGTATGCGTATAAAAAACTGCTGAGCATTGTTGACTAAGACCATTGGCAATTTTCAAGACAATGAATGACAGTACTCTAGAGTCATGTATGTTGACGTCAAAGTGGACGTGAACGCTGGTCACGTGACTATAGACGAATGCATTCAATTTCTTTGACATTTTTCAATGCTTTTATAATTCTCAAAACGCCGAAAGGCATATGTTGAAGACAGTGTACAATATTTCAAGTCGATATCTGAAAATCGTACGGAGATATGGTCTTCCAAAGGCCATCTGGGAAACCAGCAGATGTTCAGCAGCGATCGCGCAGGCGTCGGCTTTGCTATAGCCAAACAAACCCGGGCGACTAGCCGACGGGCACGTGATTCTCCAAACAGCTGGCTGAAACGTTTTCCGGCCAGTCCGAACGCAAAAGAAGAGATAACCAGCTGTGGTCTGGGGCAGTGATGTGACATTGCCAGGCTCCACTCTGTGCCTCCCATTTTGCCCCAGTGACGACAGAAGAGGTCACGCGGAGCTTGGTTCCATTTCTACACGAGCGTCGCGGTGACGTGGTGACGGGGTGACGCGGTGACCCAGAGGCGCGGTGACGTGGTGATCCCAGAGGCACGGTAACGCGGTGGGCCGGCGCCGTGATGGGAAGCTGAATTCCATTGCATTGCGCTTCAACATTCATTCTTCATGCCATCGTTCTAAATTTATTTTCTTGCACCAATCACGGCGAACCTTTTTGTTGACAAATGTGACGATAGTGTAATGGAGGGTACAAGCATATAGCTTTCACATGTCAGAATATGCGGTGAATTCAAAATCAACGTGCAGAATTACGCCACAATGAACCGTGAAGAACAATGACAACTCGAAGTTATTGCGACGTCCGTTACTAACCATAGCCACACAGCACGTGTGAAATCCAAGTAAACTTAGTTTTGCAAGGAACGTATCGAGAGACAGCGCAACTGATGACGTCAGAGCTTTGTGATGCCACGTCTGTTTTATTTGTTCTTGCTTTACGGAACGGAGAAAGGTCTCTGCATTATTTGCACGAAAATTGAACACCCATCAGTCAGCAGTTTATCTGCGAACGCAGATGAAATATGAGACCATCGCCTACATGCCTGGGCGCGTGCGCGACAAATATGCCAATGGCATGGAACTTCTGCATTTCTTTACTTCATTCAGGGATGTAGCCAGGGGGGCATGCCCCCTTATTGTTGTTCATTGGTGTTTCCGGGAGCGCCGACTACTGAGGTGATTTTGCGCTCAGGGCATGCCCCCTGGGCCGAGCGGTCTACACTAGATGTCTAGCGATTCCTCACGAGTACTGAGTAGTGATCATACCTATTGACATATACAAAACTTGAAGGAATCTACGGCGGAACGCGGAAGGAAAACGCGGAAGGAAAATTTTTCGATGAGGGGAGGGCAGTTGTGTCTGACTTCAGTCGCACTAACACGGCAAATCCTCGAAGCTTGAACAGGGTGATAGTTCTTGTGCCGCACTCCCCAGCTACTTGCTGTGGAACAATACAACGACCCTGTGAATGCCACCAGCATGCTCTGACGATGCGCTGCCACCGTCTCCTGCAGCTCCACTGGATTTCATCACGGCGCGTGGAGTCAGCAGCTGTGCTGACACCTCGCATCACAAAGCGGGCATGGGCGTTGGTACGTCCCGGGTTGGGAATATGTATAAGGAATAGGGCATTATTTTCAAGATGTTCATAACATTTTTTTGCACTGGAAAACCGGATCAAACCGATGTGTCGTCGATATGTGGTAAACCAAGTATAAAGCAATTCTGCCCTAGTCGTTCTTTATACGCAGTTTCTACATTGACACAATTATTCACATTTACCAATCGATGGCAGCTGTTATGCACTCTTGAAGCATATGTACATGTGGGTCAGGCCGAGAGACATTGCACATTGTCCTTGTCAAAGCGCTGGAGAACGTAATCAGATTCTTTTGTATCACCGTAAAACACAAGTAAGTTGAATAGTGGTGATCATATAATTTACCTCTGCGATTTTCAAAGTCTAAGATTCGGGTGCACCGGTGGATAAATTAGGAGACGGTTCGAAACTTGGCGCAGCAGGGACCAGAAGTCGTACACATGGAATTCCCATATTTTTAGTGCTGTCGGCGTCGAGCACATTCACTTAATGACATTTAATGACACTGAAAAACAAATGCCACGTATCCATAGTGTTCTAGCCATGGAGGCCCCGTAGTTTTCAAGGGGCCCCCTCAGTGTTGGAGCCCCCTCACTCTCTGGGAACCCCCTCCCCTCAGAAAAATCCGCACTTCGCCACTGAGTTGATCCGCCTTGACTGATGTTCAACATACCTTTTTGAAGCTTCGTTTTTTGTCAAAGAACTTTTGATGTGTTCTACATGCATGAGAGCCCGATTAAGTCATTTTTAACGTCCGCTTGCAGTCTGCAGTCCCAGTCCCTCCAGCATGTTAAACCAGAGGAAGTGTTCTCGCGACGACAAGAAATTGAGTACAGAAAAACGCCGATGACATTATTGCTTAGACGGTGTGTTTCGCGGCTTTAGCGCGCCAGACCAAACCACCTCTGTCAAATAAAGCGATATTTTTTTGTATACGTCTGGCTTATGTGTAAAGCGAAAGGTAGGTTAATAAGACCTCATTGCAGACTAAAGTGCTGTACCGGAGGACGGTATTTTTATATATCATACAGTGGGGAGTCGATGGCTCTTTCGCACTGTAATTTCGTCGCATGCATTTCTTGTCATGACTGAACCCAAAACAAAGTAACCCAAAGTCGGGGAGAAGTCGGAATTTATGGGTACTTTATGTTCCGCCGAATGGGGTGGTTGGATCCGTAAACAGTATGCCCCCCCCCCATCCTGAAGTAGTTTCCGCCGCCCCTGCTTCCAAACTGAGCGTGCAGTCGTTCAGACGAATCAGCCTTTGCTCAATGGCAGCCTTCTATTCGAAGCTGCTGTGCTTATAGCGCCATGCATTGAGCGCTGTGAGTCGCTCCCAGTGGGGCGGTTTCTCCGCGCTCCTTGATCCGTATTTACGGAGTGCGGGCCGTGTCGGCGGCAGGGTCTGCGGAGGCCCCCGCGGTCAGTGCGGCACGCCGCGGCGTCGGAGCCGGCCCCGCCTCCGCCGCCGCCGCAGGTGGCGCCACCTGTACTGGACGCTCCGCTCGTCTGTCCGCCAGAGGAGCCGCCGGTGCGCCGCTCCGCGGCCGCAGTTGGCCGCCGCGCCGCCAGCCGGCGCCGCCGTCGCCGTCACGTGACCGGCCGGCATGCAGCACGAGCTGACGTACGTCGGCGGCCGGCTCAGTGTGGCCGCGATGTCGCCCGGGATGGTGCCGCGGAAGCTGCTCTGGTCGGCCGTGCTGGCCGCCTCCATTGCGTTGTTCATTGCAGGTGCGCTCCGTGAATCGTCTCCCCGCCGATATCGGTCGTGTCCCCTCAGCTCTTGCGGCGGCCGCACGGCGTGGCGCGGCGGGCTCGGCGCTGGCACTGTGTTGTGGAGCGCCCCGCTGTTTGATCCGCCCCGCCGGTGTGTCACCGTGTTAGAGCGCCTCGCTGTTGGCAGACGGGTACGGAGATGTTTGCAAAACCTCATGCCCGTGCCAACTGCGTGCGCTTCAGTTGCCAGAGTGTCACGTTTCAAGCGTGATGTGCAGCTACGGCGAATTGATCAATCAAAGCTGAATTCGCTTGATCAGAGCGCTCCTGCAGAGGCCTCTCCTCAAATTTTGCCGGTCGACCGCCGTGTCAGCGTTTCGCGGTTGTCCGTTTTCATCGTCCAAGGAACGATTAGCGATCCCGTGTGCTTTGGTTTAATTGTTTGTATGACTTGTTTTGAACTGTGCCGTGTGCGTCCCGTTTGCACCAAAAGCGTTTATCTGCCACGCGCGTGTTTCCCGCCTGTTCCTGCCCCTTCCTGATTCCCCTGATTTGCTGTGAGAGGCCCGATGTATGTGCCGAACCACCAGGTGTCCCCATTACACCCTGGCTGCCCACCTGTATATTTATCCTGGCTCGGCCTGCCCTGTGTGCGAATGGGCCGACAATAACTGGTGTCGTAAACACCAGACGCGTGGGGTCGCATCTGTGCCGTAAATAGGGGGAGGGGGACATATAGTGTGATCAGCTCGTGTTTTGTGCATTGATTGCAGATAATCCAATGGATATGTCGTATGTTGCGTGGTGGTAAAACAGTGACACATCTGGATTAATTGAAGCAGTATCGGGCAATGTTTAGAAAGTTGAATTCCGCGTTATTTTCATTTTTGGCTTCTACAGTTAGGTACGACACAAACATTTATATACGGGAAACATTTTTGAAAACCTGGCGCGATTCCTGGTTTGCATTTATATCTCCAGTTTCCGTAGTCTCAAATGACATGTGTGAATAATTTCGAGTCCATGCTGCGGGGAAAAGCTTAAAATCGCAAATAGCAATTATAGTTCCACAGGATTGCGTTACGCATTGAGACCTTCCCTGCAAATGTCATAAACTTGAGACGGATCGGGAGTATGAGCCTTACTGAGGAGGAGAGGAGGATCTATGGCTTCGCAGTGCTTCCTCGTCATGTCCGCTTGCCGAACACTTCTTCGTTTAGCATTTCTGTCACGTCTCGTCCACACCGTAAGGTGTGGACGAGACGTGGCAGGTGGATGGATGTGTCCCGTGAGAGGCTGGATCACATGGAATATTTGGACTGCTGTGTCCCATGAGAGGCTGGATCACATGGAATAGTTGGAGTACTGTGTCCCATGAGAGGCTGGATCGTACGGAACAGGCGGACAACTGTGTCCCATGAGAGGCTGGATCACATGGAATAGTTGGACAACTGTGTCCCCTGAGAGGCTGGATCACATGGAATAGTTGGACTGCTGTGTCCCCTGAAAGGCTGGATCATACGGAACAGGCGAACAGCTGTGTCCCATGAGAGGCTGGATCACATAGAATAGTTGGACAACTGTGTCCCCTGAGAGGCTGGATCATACGGAATAGTTGGACAGCTGTGTCCCCTGAGAGGCTGGATCGTACGGAACAGGCGGACAGCGCTGTCCCGTGGGAGGCTGGATCACGCGGAACATGTAGACAGCTGTGTCCCGTGAGAGGCTAGGTCTCACAGTACAGGCAGTGCGGCCGCCCGCGCGCTCTGTACACGAGTGACCCGTTCGTGATGTTGATACTTCTGGCCCGTGCTGCGATGCGCGGGCGTCGAATGGACGACGAAACATCAACATCGACGTGCTCGATGTTGATGTTTTTGCTGAGGTTGGCGGAGGCGGGACGCATGGTGTTGCATGGTGGCAACACCAGAGTGGCACACTCCAAAAAAGCGAAATATGGATTTATTTATGGGTTTTTTGCTCTGTCATGATTTACCCCAGTTTGGAGGGCGGCGTGATGTAGTGGTTACCATGCTCGCATTGTGGCCGAAAGGTCCCCGGTTCGAGTCCGGGTAATAGCAGCATTTCGCCGTCCCCCTCAACAACCGATGTGAGAGATTGCGACGCAGAAGGACCCTGGCGGTTGAGACCGTCGTTAAATAACCCAGTAACCAACCAACCAATTCAATCTGGATGCGTTCAGTTCGCCTCAGACCGGCTGAACAGCATAGTGCGTGTGCGGGAAGGGTAATAAAGCAGGATTGAGCTAAAAACCAATGTAAGTACCGCGTGTTCTAGGCCTTTTTTCTTGCAGACTGCACCATTTAGATGAGCACAAAACAAGCAAAGCTATGGTTCACGGTTACATTACATTACGGTAGTTCCTCTTCGTGATCACGTGCTGATCGTTTTCGTTCCTGGAAGGCAAAGCAGACTGTGTGGACATAGCGAGACTGTAGTAGAATTTTCTGCTTGGCGCGATAGTTGTACTATTGGCGACCTCGTTTGTGCCAGTATTTCCCTTTGTTCATTGTTCCTCTTTTTGCATTTTCGCCTTGCCATTGAGTTCTTCGTTCATTCGCCAGACACACAGAACTTCCACTTTCATCACCTATGTTCCTGACGTCAAACGCTGACCACTCACTTCACTACGTCACGAGCGTCAGGGGGTCCACCCCATGTTGGGCCGGATCAAGAACACAATCTAGAGATGGACAGATCGGTTGATACTGAGCGCAAATTGGCGCTGCTTTTATACTACCTACAAAGGGAAATGATGAAATGGGATGGTGCAATCAGTTACGAGGTGTTTTACCACTTCAATATTATGGAAAGACTAGTCTTTAACCAAAGAACGGACATGAGAACCCACGGAATTCAGAGAACTGGCTGATGCGAGGCGGATGCAAGAGTTCATAATTTTTCACGGGTCCAAGGTCGAAAGTTGGAAAACTGAAGCTTATTGAAGGTTATTGAAGGATAGAAAGTTGAAGGTGTTTGAAGATTAGAAAAATAAGTAGCGTTTAATATTACGAATGTGATTCATCTAGCGGCACTGCGACATGATTGATGTGATTGAGGCGTTGATAGGCTTTCAGACGTCTTTGTCTGATTCCCTTCTGTGCCGACTCTGGAAACTAGAGTTGAAGGCATTTGGTAGCCTTAGAGAGTCTTCAGAAGCCAAAGATTTTTGAAAGAAAATCTCTGAGATTTATGGAACTTAAGAAAACATTGACGTTTAGAGGCTTTCGAATACTGGGACTTTAAAGCCATGACGTGAACTCTGTTACAGAGATTCGGAACTAACTTTAGTGCTACCCACACACACTACAAAATTATACTAGTGTACGGAAGAGAAGAATATGCTCCTGTTTTTGACTAAGTATAGATTGCTAACCCTCAGCGGACGAAGGAGGGGGTTAATGCCGCTTCAAGGTTTCTAAGACTGCTGGCGAACGGCCCGCGTCAACAACCTGGAGTTTGGAAATGCTGACTTAACATCCTTTCCGCACTTTTCATAACAAAAACAAAGTCATGTCATGTCACCGATTGATGTCAAGATTGATGAGAATCGGCGTTCTCGAGGCTTTGCAAGTCGATTTTGTATATCTGAGCTACCTTTGGCGTCTTTCTCAGAAGTTTTGCGAGATGTGGGGTCGGTTTCTGTTGCAGGACTGTTTTAGAATGTACGAAAAATATACCGAGATTTGGAAGGTGAGTGATCTTTACAATATGATTTGGGAACGAAATGAGCACGGGGTGACAAGCACCCCGTCATTGGACGCAGAGATGGACGCATAGGTGGAAACTCTTCCGTCCGGCGAGGGTTAAACAGATATCCATTTTGTTATTTTATGCGATCGTATTGGACGCATACACTATCACGAAATAAGTTTGATGTAATTTAGCTTTGAAGCCAAATTACTTTTAAGACTAGCGGCGAGTGCTCGCGCCACGCGCTCGCCGCCGTGCCGCTCCGGAAATTGTTGCCCCGGTTCCCCGCGCACCCCGCAAGGCGCAAGCGTGACACACCGATCGCTTTTTGGGCGGTTCGCCGCGCCGCGCGTTTAAAGCTCTTTGCGCTTTCGAATTTTGCGTTCGAATCAGGTTTCGCCTAACAGCTGGTCGAATTCACCCCTGGGCCGTCCCAGGATCGCATCTCATCCTTTCTTTGCAATAGGCGGTTTCCGAAAATTTCCGAAAAAAAATGTTCGGCAGGCTTTTTCCCTTAAAATTGTCCCGACAGCATACGACACCGTTGTTCGACTATCTCGCTGCGCCGTTCAGTCCGGCTCCACTTTAGCACGTGGTTGAGCTCCCCGAACGGAACTTCACAGTCCCGCTGCGCACTCACATAGAAACAGACTGCCATCGGTTTCTGGTCTCTATGTCTTCCCATTTCGTGCTCCGACAAATGTGCGTCTTGAGAACTGTCTATGGCAATGTCTAAAAGCGCACTGTGCGCTAGAAATTAGGACGTTTTTCCACCGTTCTTACCAATTAATTGCCCTTCATGCGGCTACCCAGGGTACAAAGCCAACGCACCGTCGTCCTGTGTTTTTAAACTGCGAGATGAATATTGCCCTTTTCCCCGATTGGACAGGTGCGAAATATTTTCGTATTCCATTTCGGTCAGATGTCGCGATCTCCGTCAGTCTTCACCTCTCATTGTTAGTCTCGGTTAACAGTCTCCCCACAGTCGCCGCCAGGCGCAAGCATGACTCTCCGATCGCTTTTTGGGCTGTTTGCCACGTCGTGCGTGTAAAGCTCTTTGCGCTTTCAAGTTTTCCATTCGAGTCAGGTTTCGACCTAAGATATGATGGAATTCACGCCGTGACAATCCAAGGATCGCATTGCACGCGTCATTGCCAAGAAAATGCTTCTGTTTGCTCAAAGCTACTGCTGCGGGTATGTCTGCCAAAAACTTTCACGCCAGTGCACACCACCATCGATTGAAAACCTCGCTGCGCGATTCACTCTGCATAATGTTCAGCACTCGGTTGAGCTGCAAACAATGCTTAGTACCAGTACTGGCTGAATCATTCCGAATCGTTTCCAAATATTGCCAATCAGTTTTACTTCCTTCTCCATTAGTCTCTTTGCGCATTGGAATTTTGCGTTCGAATCAGGTTTCGCCTAACATCTGATCGAATTCATCTCTGGGCCGTCCCAGGAAAGCATCGCACCCTTCATTGCAAACGAAATGCCTCTGTTTGCTCAAACAAATTTCTGCAGGCCTGTCTTTTAAAAAGAAAAGGAAATGATGAAATCGAAGGAGCTCTCGTAAGAGCGAGATCCTGGCTATCTATAGGCTCACCCAGGGGCATTGTGGGTCCAGGCTTACAGCTCGAAAATAAAAATAATCACGAATTTATGGCATCTCGAAGGATTGTAGCCTAAATCAGAGCAGTTTTTGGTTTGAGGAATAAGGTTTCGTATCCCACATAGAAACCCATGAAAATGCCCTCTGCCTACGCCATGACTTCGCTCCCCCCTCCCCATCATTTCTGAAATAGATACCCCTACTCACAGGCCAGGCATATTTTGAGATTGGTCCTAAGTGACACTTCCTCGTCACTTTTGACGAAAAAATCGCCTGTCCATGTCATGCATTCATGGCACGGTAAAGCAAGCGACTGTTACCAGGAAAGCCCAATCTCCACGACTGCAAACCGTGTCATGAGAACCAAAGCTATTATGGATATTGCATGCAAAAAACTGAGCAGCACTGTACCTTTGTCTCGTCCCAGAGCTTAAAGGCGACAGACGGGCCGAATCTACCATCAAGCAATGCAATCCGCCCTCTGCTTTGCAAGGTTCAGTAGCAGCTGGTGCATGCCCCACGTGTCCAGCGGCTCACGTGGGTTCCCGACGCCGGAGTGCCAGGGCCGCTCTTCACCGTCGTTCGGTCTAATCCTATTTGATATGCGGCGATACGACCGCCCGGCAGGCCGGCTCCGACACCTGATGAAATGCGAGGGGTACCCGGAGACGGCTAAGGATGGTGACCACTGCGCAGCGGGCTAAACCACGACCTTCTCTGGCGGCCACACGGCGCAACAGCGTTGTCCCCCGCCTGGCCCCTGCCTGGCGACTTCTCACGTCTGGATGGACGTCTGTCCCTGGTGACTATTCAATGATCGGAGTCGCTCCTCGCGACCATTGATGTCACCATCCCTGGTGACATCAGAACGGAAGCTGACCATCAGCTGCAGCCTGTGTCCGTCACAGAACGAATGAATCCGAGTGAATGTGAATCCGGACGAGGATATTGAAGACACCAGCGACAGCGCGAAGGGGGGGGGGGCAGGTCGCCCCCCCTAACCGTCAGGTTGGAAGGGCAAAACTATGTTTTTGTCCCCTCCCAGAAATCTCGACCACTGCACTAAGCAAAATTGTAAAAAAACAACCTTACTCTTTTGAAAGAGTCCTTTTGGGAGTATCGGCGGCAGACGGTAGCTGTTTTCGCGAAATTAAACACAAATCCGAAAGTTTTCAAACATGGCAGTTAATAACAACATCAAAAGTTTTAGATTTCGATGCCGCGCGCCAGAGAGTGTCTGTGCCGGCGGCGCGGCAGCCGGACGAAGTGCTCGTCGGCCGACAGTTAGTGCCGAGACACGACGCCGGCCGCATAGATCCGCCGTGCGCTCGCTACGGTGCGCTGTGCTGGCCCGCCGAGCGCGGCACGCTGTGCTGTGCCGGCGGCAAGGTGATCCTCGACCCGCTTCCGGTCGGCAGGCTGGCGGAGCGACGCCGGCCGACAGGCCGGCGTCGCTCCGCCAGTTCTCGCGCAACGCGCTCGCCCGTGTACCCGTCCGAAAATTCAGCCTCATTTGCCCACGTACACCGCAAGGTGGATAAATAGCCTGTATTCCAGGACGTTTTCACGACAGCACCCTAGCTCCGTTTGGCATTCGAGCTGTGCGCTTCAGTTTCGGCAAATGATTAATGACAAATCCAGCTGCCGGCCTCAATATTTTGCAGCTCCATGGTGCGTCTCCATAGAAAAAGGTGGACTTCAGCCATTTCGTCTTGCTCAGTCAGGAACCGGTGGCATTTGGCAACCTTGCCGCCGAGTATATGTATATTTTCTTGAACCATCATCTTGGTTACCTTTGACGAGACATAATGTCTGCGTTTCTCCAACGCACCGACGTCTGCCGGCTATTTTTCTGCACTACAGATTTGCAACCTTTCATGCGATACAATGTCGTATAATTAAATTTCTGCCCAACAGCTGAACAAACTGCACAAGCCATACCTTTATAACTTCTTAATCACGGCCTTCGTTTGCATGTGCGTTGCGCTCCTCCATAGAATTTCTCATCGAATTCTCCGTCCAAACACATGGCTTTCCAATGTTCTGTCTCCCCCTACGTCATCGCACATCGTAATTGGACGCACGTCTTCTTTCAGGACCGCACAGAACGAAGTCTGTTTCGCACGTCCTGCCAAATAGCAGCGTGCAACTGAATCAGCCTCACTCCAAATATTGTCAACCAATTTCGTCTCATGCTGCATTAGTCACTCTCGTTTCTGTCGGTCTCCGTCTAGTTTCCAGTTCTCGTCTAATTCCCTGTATCTGTCTCGGTCTTCAAATATGTGTCCGTTTCTCTGTAACCCTTTCTCTATCCTATCAGTATCCTCCTGGCTATCTCCCCGTTATCTCACCTTGCGTATATCCCTATTAAAGTTTTATTTCTTTGTATCGTATTGAATATCCCGAAAACGGAGGTCGCGTCATATCGAGCACGATAAAATAAAGCAATTTTTAGTTGTGAGCAAGAGAATCGGAATTTGGAGCATAATTGACGAACAAATCACGCAAAAGGCGAAATAACACCTTTTTGTACGCTTTCATTGGGAACAACCAAAACGAGAAACACTTGATGGCCTATACCGAGGTGTTCACAATTGACTGACGAACTTGGTACAAGTATTTTCAATCGTCAGCTCCCAATGGCGGCGCCACAATCTTCAACTGAACACAAATCACTCAAAATCCATCGATTTTGCCCAAAACTACGACATGCATCGGTTCAGTTGATGCGCCATAGCAGGAACAGTTATGTCAATTATGATTATTTTATTGCGGCATCAGAACGACAAAACTACGGCCTTTCTATTGGTACTAATTTTACCAGCAATTTCACACTGCATGCTATCGAAATCGCAGTGTAAACAGAGAAGACTGGGAAATGAAAAATGTTCCCACTTTGAGCACGTGCCGTGGCTACTCCGTTTGTCGAACGACGTCGACCCTACGGAATGACATGCAGCGGGTACCTAATGGCTGAGCCTATTAAGTCGCCGAGGCGTCATAATTAACGGTTGAATTTACACGCACCATATTCTGTAGGGCTTGCAAAACTGCTAATTTTTGTGTTCCGGTGGCAAGCACGCGCCACGTGCTGATCCCCATGCGGGGTATTTAACGCGATATTGTTCTGCAATCGATTCTCTGTCGAACGGACCAGGTTTCGTCTCGGTACGACACACGGCTAGTGAGATTAGCCTCCGGGAAGGGTGCCGTGTTGGCGCCCGCCAATGGCCCAAAAACGCACCTGAAACGGGGCCAAAGTGCGACCCGCATCGCATCACGTGGCGTCGCATGGCCGGGACGGCTGCACCACACCTGCTCAGTGCTTGGCCCCATTGGAACGGTAAAGAAACTGGCTTTCTGTCGGTACCAGTTTCGTGTCAGAAATCGACACTGTAATATTCGAAGTTTTGGTGTAAACAGAAACGACGCAAACTTCACAGATAAGCCAACTTTGAGCGCGTGCCACAGCTACCCCGTTCCGCGGACGAGGTCGACTCCGCTAGACGATTTATAGTCGGTACCTTCTCCTACTTGGTTCCTGGTGCCTCTGGCCCGTGTCTTTAACGGCAACCGAGATAACAACCCCATTTTGAAACCTTTCAGAACGGACATTTTTCTCGTTCCCTCGGGTGGCACGCGCCACGTGGTGGTCCCAACGCGCAGTGTTTGTTATCATGTTGTTCCCCTGTCGATTCTCTTTCAATCGCGCTCGGTTTCGAGCCGATGCGACCAGCGGATGCCGAGATCGGGCGCCCGAAAGGGGCGCACGACACCGTTTTGGAAGAATTTTCCGTATTTTTCCACGATTTCGCCAAAAATACATGCAAACCCTATGGGCGACTCTGGCGCGTGCCAGGCGCACCCCGCACGTCCCCGATGCCCGAAAACCCGACCAGAATGCATTGTGCCACCAAACCCTTGACCTGGCCGAGTTTCAGCCACGTGCCACTTGTAGTCTCGTCACACCAGTCCGTCAAAACCGAACTCCGACGGGATACATTTTAAAATTTATATATGGAGAGATATTTGGTAAAAGGGGGATTTTGGGAGCATGCATTTCTTCTAAACCTGCGATTTTTAACGTGCAAAAGACAACTGAAATTGATTTATGCAGATGCCCTTCTGAAATACGTGTATACGCACGTACGGGGACGGCGGATTGCATTTTCGGATGGGGGCAAGCTCTATCGGATCAATGGCCGACCTCATTCGGGTTACTTCTCCCTCCCCCGAAAAATAACTGAATTTAGTTATTTTTGTTATCGCCTAGTTTTTCGTTAAACAAAGTTTTTCCCATGTTTTGGTGCTGGTGTACGTTTGTGTTCCCTAAAATGCGTGTATTTCTTCATTCAGGCTTGTACCCATTGACATTTTTCAGGTTTTTGCCCTTGGGCGTCCATTTACGTAATGGCAAATGATGCAAATTTTTGTCTCTTATGTTGTTTGCTTACAACACGAATTCAGCATTATTATAACGTATATTTGTAAACGGTTGGAAGACAGTTTCCTGGCACAGCATTAAATTATAACTCGAAGCACAGTAACAAAGCTCTTACGGACTATCACACGAGAACGCAATCATTATCTCAAGCACTTGCCAAAGCAGCTTTGTCCAGGGCCCGTCTAACATGTTAACTGGAGGGCTCAGCCCCGCAGTGGAGTAGCCAGCCCCCGTCAAGACAAAACCATGCAACTGGGGGGGGTAGCTGGAATGTTCAAAATCATTAAGTCTGAAACAGGTTTTCTGCGGAGACGTAGCTTTCTTAAATGCGAAGTTATTGCAGAAATGTACAATAAATACCGGATTTTCTGCGGTCGCATCACCTTTTTCCAATGGAGAGTCACTGCAAAATGCCTCGTCCATCAGTTTTCATGCGATTCAATCACAGGTGGCGGTGTACGGAAACAACATATGCTAATACCATTGCTATGCCGCAATAACACCGAAATGGAAAAACCGAAAACAATGTAGTCGATCTATGAGTGGAAAATGGCGAGGTAGTTAGCAGGCTAGAGGCAAAAAAACAAGGTCCAAAAAACACAATTATCTTGTACGCATCCATATCCCGAAAACCAACACTGCTGTAGTTCTAAGTGGTCTACTTCTGAAGAACTTAGTTTTTTTTTTTAATCAAGCATTTTGCCTTTGATGTGACCGTTTTTTCGCTGCTAATTGCATTCTCATGAAGCATAAGCTCGTTTTAGCCACACAATCAAATAAACTTAAAGCTCACTGAAATGTAAAATGGCCTGACATTTTGCCCCACATGGCCTATAGCACCTCTTTGTGCGATTTTTGAAGTCATAGTGCCCCAAAATCAGCCACTTTCTTTGAAGCGGAATCAAATACGTTGGGATGACTTGCTCGATTACAGCTAATGAACACAAAACATCGAATAAGATGATAATTAACGGCGGGCGGAAATTCCGAACTGGAAAATACGAAATGTCGGATATCAATGTAGGGATTAACGTGGAAAAGCAATTTTTTCGTCGAACGAGGCATGGAATAAAAAAAACATCAAATGAAAAATGTTCAGTATAAACATCGAAGCAGTATAAACACCAACCTGCCATATACCAAATGACTGATGACTGAATGACAAAATGTCGGGGTAGGGATCAATGACGCGTCGGACAAATATTTAAGTGAATTATATCGCAATACGGACACCTAGTAGCGCGCGGGCACTGACTTTTCCCTAAAACTGTACGGCGACATGGATGAGACAATTACTCACTTTTATTACTCATAATTACACACAATTACTTTGCTTCTGATATTTTGTTTTCAAGATCTGTGTACTCGATATTCCACTATACGGCATTTTGTGGGGTAACTGTGCCATCCCTAGTCCAAAGATAAACACGGGCTAGAAACCAATGATATGTGGTAAAAGGCATACATAAATCATATGGTACATGAAAGAAATGTGGCCAGTATTGACAGTTTCTTATCCTAACCATTGCTGATTTTTCCTGTAGATGTTCTAATGCTGTATAGCTAAGTTAAATGGCCATGACGCGGTCTACATGTCTACAGCCTTTTCTTTCCAAGTACCGTGCGTTCGTTCATTGTCTTATCCTTATCATTATTGATTTTTCATGCAGTTGTTTTAATTTTTCATATGTAAGTTCATTGGTCTTAACGTGACACGTAGATATATGCACTCTTGTACTTGCGAGTAGCAGTGTTTTGTATCCCTTTAACTCTCACAATGCCCTCATTTCAAGGTTGTTACTGTTACTTGTTTAACTTCTCACAATGCCCCTGTTACTTTGCAGACGCTAGCGATTTGTGAATCTAGGAACACCCATAGGAGCACGATCTCGTCTAGATACCCGCCAATGAGAACAAATCTAACATAGGAAAGATGACGCGTTTCTTGTTATATACTGATGGAGAAGTGTCGGTGACAGTCCTGTTCGGAAATTCTCAGCTCCTGTTCGGGACGTGGTCGCTGTACACTACACAGGTCACAGAGTTCGTAACATGGAGCAAAGAAAGGCTGTATTAACCTACATGTGCCATAGGAATGACAAGAGAACATCTAAAAATGTATTTATGAATCATTCAGGTGTTTCTAGCGTCACAAGGAACACAGCCAGTTAAGCAATGCAGCAACGTACTGACATGTGTCATTGGCTCAGCCCGACTGTGATCGTCCCTCCGAGTTTTGCGGAAACTGACTTTATGACTAGAGTATTAGATTAAAAAGACGTGGTGAAACAAATTCGGTAAAGTCGTGCATAGTTATTGGGGTCGGTTTTGTGGAGAAATTATGCCTGCTAAATGCTGTTATTGTGCGATACCCCTTCCTTTCTGTCGCATGCTGTTACCAAATGTAGTATGAAGCAGCACATTGTTACCTACCCCACGTTCGTCTTCCGAGCTGTGCATTTATGACATCCTCCAACGGACTTGGCTCCGCTTCTGTAAAAATGTTCTTGGTACATATGTGACCTGAAAATCGCACCTTAAGGCCAATGATGCCGTCTTGGGCAAAATACAAGGCCACTTTTGAACTGGTGGGGGTCAAAACATAGGGTTGATGTGGTTTAAACGATGTTATGGCTCATGACAAGGTCTACAGTAGGAAAATGCTATCTTTCGTAGGGCAAAAATGCATGGTTTAAAAAGGCCAGTTCCAAGTAACGAACCACTCTAAACGAATACAAAAAATATTGCTCCTAGGGGCTACATTGAGGTATATGCGAATTTTCCGAGATTTCGTTCTTACACAACGTAGTAATCAGGTGTTCTTGGAATACCAAGTTTTCAGACCTGCCCCCTCCCGTCAAAATTCCTTAGACAAGGCAGTGGCTTTGGCTGTCCCCACACACACGTAATGTAATGATGCCAGCACCAAGCTTCCGACATGTAGGACGGAATCATCTTGCCAGAGTGCCCAAAGGATTAACAATCAGTAGCATGCCCAACACCGCTACGCATGGCATACAAAAAAAAACTCAACATACATCAAGCTGAGTGACGCTAAAAGCACATAGGGCCAATGTGTAATAAATATGATGTAATTTCCCCGCAGGGCTATTATTAAATTTTTAAAAATAGAGTCATGAAGCCGCCCCCCGCCTCCTTCCTTCTCCCCCTCTTTTTTTTATTAAAAAAAAAAAAATATATTTTTTTTTTCATTTAACTTTTTACATAAAGTAAAAACGTATACTTTTCTTTTTATTTTTAAATTAATAAAAAAACCCAAATAATTCAATTAAAGGAAAAGGCCCAGAAAGCTAAAAATTTAAAAACCACCAAAAAAAAACACCCCACTTATTACTAAATTAATTTAATAAAAATATCCCCTTCTCCCCCCCCTCCCCCCCTTATTACCTTAACAAAAGTTTAAAAGCTATTTTTTTATTTTTTTGCTAGCGCATTCACCAGAAATACTTGAAAGCAACAATACCCCCCCCCCCCCAGCCAGCAATTTTGGTGTGGCCCCACGTGGGCCGTGATCGGGCTAGCCCGCGCTGCCTGTTCGGGCTAACCCGCGCTGCGTTGTGGGTCAGGTCGGCGTTTGACACAAGGCACCAAGTTGACCGCCAAACGGAGCCACATTTCAGCCCGAGCGGGCAAACCCAATCTCTGCTCGGGCGTGCTCGAGCACTGCACGGGCTTGCCGCAGTTATCCCGGGGCAGAGATATGCCTTAACGTGGCAGGAGTAGTGTGGACCCGAGCGGGCTGTGCATGGGCAAACCCAACCTTACTCCGGATGGCCCAAGCTGATCCCAGGCAGCGGGCATCCAATCGAACGGGCAGCTCACTGTGGGCCCACGCAGGTTGTCCTTGGGCAAACCACAGATCGGTACTTGGGCTAACCCGCGTTCAACTGTGGACGAACTGACCTTACTCCGGATATCCCGACTTGATCCCAGGCAGCGGCCAGCCAATCGAATGGTCCGTTCACTGTGGGCCCACGCAGGCTGTCCTTGGGTAAACCACAGATGGGTACTTGGGCTAGCCCGAGTTTAAATGTGGACAAACCGACCTTACTCCTGATAACCCAACCTGATCCCAGGCCGCGGCCACTCAATGGAATGGACCGCTCACTGTGGGCCCACGCAAGCTCTCCTTGGGCAAGCCACAGATCGGTGCTTGGGCTAACCCGAGTTCAAGTGTGGCAATACCAGTGACAATACAAACAGGTTTTCAAGCCCGATCAGATGGGCCCCGACCACAGCCGAGGTACTACAATAATGTACCAGTACTTTTATATTAATATCCTCGTAGATCACATGTATTCCCGGAATTATTCAAACGACCAAAACACTTTGCTTAGTCCATTCACAAACGTTTATTTTCTTCACATCCATGCGCACACACACACACACACGAAATTCGACACACCTAGACACACAGCTAGAAATGGCGTTCGTTGCTGCTAAGAAACAAAACGCAGATGAGTGCCGTGAAGGCACTTGTGCCTTGATACGCTATGCTACTTTAAAAATCTACAAACATAACTTCGTGTTCCATGTTCCTGGCGATGTCTCTGTCATCTGTTGGCTCCGGGTCGGCTGCGGCAGTGCCGGGTCGGCAGTGCTGGGTCGGTTCTGCCGGTGCCGACCCAGCACGCGTGGCGAGCAGCCGCTCCAGCCTTCGGCCATTTCGATCTCGGCTGCCCGAAAGCCACTTTGCAGTGGCTCTAGAGACGGCGTCAATGCTGGTGCCGTTGGACCGGCGAAGCGTTTCTGAGGAAAATGGCATGCTATTTTTACATCTGTATGTCATTTCTCTAAATACATAGTGAAGTTTGGGTTTGGCGGTACATTTTCTTAGAAAATCATAGAATGAGATGAACACTGAGCCGCCAGTTTTCCTCAGTTCTGGTCAGCTGAGAAGAAAATAAAGCAATGAAACGTTCCACAAAACGTATGGGAAAGTATCAGTTCACAAGACACACAGGATGTTGATTCACGCTTTTGATTGTGAACATTACGCCATCCGGAATGAATTTTCATAACGACTTCTTAGTAACGCCCATTGTGCATACTTTGCACATTTTTTTCGATTACATTAACGCATGGGTGTAACAGCCCATAGGGTAGGTATGACAGTAACTACACCGAATTGCAATTGGGCTTTAAAGAGAGGATGTATAAAAGTAAAGAAGCAGAATGAACCATCTTTAAAAGCATGTGTAAATCGCTTTCACTGTGTCCTCTGCAATTCCCTGCAATTCTGGAATCCCACATTTCTGTGATGCGTAGTTTCCTTACTGATGATTGCACAGCAACTGAAATGTATTCTCGCATTTGGCACTACTCACGCAGTCTGCCTTTTGTCTTCACTGAAATAATTCCAATCAATACATCTAAAATCATTAATGAAGTCCTAAAACGTGTTCATCTTAATGATTTGCAAACAAAACTTATGCATTTCCACTGCCTCATTACCGAGTCACTACGTTGCGTCAGGCTTATTGTTTTCATGGTGATGCGTGAGCTGAGCCTTTCAAACCTTTGAAGGATTTTATTTTTTTTCACACATCCCGAATTGGGAATATCATTGGCTGTGCATTGTGTGGGGGAGCAAATAGGGTTTTAGACCGTTTTTCCCCGTTATTGCCATTGACCTGATGTTAAAACCCCTAAATGTTTGTGGGTCCGTACATCTCCAATCCCCCGAGACCGCCAGCTTTGCTTGTGAGTGCATGTCGAGCGAGCTGCCTGTTTCATTGCCATTTTCATCATTACTTTGCATTTGTGAATTGCATAGCACAAAAGAACCTTTATGACTGATCTTCTGTAATATTTTGCATACGACCAATGGCAAGTTGAAACGTCAAGAATGTCCCTGATATTTTTGGTGCCATTATCGAGCCGTTGAAAAGCGTGCATGGAAAATAGGCCTAAAACTAAAAAAAAGAAAACTTCTAGACTGGTTACGTGGGAGAGAAAGTCTAAAGGCTAATGAATCGCAAATACAAGTCAGCACGACTGAAAGCTGTCTAAGTGAGTTGTATTCTGTCCAAATTTTATCATTTCATTCTCAATGGTTGCAAAGTATTTAGCCTCCAGAAAACATCACGGCTGAGCTGCGCCAGTACGGACCTCTCGATCCGATTTTTTTTGCCGGTTGAAGTAACATTCACTTGGCCTTTGTCCTTGGCACCCTCGTAAGAACCGCCGCCGCTGAGGTTTGAACCAGTGGTCAGCGGGTATCAAGCTGTATGAACAAGAAGTCATACTTCTACACGGAGGTAAGTATCACCAAAACGTTAGCGATACACGAAATATTACGGTTTGGTTAAAATAAGAATGCATCAACTTCACATTTTGATGCGAGATCTGCTAGTCTCATTACCACCGTTGGTATAGGCAGGGGAGCGCGAATTCCTCCACAGTGCATGTGTGTTGGGGGGGTTAAATAATTTTGATTCATTTCTTTCCAGTCTACACTTATAGCGAATCAATGATAAATTCTAAAAAAGGTGGGCGGCAGCTGTCTCCTGCCTCCGCACACCTTTCCACGTCCCTGGCTACGGGGGAGAGTGTGAAATATGTAACTTTTTTGCAAGTACCCCATCTGTAGAAGTTGCACATGACTAAAAACGCAGGTATGCCCTGCATTTATTCAATAATTATTTGAAATCATATTTGGCGGTATACAACATGGCACCTTGGAACATCATAAATGCATCTAAAAAGGGCTGGAAGTAAAAAATAACCTATTTTCCCACGGTTGACTGGGGACTCGCTGGCCGCCTAATCACGAGTGGCCAAAATCTCTCCGGTACGCCATTGTTTTCCTCTCCTCTCCCGCCTCCGTCCCCGTTTGTTAAACAGTATTCTGCAGATGTCACTCACCAGAGATAGCACCGAACAGCCTCGTGTCCCCCAGGCTCTCCTTGTTGTTTTTTCCTGTCAGAGACAGCTTCTCTGACAAATCGTTTGCCATAAGCTGCCTCATCACACAGCGCACGTTCTTGTCCAGCGTAGCCGTGGGTCCACACCAGCCCGCCAGGTACTCCACCTAAAATAGTTTGAGGTCTCAGCGAGCTACATTTTTGTCTCATTGCATCTACGTGTTATTTTTTAAGTCAATGAACAAAAAAATGTTTCCATTTGGAGCTACGGCATGATCAGAGGCATACTTTTTTGAAAAATCGACACCAAAGCAAGGACGCCATCGAATGTAATCGAATGCAATGTTTGCCGGAAAAAAATTTCTGGTTCTCTCCCTAGCATGACATCTCCAGCTGCCTTGTTAGACAACCCGGTGGCGATTTTTGATCACGCATGGCTGCATTTAAGTCTCTGAAGTGGGTTCATTGCAACGAAAATCTGATTCGTCGTTTCTGTTCCAGTGCGCCTCAAGTCTCAGTTGTCTGTCTTGCAGCTATTCACGGTTTAACTTACTGGACACCAGCAGCATATTTAGGTAGAATGTTTGTAGGAACTCCAACTAAACACTGATAAAAGTTTCGGGACGCTCTTAACATCCTAGCCCACAATCCACCTCCACAATTTTCAATCATCCAGCCAGAACCCAGCTCCATCCATTAACATCCAGCTCCACATTTTCGAAATACATGCCGGAACTCTGAAACATGGAGTTTTGGTCCGAAGCCTCAGAATCCAAAAAACATCCAAAGCTTTTGAAAGGTAACTCTGAATAAGTTCCGATCTCTGCTCCTCATTTTCATCATTCGACGCCTAATTTGAAACGAACGCCCGGCACGCTGCAATGATGTGAAATCCTTTCGCAGCAAATTATCGTCGAAAAATCATTTTACATACGTTTCGAAACGCAAGCCGGGAAGAACAAATGGCTTGTCCATTATTTTCTAGGCATGGTTTAAACGGCAAGGCCAATAAAATCCCTCTTCCTGTACTCACAGATACGACGAATAAATGAACCACATTTTACAGTGCTGTCAACACACCAGCTGTGCACAAATGGAAAGTCACGCCTCTCAACATGTGTTGCGCTTTTGTCCTTCATCCCAGCAATGGGCCACTTACCAACGTGTTAAACACATTCTGGTTAGCCAGTTTCTCGCAGGCACTGCGCAGCTCCTCTAGAGAGGACAGAGGCAGCTTTGGTAGGTATGGTTCCGGTGCCTGCTGGTTTTTGATGGCTCGGACGTCTGCCGCTACCCCGAGTATGATTTGTTTCAGCTGGTCAACCGTCCTAGTTAACCTGGCGAGCTGAATACTGCTTCTTCTGTCTGCGGGACAGGGGAGGAGATTTTAGAAGTATTTTTGATTTCTGACAAAAGTTTTGAGCTGTCAACATTACCCAATGATTCAACTTAATTTGGTCTCTGCTTCATTCCTTAAGGCAAAAATCGAAACCGAAGTTGAGACATTCAGAATGACGCATGGCAACCATGACAAATTTGCAAAACCGAAATACAACCCTGGGCTAGAAATGAATACAACATGAACATGGAAACACGTTGACAGTTATTAATGAAGTCGTTGAACGCAAAACAGCATGCTAATATTTTCCAACGGAAGGTTATGTATGTTGTCGTGCTTTGTTTTAGTGCTCTGTCGTTTCAGTTCATGTGTAGGTGGCGGGGCATGTTATGTTTGTCGCATATGAATAAAGCTGTGATTAAGTCATCACATTGTACAGGAACAAAACTATATGAATACCTTATTAAATAAATAGCATGTTTTCTGCCACCGCCAAGGCATCACGGTCGCTGCAGAACTTGTCCTTTTCTTCCGCCTAAAAGGTAAAAAAAGAAGCTAAACAGTTCTCCATTCCGAAAGTCATATGTAGCTTCATCCATAAAAAAACGCACATGGCACCTTTCAGCGAGAAACCATCATCAACAACCACATTGGCGTAACAAGCCTACAAATAAGAGGATAAATTACCAGCCAGTTGTGTTTCTCCTGCCGACGGCCAACTCGTAGAACGTTGTGGAGCTTGCTGCCTCTCATTCCGAAGCTCAGTAGATAACCTCTCCTCCACTCTCGGTGGTTCACTCGGTTGAGATGTTCCTGACAACAAAACCAAGTCAGGCAGTTAACCACTTCGACAAACATAAAACGTAAGTCATTCATGATTGTCTATATACATAAGCACTTGTGTATTTGTGTAAGCTTTGCTTTCATGTTCACCGTAATTTTGGTCATTTCATTCCATGAGATCTTATATCTCAAGCATGTTGTATATTACGCAAACTTTAGTTAGGAGGCAAGACGTCATAAACCGACCAAAAGAAACCAAAATATTATGCGGATGCGTAATATTTTGGTTTCTTTTGGCTGCGGTTTTCATCAACTTGCATAGTTGGGAAGAGTATAGCCCATACTTCCTGTTGCCGATGTTGCCGACGATTTCATTTATTCTTCAGTCTTGGATGACAAACCTCAGAAACCTCAGATCAGAACTACGACATTCATACAAAACACAAATGCAAGCATTCAGCTAATGAAGTTATCATAGGACTAAACCATTCATTTGTTGCTTGGAAGTATTATCACCTACCGGCATAGGGATTCGGGAGTAAAATGGAGCTTGGTTGCTGCTACTACGCTAGAGCTGCTACGAAAATTCGTCAAACGCTGCTTAGTGACGAGATGTTCTTTTACACCAAGAGACCCGACGGTAAAATTATAAATTTCGCGGTGTGAAATTCGTTTCCAAGATATTTTGTCATGATTAACATGGACATTGTCGGCGGCCGATCTCGGTCGGGGTCAGACACGCCGAGAAAGCTCCGAGTTTCTCTGTAGACATGGCATGTCAGTGGTATTATCGTGCCGCGTCGCTACGCGAAGAATCAAGGGCGCCAGTGGTGGATTTAAATGGGACGAAAAACGAAGGTAAATATTTCTGTGAGATTAGTGGCCAGCACAGCAGGCGTATTGTTCATTATGGCTCGTTGGGATCATCTCGCAAATTAACGCTGGTGTTCACATTCGGTATCTGGGGACGCTGGATCCAGATCAAGATCTTAGGCGATGGAAAAGGTAAATGTTTGTACCAGATATGATAAAATAGTTTGGGCGCAGGATAAACCACAAAGGGCTCCATCCACCTCAGGAAAAAGCCAGTGACTCTGCTGGTGTAGAACTGAATGAAACAAAACACCAAAAAGATATCGAAAGCGCTTTGGCCAAATTTCTAAGAGCCTTCGAAAGCAACTATGCGGGAGTCAAAACAGGACGTAAGTCTGGGAGTGTGAAAACTTAAGGAAGACATGAAGATCAGGAACTTACAAATCGGTATCAAAAGGCAAAAACCTCAGGACAGAAATGGGTCAGAAACTAGGAACATAGACCCCACGACGCACGTCCCCGCTCATCCCGACCTGACGCCTTGGTGTCACCAGTCCCAGTCGCCGAAGTAAAACAGTGAAACAAAAACAGCGGATGCCTTCCAGCATGTTCCGGGAAATGTAAATCAGACCACCGGGCTTCATCGTGGCGCATGGATTACAGAAAAAGGACAAGGTTATCGCTGAGTTCCGTCAGCACTCTCAACATGACGAACTGTTGGAATGGAGTTTTGAGGTGACGGCCAAGCAGCGGCCCCTAGCGGCAGGCGGGTTTGAGGCGGCAGTAACAAAAAAACCGCTAGATGGCAGTTCTGTTTGAACGAACCTTCCCGTCCCAACAGAGAATCTGCAATGCGCTGAAACCAGTGACGGTTCGTCATTAGAGGAAACTGAGACAGTTTCTCACCAAAAATATCGGCAAATGCACAGTGAAAATCATGTGCAATGTGTGCATAATAACGTCGTTTATAAAACTGAATGCATGGTTAAACTGGAATAATGTGCTTATTTTGTTCCCGCATTCATCAACATAGCAGGGAACATGCCGGCGAAGACGCCCCACGCCGCGCCGTACCCCCGCCGCCCGCGTAAGTATACGGCACAAGGCCTTAGAGGCGGCCAGCTCACCTGCCACAGTCAATACCAGAATCAGATGTCATACAGCTCCCTTGGTGAGCGTCCGCGAAATTGCTTTATCTGTTTATTATGCTATTATTTGCTGACTTGGGTTCGCTGTGATGCTACCTTGCCAAAAAAAGTGCAAGAACAAATTAATACAGGTTCGCTGCTGTGTTTCCGTGTTGATTTCTATGCTTTTTTGCGTGCTTCTTCGATTTGGTTGATTTACGTCGGGATTACCTATTCGGGAATATTGGTAATTACCTATTGGTTGATTTACGTCGGGACCTTATTCGGGAAGGCGTAAGAAAAGTTCGATATGCCTAACTGGAGCGGTCCGTCCGACCGTCCGTCCGTTTTTAGCGGGGAAAAAACAAACCAGTAACGGTCTCCGCAAATAAATGAAATCTGCCAAGCAACACACTAATGCATACAACACACATATGAGTACTTACATTGGTCGCGGCTGATGGAGGTCGTAAGTCTTCGTGCTGGTCACCCAAGCTGTCTCAAATGCACCGAGAGCAAGGACAAACTTTAGTATGCAGCCTTTCAGTAACAAGCGTTTCGAACGCCCTGACGGTCTCAAGCACACCGGCTTCCTCATTGGTTCGTTTAGGTTAAAGGCGCCAGCATCCCGTCCAATAGAAGCGCGCGCCCGCCCCCTGTTCGCATTTGGGGAGAGGTCCAGGGAACCCCTTTCCTCCTCCGTTTCCGTGAATCAGCATACCAGAGGGACTTGTGTCGAGACCGTCCGACTCAATGCCGATGTGGGGGGCGAGGGGGGGGGGCTGAAGGAGCCCTCGCTGCGCCGGGCGAGAGGGGTGGCCGCGGTGCGTATGTCGTCCGGGAGGGCATCGCAGGTGCGGGCTGAACTGACTGACGTTCTGAAATGATGAAGTGAAGCGCGCAGTGGTCAGCCAAAAACAGAGTTTTTAAGACAGAACTTAAAAATTTATATGGATGTATAGCTAAATAGTTGGGCAATGTGCACACAAGATTTTGCTTATCTGAGGTCACTTTACAAGGTCAGGTCAAGGTCAAAAGTCAAAATTTGGTTTTTCGCAATAATTTCGGCGCCGTTTTTTTTTCAAATGTCAAACCCGGAAAATCTATGACGTAGAACGGTGCCCTCTACTTGTGTACCAAGTTTCAGCTTAATATCATGTCGGGTCACGGAGCTATGACCTAAAATGTCAGTGCGCGTACCCTTTATCGCAATAGCCATAAAATAAAATTTTTGGAATAGAGTGAATTCAAATCATTGAAAACGTTCACAGATAATATCAAATGCACACGAGATCATTCCAAGTGACCTCAAGGTCACTGGAGGTCATTTAAGGTCAAAGGTCACAAGTTTATCTGAAAAACGTGTGACTATGACAGTTCCCCTTTTTCATGTCCCTGGCACCGCCTATGCTAACATTATACAAACATTGTAATGCAATTTGTACTTCTTTAGTACAACATGACTAGCAGAAGCCAAAAAAGGGTTTTTGCCCGTTTTGTTCATTCAGTTGTTAGAAAACTAATCCTCCTATTTTCAAAACCCTGTGAACGCCCATGAATTTTCTCAAAATCTCAGATGGTTGTACCCATGGTAAAAGCCCTATCCATAATCTCTCGATTCATGCCAGTTTCATTGAAATCGGTCAAAAAACAACTGAGTTATAAGAGGTCCAAAAGTACCCCCCATTTTGACATTTTCGCCCCCTGTATCCACAAACTTCAGAATTTCGAAAATTTCTTTTTATAAAAATGTATGTCACGTCATGGCAAATCGATTGCCGTTTGTTGCCATGAAATCGGACGAGTAGTTCTCGAAATCTCAGGGGGGGGAGGGGCCAAATCCGCCCCCTGCCGGGAATCGACCATACCGTCTAGCCCTTCGGGAATAGGGTTAAGAAGCTCGCATTCCTTAATTACATTCAAAACAACTCACAACAACAATACGAACAAGATAAATTGCCTTCCGATTAAAAGATAGATAAAACAAAGATCGATAACACAAAAAACATCTTTACATTAACAGCTCCACACCACACAGTGCATGACCCACCAGAGATGCAAACAAGCAGCCAACTCACCTGCGTATGACAAAGGAACGGCTTCTGAAGGCATTATTATAATTTTTGACAAGCTAAGCTTTTTCATAATTTTACATCAGCGGTTACACAAAATATCGACATGCGAAATTACCTTCAAAACCAGGGCCTCAGTTTTATTTTTCAATGAGATGCCAGCACTATGACAGACATTCCTGCTACCGATAACACTCTCTCCATCTAGTTCTGGTCTCTGAAAGGCCCGCTGCAAGACCTATCCTTTTCCCGCCGCCAAAACCTTTCCTTTTTCTCACCTTTGCTTTTAACACGAGCAGTTGGCTTTCGCCTTCAAACTGCTGTCATATTTGTGACAGTGTTTGTGACAGGCTGTGCCATGACTTTCGTGATAGATTTCGCCCAAAACAGACTTGGTTTGTGACAGCTTAGGATATTTTTGCATCTCTGTGGCCAACTGCATGAAGGTGCTGAAGCATCGACACTCACGACAGATACATGCATACGTACCGAATTGGATTCCAGAAAACTCAAACTGTAGGCTTCATAGGATAGTCCATCTTCACCTGCTTCGAATCCCTGGGTGCGCAAAATACGTCACTTTTGACATAATGAATTAAATACCCAGTCTACTAAACTGGTATAAGAATAGCCGTAGCTTTGCAAAGCTGTTTGTAGCAATTGTGTTTTTGGTGACAAACGTGATTAATCTTGAGTATCTTCTTCACACTCGGTATATCTACACACTGGAAATGTACCACCTAAGGAGTGTTAAACGAGGATTGCAATAAGAACAATGAGAAATGGCATGCCAAAGTGATAACAGCGTGAGTTCTATGGTGTCAAGGAACGGAGTGAAGGTGAAAAATACCAGTGCTTACCGAATCAACTGAACCATTTTCTTCGAGCCTGGTTGCTGTCGTTGCCCTTTTTCCATCATAACCTGGCACACAGATCAACACGAATTAAAGAGCACAACAAGCGAATGAAAACGAAAGCAAAGAAGCAAGAGGACCATTATTGATTTTGACGGTCATTAAAGTGCCCAATGTTTTGGATGATTCCTCGACTTGTGAAATTAAAAACTGTCTTTCGAGATAAAAATCACTTGTTCCGAAATAAAAGCTACAGTCGTAAATTATAACACAACGTCTATTACATTATTATAGCAAGACATAATAATAATAATAATAATAAAAGGGACGACACGAATAGTTTCCTTGCAGCAAAGGTCCCGTACTTAACATAAAATCAAAGATAAACAGTGGAGAGTGTTGCCTGCAATATTTCTAGAAATTGCCATACATGCTTCCCAAATCCCTCTCCTGGATCTATCTTTGGTAAGGATAAGACCCTCAGAGACATACAGCGCACTCGAGAAACAACACTGACTTGAAACATCTCAAATCTCTACACATCAGACGTCTCCTGCCGCGCGTTCATTTCATGAACACAGCTCCCTTGGCCCTCCTCCGGCGGGGCCATTTTTACGCCCTTGTCCGGCGGGGGTGTAAAACGACTCTCCCCCACTACCTTTTGAACCAAGAAAGATAGAACAACACGGTAAACCATAGTGCTGCCCGATGTAAGTAATTCAACGACATCCGATTTTTTGGTTTCAGGTCAGAAGGTGACCTCCCTCGTCACGGTAATGACCTCAAAACGGCCATGCCAAAATACGTCGAAGTTTTCTTAGCATAGCAATGTAGTTTCCAAACATTCGAAAATAAATCGGTGCCATAAGCAAAGCGTGCAGGCCGTTAGCTTAGCTATCGGAAAATGCATGCTTTGGGGGGAGAGGGGGGTTAGGTCAATGGGTGACCTCCCAGGTCGCAAAAGAATTCATCAGGGCTGAAATTTGCAATAGGAGGCATGACAGCCCCATAACATTTTTGTCCATTCGCAAGTCAAATGAGCCACGACACGCGTGCTCAAGATGGTACACGGATTCTTCCTATCGTAACTCCTGGCGTTGCAGTCTCCAGGCGCCGCGCGACGGCGGCCGAGCGGAGGCGCCGCCATCCATCGACAAGCAACACTTGCGATCGCTGTATTTAGTCATTCTTCATGCGACTAGGGAGCAGTCGCGAGCGGTGCCGGTATGTTGCACCTCCTATGCGTCCGACTGGCCACCACCCAGCGGCATTTCCTATACCTGGCCGCCGTCACTTGGAACCGCCTGCCTCTGGCAGCTTCTTATGCTCCCTCGCACCGAGCATTGCTTACCATTTTAAAACACCGACTTTGTGACAACAACGTTGGACTGTAGGTATGTAAATGTGCGTTGTGTACGTCTGACTGGACGCAGAAAACCCACCACATAAACGCTCCCTCAATAATCGAACGTGAACATCAACATGCCGTGGATTTGTGTGAAGATGATCTGGTGTTCCCGGCGGTGACGATCAACAGGCAATGATGATACCTAGTGTCGGAATAAGTACGTAGAAATAACGCCACAATACGTGAAGCATGTGAACCAAGTTTATTCTGCATTGCAGCAATATCGATGGTACTCACCCCGATGCGGCATAATATGTGGGTCATTAACCATCAAATGCGTTTACTGTGGGCACCCCCAGCGAAGTGGGTCATTAACCATCAAATGCGTGTACTGTGGCCACCCCCAGCGAAAATCGTGCATGACTTGTTTGTCATCAGCATTTGCCTCCCATCGCTGATATGCATTTCATATGAAGCGCAGAACATGCGTGCACTGAGCATTAAATGTCTGCGAACGCCCCATCGCCGGTTAATTGTCATAACACATCTGTCAACGGGAAAAAAAATGTTGAAGTCCTCCGATCGAAATGACACGTAAATCAACTTGCTTTCTTGAGTCGAACCTTTAGATTGGGTATGTCATCCCTCAGTTCTTTAAATATGACCTGCTGCAGGACCTGGTAGAAGAAGCTATTTGGTAAAGGGGTTTGCTTCCTGGTTGTAACACTGCATGTACCGTAACCCTCTACGTCGTAATTCGCCCGTAAAATTGGCAGTGACCCTGAGGTCGCAAGGATTCAGAAGAGGACTGAAAAAGGCCCCGCCCCAGCCCCGACTGGGGCGGGGGCGGTTAGCCCCCCTCCTCCCGGAGGTTTTCCAAGATTGCAAGAGAACAAACGAACGCAGAGCCATGGAATTTTGTGTACCTGTTGCTTGATAATTTGTTCATCTTGAGCCAAGGATAAAAACTTAAAAATTAGCAAGTCGCGAGTGCTGTTTAGTGTTGCAAGTGCTGTTTTCTTTTCCCGCTAGGAAAGGAAAACTGCAAAAAAACGCAAATCAGGAAGAAACGCGACATTAGTTGTTGCAGGCATTCTTGTGTTTATAAAGCTGCCAAAGATGAAAAAGTAAAGTATCCAGTGCTAAAATCAGCATCTGCATGATCCCTGAACATTCCTCGGATTAATGTAAACTAAGGATTAGCGTGAATTCCTGGCCACATCCTGGCCAAAAGCGAGCTGCTACATTTTGCAGGGCTTATATGACCTCATCAGGCTAATCACATGGAACATGGGAAGCAAAGCCACGTTCAAAAAAGTTTAGCGGCCTGAAACTTTTTCGGAAAACGCCATATTGCAATGAAATTGTCAGGGTTTATGAAATATGAATATGGAATATGCGCGTACTCGGACACCAACATACACATAAGAACAGTGCTATCATTTTAAAAAGAATCATTGCATCATGAGCTTTAAACGGCGGCGATTAACTCTAATAGACGGGAAGTATATAACGTACAAACTGTTGTCTGAAAATACAATTCAGAGTTAACATATTGTTCAACAAAACCAGCATAAGCATGTGCGCAAGTGACTTTACAGCTTCTTTTGCTTTCTGATCCAGTAGGTTGTTGAATTCATCATTCGCCACCCAGCGCGCCGCTGTCCTCGTCTGGAAGAGTGCTCTGTCCACGTGGCAGAAACTGGACGTCCGCGCGTTCATTCTGCCGCGGCTAATCCAGTGCCTCCGGCTGGGCTTGCTCCCTAAGCAGGAGTTCCTTCGATTCGACGATCTGCTTCGGTGGACGGTCAAAAGAATTCTCCAGCTGCCGTCTCGAGTGCTCAGAGTTCTGTACTCCAGCACGTCGCGCGGCTGCGTCGGCGTGACGGAGCTGTGATCCGAGGCCATCATCCTCAGGCTGGCGGGCGGAGAAACGGCGACCCACCGTAGCCTGAGCCGCCGGCCGGACGCCCCAGCTGCTAACTTTGGAGGAAATCTGTCAGGTCTAGCCTGATGGATTGCCTCACGGGCGTTGACCAGACGGCCGGCCGCCGGGGGACGAAAGGAGGGGACGCCGGGCCGGTACCGGCTGGCGGACAAGGGTCCGGCCCCACCGCTGCCGAAAAGCCGGTGCGTCGTCGGTGAGGCGACGACGCACGGAGCTCAAAGCAGCGACAACACAACGTCACTGCGGCCGCGTGACGCGGCTGCAGCCCATTCGTATTGTCGGTGCCCGGAGAGGTGTTCTGTATACGCAACACGGGACCACCGTCATGAGGCTCCCAGGGGGCCGACGACAGGGACGAACACGCCGGTGGTCTTGCCCTGTTCGAGCAGTTCCCTCACCAGAGGCGCGTGCTTTCGAACCTTTTCGTCGCTCGTCACCTGTAACGCATCAGGACGCTTCTCGACGGCCACTGCCAAGTCGACCAGTGTGACCGAGTCGTCACGTATCACCACTAGTTTGGGCCGCATGGAGGACGCCGACCCAGGAATCTATCGGTTGACTTTGGTCTAAACGTCGCCTCGCGTGACCGCCCTGCGCAGGTGGTCTACGATTGTGCGGACGTCGCTGCTACACCGCACTGCGCGGCATGCAGTGGTACAGTGCATGGGAGAGAACGCTGCATATGGCGGCATATGGAATGCAGAAATATTGAAAAAAAGCACTGAAAGCAAAATATGGAAAAGGATAAATTTTAACAGAGATGAGCAGAACTGGAAAAGCATCGTTTCCGCTCCGTGCGACAAAATGCCGAATACGGATAAATATCGAGTAACGATGTTTATCAAAATGCAAAAATGTTGCGGAGCGGAATGTTGGATGAACAAGTAAGCGATGCAAGCAAGATATAGAAATGTAAAGATATGTGCCTCAATTAACATGAAGACGATAAAATGTCGAAAGAAAAGACATCACGAGGTTATACTATGTGTCGTCGTACCAGGGACGGGCATCGTTCATGGACGGCTATAGAATTACCAACTTTTGCATTACCAGATATAGAGAGAGCCAGTAAGTAACGGACTAACAGCAGCAACAGAATTCAAGTCCCGGTTTTTCGAAATTTTCCGTTCCCTTCTTCTTAGGTTGTGGCCGTTGGGAGCTGCGGTAATCGGCCCGGGCCGTCGTCGGAGCCGTCCTTCTTTTATCCGAGACGCAGGAGTAAAACATTTTATAGCCCACTGTCATTTCTTGTTATTAGTATGAAGATTCCTGGCAACAGTAAATGCAGGGTATCCTCAAAAGACCACTGGGAAAAAAGGAAGGAATGATTCTTCATGTTTGGGTCTGAAACATCGCATACTGTATGACGTAAATTGCCAGTATTTTGCGGCCACGCTATCAGGTCCATTGGCACAACCAGGAAGTCTGTTGTCTGTTTGGTTCAGTTTAGCGGCTCCTTGAAGCAAAGTGAATATTCATTTCAAGGAATTCCAGCCAAATAGTTCGGTTCGGCTTAGACACTTTGTAATTTATTTGCAAAGCCTGGAAGGCTTTCAACGCATTCCTACTAGGATTTTCCCGTACAGTTTTCGGGAGAAATCAGTGCCTGTGCCCACCGTGCTGCTCTACTGTTGTTCTTGCGGTATTTTTCACTGAAATGCGTATCACGTGCGTTATTGATCCTTGCCCCGATATCTTGCCATTCGGTCATCTATCATTTGGTAGCTAGCTGATTTTTATTCTGCTTCGATATTGCGATATCAGAACATTTCGCAATCGATGTTTTTTCATTTTTATGCTTCGTTCGACGGGGTAATTACTTTTCAGCGTAAGACGTTACGTACGACGAGGTTAAGCACCAAATGTTGGATGAAGCCCTCGTGGATCGTGTTCGCTTAGCTTAAGATTATTTTGTGAGAGCTTTATTTAGAGGCAAAATGATATTTTGTCATCGTAGTCTCGTGGAAGACGATGGTATAGCTTTCTGGCAATATCGCTAAATTCAGTTCGGAGAAATAGTGCGCTTTCTCTGTTGATACCAGAAGAAAGACGTGTTGTTTTTAGCGCTCTGCTGTAATAAAAAAGTTAAAAACACAAATGAAAGAATCCGCGACTTTTGGTGTGATAACCGCAATGAAACGAATCATGCCACCCCCCCTCCCTTCCCCGATAAGAAACGAAACAGCACTTGAAGGCAATGAAGCCGGTGTGGAAATTTAGCCCCGGCACCGGCAAACGATATTCCGATTTTAATATGTACATTTGTGGTTTGTGGCGCGTGATGTCCAAGAGCCGTGCGAGAAGGAGTTAAGGGGCAATCGTATTATCTTGCAATTGAAATTGCAGACAATGGGCGTACAGAGTGCTTCAAAAAGTATACGAATTTCACATGTTTTTTCTGAGGGAATGGTAATTTGTTCAGTGTCCAACTGCCCACCTCTGGAAACTGACATCATTCCATTTTCAGAAAAGTAACTGTTAGCTCAATAACTCAACTCAAAACCAAATGTCGTCGGATTTTCCAGAATCACCATTTGTGCATTCTTCTAGCTGACGCTCCCGATAAATGCGCCTTTGCGATTGTGACACGCCTTCACACAGACCACAAAGTTCTCGCCCACCTTCCTTAGGGTCGCAGGTGTGACTTCTTGAACATAGTTGGCCACATTCAGGTTGAGCTGGACCAGTGCAACAGTCACTGGTCTAGAGAGAGCTCTTGACAGTCCCCCACAGCCAGAAGTCCAGTTGGTTGACGTCAGGGCTCTGGGTTGCGTTCCGTTGAGGTGGAAATACGCCTCGGTGGAGAACCAGATGCGGTTGATCCAGCCCGAGTTACGTTCCTTTTGTTGCTGAACCATTCACACATGACCTTCCTCTTTTGCATGTCCTCAGCACCATCTGCTGACTTCTCGCGACCGTCTGTGGTCTTCAGATCTAGTCTCGACCTAGCAAAACTATTAGTTAAGACGCTGATCGGAAAGCTCTTGGTATTATAACAGGTCTGCTCAGGAAGCATCCAGACTAAGGACAGGGAAAAGGTGGCTTCCCTTTCGGGGTCCAACTCTAACCTCTCTCAAAGTAGGCCCTTCATGACTCCACGCACTTACCCCAGCGTGTAAGGGGTAACCTGGGAGTCCAATAACCTTTAATGTCCGACTCAGGGCAGGGATCTGGCTAGCCCTGATGTGTATCAAACCGCGGTGGTAGCGTAATGGATGAGGAGCCGGCCAACAGATCCGGTGCGTGACAGACATTGAATTCAAGTCCCAAAACGAGCATCTGCATTTGCCCCGAGACCGAAAGGATCGGCGGCACGGGACGGTCGTGTCGTGGAGTTGCACGGCACTATAAAGATCGTCCAACGCTATCTGGGTCCGGCGCCTGGGGTGAAATCACTCCATATTTGGTGTATATCAGGGCCTATTTTAAGGAAAAATGACTGCGGGGGCAATTCTGCGAACGAGACGCATTGGTTGAGACCACCCCCCGCATTTGCGTTCTCCTTATTGAATTTTGTCCACTTCATATATATATATTCCTAAGGAAAGGACACACACACACACACATATATATATATATATATATATATATATATATATATATAGATGCTTTCCTAAGGCGAATTACGATGAACACTTCCACAGCGCTCTGTCATTAACTGATATGTCTTTTGGGGGAAACCATGTGTGCAAAATATGGCTTGGTCCAGCACTCTTAAGCACTTTCACACGAAGACTGTATGTCGTTTGTGCTGGATTTTATTTTATTTCGATGAAATTCGCGCTGGCTTTTGTGCATTCCGAGCCCATTAAATTCAAAGGACACGATTTCATTTATCCCCAGCAAGAACTTATTCTCCCTGGACTTGTGATCCCTGGGAGATTCGCTCAGGGATGTCTGAAATGCCCCCAAACGTGTTTTGTGCTTGAGTTTTTTAAAAGAAGCGCACGATATGCATAAAATGCACATCATAGTACTCCTTTTGACACACTGGATCGAAAGACACTTCGCATTTTGTCTCAGGTCATTGGTCACTGACCCTGTCGGCAGTAGTGTGGCTTAGGTGGGAATGATACTTCAGTCCTCTTAGTGGCCTCGGGGTTCTGGCGACGATGCTATTCGACGACTTGCAGCAGGTACTGCTTTTGCCTTTCATCCTTCGTCATTACCTTGTTGTATACTTGGATAAGAGCCACAGCTCGTTCGGCGAAGTCGCTAACTACCGCGATCCCGCACAGGACTTCCTTAGCGTTCGTGAAGCCATGTGCTGTCTCCCAATCAGCGGGATCTGCGGCAAGGAAGTCCATGTTGATGCCGTAGGTTTTCAGGTTGCCCATCGACTTAGCGGTAATGAAGTCGACGATGATCTTCCTGGGACGAGAACCTCCTTTTCTGCGAGATCCACCTGCGCTCGCTGGGAGGACTCTCCGATCCCTGTTCCTGGAGTGCCGCGATCATCCTCGTCTTCATCTCACACGGCACGCCCTCGTCGAAGAACGACACACCAGCCAGTTCTTCGCTGGGGCACCATAATAGGTGATTGTTATAATAAATAATATGTCGACTATAATGTCATAATAGATAATAGGTGGTCGGCAAACTCCTTGGAGATCCCCTTCGAAATTTCAGCATTCACATCAGGCTTGGCAGAACGGCCAGGTCGCGCACGGAAGCGCTGACCGTCGATGAAGAACAGAACCATGCACTGACGTACAAAACAACCATGAAAGAGAAGAAGCGCTTGAGTGCTCCCAATTCACTGAGAGTCACGGAGAACTGATGGCAAAGCCAGAAGATCTTGATCCCGCAGATTATGCGCCCCATCCATCTGGCGCGATGGAACCATCTATCTGGCACGTTGGAGAGCACCCGGCTGGGGAACTTGATTCGCCGTGGAGGCTCTTGACCAAAGGGCATAATCGAGACCTCAAAGAACCAACGATGATCATCGCTAGGCTGGATTTCGGCGAGCTTCTCACGGCAGAAGGCGACGAAACGATCATTGGAAGAGAAAAACTCATACAACATAGTCTCGGCCAATGCTGGCTCCAGGTCTTCATACACCATAGGTTCAAACTTGTTCCAATCAATGAGTCCCCATCTCTTCTTGAAGCTCTTGAACAAGGAGATCGCGGTCCCGAGGACGGACCGAAGCGCGTGGAGAAAGCCGCCTCTGCCTCCAGTTCGACGATATGATGACGACAAGCAAAGTGAAAAGGCCGTCACTCAAGCTTCTGCTGAAGAAGCGTGTTTGCTCCCACAACTTGTCCAGTATTGCTGGAGGTGGTGTCGAAGCTCATGCCGACGACGTTGTCCGAAACCTCCCAGTCTTCCAGACAAAGCGCGACAACGTCGGCTGGCGTTGCTCCGGCTCTACTTGCAACTTCCAAACACCGAAGAGCTTGGCGGCACTTCTTGGACCGGTTACAATGACAGAGTCGATCCACCTTTTCCTTTCCATCGTCAGTAACAGTTTGCCGTCCCAGTGGACCACCAGGTTGGGTGACGCGGAGAAAAAATGCTAGATTTCGTCCGCAATGGCTTTCCTCTGCGATCTACGTGCGCGCCTGCTCGAGCTTCTGTGATCGCCAGTTCAGAGGAGTCGTGGCCGAGGACCGAAGCCGTCGCCGATAGGAAATGAATTGCAGAGCGATCATTGAGCTTGGTCCGATCGAGGGCTGCTGCCTGACCAGGAGTGGCGATGTTCTTGGCTCTCCTGCAGGGCCGCTTCGAAGGCATGGCCAAGGGCTGCGGGTCATCCTGATCTGTCAATTATGTGTTATCGGTAGGCGAGTATTCCAGCTGGGCAGTTGCCTCATGCTCGGTCTGCTGTTTAATCTAACAGCGGGCCCTTTAAAGCTTCGGCCTACTGTTGTCGTTGAAGAGCTCGCTCCTCCTTCTCAGAAGGGAACTTATCGAATACCACCATGACGCCTCGGCGACCTGGATCCCTTTGGGCCTAGAGAATGTCTTTATCCTCTTGGTTTTGATGATCTTAATGGTGCCGACAAGGGCAAGGTCAAAAACATTGTTAAGGTTGTCCCTAAATCCATTCTTCTTGTCAATTTCCGGGCTGAACCTCCAGAATTTGCCTTTGGTACTGGTCAAGCTTCCTGTTGAGCTTCTTTATCACGTTCCGCTCCGGTGCAGTGAGAATACGGGCTTTGTTCCACACCTTCATCATTTCGCGGACGATCTGTGTTTTGACCTACCTCTGGGTAAGCTTATCCACACGGTGGGACTGAAAATATTGCTGCAGCACTTCTCCTCGCGAAGGCAGTTCTGAGCACCGGTCCACCAAAATTCGGCTTTTTTCTCGTGGTGCAGCCATAGTGGCACAGACTTCCGTTATAAAAGGTACTTTCTGCATTGACGCAGGTGGTCCTTAAATATCCTGACGTCTAAAAACGCGCGGGAAATTGCCAGACCGGCACCGTGGGTTGCCGTGGCATGGCAAGGCGTGGTGCTTCAAATATATAAGTCAGTCTGCAAACGATGGGCAGAATATTGGCAAGATGTTGCGGCAACTTCGATTCTTCCCTAAATGAGACAGTAGGTTGCCTGTCCGGGATAGTTTCTGTTAATCTAATCTATCCCCAAAATACATTTTCTCACCGAATTTTGGCCATATGTTTTTCAACACTGCGCAGAAGTGTAAAAGCTGTCCTAACACAGGCAGAACAAACTTCTCCATTTCCAGGTTATCGGCCCCAAAATAAAAAAGTCACCTCAGATTGAAATATTCGCCTTAGGCCCGCCTCAGTGAGATATCATCAATATTCGTCATTATCTGCAGTCTGGGCCATGCCATGTTCGTTAAGCAGATGAAGCATTCTCATGGGATGCTCAAACCCATGCACTAGGAGCAGCAAGATTGACGGTTTTAATATATGACTGATTAATTTTCTGTTTTCCTCGCGTTTAAAACTCGGGTTTAACCGCCTAGTTCAATGAAGTTCTACCAATCAGGTACTGGGATTTTAGCAGGGTTTTCGGATCAGGATCATTGGTGATGACTACAGCACTGCTGGACTGTTACCGCATTCATATAAACCTTATCTCACCATAGCGAAACGGCCCTGCGCACCAGCTCGCCGTTCAGTTTTCTTGCGCTTGAACACGTCAAAGATGGTTATCATCATTTTTAACGTGCTTACGATGCAATGAAGCGCCTTGGCCGCCCACCAGACAATCGCGGCATCGGGTGCCGGCGTACTAATTACGAAACACGCTCACCAGCGGTCACTAGGTGTGCCTGCAATACGTATTATGAAGTGATGCTTCTAAGTGTGCTCCCACATTACTCAGTGATTCAACACATCCTTCGTTGATAAGATGCTGCTTTGCGAGCGCAGCGCTTTATGGAATACCTTCCTGGGTACGCTAGTACACCTGGCTTTTTTTTCCTTGCATGGGCAAAGGATCTTGACTGGGGGGGCAAAGTGCCCGACTGGGGGGCATTTGCCCCCCCAGTTAACATGTTAAAATAGGCCCTGGTGTATATATATACCTATATATATATATATGTATATATATATATGTGTGTGTGTGTGTGTGTGTCCGATTAAAAAGCAGGGCGCATTGAAATTTCACAGGCTTCTTGAAGATAATTGCATCAAAACTGTGCATTCGTTCCTTGTTTCAACTTTTCAACACTTCAGAATATACATAGGGGAGACCGGGGTCAAATGTAACACGGGGCAATTGTAACAGAAGCGTTTGCTTCGAAACTTACAGATGGATGACGCTGGAGGCACTACTGGACATGCGCAGTAAGCTGTTCCTTTTCCTCACGGGGTTTCAGGCGGGTGCGGCGGGTGAGTCGATTGTGCTGTTCACAGTTGTGTTTTTTAGAGTGTATTGTAACTTTGTTTATTTTCTAATATGATCAGCTCATTCACGTATCTTACTAGACAAGGGTTTAAGAGTTTGTGTGGGGTGGGTGGGGGTACCTGGTCAAAAAATGAGGGCATCAGTTGCCGCCCACGCCGCCTTGTTTTGCGTCATTTTTGTCTCAAAGATAGCGTGGCGTGACGGGAACAATTGTAACATTTTTGCTGGGATCAAATGTAACAGTGTTACAACTGATCCCTATGGCCAGACCATTAAACCTACATTTATGTAAAATATCAATGCACTTGGCAGAAATGTAACCACTGGGGGGAGGCTATGGCAACATGCCCTGTCCAATTAATCAACATGCAATTTTGTTCCCAAATTCAATATCAATATCATTCAAAAATCATACTTACGGTATTATTGTCACCAGTCCCTGATTTATCTTTTAGGTACTGTTTTGTCAATTTTAATTTTAATATGTGGTTACATTCTTGGCGGCTAGTCACCGTGGTCTTACCGTAGATGTTTCACCTTCACAGCGGATTTATTAAGATATTTTATTATTTTATTTATTGATTGCTTGATTGATTAAATAATTCTAGTTTGACTTCATTTGGATATTTCCGGGAGAAGTATGGCACAATTGTATATAGTTTAATTTGTCTTTCTCTGAATGTTATATTGAAAATACATTATTATATCCATGCATAATGGATGATATATATCATGCATCATTTCTGCAGAGGCTGATACATTGGGGATCGACAAGCCTGGTCCATCGGGGATCGAACAGTCTCGTCTATCGGGGATCGCCTCGAAGCAGCTCACCCCTGAGGCGATTCGGCCGCTACCCATGGCAGGTCCAAGAAAAAACAGCCGCGCGGGTCGAAAGCGAAAGGCCGCAGTTCTGACTGACACTCTAGAAAAGAGAGCGATAAAGCTAGAAGAGAGTCGAAAGGATTGCAAACAAGCATCGAAGAAGCTCAATCTTGACAAGGACAAGTATGAAGAGAAGAAGACGAAGGCTGGTGGGAAGAGGGCTCGGAAGACAGCACGCAGGGAAAGCAGCAGTGATGATGAAAAAGACATCTTCTTCTGCTTTTGATGACGTGTTGGTTCTTGGCCTGAGAAAGGTAGAGCTGTTATCTAATTCAGGAAAAGCTACTAGAGTACTTGAGCTTTACGCCGTTGCGAAATCGTATTTTTTTTGTATTGGAGCTGTGATTTTATTCCAGGAAAGGCTCAAGATGTAAGAGACAATGTTGTTCAATAAAGGCTGTTTTCGACAAAAGTGGCTTTCACTACATCACTACACCATTCGCTGACATGTTACATTTGACCCTAGGTGCTGTTACAATTTACCCCGTACCTGGGGTTAATTGTAACAGCTGAAGTGACTTTTTGAAACAGTAATTTCGATACCTTAAAGTCGTTATTTCGGGATCTTTTCATACCCGCTACAAAGGCAAAATATCAGGGTTTGTAAAAACCCGAGAAAATGATCCCCAACCCGAAATATTTTTGTTCCAGGATCGAAAAGGTAAAAAATGTAACATTTGACCCCGGTCTCCCCTACTCTCATTATCAAGAAATGGAATATAATGTTCGGCTATCCAGTATCGAGTATCGATTAATTTACAACAAAAACACGAAAATTTGAAGCGAACCAACGTAGTCTACAAATATTCATGCCCTGAGGAAGACTGCAGACTTCTCAAGGAAGACTTCGTTGGTGTAACAACAACCACTTTATCACGTCATTTAGCGATGCACCCATGGGTGGCGATCCCGGGGAAGTTGGGGGGGGGGGGGGGTCAGGGCTCTCCCCAATATTCAGTGATTTTAACATTAGGCCTATGGCAATGACTGGAGAGAAACCGTTTGAAATCTTGTGTAAACTCCCCGACAATTTTCGGAAATCAACAGCCATGTACAGACGGAGCCCCAGAAATGCATATGTTAGACAAACACTAACATAGCATGACTAGGCAGGATATGACACAAAATACTGACATCATCAGTTCTACCGCGGGCAAAGGGAAACTTCAAATTTTAGAGGCGCTAACCATACAAAAAACTTACCAGTCTTAAAGAGGCAAACTTCCACTTGTGTAACACTTCAGTTATTTAGGCAGTGAAGGGTGGTGTTCTTGTGTTGTGTGAAACCTGTACAATGTTTTAAACGGCGTCATCGTCATTCGGAATTAGCAATACCGGAAGTGCCTTAACAGGTCATGGTAACCATGGCAATTTTGCCAGTCAGACTATGAAACTGTTTTATGTATGTCGATACTCGATAGCCGAACAGTGTATTGTACTTCTTCATAATGGCAAATGTATGTTCCGAAACGCTGGAAAGTTGAAATAACAAACGACTGCGGAGTTTTGCTACGGTTATCTTTCTATTGTCCAATGAGACAAAACGAACATTATGATTTATCGAACAAAACATTAAGAAGCTTGTGAAATGTCAATACGCCTTGATGTTCAATCAAACGTGTATAAACGAGAACCTCTTGCCTAAACATACCAATATATATACGTAACATACAAGAACGGGGGCAAAAAAATTGTGACCCACCACCGCACAATCAGTCCCTCAGATATTTGTACAAGTACTCCACATTTGGACCACATTTGGACATGTGGCTCAACCACATATCCAAATGTGGTTCAGTCATATTTGGTTCATGTGGTTGGACGGCCATCAACAGTCCAGGACTGTTGATCGTTATATTCAGTTTGTTGAAATCAAGGACACAGCTCCTACACTGTAGGAACTATTACTACAAAACTACACTGTAGCATAGGGGTCGACAGGTCTTGAAAACCTGTCAGGTCCTATGTAAGATGGCGCCTGGGCTCAAACGGCGAAAAGAAGAAGTCTTGCACACCTGAAGGTTCTGAAAGACTTCGAAAGAAAGATTTAGACTGACTGGCCCGATAGTTGGCCAGATATGAATATTGCAGAGCACTTGTTGGCTGGTCTGCAGGATGCAGTCTTCCAGACCTTCAAGCAGCCTCGCCCTCGAAAGAGGGAACATCTGATCGCCCTCTCCCGTGTTGGGAACGATTGGGACAGCTTGACCAGGAAATATATCAAGAACTTTGTGGAAAGGTTTTCTTCTCAAGTAAAAGAGTGCTTGCGGAATGAACGAATCAAGGAGCACCACGTGCTAACAGCATTCATGGTCTGTTGACAATAAACATGTAATTCATGGAAATATGCTTTTACTTGACTTTCCTACATCAAAAGAGTCACGAGTACACACACACACACACACACACACACATATATATATATATATATATATATATATATATATATATATATATGTGCATATATATATATATATATATATATATATATATATATCTACATTAGTGGATTTTCGCAGGATATTTTCAGGTATACATGCATGACTGAATGTCAGGGCATATCGATGTTGTAGGCGTTTGGCGGAATCCGGCATTAAGGAGCAAACCAGGCGTTCAATGTAATGCCAGCGTTTCATGTCAACATCGTAACATTACCATTGCTACGCTTTATGATTGAGATTTTATGCGTTTCTTGAAACGTTCGAAGTTTCTCGGGAACAGAGCGTAAATAATAGTAATAATAATAATAATAAATAAAGTCCGCAACTGAAGACTATTACTCAATTTGTCTAGGCAATACAAGAAGAGTCCGGTTGACATTTGGCAAATACCGTTATGAATGATAAGAGCAACGGGAGTGGCGTATTAAGGGGTGGGCATTGAGTCGTGAAGGTATGATGATTTGGTCAACGGATAACAATGCTTTCATTGGAAAACGGAAGCCCCGATATCAGTCGGCTGAACTGGCCATGGTGTGCCGCCCTTCCCCCTTAACGTCTTTCTACAGGGGTATTAACCCTATCAAACAGGCGCCGAGTCGTCTGCCCGCAGACCGCCGACCGCCGGCCGGTCCTGGAATATCACAGTCGTCCTGCCGGAACCCCACCATTACGCCTAGTTCATGCTGCATTACCAAGCGATAGCGCTTCCTTCGGGTGTCTCATAGGTGAACTCAAGAGTTTTCGGGACGTGCTTGAGCTAGAATGAAAAACTGCTTTGCAATGATGGATACCACGGTAAAGTGGGCATTAAATGGGTTCTAGTTTGCCACCAGGCTGTCGCCTCGAACAAGCTTCAGCACGGTAAGCCCCGCTGAAACTGGAATTTGTGAGCGTGTCCTGCATTTCTTTGAATTCGAGGGAAAAGGACACACAGCTGCGTGACCGGTTCACATCGGCTCTGGTTCGTAAAGTTTGTGTATGTGTCTGTACATGTGTGGCACCGCGTCAGTGTCTGCCCGCGAGGTTCTCCCATGCAACAAAGACTGAATCCAGCGAAGTGGTGTTTGTTCTTCGTGTACTAGTGGACGAGCATACAGAGATGTTAACTGGAGGAAACCTGTAGCGTGGCTATTTCGTAATGATGAGGGGAGGCTCAATGCTAAAAGCAAGGGGCCTCAATATTACTTTTACCATTTTATTCCAAATTGCCAACATCAAGGAAATTATCCATATCAAATGGCACACAGCTGGATATGAAGCGTGTAGTGTTAGAGAATAAGTGCACAGTACTTTGTATGCTTTAGATCTGTATGTTCCAAACAAAACTGTCGTATCTTTTCTTTCTGTTTTTTCGACGTTTCGATGCCGCTTTGTTTCGCCTCCGTTGTCGTATCGAACCCTTACCGCACATGTGATTCCTATCCAATTTATTACTGTCTCCTTCAGAGTGGGCCCCAGATGTGAATGCGCTGTACCGATGCAAGGAGCAGGGGGCAGTGTCGTGCGGGCGTCGGCGTGAGCCACTTCTTTCTAGCTAATGAACATCTAATATAGTCCAGTTTTCTTTAGTATTTTAATTTCTTCTACGTGACTGGTCCTCCGGCGTTTAAACTCTTCAGTTTCTGTCACTCCGACATCAACATCTGTATGCTTTATTGTATTAAGTCATCCAATGACAACCATACGGGTGCCCACTTGAGAGTGATTTACATGTCAGCACACCTTTCTCCTTTCAACGAACCTCTCCCTCTCCCCCATCCCCGGCGCGTGCTACGCTCGACCGGCTTCCCGCATCGAAGACGACCTGCGTCCTGCCAGGCCCCCCCACAAAACACCGTTACACGTGCCATCCATGGCGGAAGATGAAAACTATCTCAAACGATGACAATTTTTCACGTTATTGCAGACAAAAAATCATAAATTTCGCTCATAACCAAGACCATTGGGAACTCAAGATGAATGGATCCAGATCCGAGGGGCGCACGACGGCCGACTAAATTTCCAAGGAACCTTGGAGACGACGGCAGTATCAGTTGCGCGCGGTCGCCGGTTGGCCACCCCGTCGGCCAGCCAGGAAACGGTCGGGGCGCGTCGAGACGGGACCGGAGGGTAGCGAGCCGATCAGAGCCGTGACCGGCTGGAGCATGCGCGGCCGCGCCCGTCGTTGCGCCCGTTCTCACGTCCTCGCGGGAACGCTGGACCGACTTCAGGTGTCATAAATTGTTATACCGTAGCGTGCAGACTCCATGAGGTCGTAAAAGTTACTTCGTGGCTCTGGTTATACTTCCCGTTGTGTAATTAGCATGCCCCTTCTCCTATACTGCGTCGTCCAAAAAGATTGAAACCTCGTAGGACGAGCCCTCTCGGTTTGCCTACAATGAAGAACTCGACCTAGCTATCGCCAGCGCCAATTTTCTAACTGTTAGGCCTGTCCCATTGCTCCTTAGATGAGTTTGGAGGAAGGCAGAACAAATGAGCTTAGAGGAGATTTGATTGCGTTGGCCAATGGCCACTTTCAGTAACACCTAACTTCCCCAAACTTAAACCTGCTTTTGATTTGGAAGAGTCTGGAGGAGTTTGGAAGAGCTTGGAGGAGATTGAGGTGCGAATGGTACAGACTCTGAGGAGTTTTGAAGAGATCAGAGTAGGCTGGATGAAGTTTAGGAACAGGCCCATTGCCAACGGCTAATTCAAGACGAGCGCCATCTATGAATTTTCTCTGTAACTTGATGTGACCATCGTCGAAGGGGGCGTCATCTATCCAGTTCTTACATTATGCATTAGCGCCACCAAACAAAGGCAGCCAGCTGACACAGGTCTACCATGCTACGTCTGTCTAAAACATCAGTTGTGACTTCGCTGACTCGTTCTAATGTACCGCATCATCGTTTCTTTTCGATAGCGTTGTTGATTCTTTAGCATTGCCAATAATTTAAAGCGTATCCAATTCCAACAGTTTTCCACAATCGTCATGCATAAATAGCAGAACAACGCATTCATGGGACATCTCGCCATAACTTCGGCGTGATTGCTTGGTCTATTTCCCACTTTTGTTAGGTAATGGAAGCGTGTCGTTCATACTTGGTGGCTTATGATAAAGGGCAAAAAGAGTGACTTTCCCGAAATGCTCAAAATGGACGCATAATCCAGTGTAGTGCCGATCATTAACGTCCCACGCGAGGCTCGGGTGGGTACGCTGGCAGAGTAATTTCGACGAGACCGTCCCACCCTTGGGCAAAACGGAGTAGTCCTCGGTTCAGCCCAAGTTAATACTGCACTCAGTCATGCCACAGCTGAACTTGGGTTAACCCATGCAGGCATTACTTGGGCAAAACCGCTTTTGCCCGAGCTGTGGCTCAGCGCCGGTTTGCCCAAGCATAAGTCCGAAGTGTGAATCTGAGTTCTCGGGAATGCCCAAGCAGAACGAAGTTTAGCCCATGTTGCCCAAGTACAAAGTGGGCTCAGCCCGGCCAAATGCTAGCTGGGCCCCAGCCTTACGGTTGAGGGGGCGACTGCCTCTCCTGCCCCCGGCCCCTTTTCCGCCGTCGCTGCGCACGTATATTTATGTAAACGCGTTTGTGATCGCCACCGACTTGCGCTTCGCACCAGTCGGCGACGCGAGACCTCCCAGCTTCCCGTTCATGACTCGGTCCACTGACGAAGTCTCTTCTCATCAAACTCAACAAGGCTACCGCTATTGCACCGCCTGCCACACGGTCGTTACGTGCAACCCGGTTGGCTGACAAGCGTTCACCATAGAGCAGCCTCGGCAGATCGCACGAAGGAGGGAAAACTCCTGCAACTTATTCTCAAAAGTTGTATTAACAACCGAATATTTACATGGGTGACACTCCAAAACTCTAAACGCAATATTGGGAGAGTTCCCACCCCTAAACGCCGTTACCCTGTTTAGCCTAATACCCGAAGGACCTTCCCCAAGGAAGCCACGGTGCGAACTGCCTCGACGGACAGGCTACATACGCAGACTACACTTGGTGTCCACAGCGCCGGGCCACAGCCCTTGCCGCCTCCTGGCGGCCGCGCAGGTCGCGGCTCACACTGCCCCCTAGCGGCGGCACTCCGAGACGGCGCTCCGATGTGCACACTCGGAGCCGCTTACGGCACCGTGGTCTCGTTAATCTTTACATATGCAATGAATCAAGAAAAGGGGTGCAGCCAGGATTTTCCTAAGGGGAGGGGGCTTAATGAGAGCTGCAATCATACAAAAACAGGGGAAGACGATGCGCAAAGGGTTTCAGTTGCGGGCCTGCGGGGGGAGGAGGGGCCATATTCCCTCTGGGGGGGGGGGGCAGTGATAAAAAAAGCAGTGTGCAAAATAACGTCTTAAAAATATACTTGAAGAAGAAACGCATTGGTAGATCGGCCATCCCGCAATATGGCCCAGTGGCAGCACCACTGTGTCGATCGGGACGGACACAAACATGCCACCGGAGGAAACTGGTCGTTCCGAGAACTATCTTAACAAGCATCGCCGTAGCAGTGCTACATGCTGTTTCTCCCGAAATAGGGGAATAACTGCTCACCAAACCAGAGGCGGCTCGTGGTCTCACAAACATCTGAGGCACAGCGCAAGTGTCGCACGACATTTTTTTATATATGGCTGTCTGTCTTATATAGTTTTATCCATTAATCCGCAAATGTTGGCCGACCCTTTTCAGACCGAGGTAAACAAAAGGAACGAAATGTTACATGACACATCATTTTCGGTGTTTTGTCCGTTACCTGCAAAGGGGATGCAGAGAAAACTGGGCGTCCAATTGAATCCGCGCATCGAAAATAATCAGAATGTGCTCGCGGCCAGCGCCCCAGGCGGAGTCTCCTCCCGTTCAAGGGATCATCACTTCTAGGGTTATGCAGTCATTGTTAAATCATTTGTGCTCAGTTCCAAGACATTTGTCTAACATTTTACACTAATGCAAAATGCAGTGTGGTTTTTGCAAAATGGTTGTGGGTACCCAGAAGGCATATAGAGGTATCCATGTGTTGTGGATCGAGGGGAGAGGAGGTCGTAACAGGCGTTTACGTATAAAATCCAGAGATATGAATAAAGAGGCGTTACGAGAGGTAAATTACAAAAGGATGCGTTACGTAAATCATGGATGGCTTTATGGAGGCGACATCCTCAAAGGGAATACATCTGCTTTGTCCGGTGTGACAAAAACACTTTGGGAAATATTTATAATCATCTTAGACCAAAATTTCACTCATTTTGGCCAATGTATTTGTCGATAGTGCTATCGGTACGCGAAATACAATAACACAGTATTAGGGAAAAAAGCAATCAGTGGGCAGAAAATACGTGGATGTACCTTGGACGCACCTGATGCTTACCCAACACTTTGCCCTGCTGTACCAGGTGCAGTTGCAAACGGCAGCAACGATTGTTTTGACAAGCAGCACTAATGTATTTTGGCCTGTTCACATTATGCATACATCCGGGCAGATTCGTGGAACTGCAGTGGTCCTTGCCTGAATCCATGACCCCTGCCTTCATAATGTTGGTGCTCGTCAGCTGCTGCCAGCTTCGAACGTTTTATTGGTGATTTTAGTGGTTAAAAGGCACTGATGTAAATAGATTGAACTTCGGCTGGCAGCCATCGTGCATACCTCAGTAAAATATGAGCTAACGAGAGGGGGTTGGCAAGAATGAATGGTACATACGCTTCGATTCATAAAAATGTCCCCTCCAATCGTACTTGTAGGTACAATAAAAATCACGATCTGAATAGATATATTTGCCTCAATGGAGGACCTTGCTCCAGGACCCAACTTGATACAATTTGACTTCGAGGGTGGTGGGGAAAACCAATTGGTGGGTGGCAATCGAGTGATTAAGTCCGGATTATTGCCGTGGGAGTTGATTTTAGGTGGTTAACATCGTGGGCCTGAGAATATAATCATATCTGAATACTTAACCCGCGCACGACCGTCGGTCCGTTTCGAACATCGGTGGCTGCGGGGGGGGGACAGCTGGCTGCCCCCCTAACTCACGAACGGTTGGTCGCACGGTAAAAATAAGCACACCGTTGGAAAGCTTGTGACGAGTAGGGCTCGAAACTGGTCTTATTTTTAGTTTTAGATAATATGTAAGCCAATTTACGCCCTATATACGTTTTCTCATAGCCGACTGCATGAGACCGAGAAATAGCCTGAATCTCAAGGGCTGTGACTAATAACGCATAGGTAAAGGCACCAGCGCACAAGTAAAGGTCTGCGGATACCGATAAACGTCTAATTTCCCCAGATTTGTTCAATATAAACGCCGAAACGTTCAGTTAACCCTATTCCCGGCAGGGGGGGGGCGGAATCCGCCCCCCCTCGGGTTTTTTGCTTGCCAATTCCAGGCTTTTAAACGCAGCTTCACGAAACTTGGTGACTTTTCCTAGCTATTCTTTCTACGCGCCGTGACAAAATTTCGAAATTCTATTTTGCTCAGGGGCGGAGCCAGGCAACGTTTTTGAGAGGCACCTCAGGTCATTTTTGGCCGTGTTGAGGGTAAAAGGAAAATGTCTGCCAAAAACAGAGTTCTTAAGATAGAACTTAAAACTTTAAATGAATGTATAGCTTAATAGTTGGGTAATGTGCATATGTAATTCTGTTTATCTGAGGTCATTTTACAAGGTCAGGTCAAGGTCAAAAGTTAAAATTTGTTTTTTTGCAATAATTTCAGTGCCGTTTTTTCAAATGCCAAACCCGGAATATATATGACGTAGAGCGATGTCCTCTACTTGCGTACCAAGTTTCAGCTTGATATCAAGTCGGGTCACGGAGCTATGACCTAAAATGTCAGTGCGCGTACCCTATATCGCAAAAGCCAAAAAATGATTTTTTTGGAATAGAGTGAATTTAATCGATTAAAAACGTTTACAGATAATATTGAATGCACACGACATCATTCCAGGTGACCCCAAGGTCACTGGAGGTCATTTAAGGTCAAAGGTCACAAGTTGATCTGAAGAACGTGTGACCATGACAGTTCCCCCTTTTTTATGTCCCTGGCACCACCTATGCTAACATTATACAAACATTGTAATGCGATTTGTACTTCTTTAGCATAACATGACTAGCAGAAGCTAAAAAAGTGTTTTGGCTTCTTTTGTTCATTCCGTTATTAGAAAACTAATCCTCCTATTTTTGAAACCCTGTGAACGCCCATGAATTTTCTCAAAATTTCAGATTTGCATACCCATGGTAAAAGCCCTATCCATAATCTCTCGATTCATGCCAGTTTTATCGAAATCGGTCGATAAACAACGGAGTTATAAGAAGTCCAAAAGTACCCCCCATTTTGACATTTTTGCCCCCCTGTATCCACAGATTTCAAAATTTTGAAAATTTCTTTTTATCAAAATGTAGTTCACGTCACGGCAAATCGATTGCCGTTTGTTGCGATGAAATCGGATAAGTAGTTCTCGAGATCTCAGGGGGGGGGGCCGAATCCACCCCCCCTGCCGGGAATCGGCCATACCGTCTAGCCCTCCGGGAATAGGGTTAAAGACACGGCGATTCTTCCGCCAGCTGTCGGCGTGCGCCGCTGCCGTATGCGGTACCAAATTGACGGGAACTAATTTTAGCGTTCCTTTATTTTCGCGAAAAAAGACGATCTATGTAAATTTTATTGATCTTTGTGGTTCTTGTGATGGTTTCTCATGCTTAAATTTTGGAAAAATTCGTTAGTCACCAATCTACAAAATTGGTGGAGCTTTGTTCGCAAGAGCCTGTTTATTTCCAAAATATGCTACTTTTTCAAACTTTTTGAGGTTCCTGGTATTAGGTACGTCTGTGCAAGCCAGTTCTGCCATTTTCTACCCATTCTGAGTGATTCATCGTCGATTTTGACGGTGGTACATTTTGGCTCACTACAGTTATTCGTGACCTGACCTCAGGTCAATGGCTTGAAGTCTATGATACTTTGCCCAATGACGGTAACTAGATGTCTGCTTGTTTCCACACTAAAAATGTTATGAAATATTCCGTCAATTTCCGAAAAAACGGCGACATGTCTTAAAAATGGGCTTGACCTTAGGTCAATGACCCAGAAAATTCCGAAAAATCTGAGATAGTAGATTTGTTGCATCTACGACAATCACTAATCCCTGAAAGTATTAACGAGATATCTTGTTTTGCGAAAAAGTTACAGAGCGCTAAACTTTTTTTGACATAGGTCTGTTTGACCCGACTTAGGTCAGGTACCTGACTTGACCTGAGGTCCAAATTTTGACACAAGATGTAAAATTGATGAAGCAAAAGGTACAAAAAGTTTCGTGACACTGTATTTGTTGGTTCTCTCGCAATCCCAAAAAAACCCCAGGGGGGGGGGCCGTCAACTGCCCTCTCCCAGTCGGGGACGGGTTAAACATGCCTTAAGTTGTGGGTGCCCAAGTCGTATTGCGGGTGCCAATTTCTATTTCGTGGGTGCTGGGGCACCTGCAAAGAGATAGGAAACCACACCCGTCACCATGGTCGGTATATTACACCGGATTCTAGCGTTCTCTGAGACGGGTGAACGTTGCCTCTACAGCCGTCTTGCGCCGTACGTTTGCGGCAGCAGCAAGGGTGAGGGTGCGGAGTGGCGTCGGGCGTGTTTGTGGGCATGTCTCCTGTAACGCTGAATGGGGAAACAAAATGAGCACATTCAGTTTTTTTACACGATGGTATGACGCTCATACTGGGTAAGGTTTTAATTCATATTTTACGTTGTTTTTGGTGAGGTACTTCCTCAGTTTCCTCTTATGACGAATGGCCAGTGCGCAGGGGAGCAGTCAGGATTTTTCAAGGAGGGGGGGGGGGCAGGGTTCAGTGCGAACTGAAGTACGAAAACCGTCTGCGAGGAGGACGATGTGCTTCGCAAAAACTGCTGACCTAGGGGGTGGGGCGGGTCCCCGGGTCCCACTTGGTTTCGCTTGTGCCAGTGCCTCATACCCACCCGTCTAGCGGCGTAACCGCTTCAATCCGCCTCAGGCTACCTGAAATCCGGCAGATTTGTGCTTAGTTCATCTTATGAATGGATTCGCCGCCTAATTGACTGAGTTGGGAATCGATTCTGATTTTCACTAAGATCGTTAATGAAAAAGCGACTCAGCTATGATTCCATGAGATGATTCGTGGCGGAAATGTGACGTTGCTATGTCTGTTCAGAATGGATTCCAATCGATTCGGAATGAAGCACAGGTCTAACCATGCTGCCTTGTGGCTGCTGCTCGACGTTTCTGGAACCATGCGACATGTAGTGTATACTGTCAAACGTTAAGTTACTAATAGCATCGATAGATGGCAGTGCAGTTCTACTGGCTTCTCGAACTTACTGGTACATTCTGGATCATACTACAGAGTTGATATAGACGGAGTTCGTTCGTGTTACGTGGACAGTTCAGTGAAGGAAAGCAACGAGCGTGTACCAGTACGCGCGGCGACGATTTGAAGCTTGAGCTTTCGCTCACTCTGTGGAATCATTTACAGCGTGTTAAGGTTGGTACAGTAGTGTTTTCGGCGTAATAATGATTGTGTAGTACCTTTTGATTGCAAGGGATCAGTCGAATTCTGTTATGTTCGGGGATTTGTCTTGCGAGACTGGGTAGAGATGAAGTTGCCATATGGGGTGGAAGTGATGCCTGCATTTGATTACCAGAAAGCGTGAAGGTGTTAGTGCTATGGCATCATGTAACTGGGATCACTGGGTCGTGTAACGAGAAGGCACTGAAAAATATTTGCTTGGAAGGAATGAGGCACCCATTTTTCCTGGACAAGTCAGGTTAGTACGTACTGCAGTAGTTACATAATTTGATACATATATTGTTTGCCTCATTTTGATGCATTATTGGAGACTTGGTATGTCAAATTTTGCTTCCAGGAACTTTTCTAGATGTGGGTATTGCATAGTGTTACTTATCTGTAAACCAAGGGGAAGTTCCTGTACAACTTTGGTGCTTTATCTTGAAATAGGGGATACAGTTAATTTAAGGAGCAGCTCCAGTGGCTCTGAAGAGGCCATATCCCAGGAAGATGTGTTCAGTGCCAAGGGTGCAAACCATGCCATAGGGGTTGACAGGATACTTGGGATGGCCCCAGTTCTGCTCCAAATGGGGGCAGCAAGCTTGGGCAGGATGTATGGATGTAACCAGTAATGTACCCCAAAATGTGGTTTTCATGAGTTGGCCGGTCTCCCGTCCATTTCGCACCGGCTGCGTGAAGATTACGATATTGAGGAAAAACTATACTTACAACGCAGAATATGTAGTCTTGTTACGTGAAAAAGTCATTCCCGACATGTAAAGATTGTAATTTCCATGGAAACAGCATTTCAATAATGCACCGCTAACTCCTTCCTGCCGTCTGAGACGCCATTTACGTTGTTGTCCCAACAAAAGTAGAGATGGGTTGTAATGCTCAGTCCTGTTCACTGGGTGGTATCGATATATAAGACCATTAACTTACATGTTTCCTAATGAAACGGAATAGATAATTAACAAGATAGGGGAACAGAATGCAATAGATACATTATGTTAGTGGGAATTTAATAAAGGAAAAGGCTGAAAGGGCAATCCAATGTAGCAGTGAAATGATCCAAAAGTATAGATCTAGAATGAACCGGAAATATAAGTAAAATATTAAGACATGCAATTTTAATAAAAAATGATATGGAAAAGTGAAAAGATGTTTAATTAATAAAAATGAAAAATAAAAACATGCTTAATTACTAAACAGAAAAGGAAATAAAAAATATATCAAAGATATCAAATACAGGAAGCTATATTTTCCCGCACTCTACCCCAACCTAACCTCACTTAACCTAACCTAACCTTACAGACCTAACCTAACTTAACCTAACCTAACCTAACCTAACCTAACCTACCCTATCCTAACCTAACCTAACCTAACCTAACCTAACCTAACCTTGCCAAACTAACCTAACAAAACCCAACCTAACCTAACCTAACCTTACCAACTTAACCTAATCTACCTTAAGTGTTGGAAGAGCCAAGACCAATGCACCCTTCATCGGCCTGTGGCCTCTAGTATTTATCGCGCTTCGGCGCGGTATAAGATAGCCTTACGCCCCATAAACAGTGTTAATCCCAGTTAATGGAAGGTGGCGGAATATCCTAGTTCACCCATCCCGCTGGTTTAATGTGGAAAACCAGTCTACAATTCCTATAGTTTTACGGCCACCGCCAGGCCACCGATAGCACCGGTAGCAATTACCGCCCGGTATAGAAAAGCCCCCTGAAGCTTCCTGTTCCGATGTAGAAAATAAGCCCCACCCAAACCCCCTGTTCCCAGAGTTTATCTCCTGTTGTGCATACCATTATCGCAGAATACTGCATTCACATATAGCATGGTCGCCGCCCGGCCACCGATAACATCGGTAGTAATCACCGGTCCGGAAAAGCTCCTGTTCCGATATAGAAAATTAACCCCACCCAAATCCCCTGTTCCCAGAGTTTATCCCGTATTGGACATACCAATATCGTCGAACACAACATTCACACATAGCACGGCCACCGCCTAGCCACCGATAACACCGTTAGCAGTCACTGGTCGGGTACGAAAAAACTCCCTAAAGCCCCCTGTTGCGATGTAGAAAATTAACCCCACCCAAAATCCCCTGTTTTCAACGTTTGTCCCGTATTGGACATACCATTATCGCGGAAAACAGTATTTTCATAACAAACAACATTCACTTTCCATCTGTAATACACCACCTCTATATCTAGTTACCGACAATGACACAACAGATCAGCTGATGAATGCCTGCTGACGTCACAGTCAATCGTCCAATAACAACCGGCGGTACGCGGAGTCTTCGTCTTATATGAGCAACATTTGTCGCGAGAGCGGTGCTGATATGTAATATAACCAGTTGGCCTCTTAGTCACAAAGACCAGGAAATGTGACTACCCTCTTACCATATTTTTCTGCCAAAATGGGACTTCCATCATGCACAGTGTAAGAAACCTGGTTTTCCTTCCTGTTGTCAGAGTACAAATTCTCTTCAGGTATAAAATGTCATGTTTATGTGAGAAACATGGACTAACTAGGTGCCTTGCAAGCATATGTGGCCAGCAGGGGCAGATCCAGTGGCTTTGTTTTTTTTTGGGGGGGGGGCAAGCTAGTTTCCTAGCTCTGCATCATAGGTCAGCTGAGTTGTTGACTGGGGAGGGGCGGAAGGCAGCTGGTCATGGATTTGGAGTGTATGTCAGCAGCTGAGTATGGATGGTAAACCATCAACTGGGGTGGATGCTGGGCAACTTCAGTCTGGTTGAGTAGGAATACCCATGTCTGAATACCTATGTCAGTTGGGGGAGGGGATAAATGACCATTTTGGACTACAAAAGTTTTCCTTGGGAATATAAATTTTTTTGGTACACCTTGAAACCTGTACATGTACAGACAAACATGTAATGACAGATTTTCTCAACACTGGTCATACATTTAGGATGGGTTGAAGTGGTAGGCATTGCTTCTTACTGAGAAGCACATTAGGAAGATTATTATGGTAATGTGGTCCCCAATCTGACTTGCTGTCCCAACATTGACCTTTTGCCATAAAGTTGGGGAAAGCTGCTCTCAAACCTGGTTTCTTGCTCTTAATCTGTTTTAACAAAATCTTTTGAAAATGTGCCATGTTTTGCAGGCTAGGTCCTCATCCTGATTTGGGTCAGGGACATCATAGTTGAAGACTTCCCATTAAGGCTGTTAATCTTTCAGATGTTTTGTTCACCTCAAGATGGTTGACAAATGAAAGTGGAAGCAGTAATTTGCATGTCATTAATAGGTCTTGTCCCCTGGTCTTTTAGATTGTTCTGGGCATCCTTGCCATTGCCATTGTTTGCCATGCTGCAGCATTCCACACTAAGAATGTTGTTTCCATGCTGAGAAAATTTTCAAACTAGCTGTTGTTAAGCATTGGAACAAAAAAGGAAATGTAGCATGGTCTATTGGTTCTAGTTGTCATTTGACATTCAAATGGCACTGTGACCTTACTGCAGCTGCAAAGGAGGAACTCAAACTACTGTTACTGTTGAAAGCAGCATTTCTGATTATGCAACAAGTGTTCTGAAGTCTGTAAAAGGTCCAAAAGGCCATTGACCTCAGTTCATAGGTTTTGTGAAGTGATTACCTGGACTGGAAAGTAGGTGTCACCAACACCATACATGAGATGTAAGGCATGTGCTGCTGCATTAGATTTGTAAAACTATAAAATTTATATTGTGTTTTATGTATGAGCCATTGTTACCATTCCAGAATTTATAGCTTGTGCTTGGAAATGGAGTTAAGCTGGTGGTCTCTGAAGGGGTAAGCCCCAAAGTTTTGATGAATACAGAAGGTTTGAAACTAAGTTGTACACTTCATTGTCTGGGGCAATCATAAAGCAACTTGCCAAAAGCTGGGGGTGTGTGAATCCATGTACTGGCCAGGGTTGAATAGCCTGTTTCATAAGCCACCTTATGCCCTGAAGGTCCAAACTGAGTATGATGTTGAAGCCAAAAGACTGAACTAGATCCAATCCCCTGTGGTGCATTGCTTTTTGTGAACTTCTGCTCTTGTGTATGGATGTCTGGTAATGCATGTGATTTTGTTCTGTGGATTGTGTACATCTAAACTTATTTTCTCTTTGTTACAGACAGTCACATTGGGAAAGTTTGTCTTCACAATATGGGGAAGGATTTCTATAAAGTTCTTGGCATTGGCCGGAATGCCTCGGAAGATGAGATCAAGAAAGGCCTACAGAAAGATGGCACTCAAGTACCACCCAGACAAGAACAAATCAGCTGGTGCCGAGGAAAAATTCAAGGATGTTGCTGAGGCCTATGAGGTACTAAGTGACAAGAAGAAGAAGGACGTTTATGACCGTTACGGCGAGGACGGCCTCAAGGGCAATGTGGGCGGTGGCCCAGGCATGGGCAGCGCGGGTGGCGGCGGCGGCGGCGGCGGCCCCGGCCCCAACTTCACCTACACTTTCCACGGCGACCCCCGCGCCACGTTCGCCCAGTTCTTCGGCACCAACGACCCGTTCGAGATGTTCTTCCGGCAAGGCATGGGCCAGGGCGGCGGCGGCGGCGGCGTCATCTTCGACGAGGAGATGGATGACGGGCGCGGCAACATGTACGGCATGGGTGGCCAGCGGCCAGGCGCTTTCCGCTCCCAGTCGTTCAACACGGGCTCGCCGAAGCAGCGCCAGAAGCAGCAGGATCCGCCCGTGGAGCACGACCTGTACGTGGCGCTCGAGGACATCGCGCGCGGCTGTACTAAGAAGATGAAGATCTCGCGCAAAGTGCTGAACCCGGACGGCGTGTCGTCGCGCCGCGAGGACAAGGTGCTGACCATCAACGTCAAGCCCGGCTGGAAGGCCTGGCACCAAGATCACCTTCCAGCGCGAGGGCGACCAGGGCCAGGGCAAGATCCCGGCCGACATCGTCTTCATCATCCGCGACAAGCCGCACCCGCTCTTCAAGCGCGACGAGAGCAACATCAAGTACACCTGCCCGGTGAAGCTGCGCGACGCGCTCTGCGGCACGGTGGTCGAGGTGCCGACGCTCACCGGCGAGAAGGTGCCGCTCGACCTGACGCGCGAGATCATCAAGCCGCACACGACGCGGCGCCTGCAGGGCCGCGGCCTGCCCTACCCCAAGGAGCCGAACCGGCGCGGCGACCTCATCGTGAACTTCGACATCAAGTTCCCGGACTCGCTGTCGACCAGCGCCAAGGAGATCCTGTCCAGTATCCTGTGAGCGGCCGGCCGGCGAGACGGCCGAGGTCAGGGCGGCGACGGGCTCGGTGGCGGCCGGCCCCGAGCCCGTCGCATCACCGTCATCGGGCACATGCGGCCGGCGGGCGCGCGCGTTCTAGCGCGGCTCGCGCGGCCGCTCTCATGATCATCGTCACCACCGCCGGCGGATGAGCGGACGCGGCCTGGCAGCAGCCGGCGCGCGCGCAATGGGGCCCACCGGCCCGGTTCCTTGTACGGCTATCGGGGATTGCGGCCAGAGGACGTGGTTTTAAGGGCCGGTCCCGCGCGGTTGTCCGCTCCGGGACGCCGTGTGCCGGCGGACTGCTGGTGGGTACGCAGTGCATTGGCATGAGCGAGCCCGGACTTGTTACGGTGGGTTAGTGCTGCGTTGGTATTCGCGTGTGTGGTGACTTGCTCTTTTGTTGCGGACCGTGTGCTTGTCCACGATTGTGGGTCGTGATATTTTTGAAATGTGGCTGCAACTCTGCATGTGTATGTTATTGGTTAGATGTGACACCAAGTGGATGTAGATGCTTGCAGGCTGTGTAGATACTGAATACATTTATCTGATGGAAATTGTGGCTTTTGCAGTGGAAGCGGATGGACTGAACGGAAAATGGCGGTGGGAATCCGACGAAGCATCAGATGACAGCACTTAAACTCAGTCACATTCGAATCATCCCGGCTCCCGCGGAAAGCCGGAACCCATGACGCGGGGTGGCCGTTACGTCTCATGATTACCTGCTATTTGCACTAGCGGTCGGGGTCGAGAGAAGTGCTATAGTGTTTGGGAGTGCTTGGCGAGGTGAGGGTGGGCGCGCTGCCGAGATACTCGGGGATGCGTGTTTAGAAATGCGTTTTCCCCGTTACAGACGGCAGGGTTGAAACGGAGCCGTAAAACAGTGGGCAGCTGATCACAGGCCTGTGTTTAAGATCAATACGACGCAGCGTGGCGCTCCAAACACAACAAGGGTGTCCATCACCACTGTCACCTGCACATCTCAAACAGGGCCACCGAGGTTTGCCTTGGCCTCTCGATAGCATATTCCGGCTGCACTTGCTGTGCGGTTGCTCGCGATTGGCTAACGTTTAGTTACCTGCCAGCATTCAACAAAATTTACGTACTGACATCATCCCGTGTGTGACTAAGCTGTGCCACGATTGATAAGGTTACTTGTCACGAGATTTTAGCATTCCAAGTTCTGACTGAAAGATGGCACGCGAACATTTAATGATCCTTCAAATAACCGGCACATTTTCGATTGCTGTATTCCGCTGTCGTGAAAAAGTTGCTCTCGACGGAATACGAAGTGATGATGCTAGTAAGCAGCCGTCTGTGTGACTCGATTGTGCATGGAGGGGCATGACTTCGCCCCATTGCACGGTCTAGACAGTGGGCTGGAGGGACAAGGGGGCCATGGGAGCCATGACCCCCCTGAACCAAGCGGTCCTCACTAGATATATTCTTTCCCACTATATATATTCTTTTTATTCACTAGATATATATACTCCGTATTCGTGCGATTTCGCACGAATGCGGAACAGTGATCTTACATATGTTGCAAAAGGAAACATGTTTTCCGGTTCGTTAAATATGCGTTAAATTGCGCAAAATTGCCGCTTTTTCTAGTAAAATTCGTCATATGCCAGTGGCATATAGCAAAATTTGACACTTGCCCCCCCCCCCCGAAGAAACTCCTGGCTACGTGCCTGATGGGCTGCACAGTTTCACAATACTGACATTAAGGGATGTAGGATCGCAAAAAAACAGTGGGGAGGGGGTGGGCTTAGCTCTGGGTCGATCAACCTCAGATATCCCCAAAGATTGTTTCCTCCCAGGATTTGGACCATTTTGTTTGCCATTTCGAAAAAAGTTGGGTGGCTGGCTGCCAGGTTGGGGGCTGAGCTGGGAGTTGGGGGGCTGGAGCCACCCAAATGTATAGAATCCTTCACCCTGACTGGCATCCATCGTAGTGCTGGCTTGAATGGTCATGTATTTGCCAGCCTCAGAGGAGTGGCGTGTCTTCCGGATGCAACTTCTTCAGGGAGCGTTTCAAAGCTTTCGTCGTGCTAATTCCTAGCATTCCGTATGTCGGAACAAGCGTGATACAACGCGAAGTATTCAAATCGCAGGCGGGTCGACGACATGCCTTTCACCGGTTCACGGGCGCTCCTGGCCTGAGTTCCACGTGTCAGACCGGGCAGCGCCACGCTTCAGACGCGCAGGGTCGATGACGCGGCCCGCCCTCGCGCAGGGGCGGGTCGCGGCACGGCGGCCCGTCCGGAGCGTCCCGTGCCGACTGTGTCGCCGGCCAGGCCCACCCCGGCCGTGCTCCGCCGCCGTGCGTGAGACAGGGACGCGCCGCGGCACCGCCGCGACCTCGGCCGCCGACCGGCTGACCCACATAGGCCACGGGCGGCGCCAGGTCGGGCGGACGGCGCGCCGCGCCGGCGGCGCCGCCCGTGGCGCCGACGCGACGGCCGGCGGCTCGCCGAGGCGGCGGCGCCCGTCGAGACGGCTCGCCCGCGACTCGATCGACTCGATCGTCGGCGCCGGCCCGCCTCGGTCGAGTCGGCCGGCCGGAGCTCGTCGGGGTCGGGACGTGGAGGGCGGCGGTCACGTCACGTCACGTCACGTCACGTCACGTCACGCTCCCATGGCGGCCGAGGTGCTGCTGTGGCCGCGTGTCAGTGGGACCCGCTGTGTTCGGTCGTCGTGTGTTCATGGGTGACCGTGGGTGATGACAGAGCGAATCAACGAAGGAAGTGGGTCGCAGTCTCGGCACACGCGGCAACGGGGACTTCCCGACTTGCGGCCGCTGGAGGAAGGAGGGCAGAAGTCAAGATTTACAGAACGCTCCTTCACTTGCAGTGTCCAAATGATCTGTGTTCATTTTCATCAAGCGCAGAGGAACTCGTCCCGCAGTCCTTTCCGGTTGGCCAAGCGGTCGCCTGCCAGCTGTATATGTTTGAATCGAAGCCATTGTAGGCACGGTCACGGTATGGAAAAACTTGATGAGTTCTTTAGTCATCGACTGCTGAATTTGCTTTGGATAGCGGTATCCTCTCTATTATAATCGACGTAGAACTATTACAGATGCACGTGCTCGGTAGTACGTAAAAGTAATAAAAGACAATCTAGATCTGGAAAATTCAACATTAGCACCGGCCATGATAACGCACAAAATGGGGCGCCCCAGGCCTAATGGAGCCCGATCCCCAGCTCTGAGCGCGTCTCTCCGCCTCTGTTGTAATGGCGCTGTGGGCGTGTCCTGTGGTCGCTGGCACCGCCGAGGCGGCGAAAGAGCAGCGAGAGGTCAGACGGGGTCAGAGTCAGACTGCCAGAGGCGGAAGTTCTGCCGCCTTCGGCGAACAATGATGAAATGCATCCGCGGCCAGTGTTTTGGTTCAAACCCTCACGCCTGTGCAAAATCAACCATTACTGGAAATGCTCGATCGAGTGACAGGGTTAGAGTTCGCGCAACAAGCGATGGTTAGTACGGGCTCCCATTCCTAACATGAACCCAGCAGCCAGTCGGATCAAATATATAAAGAAAATCCCCTCATCCAGCTGCTCACTCTCCGGCAGTCGTCGATCATCTTTCCTTATTCTTCAGGCTCAGGCGCTGTGAGTTTTGACCGAAGACTCAGACCGTCGGGGAGAATGCCTGCAATCATCACTTGCCGCGCAAGGGTCGGGTAATTCAGGGCACACAATGAAGAGCCGGTGCCCGCACAATTAAGAGCAGCGTCAGCCACAAATGGCCGTAACACCATGAGAGCCGAGGGCATTATGAAGGAAGGTTCGGCTCAAATGCAGGTCAATCCTGGGAATGGACTGGCCGACTTCATATCAGTACCGCTCAGTGGCTTTTTAATTTCGAATGATAACATATCACCCTCTGAATGCCCTTAAGCAGATGACTGGTTTTAGTTAAATCAGCGAATGCGGCAATCTTTTGTACCCGCTACCCCTCGATATGACAGACCCACAAACACATCCAATGCCCTAGTTGTAGTAGTGACCACTAGAAACAGTCTCCTTTATCCACGGACAGATGTACGGAATTCGAGGCACTGTGGATTATTCCTTTTTTTGCATCCAATCTCAAAATAACCCAAATTTCGTCACCTGGGCAATCGTTCTGCGGGGATGCAGCGGTTTTGGATACGACGAATGACACGTCAAGGCCAGTGAATCGTTCAATGCAAAGAAGGAATAACCTGCGTTCTGCATGTATTTTACATGCATGTATGGCCCATGCACATGCCTGCCCACAGACCATGCCCCTTGGTCCTGAGTTTCTTCCAGAACATAGGCTTTAAAACAGCGTGGCGCACCACATCGAACTTGAGAAAAGGACCAGTCGCTGTTTACTTCCTCCTGGCCTTGCGAGTGGCGTGTCGCGGCCTCGCACAGTGCGATGTGTTCCGCTCGTACGGTATGCCGAGTTATCACTCGCACTCGGTGCTCTGCCCAGCTGTGGACGCCCAAAACAAGTGTACGAGGTCGGATAAAAAGCTTCTCAGTCCAGGTAGACAGGCTGGGTCGTTTGTTCCGTTCTCGCGCAGAACATTGTAGGGCGTAATTGGAATCTTAAGGTGGAATAAATAAAATTGGATGCGCCAGAGAAACCTAACAAAAATGTTCAGAGTTTGAAAAAAACTCCTCCACAAACACAAAAGTAGACCGGTCATAATCGGTGCATGTTATGCCGCGTTGGTGTTTTGTTACGTGCAATTCCTGTCAAAGGACATCGAGATATATTGCTGGTGGATCTGGCGTGGCCATGATACAGGATCTTCCAGAACAATCTGAAAAACAATCATTCGCTCTACTTCGCTGCGTTTTTATCCGCATCTCCTCTCATGCGTTCCAAGGTTTTGCACGTGGCTACATCAGTCCCCTGCCCCGTACTCGGACACGTGCTCACCCAGGCGCTGTGATGGGCCGCAGCTACCGGACCAAATCGGTCACCAAACCTCACGTGATTCACGTACTACCCCGACTGTTTTGTCACGCGGTTCCGCCGCCGTTCCCTTTGTCCCAGCCTGGACTGCGACTCGCCTCCCGACTAGCTCTGTCGTCAGAACGCCGCCGGCTGACACACAGCCGGCTCGGGCGGCAGTGGGGCGCGCTGGCGGCCGGCCGGAAGTCCGGTCCCCCGATCGTTACCTCCCGCCAAATACGGCGGGAGAGCCGGCGGCGGCGGCGGCCGGACCGTCCGGGCGGCCTCCGCCCGAGCCGGCCGGCACAGGCGGCCGGCGGCCGCGGCCCGACCTTCGTCCGCGCTGTTATCGCGCGCCACCGAAAAACGCTCGCCGACGTAAGCCCAGGACGTCTGATATCCGCAGAGGCCCTGGCTCGTCCCCGCTCAGACGGAGACCACCCCGGCCGGTCGTCGGCCGCGCCTCGCCAACGTCAGCGGCGCTGTTCAGCCGCGGGGGGGGGGGGGGGCGGGCCGCCGGACACCGCACCAGCACAGGCCAGGACAGCGTCTGCCCGCAACAGGTGCCGGACACCTCCGACAGCGACCGCACAGGCGGACGCGGCCCTGAAACAACTGACAGAGCTGCACGGCGCCGATTACGTATGAGACCAGGTGCCCGCGGAGCATGGTGCGGTACACGTCGTCACAGCCCGCAGTCGGTGACGTCACTGAAATAACCCTGAACACTCGGTGGCGGGTTATGTGCGTCTAGTCGCTCAAGGTCTGAAACATGATGAAATGTATGACGTTCTGCCGCGGCCCGTCACGCCGATTAATTTCAACCAACCCACCGCGGAAATCCCTGTTCCCCGTGGGGAGTAAGCCTATGAATGGAAAACGAGACGGAGAAGACTATCCAAACAGTTACGTGTTTTCCTCTTCACAGTAAAACTTACATGCATGTGTCATCTGATGCTCTCGTGTTATATGAACGAATGTAGGCGAACTGAATGGGTAACAAATGGGCGGGTACTTTTTGAACGTCCTATGTTGCAGACAAATGTACACGCACTGTAAGTCGCATTATTTAAAAGGCATTCAACTGCCACAACCACTGAGAGCCGCGACCTGTCTGACATATCGGACTTGCGCGAGGGCCAGCGCCCTTTAATGTAGGCAAACGTGAAATAGGTCTGAATAGCTTTCAGCAAACTTCATTGTCATTTACGTCCTTTCCTTTCGAAATCAGCTATGTACTGTCGTCCTTTGGATACAAAACGGTACCGAAGCCGCCGCAGCCAGTCAAACCTGACACACATTTCGGGGTGCTGTCGCCGATAACATCGTCAGCGGAGGCGAGTCCGTCATTCCATCAAACGCACTGGACGGGAATTAGTCGGGCGTTCAAAGCCACGCCCGTTTGGGTGGGCTGAAGAACTACTGCGAGAACGTGCGAACACAGTTTCTCCGCTTATTTGGGTTGAGTGGCACAGCCGCTTCTCAGACTGCCTTCGGGATGTCTTTTTGCAGAGCAGACGTGAAGCCTAAATCTACATAATTATATGAATGAGAGCAATACATTTCGAAATGATGTAGATCTCCAAATGATGCACTCACGTAAATATGGGCAATATAACTCAAATAGCCAAATGAGGGTCAAAAAGGCGTAGTGAGTCATGGAAAGCTACACACTTCACATCGCTGGATTTCGCACGCGGCAAAAGCGCCACAAGCTGCCGGTATTTCAGCGGCGCACAGGCCGCGTCAGGACGCGTGGGTCGAGGCCAGAGCCAAGCCAGCTTATCTCCACTAACGGACGCCGCTCACGCCCGTGACGGCAAGCGCCGCCCTCGGAGGATCGGAGGACCGCCAGCCTGTGGGCGTGAGGGCCCTCCGGCGGCCCGCTCGGCCCAGACCGGCGGAGCTGGCGCTGAGAACAGGGCGCGGCCAGCGCCGGCAGCGGCGGGCAGCCACTGGCACGTGGCCACCGCCGGCATACCGCACGTGCCAGTGCCTCGTTGGGCGCGGCTAGCCATCACCCTCTGTCGGCGCGGGTTAGCCCCCGCGCAGCACGTGTGCACGTGGGGGAGGTGGGAGAGTGGTGGTCCGGGGCCGTTATTAGCCTCGGCGTGCGGGCGAGATTCGGACTTCATTTATTGTGATGCATGCATCGCACGGGGACGGCGGCGGTACTCGAGAGAACCGCGAGGCGCCCGGCTTTGTTATGCTGCATGCGAACGCAGCTGATGAAGCTAAGGAAAGCGTTTGACATTGAACAATGTAATGACGTGATGCAACGCGTGACTGGGTCTCTGAGTGGCCGCATATCCTCGAAAATTATAGTCATTTTGATTTTCTGTGAGCGCGTGCAGGGCCGTGCGATCAGAACTGCTGCGGAGTCCTCGTCGCCCGCAGTCCCGGACGGCTGCGGAACGTCGACCGCGCGATATCATCGAACACGGGCAACCATTATTCATGCGTATTTGGAGCTCTGCGATGTAGTTACATGGGAAAGAAAAAACACCGTGCACGTCTTCCAGCTATTTTCAGACTATTGGTAAAAGGAAGAATCCAATTTCCCTTCATCGGAAATGTTCATTTCGTCTCTTCGTCACTGTCCCGATAGGCATCAGCAACATGAAGGCAATAACTGTTTGGTGCAAACCGTCTGCACAGCACGCTTTGTATACGGGTTCGCAAACAGCGACAGCCGCGTAGCCAGGGGCGGCGGATTAGGGGGGGCAGGGGGGCAGCTGCCACCATCTCCGGTCAAAATTTAACATAAACCCCACGACGCTGCATGTAAAGAAACGAGTTAAAAATGGGCTTGCCCCCCCAACTCTGGAGAGGCTCCGCCGCCACTGCGCGTAGCCTTTGCTTTACGTAACCAAAAAAGAGGCCAAATGTGGAAAAAATCATTTGAGCGTCCGTGCGGCCGGAGTTTCGTGCGGTCGCGAGCGAAAACCAAATAAGGAAGCCCAGAAGACAAAAGACTGAGTGTAGCACAGCAGGGCTCCTCTCAAAGCTGTCAGGCGGTGAGGCAGAGGCCAGTTCGGACCCTTTTGTAGAGCATCCGGACACCGAGCATCCAACGCACAGCCGTAAATGCAGATGCCTGAGATCCGGATACCGTAAATCAAAATGTTCCACTGGGCCGAAGCTGATCCTCCTTATTCACAAGAACCGCACATAGCGACGTGGTGCGGTGAACTGATCAGAGATGGGATATGCAGGTGGCGAGCTTCATGTGATATGGCCAGATCTGATGCGCGAGGAATTCTGCGGTTTGCAGAACACAGTAGCCGACTCCTACCTTATACGGCGATAATTCTGGGTAAGCAAATGCCCTCGTGATGCACCAGGACATGCGATTTAAACATGGAGAGCAGCAGCCGAGGTGGAGGCATCTGTGTAGCGCTCAACGTTGTCAAATATCCAAGAAATATTGCTCCATACGATATTACTATTCGAGCACACTCCACACGCAGCCGCCAACCCCGACGATGACTCACGCGGGTCAAGGTACCATACGGTCCGAACCGTTCAGTCGAGTACTGCCCGACCTCTGCTGACCTCCGGCCCCGCAGTAGAACGGTCTTCATCCCAGCAAGGCTTCCGCGCAGGATGGTGAGATATGGAAACCACTGCCACTGAGTAGGGGCTCGTGCTACTAGAAGAAAAACGGACCTCGCCCGTGTTTCACTGATAGTGGGCGCCTTGAACGGCATCCGAAGCCTAACACAGTTTTCGCCACATAGCGTATGTACGTTACACATTACCAAAAGCTGCCTGTGTCACGTGCCTGTTCGCAGTCGATGACGTAAAAAAACATAAAAGCGTTGTCTGCCAATACTTTTACGTTAACTCTAGTCTGTCCAAACGTCGCCACTTACAGCACACTGCCCGCAGAACTGAGAATGTTTTGATGACCCACATTTCGATCGTCGCCGAAGAACTTGGTTAAAATTCTACGACATAACGCTATCGGCGAATGCTGTGCGCAAATGCTCGATTTAAATCCAACAAAAGCTTCATGCTGCAACGCAGTGCAACCCGGACATGACCGGCAAGCCGCAAGATATTCTATTGTCATATCTGATCAGAACCCTATGTGATGACACTCCGAGCGTGAACAACGGATGGAAAAGAAATCATGCTGGCCAACTGGTCTCCTTTGTTTATGACTCGGTGTATTCAGTCGCTGAACTACCAAGCACAATATGAAGATCGGAGCAATTATTGCGATAAGCCTGAGTTAGGACTAACACAATAACACATGTGCGTAGCATCTGAATGTAGGGCCATCACAGGTGCGCATGAATAATGACAATGGGTAGCACTGACGTACCCAGGCCTGGCGGAGCGGGCTTCGTCGAAGTCGACATTCGTAGGCGTCGTAAACAAGCCTCTGAAGTTAATCATCATCCTGAACTGCTACGCAGGCGTCACCTTTCTATGCCTGTTACACACGAAAAAAAACATCGTGGGGAGAAGTGAGACGAAGAGGGAAATGACAATGACGACGAACGGCATTCGAATCAGCTGATCCTGACGGGACATTTGAGCCTTTTCGGCCATCCTGTAGCGAACGACCGATGCGCCGCCTGCGAAATCGGTTCCCAATTAGCCACAGTCCACCACCAACCGCTCTCTGCTCGACCCTGACCCCGCCTCCACGGCGCTGCCAAACATGGAGTCGTTTGCCCCGCGAGCCCGGCACAGGGCCGGCGCGGGCACTAACGTGCCGCCAAGGCCGCCACGGAGCCACCGCGACCTGGGAGACGGCAGCGCTCTTCAGGGGACCAACCCGCCGGGAGCTGCGGCGCCGCTCCTGCATCTCATCACGGGTTAGATGTGCGTCCCGTGCGCTCGCAGAGCCACGACGGCTATCGTTGCATCCACGGAACCCGCACCGGGGGGCGTAACCAAAAGAGGAGGGGAGGGGGGGGGCGCGGGGCAAGGAGCCATGGACTTCCTTGTGGTTATACATGTAACGCTTCTTGACGCATCAAAAATTAAGACGCGTTAAATCATCTGGAATTTGGAAATAAACTGATCAAAATTCAAGTTTTTTGTTTCTAGAGAGGTAAGGATGGTCCTTGCCCCACCTTGGCGAAACCCTAGCTGCGCCCACGCCCGCACGTGCGGTTTTGTGCGCTGCTCTCGCGTCGGCCGTACATCGACGACAGACTCGGACGCAGCGCTCGGTGCTTGGTAGTCAGCGACGCTCCGCAGCCTTCGTTGGGCACGCCGGTCTCGTCCATCATCGGCGACCGTTTGTGACGGGCCGCGGGGTCCGCTGCCGGCAGCGTGGGCGACCCGCCTCGGCAGCCGGCTCCGAAAGAAACCGAAACACGACGCGCCGCCGATCGAGGCGCAGATTGCGCCAAAACAGGAACGCCATCCGGCCGCCGAATCGGCGCCCGGTCTCCCGCGAGAGGGGTGCCGTCGCCGGACGAGAGGCTCCGGCGGGCCGCCCGAACGCAGACCGCCGCAGGCTGGCGGGGGTGACGCCGTGACGGGCCGGACGACGGGGCCCGCCGCAGGATGTAGCGAGGATAATGGCGCCTGTTGTCAGATGACTTTTGGCTTTGGCTGCTAGATGGACGCCGAAAAATGGAGCTCTAAGTCTGATGATGAGCAGGGTATCGACCGCTGTCGTCGGACGTCGCCCCAGCTGGAAACGGCTGGCTTGTGATGCTTCAGATAACGGCTTCAGGCTGGCTTCAGATAACGGCGTCCGTTCTCTTATGAAGCGTCAGAAGGCAGCGTATGGCTAGAGACGACCCGTGCCGCGGATTTCGAGTGGTCCGCTCCCCACCGAGCCTCATCGGTATGCCCGGAGCGCGGGATCCAGACCTCATCTGAGCCCCATTCACCGGCTGTCCAGTCCAGCGAACTCTAAAGTGTTTATTTTTCGATTCGATGCCCGCCCTCTGACGGGGCGGGCCGCAGCGGAGACGCCACCGTAACCTCCGTCTGCCGGCGCGGCCGGCGGTCGGACCGTGCGTGGGCCGGTCGACCGGTCCGGCCGCACCCCGGTGGCCGCCGAGCCGACGGCGGCGGTCCTGCGGCCGGGAGACGACCGGGTCGACTGAGGCGGACGGTCGCCCTCTGAACGGCAGGAGCGGTGGAAACTCTGCGGATGGGAAGGGTGGGGGGGGGGGGTAAACGCGATTTTTACCTCGTTTCTTTCCCTGCAACGCCATCAGGTGAATGTTAAATGTTGCTCAAAGTCGGGGGCAGCTACCCCCCCCCCCCCCCCCACCCCGGTTTCAACGCCCCTGCTGAACGGTGTGTTCGGACCGTTGAAATATTTGTGGATTGCGGTCCTGCACCTGTTCCTGGACAGTGCAGTCCGTCGATCTGGACGTTTTTTTCGGCGGTGTGGTTAGACGATGTGTCTGGACGGCGCTTTTGTCTGCCTATCAAGATAGCAAAACCAGGGCCAAATGCGACAGATTCATGCCAAAACAGGACGAGACAGGCCAGAGCTGCTGTGTAGATCGCACCGCCAAATACAAAGAACACCTCTGATCCTAGACAAGACTGGACAAAGCTGCATTGTGGACGGCGCCGTCAAAGACAACTGCGAGCCAAAAACAGGACCCGACAGGCCAGGGCTACACTGAGAGCCTGGCGCGGTGAGCGGTAGAGCAGACTTTGACCTCAATGTTTTCGGTGTTAATTGGACCACGTTTTTAATGCCGAATAACGGGGCTTCTACCTCTTGCGTCATGCGTTTATCCCGGATTTGATACCCCTCCCCCTGTAACACTTCTTACGTGCAGCGTCCATCTCTTAATCCTAAGCGCAGCGCCAGTCATGAACACTCCCTTCCCGTCCGTTACGTAAATTACGGAGGCCTCTGTCGGGCCGCCGGTCGGCTGACCGAACACTCGTCCGGACGAGACCGCAGCTAGCGGTCCGTTTGGACGGTGAAGCGGAGCACACACAGGTCTTCTTGGGGGAGGGGAAGGGAGGGGGTGAAGCCGAAGTTTTCGCGGCGTTATTGAAAATGTGGGTTTCTGGACACTGCCGAAGCACCGCGCGCTACCGCTTCGAGTCACCTGTTAGCCAAGGATAGATGGCATGTGATTTGAAAGCCGGGGACCGGTTGTTAAAGACTGGAAAGCGGCACATTATCGAAGTCGTCGCCTTACGACGGTCCTACTTTTCAGATCACTTTACGACAAAATGGATCCATAGACCATCGGGCGAGAAATGCCAGTGTTTTTCGGTAATCAACAGATATTTCTGCCCAGGAAAACACTTTCACGTTGCCTTCAAACAGGACAGACTGTTGTCAATTTTGCCACCGACACAAACGGGAACAGTAAATTGTCCCGTGACGATGTGAAGACGTCAAGGTAAATCCCAGCCGACACCGGGCCACCGAAAAGGATGCCAGGGGCTTTTCCGCGCGGGCCCCGGTCGCCGGCCGCCCCGCCGCGTCCGAGGCCCTTCCGGCCGGCGGGTGGTGTCCGTCCGGTCGGCCGCGGAGCCCGGCCGGAGGCCGGCATACGCGGACGTTTCGCGACGTTTTCATGACGTGCATGTGTGCATGTGTGTATGTCTGTCTGTGGAGGGGACAAACGCCATTTCATGTCATTTCTTTCCATGCAGCCCCGTAGAGCTAATGCTGATTTCTCCAAATTATTTTAGGGGCGGTTGCGCCCCAAGCCCCCTCCCCCGCTTCTGCCTTCCCTGGAGGTCGGACGTTGTTCCAGAGTGCCGGTCCGAATAGGATGTGGTCGCACGGACGGACGACAAGGCGATGACGGCCAGGCCGGCCGGGCCCCGCTCTACCCTCGGGCGTCAGACCTCCGCTCTGCCCTTCAGTGTCAGATGCGCCGAGCCCCGCTTAGCCCACTGCTGTCGGATGGGCCGGCCCCCGCTCTGCCCTCAGTTGTCAGACCTGCTGAATCCCGCTCCGCCCCAGGCGTCGGAGCGGCCGAGCCGCGACCGCGGCCGCCGCCGGCCGATAAACAGAGCGCCGCCTCGCCGCCCAGCTCCCCACACACGGCGCTCCGCTATAAATACGGCGTGTATTGAGGCCCCGGCGGCGAGCGCACGGCGCAACAGCCCGCACGATCCCGTGAAGTGCTCGCCGCGCGCCGGCGCCGGGGTGAAAAATCGCCCGCGAACAGCGGCGGCCGCTCGCCTGGCGATCGCCCGGGCCACGCTGTTCGCGCTTTTTGTACTAACGTTCGGTTATCACACGGGCACGGCGGCACGGCCCCGAGCGGCCGGGTCAGGTCGCAGCGGCGGCCTGATGCCGTCCAGAACAAGGGCCGACACACTTGGCTCGAAGAAGCAGATGTCCGCGAAACACTTATCGCCGGCAGGAACACGAGTCTGACTCGCGTCGAACAGCTTGACTTAAATCAGCTCACAAAAGCGGCTAAGAGTTCAGGGACCAGTCGGAACGCGCACTCCACTCCAAGGTACACACGAACGCCTCCGGGAAGCATCAACAGCCCGCCCTGACGTCATCGGCGCCCCGTCTGACGCCAGCAGGCGGTTCGCGCCGCCGGCGCTGACGTCACCGCCCGGCCCGACGACGTCACGGCCGATCAGCTGAGCTGGCCCATGCGCTCCACCAGCTGGACGTCGCGCAGCAGCGTCTGCAGGGTGCGGCGGCAGCGGTCCGGGCCGTCTCCGTCGCCGCTGTCGTCCATGTCGGCCACCTTCTCCAGCGCTGCCGGCCGCAACACGCGTCAGACGGTGGCATCACAGAGCCGGCGGCGGGCGGCGGACGGCGGGCATGACCCCGTCGTCGCCTCCTGACGTGCGGCAGACGCCAGCCGGGACATCCGCTCCACGGTACGGTTCTTCAGCGCCGCCGCGGGCCCACGCCGCAGCTACGGACCGCACCGGGCTCGGCGGTCAGGACCGGGGCCGGCGGACCGGCGTCGCGTCTGTTCCGACACCGGGACCGGCAGCCGACCAGCTGCGGCCGCAGGGCAGCAGCAGGAGGGGCGGCGGCCGAGGACCGGACGGCCCCACCCCCGGCCGGCCGTCGGCGGTCTCCGGCGCCGCCAGCGGACACCTGACCAGGGTCAGGCAACGGCGGACGGTCCGAACACGGCCACACGCGAGCCTCGGGTCAGATACCAGCACGGAGCTTCCAGTGGACTTCCGGTGGTACCCGTCAACGTCCGCACTTACGGGAGTCGAGTTAACTAACCATAAAAAGAATAACATTTCAAGTTGCGTTCTTTCCCGAATGACACTTAGGTAAGAAAAACGCCAGTGGTTTAAAACAAGACCCAGACGAGTCATTATTCAGCATTTTGACAACTCCAAAGAGTGTCGGAGAAACACATTACAAATACAAACATTGTACCTATTTGGCAAACGCTTTCTCGTCACGCATCACTAAAGCGCTTGCCTTACATTACCAATCAAGTTTCCCAGACCATGACCAGGATCTAACATTACCCTGCGGACCACGCCCTAGTATCGCTGCACGTGTGGCCCCACGCGACCCTAACACCACCTACACACCAACTAGTGCTCAGTGGTGCGACCCTAGCGCCACCTACCTTCCAGATGGTTCTCGATGGTGTCCATGCGAGCCAGCAGGGCCAGCTGCATCTCGGTCACGTGATTCAGCAGATTCACCTGGCAGGTGGCCGGATCAATGCGCGCCTCGCTGACCGGCGCCGCTGAGGGCAGGCCAGGTCGGCTCAGGTCAGGTCGAGCCAGGTCAGCAAGCAGGGAGACACGCCGGTGAAGTGCGACGACTCGGAAGAACACCTACATGCTTCGAACTTCCACCGGGTGTCCAATCTGAACTGGGATAATACTAACTGACTCGTCCCGCACACCGCCCAGAAAAGTACAATACAACGGGCCGGGAAAATAATATGGAGTGACGGTATAGGCAATCGGTTCCTTTTACAGGGTCTCCGCCCACAACCTACGAAGTCCGGTCCCCACCCCATCCCGGGAGCAGCGGCGGCATCCGGACGAGGCGCTCACCAGGCGGCGCCGGCGCCGGCTCCGCCACCGAGCCATCCATCAGCTGATCGAGCTCGCTCTGCGACGGCAGCAGGCCGGCGATGACGTCCAGCACGCCGGTCAGCGGGTCGTCGGCCTCCTCGAGCGCGGGCGGCGCCTCCTCGGGCCGTCCGGCGGCCGCCAGCGAGGCCGTCAGCAGCGCCGTCTGGTCGCTGGACAGCGCCGCCAGCGGGTTCGGCTCGGCCGACTGGCCGGCGTCGGCGGGGGCCGCCGGGCCGTTCGGCGCGGCGGCGGCCGGCTCGGTCGCGGGGCCGCCGCCGTCGCCGGCGGCCGGCGCCGCGTGGTTGGTCGGGCCGTCAGCGATGAGGCCGGCCGCCGAGGTGACCGCCTCCAAGAGGCTCGGGTTGTCGTCCCAGGCGGCGCCCAGCAGCGCCGCCGACTGGTCACCGGACGCCGCGGCCGACTGGCCTCCCGGCGCCGATTGATCGACCGCCGCCGCCGCCGGCTCAGATTGGTCGCCCAGCGCCGGCGCCGACTGCGATTGGTCGCCCGCTCGATCGGGAGGCGGGGACCACGGTCGTGCCCAAAGGTACAGCTTTGGGTGATTCAGGTCGCTGGAACAGTGTGCAAAGCAAGTCAGCAAAGCAAGTAAAGGTACTGACAGTGGCATAAACGTTCCTTATGGATAGGCAATGACTCTACGAATATCGCGCTCCCAAGAAGACGGAAACACCGACGCGATCTAACGCCATCGGACCATCAACAGGGTAACCAGAATAGCTTAAACCGTGTTTTTCATACAATGCTTTTAATATTTTCGTTCAAGCACCTCATTTTCCACATAAAACACAGCTTAATTAATCAGATAAAGATAATCGGATAATCAGATAAACTATTTACTTTCATAATTATAAAGAATAGCTATGAGAACAAACGGCTTCTGTCCCCGTACTCGCACACCGTTTCCGGCTGGCGGCACTCGGCCGGCGCTCGGCCCCACCTGGCGATGGCCAGCTTGGTACGGAGACTGCGCACCACGGTCTGCAGCGCCAGCGTGTTGGCCGCCAGGTCGCAGGCGGCGCGCATCACGGCCCGCGTCCGCTCCAGCGAGCCGTCCTCCGGGCCGAACGGCAGCCTGCCGGCACACCTGGAGTCAGGCGGCGGAAACGGCCGCCTGCCGGGACGGCAGAGACACTGCAGCCTGCAGGGACAGCGAGACACTGCAGCCTGCCGGGACCGCGAGACACTGCAGCCTGCTGGGACAGCAAAGACACGGCAGCCTGCCAGGACAGAAGAGACACTACAGGCTGCCGGGTCAGCTGATGTCAGGCGGCGGGAACGGCAGGCTGCACGGACACCACACCCCGGCGGAGAGAGGTGGCCGCGTGTCCCGCACCACAGAGACACCACAGCCTGCAGGGACATCGCAGCCTGCAGGGAAACCAGAGTATGGCTTCGACTCCTCGTCTAATTTCCCCAGCTACAGCAGCGTACCACTCGGCCGAACAGCCGTCTTATGACAAGAAAACCTCTGGCTTGACTGGCGGCCTATGAAATAGCTGGTGACCACTGAAATGCACCAATAGATCGCACCATCACGTCAAAGCGCCAATGATCCAACGCCCACGACAAGCCATCACGCTGGACAGAGTTGGGCACATACAACGTAGTAAAAACGAGTTCTGCACAAGCTACGGCCACGGACGCTGACTTGGGGGGGGGGGGGCAGGCCCGGACCCCCTCACCTCAGGATGGCACCGTCCCGGAACATCTCCTGGTCCCAGACGTAGCGCTGCGTGCGCCGCACGCGCCACGGGTGCCGGCACGTGGCGCACACGTAGTGTGGCGGCGCCTCCGTGTCGCTGGCGATGCCCAGGCAGACGGCGTGCTGCCACGACATGCACAGCTCGCACTGTCGGGCGCCAGAGGGGCACGGTCAGACGGCCGCTGGCTGGACTGGCGGCGGAGAGCCGACCGGGCAATGACGAGAAAGAGACGCTCGAGGCAGACCGCTCGACTCACAGCCAACACCCGCGACAGGCACAGAGCAGCGCATACCGAGAGCCGCGATTCGAAACCATACCAGGTCCAACAGTAGATAATGATAAATTGACGTCACGACCCTTATTCGCGGCACGCTTTTGCACCCATCAATCACCAAGAAAGTACGGAGACGGTATAACATATGTACTATAAACCAATATACCCTACGCAGTAGGGTAAAGGGCCCTACTAACGCACGGTGCCCAATGACGCACAAACACAAGGAAAATGACCATGGATGTCGCTAAAACATATACAGGTTCGATGATTGACTTTATCTGGCGCGTCGTTCTTTTCTGCAACCGTGGTGTGCGCTCCGGTAACGTCGGCAAATTTCAAATGTTATGGCCCAGTATGTAAAACCAATCTCAAGATCGCTTTTCGAAAACATGCTTGACGTAATATTGCATTTTTCCAGTTGTGTGTTACTAGGACGTAAAAACACATCTCGCTGGCCAGGAAAGTCGGCCACTACAGGTATCATCCACATGGCTATGATCCTGAGTTCTGTTACGGTGTGCGTCATTTGAACTGTGTTGCACATAACGAAGGACCTTTCATTCTCTAATTGCGCATGGTTACTTTCCAACGTACTAAAAACAAAAAAGAAAATGTTGTTGTCCTGCACAGATCAGGCATTTTACTTTACAATCTACTCAAAATCTCAAGGACGTTAATTTTTCACTATTTTGTTTAAGCATTGCAAACCCTCGCCAGTACCCGCGAATCTGCCTTCAACAGCACAAGGTTGGGCAGTGCGACAGCCCCCTCTTCGCGCGACAGAGCACCGAAACAAATACACGCGTGTAGTTTGGTCCTTCACAGGTCACTGACACCATGAGTGACACACATTTCTAAAACTGAGAAAGAGTTATGACCGTAAAATACTTAAAACGTCTGTCGTCTGATAAGGATTGCCGCAATGACGTTATTTCTCAATAACATGCCCTCAAGAAAGACGTCACAGGTCAATGACCCGCTTAGGCATTCACTTCAAATTTTCGGAGAGTGCATAAAAAGATTCAACAATCATCTACGTAGTTTCACAGTGATCACCGCAGGCGTTCTGAGGGAAAACAACAAAAAGGTACGCGGAATTCCACCAACCCACCTCTCTGTTCTGTGTCTCGCGTTCTGTGCTGTACTGTGTTCAGTGTACACGGTTTTTGAAACTAACCTGGACACGAACAGTTTGCAATATATATAATAATACACCGACTGGATCGTTCGCCTTGCGTGGCACAAAGTGGAACTCAACAAGCACATTAGTTGTTCAAGTTCAATGTTCCCATCCCCAATCGGCAGGTGGTCTGTTGCATCAACTTTGTATTGTGTTCGGTGCAAACAGTGTTTGAAAAGAACCTGGTTAACACGAACAGTTCGTACCAGTACGCTGACTGGATCCTCTCCTGTGTAAGAGAAACTGAAACTCAAGAAGCACATTATTTGTTCAATGTTCCCATCCCGAATCCACTGGTGGTCCGCAGAAACAGTTTTACAGGACATATTCCTGAACATAACTGATTCTGATAGATCCTGAACATAACCCTATTCCTACCCCGTACCTCACTAAACACCGACTGAATACGGCGTACATCCAAAAGGTGGGGAGAAAGCGGGCGGGGCAGGGGACGAAGGAGAGAGGACGCAGGACGCGTGTCCCATTTTCCATCTTCTGATGGTTTTCGGGAAACAGTAGTTCCATTTCACGGGGGACAATGAAGTTATGGTAGTCCGTGTTCTTCTCATCCTGTTTCGCACCAGGCCTCACCTTTTTAACGCCTTAGGTCTGCGGCTGGCCATTACTTTAACAAGAATAAAAGTATTTCCAAAATGTGCGTTTTTGGGAAGCCTGGCTTTGCATCATTAAGAAGCAAGGTTCCTAATTACGCAGATTTGAATACTTCCCTTAAAATTAATTTATCACCTTATCTCATTTCATGAAGACCCTTTTTCTATTCACGCTTTGTTGGCAATCAAATCAGCTTGCTGTTTCCCGAATCAAGAGCGTGAACGTCATACAGTTAAGGCTAAATCATTATTTAATCCTTAGGTGTGCATGAATAGGGTCCGTTCCACCATACCGTATGCGCAGTATACCATCCAGTGCAGACATATTACGACTGGAGAGCATGCATTTCCAAGGAAAACATAGTGACCATCGACCGCAAGAAACGATCTGCAGGGCTTTTCCGACCGATGGGTTTTTCCAACCCCGTTCAGCGATTACGCTGTTACGTACCTCCCGACTCGGGAACGCATAACTCTGCGTGCAACGCAGAAGCCTGCTATACACGAGAGGTTTCCAAACTGGTGCTTGGGATTCCCTACTGTACGACGTGAGCCAACATGGTCGATCGTGGCATGGCAAGCGGATGAAAAAGGGTTCGTAAGTATGCAGCATACATGCTGGTTTAAAATCAAGATTCATTGGACTGGCGTGGAGAGCCCGACAACCAATCAGCTCTCCAGTAGGCTGCACGAAGCACAATGCAACGACAGACAACCCATTACAAAACGAGCACCATGGCAGACCCATGCGAACAAACCTGGCAAAAAACATCCTCCGACCTGACACAGGTCACCACGTCGGCCTTTGATTCCGCCCGCCATTCTACATGCACAAGCGACAGACGACACTAAACATCTCATCTCTCCGGGAAACCCGTCGGTCGGGAGAACCTTGCGTGGTTTTCCCAGCTGCTGTTCTGAGTGTCTGAATCACCCGACCGACCTCGCTGACAGCGGTAAGGGGGAGGCGGGAGGGTTAAGTGAAGGGAAGGCCTCGCAGCAGAACACACTGTGAGCCGAACGGTCACGTCAACGCCACGTTCGCTGCAGCGTCAGTGTCAGCTGAACGTTGGACCACGATGCGCATCGCCGCTCTGTTCCTGCTGGTCGTGTTGGGGCTTGCCGCCTGCCTTCATTCAGGTCAGTAACTGCTGTCAAATGGACGCCTTTGATCACGCCTAATCATGGGAGACCAGGCCCGTCCACGCCCAGACTCGCGATCCACTGGGTCTCTTACGTCACGTGCAGTCGGTCGTAGGCCCACGCCGTTTTCCGTCCGTCCGACGTTTTCCAGGGACTGCCGGCGGCACGCTGGGCGAAACGAAACCGAACGACTGCCGTACACGTGGCTGTCCGCGTGGCGAGGAGTGCCAGAGCTGTCAGACACGACCGAACGGGCCTACCAGGTATCACTGCAACCCGCCCGGCATAATCACCTGCCGACGCTAGATGGGCCGGCACGCTGACTGGCCACAGCCCGGTCTGGGGACCTGAACAGACCAATGAATGGTGAACAGAGTCAGATGAAACTGTCACCGGCACGTCACACCGACGACAAGCCTCTGCAGACTTCTGGAGAACTATTAACGCGCGTCTTTCTGAACTGATTGAACAATGCCGTGGCTAAATACACCAGGTAATGAAACCTGTCTTTGGAGCATGTCAGAACGCCGAATTTTGACCTGAGGCATTCTGTATGAGTATTGTATAGTCGCGCAGACCACCGTCTATAATCTGGCGACCATCAGAGGGCATTTGCATGTCTCTTTGACCATGCAGAGACGCGGACGAACGGGTCATGAAGCGATTGGCAAATACGCCATGTTTAAATTAGATGTCTTTCGGGATCCAAGACCAAGTACCAGATGAATCCAATCGCGAATATCAGCCGCACCAGCCCTCGTTTCACGTGGGCTTTCCGTGGGTTTTCCCAGTCACTATCCCGACCAACTTATCTCCCTCGCTGCCCGGGGCAGGGGGGAGGGCGAGGGTAAATGAAGGAACAGGTATGCTGGACACCGCTCTGTCGACCAATCCGGTCTGCCCGCGCGTCCCCTCCTAAAGGCGGCCGGCGGCCGGCGGCAGCGTCAGTCGGAGCTGAACCGCCGGTCACAATGCGCGCCGCCGCTCTCTTCCTACTGGTCCTGCTGGCGCTGGTCGCCTGCCTCCAACCAGGTCAGTGCCCGCTGCCACGCGGCCGCATGCGCCGCTGAGTGACCGCCGTTCCGCAAAGAAGCTTCAGTAGAATCGCTTGGCCCGCGTATCCCATCAAAGCTCCAGCCGGCTCGCTGGTATGCCACCGCTGTCCCACGCAAACTCCGCCCACGTGTGCCAGTGTGCGCGTCACTGGAGCCGGCATCTGACGCCTCCTCTTCCAGGAGCTGCCCAGGACTGCCGCATATTCGGCTGCCCGCCGCGCCAAGCCTGCTTGCCCTGTCAGCCACTTCCGCATCGGCCCCCGGTCGAGTACCGCTGCGGCCGGCCCGGCACAATGCTCTGCAAAGGCTAGACGACCGGGACAAGGTCTCGCGGTCCGGACCAGACCACTGAAGATGACCAGAACCTGACGACTAGCCGTCACCGGCGCTTCGCGCCGACGGCGGTCTAGCTGACTAAGGGAACGTTCGGCAGACGTTTGGGCGGCCAATGTCGCACGGGTTTTGCGCTGCTTGAAGCTCCCGTGGCTTAATAAACGCAATAATTATTTTTCTGAGTATGAAGAGTCGACGGGTTTAAATTCCAGAGATCCTGTGAGAATACTGCACGGAGGCACGCTGACAACCGCCTACAATCTGGCGACCACTGGAATACCTTCGCGCGTCTCTACCGTAACGCAAAAAAGCACAGCTTCTCCGACTGACAACCGGCCATGAACGACCATCACATACAGATTAATTCAACTATGTTTCCCTCGCAGTCCGGGACGAAGAATCAAACTAACGCAGTCGCGAGCACAGTTACCAGAGAATACAATGACTACAGTTTTAAGAATAAATCGGCTGCAAGCTCCACTTGCAAAACATGAACTATGGCGGATTCATATCGATAAGACTGACACAGACCGACCTCCGACCTCTAACGTGAATCACCACGTCGACCTTTACTCCCCCCTCCGTTATTCTGCGTGTGCTGACAGATGACATTAAAACGTCACGTCCCTCAGTATGGCGAGGTCTCCTGTTTCCCAGCGCTTTCAGAGTCCCCATTCCGAGCCCTTAATCACTTGATCAATCCCCTCGCTGCCCCGCACAGGTAGGGGGGGGGGGGGGTAACTGACGCGCAGGAGTTCCATTAGCCAACGCGGTCCTTCCGCGTCCTAAGCCAAGTCGAGGCCATATGTACCAAGATCGCGCGACGCTGGATCCTCGAATCACGTACGAATCTCGTCCGCTCCAGTGCCGTGAGCTACTGCGTCTCGTATACCATGAGCCATCGAGCCACCTCCTTTTCCAGGAGCCGCCCGGAAACTGAGCAGGACACAGGACTGCCGTACACTCGGCTGTCCGTGGGGCGAGGAGTGCCAGCCCTGCCAGCCACTGGCCAACCTACCAGCCTCGTATATCTGCGGACCGCCAGGCACCGTGGCCTGCCTAGGCTAGGCTGACCGGGACCAGATCTGGCGGTCCGGCACAGACCGTCAACGAACCACAGGCCGGTCTGGCGGTCCGGCACAGACCGTCAACGAACCACAGGCCGGTCTGGCGACCCGGGACAGACCAATGAAGATGACCAGAGCCGGATGACGAGCTGTCACCCGCACCTCACGCCGACGGCGAGGCTCGGCAGACACCTTTATTTTTTGCGATTTGTTATATACATTATTTAAATAAACACATTAATAATATACTATTACAATTATATTTACGACTTAATAAATCATGCAAAGAAAACGTCTCTTGGAGTGTGCACGGAAAAGTTTTAACTCGAAATATTCCTTGTTAGTATTACCCGGTTTCGGGTAGAGCACCGTCTACAGTCTGGCGAACATCGGAAGATCTTCGCAACTCAGCGCAACAAAAGTAGTCTACAGTAGCGAGCGGTTCATGAACTGACAACCATACAGATTAATTAAGTTATGTTTTCCTCAGAGTCTGGGACGAAGTACAAGACTAATTCAATCGTGAACATGATTATTCAGTTCAAGAATACACTGACAACAGCGTTACGCATAAATTGGCTGCAACCTCCAATGACAAAAAGAAAATCATGGCGAAATCATGTCTTCAAGCCTGACAAAGAACGATCTCTGACCTCTAACAAGAATCACGTCGACGTTTACTCCCCCTTCCCCACCCGCCATTCCGGGGTGCAACTGACAGGCCACATTAAAACGTCACGTCCTCCCTGTTTGGCGCACGAGGCCTCCTGTTTTCCTCCGCTTTCAGCGTCCCTATTTCGAGTCCCACAATCGCTTGATCTATTCACTCGCTGCCCCGGACAGGTGGAAGGGGGGGGGGGGGCGTAACTAAAGCGGAGGCGTCCTGCCAGCCAATGCGGTCCGTCCGCGGCCTTCACATCGCCGGTCGGCAGCCGGCGGCCGGCGGCAGTGTCAGTCGGAGCTGAACAGTCGGCCATGATGCGCACTACCGCTCTGTTCCTGCTGGCGCTGCTGGCATTCGCCGCCTGCCTTCAATCAGGTCAGGACCTGTTGTCACACGGCTGAGACCCCGCGAACGCACTTCAATAGGGATGGTCTAGTCAGTGTGCTGTGTCGAAGTACCAGCCAGGTCGAAAAGATGGCTAGCAGAATCATTGCTCTACGCCAAGTTCAGCCCGTATGTGCCACTACCGCACCACATCGGATCCCCCGGGGGCGTACGAATCTCGTCCGCTACAATGCTGTGAGCTACTGCGTCTCACGTGCCGCGAGCTGTCGTCTCCCGCCTCTTTTCCAGGAGCCGCCCGGAAGCTGAGCAGGACACAGGACTGCCGTACACTCGGCTGTCCATGTGGCGAAGAGTGCCAGCCCTGCCAGCCACGGACCGACCTGCCCGCCTCGTATATCTGCGGGCCGCCAGGCACCGTGGCCTGCCGAGGCTAGGTGAACAGGGACCAGATCTGGGGTCCGCCACAGACCGCTGAGGGACCGCAAACCGCTCTGGCGGTCCAGACCAGACCGACGACGATAATCAGAGCTAGGTGGCCAGAAGTCACCCGCACCTCGCGCCGACAATGAGTCTCGGCAGACATCAGGACAGCTATTACTGCACGTGCTTTGCAATGATTCAAAACAAACATGGCTCAATAAAAGAGACGGACTGTCCCGAAGTCTAAACGGATGCCGAGTTTTAACCCGACGCATTCTGGGTGAGATGACACCTGGAGTCGCGAGAACCTCCGTCTGCAACCGGACGGCCATCGCAAGACCTTGGCAGGCCCCTGGGGCAGCTTCACTGGATTCAAAGCCTCTGCTGGCGGACAGGTCGTGACGTCGGCAGAGAGCCTCTCTGATCACCGAACATTATTCCAACGCCGGGTCGCTCAGGCTTTGTTTGACCATACCTCCGCAACCATTAATCCCCCAAAAATGTGTGAGATTTTCCATCACGCCGATCAGGACATTATTTTAATCGACATTTGCTGCATCGGGTCAGCTTATGGCCCCGGGGAAACGTGCTAAAAATGAGGGCAATTGAGGTGACAATACGATCAACTTTGGATTATTAAGACGTAAGGCCCATGACCGGGCACGGAAATAAATGACTTCAAAATGGCTCTGGTCACAAGAAATGCGGAAATGTCAGTTACCTCTGACGCCAGGATAAACAGAACTGATGTTCTCCTATCCTGGTATGTCATGTGCATCCCAGCCAGCCTAACGCCAGTCTCTGAGAATCAACTGCACACCATTTCAATTAAATCGCAACCAGGAAGGCCGTTTCGATTTCGTGATGATCGGAAATGCTTTTAAACAGAGGAATGTTGTAATTCTTAAAAATTCCGCCGCAGTTTACCTGCCCGATGCGACACATACCGGTACGCATAAGTCCGACCGTAAGTTCACCCACCACATCTCGGCAGCCGCAATATACCGACGGTAGGAGGCTCGCGTTATTCGGTTTATATCTTCCTGGCGCTTCGTTTCCTACCATCATTCACCCGGCAAAATCAAACATAGTACTGATGGGTTTGCAAGATTTCAGCATTGCGAGGCAATATGAGAATTCTCGCGAAGCGCGAATTTGCCTGTTTTACGGTAATTTTGGCCAGGACAAAACATAAGACCCTTCCAGCTTGAGGTCCAGAGCGAAACAGCTCTCGCGTGCCCAGAATCGTTCCAGTCTGACCAAGACCGACACAATCTACATGTGATGACACTCTGTGACCCCTGTGACCGTTCTAACCGATCCGTGGCCGGTATGGTATGTCCGTGACCACCTAAATCTGCCACTTTTCAAGCCCGTTCGTGATCGTTCCCGCCTGTCCATGGCCGGCTCAGCCTGTCCGTGACTGGTCCAAACTGTCCGTGACCGGTCCAGCCTGTCCATGACCGGTTCCGCCTATCCGTAACTGGTCCAGCCTGTCCGTGAACAGACCGAGATGTCCGCGGTCGGCACGGCATGTCCGCGCGGCGCCGCTGACCTGAATCATGAGGCCGTCCTCCTCCTGGTGGCCGCAGGAGCAGTTGATCACCTCGTTCTGATCCAGCTTGTCGCCGGCGCCCGACTCGCTCAGCAGGTCATCTTCCGGCGCCGCGTCTGTCGGCCGGCCAGATCAGGTCAGGTGAGATCAGGTCGGCATGTGGGGTATCGTGACGCAGAGTCGCAGCGCCGAATATGCAACAGATGGAGATCCTTCGCATCGAGCGCCATGGTTTGGCTGATACAATCACATCAGAATCACCACGACAGACCATAGCTCACGCTCTTCGGCGGCGGCCAAAAAGACGACTGAGCATCAGCTACCGCCAACATTTCAGCCATTGCTCTCCCAGTGGGCAGAAGACCTTGCGTTCGGGTCATGATGGTACGTAAACCCGACCCCCAGCCAGCACCGCGTGGGGAGGATCGGCCACTTGGCGTTACCCGGCCATGGCCTGCTCGTGACTGAAGTCCATCCCATCCCTGCCACTTGCTTACTCGGGCGTTCTGAATGCGCGGCCGAGGGCCTTAAAACTGCCACACGTCAAACCCCAGACGAGACGGGCTTCAGTTTCGGTACCTGTTGGCCCCGCGGTCCCATCACATCCCCTCGGTTCGTCGTCAGCAGCGCCGCACGGCCGACAAAACGAAACCGAGCCATTTCTACACCTGCACCCTTGCAATATCCTGCTGCAGGCGCAGCTGGGCGGCCTAGCCGAATGCAGGCCTCGATTTTACTCCCGCAGCACACCCGGTTCCCGGCGCGCCAACGGCCACGGAGCGCGCCACACAGGTGGCCGGCATGCGCTGCACTGTGGGCGTTCCCGGCTCGGCCGCGGCGTCAGCACGCGCGGACGGCCGCGCCGCTCCACTCGCCTGTGTCGCGGACGGAAACGGAGGACGGCGCCGGCGAGCCGGGCGAGCCCAGCTCCTCCATCGACGCGTACGACTGCAGCGGCCGCGGCCCATCTGGCGGCGGCGACGGCAAACTCAGTCGGCGGACAGTCACTGCACGTGCGGCGCGGGGTGTCCGCACATAGGATGACGAGTTCCAACTAAAAGAAAAACGATGTTTAACACTTCATAATTTCCACAACTGGTTAGACAGGCTGGACAACTATTTCAGTTTCCACTGTCCTATTGTTTACTGGTGTTTTCAGGCGCGCCGACTACTGAGGTCATTTTGCGCCCATAACAAGTCAGTTTTCACTGTCAAGGCAATGACAAATAAAACGCCTCTTTAACAGCGCAGCCTTCTCTTCAAGCAAACTTAAAAGACATCAGTGGGCACAGAGTTTCACAAGTCTCAGGGTCCGGTCTCTTAGCCGTGACACATAATTCATGCTCTTTGTCTCATCCTCTCTGAGCAGCCAATGCTCAATCCAACATCATCAACTCTTCCACACAAACTCCCAACGGCGAACCCATCCGTCATCCCCACCCAATCGTCTACCAGACCCCGTCACCATCCCTCCTCCCTCCCCCCTCATGACCCCAGGCAGGACGGGGCGGCCGCCGGCCAGTCCGGGGCCTCACCTGCCCGGTCAGATCCGTCGCCGGAGTCGGTGGGCCGGCGGGCGGGGCGGCCGCTCGGTCGGCGCGCCGCCCTCGGCTGGCCCTCGTCCACGATCTGGATCAGCTCGGCCGGCTCCGGCTCCTCGGCGGTCGGCTGGCGGCGCCGCGGCCGCCGGAAGCTGCGGCCCGGCGTCGGCCCGGCGCCGGCCGCCGCCTGCCGCGGCAACGGCGGCCGGTCAGACGGCGGAAGCCGGACGGGGCCCGGCACGACACACGGCGGGACAGGGTTTCAAGTTTGTTCCTATCATGTGATGAACGGCCAGACGCGACCGCGTGTTCACAAACGGATCGCTGAAAGTCGCAGGAACTATCGATCCAACCTCCGCAAGAACTATCCATCGAACCTCCACTGCCGCCACCAAAAAAAATACAGCAAAGTAACATGTTTATTTGTGGTCAAAACACAGGCAGCAAAACTACAAAACGACGAACGAGAGAGCCTGCCCGGCAACGGCGGCTGCCCGGTGAGCGGTCGCGGCGCCGGCCGGCGGCAGCCGGTCCTCACCTTGCCGTCGTCGTCGGCGGCGGCGTGCAGCGAGTCGGCCAGCTCGGCCACGTCGGCGCGCACCGACACCACCGGCTCGGCCAGCAGCTTGGGGTCGTCCGGCACGTCGGCGGGCAGCGGCGGAGAGCCGGCGGCCAGCGGCGGCCTCGCCGGCTCCGGCGGCGGCGACGGCTCGGCCGCCCACGCCCGGTCGCCGCTGCCGCGCCGGCTGTCGCGGCCTCCCCCGGCCGCCGGCGTGGACTCGCCGGCGGCGCGCAGCCGGCCCGCCGCCCGGCCGCAGAGCTCGTCCGTGGACTCGTCCGGCGGGGCGAGGTCGTGCTGCATGGTGCGCGTCTGCGCCTGCCGAACCACGCTGGCGGCGCGCGCGTTCACCAGGTGCCGCAGGCGCGGGTGGTAGTGCTTTATATGCATCTGGAAGCCAACCAAGCCACAACGTAAATGTTCGTGTCACATAAATGATACGAACAGCAAACATCCAATTTATCCCCTTAGGACATTTTCTAATAGTTCATTGTTTCAATGACGGCACCTCTGAACGAACCACCATTCACAACATTCAATGGGACTGATGTCTGAACGTCAATGCAGCGATGATTTTTCCAGATCAGGTGTTTGTTGAATACAGTCTACGGGTATGCGACCATTTAAGGCACACATGCTCACTACTTCAAGGCATCACGGCCTCAACAATCACCTGGAGCAGGCTCTCCTTTCGGAACTTTTTGTTGCAGCTCGGGTCCACGCAGGCAAAATCCTGTTGTTCGGCAGTCGGTTTCTCGACAATCGGCTCAACTGCAGAACACAAGATATGGTTGTCACCAAGGCCATCACCTGCCTACCAGCAAATACCGAAGCTATCAAGTAGCCAGTGCACTTAAAAGCATTCTCTATGTTTGGAGACAGTTTACGCATGTCGGTACATAAAGAACGCACGAGCAACCGCGCAAACCAAAAACATGAAAAACAGCTGAGGCGTGCATCAAGGCGTCTTCATCAAACACCCACCTCTGGGGTTTTACAAGCGACAGTCGTTCGAACGGCCGAAACAATCCAACATTCCAAAACAGCTTCCCTCATCTACCATCACCCCCACCCCAACCCCAGCCAATCCGTCCAACCAAACGTCCCACACCACCGTCGCCCCCTGGTGCGCAGCACTCACAAGCCCAGCCGAGCGGCAGCTTCTTGGAAAGGCCGGCGGTGCCCACGTAGACACCACGATCGGCGCCGGCGCCCGGGTAGCTCGGGGTCGACGTGAACGACGGCCGGCCGCCGCCGCCGGCGGAGGAGCAGGGCGTGGCCGGCTGGGAGAGCGAGCCGGACGCCGCCGAGAACGACGGCCGCGAGCCGGCCGCCCGCGGCGCCGGCGTCGGCGGCGACGACGGCAGCGACGCCGACGACCGACGCGCCGGCTGCGACGTCTGCCGGCCGGCGGCGCCTGCGGCGCGGCGCAGCGACGGTCAGGGCCGACACGAGCCACGCCGGGAGCTGCTGATAACGGCGCTGACATACATGGGACCAAGACATTCAGGGTCTCGCGAGACACTAAAATAGAAATGACCCGACGCTACATACATTCCAAAAAAAAACAATCATAAAAATTATCGGTGTACGAACCGGCTTCGACTACCCCACACCTCAGGATGGAGCCAGCAGCATAAGCAGTAAAACTATCGTCCTTCAACTGCCCTAACCAGACTACAAAACTCACAACACACCATTTCAACCGCATGTGCGTCCCCGCCCCCATTTTCTCGCCTCCACGCCCATCTCCCTATTTCCCGTCTCACCGCACTCTCGACCCTTCCCCCTCCCACGCCCCGGCTTACTTCTGTCGGCCGCGGGCCGGCGGAACATGACGGCCGGGTCCACGGTCAGCCCCGCCTGCAGCACGTATCGCTCCAGCTCGGCGCGCGACCGGAACCGGTGCCCGTCCGGCGAGAACACGGTGATGTCCATCCGGCTGCCCGCCGGCCGGGCCGACAGCACGCGCCGCCAGCCGGCCGGCAGGTCGTCGTCGCCGACGGCCGGCTCGGCCGGCTCCGAGGCGTCGGCCGGCACCGGCGGCGTCGGCGCCGCCGGCGAGGCTGACCGATAGCTCGAGCTGGCCGTGTCTGCGGCGGGCGGGAGGCTGCGTCAACGGCACCGAGCGGGCAGCCGAGAAAAGTGGATGGCAGCGGCGAAAGAAGAAACGTTCTCGCTTCGGACAAACACGTCAGCGTGGGAAAATGGCCCTTCGCACGAGGCCGGCAGTTTAACAGTTGACAAAGAACCACGATTTTCCCTTTACACCTTTGCTGTAAAGGCGCCCTGGGCACGGAAGATACCTCAGACTCCGCAACAGACGCAACGCGCAGAAACACGCCGCACCATCAAACATTAAACGAGAATCCGCCGCCGAGCCCGCATCCACGCACCGTCCACGGAGAGGACGGACTCGCTGTAGACGGAGTCGTCGGCGCTGTCCGCCTCCTCCGGCGAGAAGTCAGACTCCGAGTCGGTCTCGGCCGAGTCGGCGTCCTCCCGCGAGCTGATGGCCCAGCTCTGCTTGCGGCCGCTGCCGCCAGGGGCGCTGCTGGCGCCGGCGGCGGATGGGCTCCGCTGTCGGCTCACGTTCCCCTCCAGCCTCTGCGCAGGCAACGGGCGGTCAGTCTGAGTTTCCGACCGATCATAAACTCCAACCACGTATCATAAACCCACTCGTCTTCACGCCGCGTGGCCTAGAAGTGCTTTAAAGCCGAAAAAGACGACGGAACCACACTATACCCCCTTGCAATACTTTCATTCAAACGTATGCACAAAGATCGCAAACGTGCAAAGTCCATCACGCCAGGAGCTCGCAGCTCCCCACCAGCGCGTGCACGCACCTGTTTCCGCGCCCGCTTTGAGCCCAAAAGTTTCTCGACGATGGGATTGGTCTTGCGCTTCCGCTTGGTGTCCAGCACCTCGGCGACGAAGCCGGCCGGGGCGGGAGCGGTGGCGGCGGCGGCGGCGGCCAGGGCGGGGGCGGTGGCCAGCGCCTGGACGGGGCCACCTGGGCCAGCGGCAAACTCGGCCGTGCCGAACCGTTGCTCGTTCTCGCGCGTCCACTTGCTCAGCTTGCTCGACTTGAGCTTCTTCATGAAGCCGTCGTAGAACATCACCTGGTAGGTGTCTGCAATGGGAACAATGGTGATACGCAGTCAAGGGAGGAAATGCGTTGATAATATCAGGCTTTGGTGAAGTGCATGGTTCACTGGAGTTGGCCATTTCTTGTTTGCGAGGCGACTGTAAAATTATGGCTACAGATCAAAGTATGATGAGTCACGGGAAGTTTCCAAAATTCCTGTGGCAAGAAAGTGCCATTTTCGCCAGCCCATCCCAGCAGATCCTTGCACAGCCTCGTAAAAATGGCGCTCCCTGTTTACACATTTCATAATAACAGTGCAGAAAGTATGCAGACAGGAGTAAACCCAACGAACAACCGTCGATCGTGCACTCGCCTCGGCTCTGTTATCCACGAGTGCAAGCTCCCATTTCCGCGTCCCCAGTATCCGTGCCAACCGCGTTTCCTTCATCCACACAAAGCTACATAACACAGTTTTGTTAGGTGCAAACATTGACCAGCACGCTCTCACATACACAGACCCCTGCCAGGAAAGGAAGCAAGGAATGGACTGGGACCAAGAAAGTCGCCAGGACGAAGAAAAGACAAGGATCTGAGAATGAGACCAGTACAGACCTGGACCAGGATCATGAAAGAGACAGAGATTGGACCAGGCAAGCGACAGAGGGCATGACCGTCCCCATTCACCAAAGGCCAGTCCTCACCATTCGGAAGCACGGCCTGAATGGAGCCCGGGTATCGTTTGCCGTCCGCCCACTGCGCGAACACGTCCTCACGCACGCGGAAATACTTCTTGCTGTGGTGGCGCCTGTCGACGGCCGTCACTGTCACGCGGCCACGGCGGAATGAGAGGGACAGCGACGAACGGCCCCACAATAACGGCACTCAACAGAAGGAAATGTAAAGAAGGGAGTTTACAATCTTGTAATGATGCCACTGCATCTTACATGATGAACGATTGTTGAGTTAACGACCCTTATTTAACTAAGCTATCACTCCAGGTGCACCCAAACCAGATGCAACATCAGCAAGTTTATGCACCACAAATTATGTCTTAAGCAACCCTACGCACATGTGCAATGGCCACCAGTCTGCTCCGCAACACAATGCAACACAATTTTTGGAATCCATCTCTGCTCAGGTGAAGCCTGCTGCCCATGGCAGCAGTACAGGTCTTTGCTTTACACAATTGCTATTCATCTCATTAGAGTGAGCCTGACAACCTGCCCCAAAGATAATGTGAATCTAGGGGTCACAAGGGGCAACCAGACAGCACGCCTACAGGCACCCCAGCTGGCTGGTCAAACTCACAGGCGATTCTTATCCCTGCAGGGCCGAATGTCCGGAGAGGACATTGGAACCCACTCGTCAAACTTGTGAGACCACCGGTCATAGTGGATCAGTATGAGCTCCTTCTCCCAGTCCACCTGCAGGATCTTGCATGTGTACCTGAAATGCAAATGGAAAAGATGCAAAAGTAAGAATGTTGCCCATATTTCTGGTGTGTCATAGCATGAAGATTTGGAAGGTTTTGGAAATAGAAAGCACTGTATATGAAAAAGAAACAAGAGAAAACCTGACATGTGCATTGCACATGTGAAGTGCTTTGTCATCTAAATCTGAGCAAATGATTTGCTTGATAAAGTGATGCTTGTGATCATAGCATTGATGACAGCAGAGTTTGTAAGCAGTGGCAAAAGATTAATAAGTCACCAAGATGTTTCACAATTGTTTAGTAGCAAGCAAAGCCCTCTGCTGATCAGTTGAAGGCTGACCTGCAGGCCAAACAAGAATGTGATTTGAGCCTGTCTTGCCATGAATGGGAGGACCAAGCACTCTTCCATCTAACTTATTGATCATTGTAATATGCTATTTCATGCATGTAATTTCTGCAACAGGATTTCAAGCATGCATTGCTCAAGGAACCAATTTGGGCACTCATAACACCATGGAAGAATGAACAGTTTTCCAACAGTGCAGTAGATTTGCTAACTAACATGCTGCAACAACCAAAAGTCTGCATTACTTCATGTTCTTTTCCCTTCCAATCCAAACAGTACATCAAAACCATCTGCAATGTTAGCTTAATGGTGATGATTCATAAACATCCTTCACAACATTCCACTGATGAAAGACAAACAAGGAAATTTGTGCTGATCTCATGGGCCAAAACTGCTTACCATACTCCTGCTTCATGGACATCTATCCGAAAGCCAGATTCAAATCGAAATCCAGGCCTGCTGAAGCTTTTCTTTGAAGAGTCATCTGTGTCTTCCATGACCTGAAAAGACAAAAATGTGCTGAAATGGTAGTTGCCAACTGCCAGCCACATATGTACTATACATGAAAAGGCATGTCTGTATGATGTTATGAATCATACTTTTAGGAATGGTGTAGCCATTTAAGTGACCAGACTGGCACCTGGGCTAAAATGTTGCTTTGTAACACCTTATTATTCTTTATGCAAACTTCTGTCCTTTTCACATGTTGCAGCATGCATCCATTGACTGAGGTGTTTAAAAAAGGAAAAAAATACTTCACCAAAATTATCACCAGGCAGTGTGTAATAGTTCAGTGACTAATGGAAACTGTACCTAGCTCATGCCAACATTTTAAAGAATATTTTATGCTCTTTTCTCTACCTGGAACAACCTTCCTTTTACAAAGAACCACAATATTGTAAATATGTTGTAGGATGCATAAATGATATTGAGATTAGCTGATGAAAAGCTGCATTATTCCTTGGTTAATAAAACAGTTGTGCCAAGGACAACTTCACTGATGGTGATTCTGGCCATGGACATGTAAAAAAGGATGGTCTTTAAGTGCTTGCATTATTGACAAATAACTCGTTATTTATGCATGATTTATAATAAATCATTTGGTTGGGTCCATTACTTATTTTTCATTTTATTTTTTTGTGTTATATTTTAGGTAACTGCACTTTTGCCTTCAGCTTTTACATTGATTTCCTAAGCATTCCTTTTATACTATTTTTGTCCTGCCATTCAGAATTAGGAGCCAATGTAAGCAAATACCATATAACTGTGAAAAACACTTTGAAAATGAGGCACACATAGTGACATTGTGACACAGCAGTGGCAAAACAGACACCTTATAAATGGAAAGTCTTTTGTACTTTTTATCTGCTGGCAAAATTGTGAACATTACACCACTGAATACAATCATGAAAATCACCAGTTAACATAATAACCAATGTAATTTTGGGAGCATAAATTTACTATTGTCCTGTTACATGTATTCAACACATCAGTCTCACTGAAAAGCAGTAAGTAGTTATGGGCCAAATTTCCAGATCCAGATTCAGATTCAGACATTATAAGGGTGGTGAACATTGCCATCCTCAACCACCAAACTTTTACACTGCATATTTTCTATTTACAACAACAAGCTGTAGTTGTGGGTGAATACATCATACCTGAAAATAGACAGCTGCACTTTCCCAGTTACAATGACTCAAAAATTGTTTAGTTTAACATTCGTATCTGCACGGAAGTCTGAGACAATTATAACGCATCCTTCCGAACCGCGTCAATGCATATTTCACTCCATTTAACATTAAAAAAAAAACAAGTCGTTTGCCCCAGTTGGAAAAAACCATTATCTTCCACAAAAATTCTTATCGGTGACATGAGACCTCCAATAATACTGACCAAACATCGTATCTTTGGTTAAATTGCCCGTTCGCGAAACTCACCTCAATGATAATCTCGTGGCGAAGTAACGTCATGTCGCAAACGCGCAATTTATGTCCCGTGTATTTTAGCGCTACCATATCAGTAAAGGATTTTCCTTTCGCGTGCAGTTATCCGCACAGACCCGACTGAACGTGTACGTAGGTGGGGGGGGGGAATGTTAGAATCTTCGGTCTTGTCATAACGCAGAAATGTAGGCAGGAGGAGCAGATGCTGGAGACTCTCATTATTTTTCGGTTTATTAGTATTAACTCAGTGCTGTTGGTTGCGCAGAGACATCATCTCTGGAGGGCGACTGTCAACACACTGCAGTATAAGCACCAGCGCAGCCAAAGATAGGGGAGAGGGGGACCGGGCCCCCTAAGGCCCGAATTTTTTTGTAAAAACCACTGCACATTGTCTTCCCAGCAAGCGGTTCCCCTATGATTTCAGTTCACAGTGAGCTCCGTCCCCCCCCCTTTAAGAAAACCATGGCTGCGCCCGGGTATAAATGTAGTTCCAAGGGCGGAAAAAGCTCGTCAGATTCTGAAATTGCAAGCATAGTGTGATGTTCGCCAATAATTTTACACCACGTGTAAGCGCTCGGTCATTTTCACGTACGCAATATTTCAGTACGCATTTGATAACATGAAATCTATACGATTCGCGCCAATACGTGAATAACAAAGCACAACACCCAAAGCTGCACAAATGTGTAAAAATTCTTGCAGTAGGAATAGTTTTCGTGACCTTCAAAAAACAGCTGGAATTTCATTATTCAAGCTGCAATAAATGTCGCCCCCTCCACAGACTTCCTTTCCTTTATAATCAAACGATCAAATGGAGAATCAGATCTGCATGATGTACAATCGTGTATTGTCTGTAAAAAGCTGAGCAGAGAAGGACGAAAACCTCTGCTTACCCTGCGGCAGGTAGTTCACTGGTAACGCCAGATATTACAATCTACGCGACAGTCGCTCCATTTGTCCCGCACATGAGCGCCTGGGAAAACACCACTTGTTTGGAAGCAGCTACCTGTTCCATTGGGAATCGAAACGAATAACGCTCGCCCGAGTTACGGAAAGAAAGGCTGGCATCTGATGACTGACAGAATAGTACAGATCTTAAGTAAAGCTCGACATCAAACTTGGCCACACATAAAAACCGTTAACTTGCATGACCGGGTGCCACGCTAGCACGAACAGTTCAAGCGGCACCACCTTCGACCAACTGGCGCGGAGAGTTACACGAGCCGCAGACGCAGCAGCAACCAGACCTGCACAAAACAACCTCAGAGGTCGCCCAGAAGTCCGACAAGGCAGTGATCACAAGCCGAACAGTCCGACTAGAAACGGCCGCACAATCCGCACACACGTACCACCGCACAATCGCACAGCCCGCAGAAGATTACAAGCGTCATCTGCCCTCTGGTCCTATCTTCATGCCCAACAGACCACAAAATAACCGGCAGCCCAGCGGCCGCATCAGCCCCAGTTACGGTCCAGCACCCCTGTCCAGAGTGGTGTCTCCCAGGTGCGTGCGGCGGGAGTCACGGCTCCAGCAGCTGCACCACCTCGTGCCGCTCCGCCTCCGGCCAGACGCCGTTCTCGCGCACGTTCGGCGGGCTGCTCTTCCAGTCCCAGACGGGCTGCGGCTCGCGCCAGCCGGGCCCATAGTTGGCCAGCAGGTAGCGTTCCGTGTCGCATGGCACGCGCACGCGCAGCTCGCGGAACACGGTCCAGCACAGCTCGAACGGCTCGAACTCGTACCTGTGGGACGAACAGGCGGGGCGTGGTCAACGGACGGAGAAGCAAGAACATTGCGGAGCCATTCGAGTTTAACGTCGTAGAAGTGGACGGACATCAAAGACGCAGAGTTAAACATTTTCCTCATGTGTCACGCAAACATATGTTTTGTAGTATTTAGTGAGGTAGGCAAATATTAGCTTTGCCTTGCGCCATCAATGGATGCGTGCGATTACTCAGGCTAACGATGTTTGTCTTTCGTACAACTTGCCGAGTTGCACAGAAATATAGCTGGGACGTAGCAGAACAAAACAGGCCTAGCATGCCGCGAGGTCCGCGACACACCGTGAACCTAAGAGGGACAGTTTTTTAGGCATTCGATCATCAGGTCTTATCCCGGCGTTGCGAACGCAAACAACAGCTCCGCCACTCTGCAAGACACGAGCTCTCTCCTGATGCCACGGCAATACCTTTCTACAACGCCTTTGGTCGGAGACAGGCTATGCTAGGAGTCACAGTTTACTTCGTGTACGATTTCCACTGCAAGACTGCTATACATAAGCACCCGTAAAAATCGTCACTCGTCATCACGAAAGAGCCGGACGCCGCCAAATGACTCCTCCTATGCTCACCACTCCCTGCTCACCTGAACTTCCTGCCAGTGCGCGCCTGGGTGCCGCCGTTCCACACCACGTCGCCGTCGTCGTAGAAGAAGAAGACGTCCAGCTTGATGCCGTCGGGCGAGCGGAAGCTCAGCTCGAGGCTGTCGCTGGGCCGGCCGAACCGGTGCACCAGCCGGAGTCGACGCGCCTCCATGGCCCGGAGTCACCTGCTCCACGCTGGGCAGCGCGTGGTCCCCGGCCCAGTCCCGCAGTGAAGTGATGTGCACGCCGATGTCGACGTCGCCCATGTACGGAACGAAGTCGCACTGCCGGTAGTAGCCTGAAATGGACAGAGAACTTCTCTGGGATGCCGAGCATGAGAAAGGGCGGCTCCTTTAGGAAAAAATGAGCATGCCAATGAAGAAGAGGCTGAGGCACAATTAATTACAAAAAAATATGAAAATGGAATGAAAAAGATAAAAATATAACAGAGACAGCAAATCCATCAACAAGCAGAAGACATCCACGATGTAGCATTTTTCCGTAGATGTAGCCCTGATGCCTGACTAGAAACACAACAGTCTGCATTAAAATCATAGGGTCAGAAAATGAATGACTAGCATGAAAACATGGTGAATGGATGGTGGAGAAATGGGCAATAAAGGGGGAGAAACAAAAGGCAATAACAAGGTCTGATTACAGAAGCAGAGAATGGCTCAGGGCTCATGCAAATGGTCTTCTGATACAATGCAACACAAGTGGATTGCATATACTGTCAGATCCAAGGGGATGTGTCAGCCATGGTCACTCCACAACCAAGATTGGGGGGGGGGGGACAATAGGCATTCAGTCACCCCAAAACAAATGGCTATTACTACACAACCAGTTTGAAGTCGCTGGACACCCTGAACCCACAGCTCATATCTCCCATCCGCCCCCGGTTGCTAACTAGCTGACCTATACCATCCATACCCCGCAAATTCTGGTCTGCCTACCCCCTCCAACCGAGCCAATGGACCCGCACCTGACTGCACACAGCCCCAGCTGACCAGTCAGTCCGAGCAAATGGCACCACTGGCAGGGGACGTACCCAGACATGTGCCACTGCTGAGCCAGAAGGGCACTTCCAATTCATCCAGGGTGGTGGCTGCTGCGGCCAGAAGGCGCCAAGCGTGGTGCCGGAACCGCTCTGCTTCCGGCGACACATCCCGGCCCTCCTTCAGGTGAAACTGGTGTGCCTGCTCCTCATCACAAGCCACAAACCGGGACGACCGCAGGTGACGGCAGAATGTGGTTCTGTTGGCTGGTGTGTCAAGAACAATGCCTTGCTGAATCACAAACCTAGGGTGAAGGGATACAGCTCTGAACCACAAGGCATATGGACATATGGGGTGGCATTTTTGCAGGTGGATTGCCATTCAATCTGTGATTGCCACAGTCATTCAATCAATGAAAAGGAACAAGGAGCTTGGGGCAGCCAGGCACAAAATCCTTGTTTGGGACAGATGACATCTTTATTGTTTGTATCCTGTGAATGTCTGAAGTTATCCTGTCCTGCACAGGGAAAAAAACAAATTATGTTTACTTTATATATACCTTACTGAAGGCAAACAATGAACACAGAACAACAAAAAGCCACTTTCACAGCACTGAAACAGTTTACAAACAGCTACCAGTAAATGGCAGCACAGTCCAGAGACATAGGCAGGGTTGCCATAGATGGCCACAGCCCCCTCTTGACACTGAAAATCCAACATTTAAACACAAAAATGCAAAGAAATAAAAAAAAATCCAGACCTTGAAAACAATGGAGTCAAAATCCAGGATTTTCAGTTAAGGAGGGGGAGGCTGTTTGACCTGGCCTCCTCTTTGGCAAAATCCTAGTGATGCCCTTGGTTCAGTTACAGTTTGAGCATATTCAGCCCTTCATGTGCAGCTCACCTTTTCATCCAACCTTCATATTTCCCAATGAAAAACCTATTAGAATCTGCTGCTGATGCATCAGGCTTTGATGCCAGTTTATCAAACCACCATGAACCATCGTCTTGCTGAAACCAATTTGCAAAGTGCAAAAGGTGCCCATTATGGACCATGATGAAGAAATGCGTGATGACATCCTGAGCACGCTGTTTTCGAGATGTAATGAATGAGCTTCTAGGCCATGCTGACAAAACAGCCGCCTGCTGGAAAAACAAGGTTCTTGTAAAACTTATGTTTTCCACATGATCCAACAATGGCAAAAGTAAAAAAATTGCATAACACAATTAAATCCAAAATTTTATTGAGAACACATTTACTCAAATGCACAGCAGCTCAATAGGATACTTACCAGGGCATCTAGGTCTGTGGGTGTTGTCCATAAGATGCAGATTGTTTCACAATTACAACCACCATCTGCCTCATCTAAGCATAAACAGTCACTCACATCGTCACCTTCTGAGCATGGCAGGTGACCGCATTCAATGATAGCATAGAAATGTGGCTGAGCTCTCAAGATATCCTTTAAAGATTTAAGAGTCTTCCATGTAGTTGCATCTGAGCCCATATTATCAAGGAACATGTAAATGGCAATAGACAAGATACAGCAGAAACATGACAAAACCCCCCATGGATACACTAGAATCCGTGGCATTGTTAACTTTTACATATTACCAGCCACTCAACCTATCCATGATAAGTGGGATGAATAAGGCAGATGCTCCTGTTGTACCTCCGAATTCCAGATAACGGCTAGTATACCGCCCCGAGTGCTATCGCATGTCCCAGTGGTATTTTCTTGTGTATGCGTGGTCGTCTCCGTGGCCGCACCGCCATTCGTCAGTGTCTACATGCTTTGGACGCCGTCCGTAGCCTTGGATGCATCTGAGGCCGAAGATCGCAGCCCAGCTTATGCAAGTAGATTTTCATTTATTTTGTTACCGGAACTTCTTCCTTTTCATAACATCCAAATGCAAGAATGGTATTTATTCAACCAGCATAACGAGGAAAGCTATGTAGTTTCTGCTCTATGCAGCTACCTGTCCGGCCCCGACCCATCTCATGACTAATTCATCTCTTTCGCTTCTTTTCTCAGACTTCGGACAAACAAAGACTACAGTAACACCCATAAACAAATCGCTATGCTGGGATACGTTGCTAGCAGAACAATCCCAACCAACTACCCGATGGGATTGAGAATACTGACACGTCGAAGGACAGAATACTTTTTGATACCAATAGAATAGTACTCATTGGTTTGTGATATATTACAATAAAGGATATTATGAGCCAGGTGCGTGTTCCCCAAAAGCGCATTTACCTTTTTCGAATGCGGTATTAAATATTTTGGTCTAATGTTTGGCAAGACCATACATGTAACGCAAGTTTCTACTAACTTTGTTGCAAGTACAGTTGGTCCAGGGATGTATGATATGGACCTGGCCATCTCTAACTCTAGCTTGTTTGGCATTTGCATGGGAATTGAGCGGTACGTCTGGTCGGGTCCGTGAGGTGCATAGTGCATGTTGACAGATTTCGACCAGCTGGACAGCTCCAAAGAAGGTTCAAGAGGTAGAAATGCATTATTACATTTCAAGACTTCCATGTTACTTTGCCGGCGCTGTTTTCGTTGCCACGTTTTGGGTCTGAGAGCAATAGAAGATGATTGGCTGTGGCAGGATCGTTTCTTTTTGAAGCAGTCCCAGTGACATTGTGGGAAGTGGGTGCTTTTATTGTTGCTGTTGTTTTGTATGATAACCAGGTTTAATGTCCATAATATGTAGTGAGCAACCAAAAAACTGCTTTTTTGTTCTGGTGAAACTTACCATATTGAGGAAACCCACTGCTTGTGATCCAGACTCCCATTTGAATCTGTTTTCTTGTCAAGGCTCAGGCCCTTGGAGTCAGCCATAAGGCATTAATTGGTAATGGAAACATTTTGTTTGTTCTGTGTTGTGATGGCATTACCTATGACAGCCATACTGAATGTTAACCTGTAACCAGTGGCCTGAAAACTATAAAGCAAGTTATAAACATTGAATTGGCCAATGTTCTTTTTTTGTCTAGAGTCTTTGACATCACACTAGCTTTTATAAGACTCATCTGCAGTTGTATGCACAGTTGTCTAGAATATGCTGCTATTGTTCCTTTGTCCAGCATTTATATGTGGTTGATTAAGTAAATATGCTATGATCACTCCTTGTACCACAGCCAAATGAGACATATGGGCTCAGAGGCAAGTATATAGGCCATTAACTTTGCTGTTGTAAGTAAAAAATAAAAATAAAAAATGAAATGGCAAAATGCAGGTTGGCAGCTGTCTAACAGCAAAGCTCTGTGCAGCATCTGTAACTGACATCTTGAATATGAAAATATATCTTATTATATCCCTGCCATGGTATGCCTCACATTAATACTATATTGTCACATGATTTTGCAGCACCCATAAATTCTAAAGCATACTTAGCATCATTGTTGGTGATTGTTGCTTGGTGGTAGATGATGATTCATGTCATTGTTTGTGTGACCACAGTGGCTGGTACCAAGATATAATGTGGAACATGGACATGCTGACTTTTATATTTTTATCAGGGAGCTTCTGTATTTGTCATACCTTATCTGTAACAAAATTTTGTTGAATTGTATTTGTGTTGTCAGGCTAGAACAAACACTTCAGGACAAAGTAGCTTGTCCCATGGCAGGCCTTTATATTTGGTTGTGCAAAGGGATAGCATTAAATCTGCATTCAGCACATGACACCACCATAAATAATGTAGTCCATGAGAAAAATGTTTTTTATACTAGTCTTGACAATGGCATTGGTTGGTCCCCATTTAGGAGTACTTATTCAACCCATTTTTGAAGAGTGAAATGCTGGTTGTCATTGTGCAGCCCCATTCTTATGCATATCTGTATTTCAGTCAGCCATTGTGGCCCATCCAGTGGATGTCTGATGGTGAGACCGCAGCAGGCCGCCTCCAGCTCTGATGCTGCCGGCGACTCGGCCGAGCCGCCGCCGCCGGTGGCGACGCCCGTGAACGGCGACTGCGGGCTGCACGGAGCCTGTGAGCCGCCGCCGCCACCGCCGCCCGCCGCCGCCGCCCCCGCCACCGCCGCCGCCGCTGCCCGTGTTCACGGCCGCGCCGCCGCCGGCCGACGGCCTGGCGCGGTACACGCCGTCGCCGCACTCGCAGGGCTCGGCGTCGCCGCCGCAGGGCGCCGCCAGCCCGCACGTGGTGCTGCTGCACATCGTGGACGGCGAGAGCATCCAGTTCCAGCGCGGCGACAACATCGAGCTCATTGAAGGTAGGTGGTTCTCGTGGTCAGGCTCCTGGATAAGGTCATAGTGTGGGAGGGGTCTGGTGGCCGTGCAGAGATATTGCTTCTCTGTCTTGTGGCATGACGTGCTCAGCGTTAAAACCGGAGACAATTTCTACATTAAACAGCTGGTAAGTTTGGCTGCTTGACGCACGTGCTAAATCTTTGTGTACCCTGTACAGGCATTAGTATGAAGACCACTTAAGTGCCTTTTGAAGATGCGTAATGGAAGCTGGATCCTGTTTTTAGCGACGCCTAAGGTCTGAGAAATTAAATATCGTAAATGCTCCACCGGTGTCTGCCAGTGCGAATCGCCTCGGTGCGTTTCGGGTTTTCCGGTGTAGCGCAAAAAGCTGGAACAATTTCTTTGCTATGCGCCCAGCTTTGGGCTTAGTCCGGGGTGAATACGTTTTGTACGGAAGTCTGGTGTGAACATTGTGCTGTGTGATGCATACGGCTTCACGTCCAGATTTCCGATGCGAAGAAGAGCATGGGTGTTGCGGCAGTCATCTTCACCTTGCTTAGGTATTTTTCGGTGTAGTACAGGATACATGGACGACGTGGTTTTATAGCCGATCCGGTCAAGCACGCGTGCCATTTCTTGCCGTTACTGTTAGTTTTTATGGGCGTGCCGTTGAAATGCGACTGAGGCAGTGCACATGAGCGGAGATATAGGGATGCTAAAGAGACATGCTTTTGTTTCGGGAAGCCTGGAATGCTTACCGATGACGGTAAGAGCTGCAGCCCGGAAAGCGATAGACGTCATGGTAGTTCTGAGTGCCATTCCGAAAAGGTTACTGTATTCTTGGCTGGAGTGCATCTCAGGGATGTGGTTTCTCGCGGCTTTCCTCGTGGCAGCTTTTATATCGCTCAGATGGATAAATGGATAGGTGTCAGAGCCAACGCTTGAACACCAAGCGTTGGCTCGGTGGATTGCTGTCCTGTCCTGCTCTCACTGGGCCGTGTACTGTGGCCGCCGCCGCAGTCAGCGCCGGAGACATGGACGCTGGTGGCGGGCGCCGGTGCCGGTCACTGGAACCGGCCTGACCCCGGTAGTGGGCCGCCGTCGACCGCCGCGCCCGCTCGTCTGGCGCCGGCCTCGGGCGGCGGCCGGCGCGGCGCTCCGGAGCATTGTGACCGGCGGCCGCGAATGTAGGCCGGTCCCCGAGGGCGCCGGACCGCCGCCGCCCGGTAAACAGCCGGCGCCGCCGGCCCAAACGCGCCGGCCGGGAGCGCATCGTCCGTACGCGCCGGAGCCCGGCTTCTCGAGGAGTCCAGTGTCCGGCGCCCGGCTTCCCCGAACATCCAATGCTCGGCGCCCGCCTTCCTCGGACGTCCATTGTCTGGCGCCCGGCTTCCTCGGACGTCCAGTGACCGGCGCCCGGCTTCCTCGGACGTCCAGTGGCCGGCGCCCGGACTCCTCGGACGTTCAATGCCTGGCGCCCGGCTGTGGCTCACGAGCCGTGGTCGACTCTCGAGGGACGTGTGCACCCTGTGACCGGTCACTCGGCGCGCGACGCGTCCGCCGGTACTGGCAGGGACCTGTCGACGTTGTCGGACGTTTGTCTCACCGGCGCAGAGGCTGAATGCCGAGTGCTGGAGATGTGGTGGGGGTCATTTGCGAGACATGTAAACAGTGCGGATGTCGCTAAACAGCAGACTGGCGAACCAAGGTCTCATGGTGTAGGAACCGTTACCGGACATTGGAGCGCAGACTGTCAACGTTTTATCATTCATTTTGTTACATTAGCTAGACTTCGATTTCGTCGAGACTGCTTGTGGTATTCTGGGTTATTCGTTGGATGGCTTACGTAACTAGAACCGCGTTGCGTGATTGGTCGACGTTTTGCCTGTATTCAGAAAACGTGTCCGCGAAAATGTTGAATCGCCAACAACTTGGACTTAGTCTCCGAGACAGCGGACAGACTTTCTTTTTTTTTGGGGGGGGGGGGCGGCCTGCTGGGACCGTTAGCGTTTGCCATCAGCCAGTGTGTCAAGCACCGCGGTTTCCTGCTGACTGCGACCGTTCATGTCTGAGGGGCTGTGTTCGGCGGCTGGGATTCGATGATGTAAAGTATGGCACGAACTGAAGACGTGGACAAAAACAGCTCAGCCTTTATTCCTTTGGAGTATTTACGTCCACGCCGTTTTTTTATGCAGTAGGTTTGTGTGAGTTTACACCCATCACTACTGCTCGAGACGTTTCCGGCTGGGCTGTGATCGCCGCGTACTCCAGTGTAAACTTTGCGTGGCCGCGCTCCGCGGTCGACGGACAGCTGGTGTGACATCATTTCCGGCTATCGGCCGCGGCGCAGAAGCCAGACAGCGTCGAACCACCGCGGGCGTGTTTTGGACGAGAGCTGCCGCGGCGGTAGCCAACGCGCCGTTTTGCGGACATGTTCCACTGACAATTTCCTGTACGTTAGGGGCTGTGCGTCTCGAGCCATCGTGCTGCGATCATTTACTGTTTTATTTTATTATACGATCATTATTCGTTCACTTTTCCTGAACGCCAGCACGCTCCTCAGCAGACCGGAAAAAAAAACCGGAAGACATTGTCTCGGAGCAAGGCTCCGTGGTGTTCATCCGCAGCAGGATCCACCTGCCGCTGGCTCGGGTCACCCTGCCGGTGCCGTCCCGCCGTCCGCGGACGCGGGTCATCCGCGGCCGCCTCACCTCCCCCGACGCCGCGACGCAGGTCGGCCGTATTGACCGGCGCTCGGCGCGGACTCTTGGGCGGCGCGGGGGCGGGAAGTGGGTGCCGTCGGAACCGCCCGGCTTCCGGACGGCGACGGACGCCGATGGCCCGTGGCCGCGCCGCCTACAGGTGCGGCAGATCCTGCGCGAGGTGCGGGTGGCGCGGGCGGCTCGGACGCGGTGCGCTTATCGGGACCGACGCCAGATGGCGGCCGTCTGCCGGTGCCGGCTGGCGTCGGCCATCGGCCCCGACGACCCGGGGCGGCGCGCCGGGTCGACCCGGCCGCGAGAGCGCGGGCGGAGCGCGCAGAGCGCCTGTCGCGGTGCCGGCCCGGGCGTTATGTAACCTTGGAAGAGGGGCGCCGAGCCGCGGAACGTTTGAGAACGTCGCTGGTCGTCACGGCCGGATTCGTTTCTGTGGCAAGGACGGCGCTGTTTAGGGACGGCGGTGGGGCAGCGTGCTCGCCGTCCGGTGGTCTGGACCAAATGCTTTCGTCTGAGGAAGAGAAGCCGCTGGCCTGGTATCCGGCGCCCCCGCGGCGGCGGCTGGGCCGCTTGGCGGCCGGGGACGCGGCGGCGGCGGCGTGGGAGGCGGCTTCCCCCGTCTCCTACGGCCGCCGCTCCCAGCCGGCCGATCGATTCGTGAGCGGAGGTGTGCGAAACCTGCCGCACCGGGCGTGTGGAGGCGCCGCCAAACCGCGCGCGGCGCGGCCAAATAAACCGAACTCCGCCAGGCTCGGCGGGTGCGGGACGGTCTGGTGAGGACGCCGTCGCTCTGGCCCAGGTCCGCACCGCGCGGCTGACCTGACCTGACCTCATCTGACCTCGCCTCACCGGACCCGGCCTCTCTGGCCCCGGCCCGCACCGCGAGAGTGACCTGAACTGACCGCACTGGCCGGGACCTGTCGCGCCGGCCCCGTTCCGTTTGGCGAAACTGACCTGGCCAGACCACACTGGACAGGACCTGTCGGGCTCGCCTCGGCCCGCCTAGCGAGGCTGACCTGACCTGACCGCACTGAACAGGACCCGGCCTTAGGCAGCAGCTGTTTTGTGGACTAAAGTCAGTTGACGGGGCCACGGTAGGACGTCGTGTTCTGGGGGCCTCAGTTTTCCTCCGTCCATGTGAGCTCGTACTAATGGGAGCAGGAGCAGATGTCCGCATTGCATTGTCTAGGGCGGTATTGACGTATCGACGGATTGGCGGCAGTGGCCGCACGGCTGTTCCAGCCTGGAAGAGTTCCTGGGATCGCCTTCAAGTCGGCGAACGAGACTGCTGCTGGAAAGCACCGCTGCAAGTTATTGGAACGGGGTGAAGTACGGAGAGGGGGCTGGAGGGTTTCTCAGAACGCCATGAAAGGATTAAGCCCGAGGTTCGGATGGCTCGCCCGGCAGGTCGGTTTCGCAACTGGCGCGATGTTATCGGCGGCGGGAGGTCGCGCGGCGTCCGCAGGACGCCCTGTTTACCCTCGGCGGCGCCGCTAAACGTGCCGCCCGCTCCGGAACGGCCTGGCGCGACGGCGGCACGCTCTGATCGGCCGGCATCAGAGCGGCCGCCCGGCCGAGCCGTCACAGCCGCGGCCTCGGCGCCACCCCGCCGGGACCGCCGCGCCAGGAAGGCCGAGTCTGGCCGCAGATGGCAGGCGACGCGCACCCGGTCGCGGGCCGGTCGGCCGCCGGCCCCGGTCGTCTGTGTACGCGGCGGGGGACGGAATCGGTCGGAATGGCCGCGGCTGTGTTCGCCGCACCTGGGGCCGGGCCGGGCGCTCGCCTGACGCGCCGTGACGCGCGTCGCCGGCGGTGTTGGCGAACAGCGGGCGCCGTCTGAGACCGCGGCCCGGGAGCGGATCGGACGCGATTTGCCCGGGCCGCGTCGGCGCCGCGGCGGCCGCGAGCCGTCGGCCGCGGCGTGCAGCGCTGCAGAGCGGCCGGCCGGGCCGCCGACTCCGGGAAAGGCGGGCTAGTTGCTGCAGTTTTCCCGGGGTACCGGCGCCGCCGAGAACGCCGCGGGCCCGGCTGCCAGCCGCATGATGCAACGGCCCGTCGTCCTCGACTGTTGTCCGGCTTCCCAGGCGGCGCCGGCCGCTGTCTGGCCGGCGTCGGCGGCCGCCGCCCGGGCCGGGACCGCGACAGATGGCCAGGTCAGATAGCGTTTCGGGGTTTGGTGGGAGAGCGAAATCTGCGCTCCGGCCGGCTGCTGGCGCGGCCTGCGAGCTGTCGGAATTTACCGCCTGGCTGACCGGCGTCAATCTGCCGTCAATTTCAGTGGAGGCTCGCAGGAAGCGTTGGCCGTTTTGAAGTGCGCAGTGAAAGGTAAAGTGCTCCAATTGTCAGGTTTTATTTTGGGACTGAATTCCTAACGGTTTCGGTGGCTTCTAGCAACACCTCAAAACTTCCAACAAATTTCTTGATAAGAACACTCAGAAAAGCATAGCAGCGTTGCAGGCCTGAGAAAATGCACCATCATACCTTGAGGAGAGACGTTTCATAAATAGATCCACTGGGGACTGGTAAACGAAGTGGGCCGGCCGGCTGGATGCCGTTCCACGGATGATCGGCGCCGACGCTAGGCGGCGGTCACGGCGACCCTGCTAGCCGCGCCGTCCGCCGCCGAGCGCCGCCATCGCACCGTCTCCTCGGCGCTGAAAACCAATTTACGGCCGCTGCTGTCGGCCATTCATGCATGGGAATGATTTCTGGGAAGCGTTGTGTCAGAACAGTGGGTCTGTTCGCCGGCCTGCAGCTGGGCGGACGCGTCGCTGTGGCCGCCGCTCGTCTTGGGCTTATCTCCGCGCGTGCCTGCCGTCGGCCCGCATCGGCCGCCCGGCAGACGTCTTGGCCGTTCGGCCGTGCCACCGGCCGGGACAGGGCGGAGTCCGTCGCGCCAGAGCCGGCTCATGGCCCGGGCTCGGCCCGTGCACGGTGCAGCGGACCTCGTCCCAGCCGGTCCGGCTGTGCCCGGGACCGTGGCGGAGCCCAGCTCACGTCAGCCACCGTTGGCGCGCCGGCCGGCCGGCCGGTCCCGGTTGGCCCGGCCGCAGCCGGCGGGCGCGGCGCTGACGGCCGCCGTCGGCGCCGACGGCCGGCCCGGCCGCGGGATGGCGTCCGACGCGCGCCGTCAGAGGGCCATTCATCACGGCCTCCGGCGGCACGCACCTGTTGACGGGTCATCAGCCGTCGGCGCTGGCGGCCGCCGCCGCCCGGGGTCCGGCACGTGCAGCGCTCCCGCTGGCCTGGTACGTCTGCAGGGAGCGTCCGGCTCCGGTTCCAGCTCCGGTCCCAGCTCCGACTCTGGAGCCTGTTGGGCCCGGCCGGCGGCCGCACTGACTGTCGTTGCCCGAGTCTCAGCTGTTGGCGGTGGCGACCTGGGCTGGAGGGAGGGAGGGACGATGACGGGGCTGACGGGCACTCCTCACTGTGACGTGCCGCGGCCGGGTTCGGATGAACCGCCCTCCCGGCGCGGCAGCCGGCGCGTCGGCCTGCTGGGGACGCTCGCGGGAAATGCCGTCATCTGCTCTGCGTTTGTTGTCTTAACTGCAACGTCTCAAGCGGTGAGAGAACTGCAGCGTCTCCGGCGGTGGAAGCTGCACGCCCGGATCCTGTTTGGCTCCGGCGGGACAGCTGGCTCGGGTTGCGCTAGAACAAAGCTCTCGCTGAGCGTCGCGGACGCGGCTGGAAATCTTCGCCCGTGTTTGGCCGCCGCAAGCAATCACTCAGCCTTGATTTTTCTGGCGTCGCCCGCATGGGAGTCGCCGCGGCGCCTGATCGGCTTACGGAGTCGTGCCTGGGACGGCTGGGCTGCGGCGCCATGCGAACGGCCATGTGAAAGCACGGCTGCGGCCGGTTTCCCAGCGCGCGGCGCGCCGGACGAAGCGGGCGACCTCGAGCCCGTTACCAGCCGGTCCGCGGCACGACGCAGCTGGGGCCCTGCCGGGCGGGGCTGCCGAGCTGCGGACCGGGGCCGTCGAGCTGGGGACCGGAGTTGCTGAGCTCGGTGCCAAGGCTGCCGAGCTTGGAATTGAGCCTGCGGAGCTGGGGTTCGGGGCTGAGGAGCTGGGGACTGAGGTTGTGGACCTGAGGACCGGGGCAGTCGAACTGAGGACTGGGACTGCGGAGCTGGGGACTGGGACTGTTGAGCTACGGACCGGGACTGCCGAGCTCAGGAGCGGAACTGTCGGCTGTGGGGCTGAGGAGCGGCAGCGAGAGCGAGCTGCGCGAACTAGCCGTAGGGAGGGTGCTAGGTTTGGGCGAGGTTCGAGGGTGACGGGCGATCTGGGTCTCACCGACAGCAGGGAATATTGCGCCACCCTTTGCGCAAGAACATCGTGCGTGTTCCGTAAGCCTTTCCGCCAGACAATACGTGTTCTATGATCCTTTCCATGACTGGAGAACTCACGCGTCATGAGCGTTTCCGTCGTGGCGCAGTTCTTGCTCCGTGACCCTCTCCATGGCTGGGAAGTTCGAGCTCCGTGACCCTCCGGGTCCGGCGCGGCGCAGTCCGCGCTCCGTGACCGTTTCCGCCGGAAGGCAGCACCTGTTCCCTGACGCATGACTCTGGCAGGCGGTACGTGCTCCGGCGCTGGCCGGCGGCGGGCCGACCGGTCCGTGACCGCGGCCGGCCGGCTGGTGACACGGACGCCCGGCCGTGTTGAGGTGTGCCGCTGCCGCCGGCCGTGTCGGCATGCGACTGGCATCCCAGCCGGCCGGCCGGTCGCGGGGGCGGGGGACTGGGAAGCCTGCGCGGGACTGTGGTGACATTGGGCGCTGGCTCGCCCCGATGCGTTGGTTGGCCAGGCGTGTTGATGATATCAGACGAAATTTCGCACTGTTAGCGGTCGTCTGCGTGGTGCGCTGGTGCCGGGCCAGACCCGCAGTGTCCCTGGGATTTCCAGCGAGCGGACAATTCCGGGACCTGCGATAAAATCCGGGAACATTGCTGTTTTGCACCGGCTCGCGATAACGGCGGGTGAATGTGCGGGGCTAGTGGGCTCGGCTCGACTTTCCCCTTGGTTCCCTGAGGTTCCCCGCCGGCTCCCCGGCGGCTCCCCGGCGCTGGTCGGCCGACGGCGGTTCGGCCGGGGGCGCCGGCAGCGCTGGGCGGGGCGGCCGCCTGCGTGGCCGCGCTGTTTATTTACACAGGGCGCCGCCGCCTGCTGTGCCAGGCCGCCGCTCCGGGCTTCCCAGCCGGGCCGGATGACGGACGCCACACGTGGCGGGCCCCGGCACGTGCCGCCGCCGCCACGTCGCGCCGTCCGCCGACGAGGCCATCTCCGGCGGCGCCACGTCGGCCACTGCAGGGCGCGGCCGCGTGGGAACCGCCGCGCCGGCCGCAGGTGTCGCCGGGCCCCCGAGCCGCTGGCCGGGCCGGCGGCTCCGCTCCGGGCCGCCGGGCGGCGGCCTCGCGTCCGGCCCGGACGGCCGCCGGCCCGGCGCCGGCCGAATTCGGTCCAGGTTCGCCCGGTCCGGTTTGGTCCGGTCCGGTCCGGTCCGTCCGGCCGGCCGGCGCGGCGGCGGCCTGCGAGGGTCGATTAGGCTTGATCCGGTCCGATCGGCGCCTGCCTGGTCGGGCCCAGCCGGACCTGCGGCTCGCTGCGACTGACAGCCGGTCGGCCGTGCCCCCCCCCCCCCCGATTTCCCGGCCTCGTCGGGGCATTCGGGCCGCTTCTGAGTGCTGTTTGTACCCTCGAGAGGACCCGCACCCTCTGTGAGGGTGGACAGAGGGCGGAGGCGCAAGGCCGGCTGGGACGTGATCGGCCATTTGCCTTCAGAAATATTCCGGTCGCTGGTGGCGCCTGTGGGACCGTGGAATTCTGAAGCCATTTGTGGCAGCAAAATACGAGTGAATACAGCTTGACAGGGGAAGCGGAATGCAGCAGGTATTGGGATCGGTCCCAAAAGACGAGACAATGTTCACCGCAAACTGAGAGGGTTTGGTGTCAAGGGGCAACAGTGACGAAGAAATGCACGACTCTCTAAAGCTCCTTCAGCTCCACGTGTGTCAGTGCCTGGGATGGAAATTCACGCATGAAACAAAAACCATCCGAAGTGCGGTTTGCACAAGTTCCGTGTAGCTAGGGCTCAGTTTTCAGCAGTACCCACCGGAGAACACTTCGGTTGAATCTGTGGAAAGACTCACCTCAAACGTCGTATCAGAATACTGGGATATTGTGTCCTTGTGTCCTACCAACTGATCTTTGCTGAGAGTCGTCCCTGCAGTCTCAGAATTATTAGTTTTTTTTGTCAGATAATGACTGTCGCAGTTTTGCACCGAGAGCGACATGAGATTGCTAGCAGCGGCCCGCCTAATTTGTGGCCGGAGGTAATTATGACTCATGCTTCGTGCCTTGCAATTATTTCTAGTTGACTTCTGCGGTAACCGAAGCATTGTCTTTTCGGTCGTTATCTCTGTTCTAAGCTCAAGGTGACATTTAGCTGGAGGTCATGCGATCGTCTTTAACATACGTTCAGTAAGGCGGGCACTCCGTCGTAAATTGCTTCTTGCGCTTCTTTGGAGATACATCAGGTGGACGGTAAAAACCCGCTTTCAAGGAACTCGGCGCTTGACGTCATCGACGGACCTGAGCGCCAAAAGGTCGGCTTTTCTCGACTGAGCTATGATTAGCTGCGGCTGCGTTTTTGCTCGTCGATTGCCTTTCCGCGTAACGAGACTTGACGGGCAAAAATACTTGCCCCGGTGCGTTCAAGGTCCTGGCCGTGACAGGACGATCCAGAGACGTTTTTTGTTCCGTCTGGCCGCCAGTCGTCGGTCTCCGCCGGGTCGGCACTCAGCGTATAGCGCGTGCAGCGGACGACGACTATCGTCGCATCTGTGGCGGCCGCCCCGCGCGCGGCGTCCGGAGCGGGTCGTCTTTGTCTGGGCGCGACCCGCGCCCGGGACGGGCCGGCACGACCTTGTGAAGGCCGCGCGCTGGCGCCGCCGTTCCTGGAGCTGGTCCCCGGGCCGCCTCATCGGCAGGTGCACTCGGGCTCGGTGAGAGCGGGCCGAGGGAGGGAGAAAGGGCCGACCCGGACGTGGCGGGCGGAGGGAGGGAAAAGGGCCAACCCGGACACGGCAGCGGGCGCCGGGCGGCGGCCAGCGGTGAGGAGACGGTTAGGCTCGCCGGTGACGCTCGCTGACTCTGGTCGTCTGGTGTTACGCTAGCCTGCTGGAGGTTATTTCAGCGGCCTTTCGAGAACGCCGTGCGAATGGGACGGAATTCAGTTGCCTTTGAACAAACCAAGGCCGTAGACTCGCCGAGGGACCGTTATGTAACTTTTCTCCACTGTTCCAGAAGCACGGAATTCCTCTTAACTCCGCTAAAAAGTAACTGTGCTGCCGCGTTTAACCTGTATGTCTTGAACGGTTTGGTGTACCGGCATAACGTAGCTCTGCTGTTACAAGCCTTTCCCTGTGCTTGTGTGCTATAGTGGTACCTTGGCTGGGTCACTGACCGGAACTTGGCGGCAAGCACCCGTGTGGGCAGTGTGGCATATTTGCAAGCATCGCGTCGTGATCGGAAGGTCCTAGGTTCTGGGCGGGGTAATGGCGACGTTTGCTCCCCCCCCCCCCAGTCGCGACAGCTGGCATGAGCGGTCCCAATCCTGTCAGTGTAAACTTTCGACGAAAAAACCAATAACGAACCGGCCGGCTGCGGCACTCGTTAGCTCTAGCAGCTGACTCTGGAGCTGACGGCGGGGCGGCAGGCTCCGCCGGCGGGTGGCTGGCCGCGGCGGGGTCCTGCGACGGCCGGCGGCTCCTGTCGGCGCCGTGACCGACCGGACCGGTCCGGCGGGGTCAGCGCGACCGGGCCGGCCGTGTCGCCGGCCGGTTTCGGGACCGCACGCCGTTCTCACGGACGGTCGGCCGGCCTTTGCGCCGCGGTAGCTGCGCTGCTTAAGTGCTCCCGCCACGGACTCTGAAGTCGACCTCTGATTCAGATCAGCGCTCCGCCCGGGCGTTTGCGCCGTGCGGTAGCATCGTTGAGCCGGTGGGGATGTACCGGACAGGGTGGCCGCGCGACAACTCAGCGGGAAGACCCCGTCCGAGCGGACGCGGCAGCAGTGTCGTCCATTCGGCGCGGCGCCCGCCGAGCCCGCCGCTGTCCGCCGCCGCCGCCGCGCGGACGGCCGGCCGGCCGGCCAGCGCCGTCCGCTGACCCGCCGGGAAGGCTGGCCGGCGGCCGCCGGCCGCGCAAGGAATCCGGTCGCGCCGGACCGATAGCATCGGTATGCGCGCGCCGCCGCCGCTCCAGCTGATGGTACAGTGACCCTGTGATTCGTGCACGGTGCCGCCGACAGGCGGTGGCACGGTGACCCGTTAAGCCGGCCGGCCGCGAGGCGACCGCCGTGCCGCTGGCGTATTGTGTTGTCTTGTTAACGTACCGCCGCGCCGGCTCGGAGCGACCGCTTTCGGCGGCGTCCGTCTAGCTGGCAGCCATTCTCTCGTGTAGCGCGACATGTGATTGTTGGCCTTCGTCCGTGCGGACCTTTCTCGGGGTGCTAGGTTCCAGTGACGGTGGGCCTCCGGCTGGCCTCGAAGGCCGCTCCGCTCCGCTGCCGGGCTGCGCGACGGCGGCCGGCCGGCGCCGCGGCAATCGTCTGGCCGCCTGTCGGCGTGATCAGGCGCCATCGCCGGCGCCGGCCTGTTTGTGTTTGTCTCGCCGGCGGTGGCCCGCGGCCGGCGCGAGCTGCCACCGCCGGCCGGCGCCGGCGCGGCGTCCGCCGTCGGCCGCGACGCCGCGCGTCGGCGGCCCTGTTGCGGGGCGGCCGTGTCGGCGGCGACGGCGGCCGACGCGTCTGCCGCGCCGGCGCCGGTCTCCAGGCGCTGTCGCCGGCCGGCGGCCGGGCCGACCCGGCCGAGACGGCCGGCCGGGCGGCGCGCGCCGGCCCACTAGCGCCGCCCGGCGGCCGGCGGCCTCCGGCGGCCGAGCGCCGGCCGCCGCAGTGGCCTCCCGCAGCGGCTGGCGGCAGTGCGCGCCGGCAGCTCGCGCGAGCTGGTGTGCCCGTGAAGCGCCGCCCGCGCCGTCGGTCGTGTCATGTGCGCTGGCCGGCCGACATGATCACCACCATGACTCCGTCCAGTGCCGGAGCCAGCGGGCCCGAGGCGGCCGGAGAACAGTACCCGCCGCCGGCCAACGGCTACGAGTATTACCCCGACTACCGGTACATGGAGTACCAGCCGCACATCTGCGAGGTGTACACCCCCGAGTACGGTGAGTGACGGCCGGGCTCGGGTCGCCGCCGGCGGGTGTTGTTGTGGCGGACGTGCCGGCGGCGCCGCGGGCGGCGCGCCGGCCGGCCCGGTAATAACGGTACCCCCGCGGAATCCGCCCGTCAAGGACGCGGCGACGTGCCCGTTCCCACCGGGCACCTGAGCGGGCCGGCTGGAAGGGTGCGCCGCGGCGCCGGGCCGCCGGGCCCGTCTCCGGGCGCGGTGCCCGGTCACGACGCGGCGACCGCAGGCGCAGAACGGCGGACGACGGGCGCTCTGATGTGGCTCCGCCGCCGGCGGCAGCGGAGGAAGGTCGGGCCGCGCCGCCGGCGCCGTGTCTGGCCCGTCGGGCAGGCGTGCCGAGAGCCGCGACCCTCGCCGGGCCGACGCCTGCCGGGCCGGATGTCTGGCGCGCGCCGCCGCTGGCCGCGCCGGACAGGTCCCGTTTGCGGCCGGACGCGGCGGTGCGACCGGCCGGCCGGCGCAGATGGCGCTCCGCGGAGAGCGGCCGTGCCAAGCGGCGCACGACCGGCCGGCGCGGGCCGCCGCCGGCGTTGAGTCACTGGAGGTACATGTTTCGCTTCACCGCCCGCGGTCGCCTGGAGTCCAGTTAGCGGGCGTCGACACAGAGCTGGCCTCCGACGGCTCGCCCTTGACGGCGTGATGACATGGGCCGGTTAGACGGAGGGAGGACCATCGAACCACGCTGGCCATTCACCACGGACCGGAACTTCCCACACGCTGCCGTTCAGGACCCGTCGTGCATGGTCGTCACGCCGCCACGAGTCTGGGATGCTGACGCGGCGCGCGGCGGCGATCGATCGTCCGTGCCTGATGACGGCGGCCGCGCTCCCCGGGGCGGGCGCGGCGGGCGCGGGCGCCCTGTGCCCGTTCCCAGGCGGCCGGTTTCACCTGTCGGCCGGCCGTCACGGCTGGCGTCACGGCCGGCGGCGGACGGGTCACGCACGCCCTCCGCCTCGGCCGAGACGGAGGGAGGCCGCCGCGGCTGATGGCGCCGCTGACGGCCACGGAGGCCGACGGGGAGGTGGGGAGGTAGAGGGAGAACGAGAGAATTGGGTTACAGTAGGAGGTGAGGAGGAATAGAGGAGAACTGTGCGGCCGTTGACGTGGTAGGCCTGGGCCGGCCACTTCGCGTGCTGGAGTAATGAGAGCGAATGCAGGTCACGTGGCCGGGAGCGTCGCAGAAGGCTCGGCGGTTTTTCGGAATCTGTGGCGCTTGACGCCGGGCCCGAGCGGCAGCTGTTTCAGATTAGTGGTGCTTGAGCCGCCGAGTCCGGCCGATCATCTTCAGCCGGCCGCAGTCGCCGCTCGGGAGGGCCGTGGCCGCCCATCTCCGGCCAGTCGATCGGGACTCTCCGTCCCCGAGGGACCGGCGCAGCCGAGTCTCCGGCGGCAGCGCCGGCGGCGACGATAAGCCGGCGCTGTCTGGCTATTTTTACCGGCCGACTGATCGCCGTCTGGCCTGGCACGGGCCGCCGCTGTTTTGGGTCGGCGGCCGCGGTCCGTCTGGGCGGCCGCCGAGAGCTGGCGGCGCATTGGGCGGGACGCACCTGGCCGGCGGCGCGCCTCGCCGCGTCGGCTTCCGGGTCGGCGCCGGCGCCGGGAGCCGGGAGCCGCGGGACCGGGCCGGCCGTCTGGGGCCATCGATCGGCCGGTGGCCGGTCAGCGGGTCACCGGCGTCGGCTCCGGCGGCTCCGGCGGCTCCGGCCTGGTCTGGCCCCGGCTCCGGCCTCGGCCGGCGTGGGTCGACGCCGGGGCGCGGGTGTGACCTGGGCCCTGGTCAGGCTGGCGGCGCCGCGTCGTTGGCGCCGCCCCCGGACGTCCGAACTCCGGAGCCGGCGTGTTTACCCGGCGCAGCCGCCCGGCGCCGGCCGGGCCGCTGACCTGGGCCGGAGCTTGGCTGGTGCCGCCAGCGCCGTCTGACGTCAGCGCCGCTCAAGGCCATGCGCGAGACTTCACTCTCCGAGCGGCGGCCCGGTTTATTCTCGTGGCGCGCCGGCGAATCTGCGCGGCGCCCGGGGGCGTCGCGTCGCTCCGGCCCGCTCTGTCCGGTGCGCGGCCGGCGCGGGGCCGGCACCGCTCGGCCGGCGCGCGGCCGTCTGGCGCGGCCGGGCCGGCCGACGGCGGCCGGGCCGACGGCCGAGCTCGGCCGCGACCCTGGAGCGGCCTGGCCGGCCCAGACGTGCAGCGGCCGGCCATCTCGGCCTATCGATCCTGCACTGCTGATGCGACCGCCGGAGGCTGCCGTCGCCTGGGGCGAGAATCGATGCGCAATCGATGCAGCGGAGTGCGGCGGGCCGCGTGGGCTTCTCACGCGCGCCGGCACGCACGCGGCGCGCGCGCCGGCGGCGCCGGCGCGCTCGTCGTTCGATGGGAGTCGGTCACGGGTCGTTGGTCAGGTCTGGCGCCGTATGTAACGGCGCGGCGGCGGTTGTGGCGCGCCGCCGGCCGCCGGTGGGCCGCCGGCGCGCCGGATGCAGCCGTCTGACGGCCGCCTGCGCCGGACGTGAGATAACTTCTCGGCGGCTTCCGACGAAGCGTGCGAACGCACCGTGGGGCGGATCCTGAGCGAGTGCCGTCGCTGCAGACTCTAGCCATATCTAATACATCAAAGGCCGCGGTCAGAAGCTAAGTGCCGACTCTGACTTCTGACGTCCTTGACGTTTCCGTGCTTTGGAGTGTCGTGCCATGACCGTCGCGTCGGTAAGGTTCTCCATTCACGAAACTGTCCGACTTGCTTCTTAATTCGCACAACAATCCAAGGTATTTCAGCCCTCTCCTATTCACTCGATCCCGACAAAACAATGCTGGTGTCAGACAAAGAGCCGCCTGGCGGACGGCAGGTCGCCAGGCGTGACCCGCGCCCGGCGCCGGCGCCCAGCCGGCCTCCGGCGGCACCTGCCGACCGGCGGCGGCTGCCCGGACGTCGGCCGTCGGCCGTCGGCCGGCGTTTTCAGAGCGTGAACGGCCGGCCGACCGGCCGGCCGGTTTCACCAGGCGCCTGCGTGCCGCCGTCACCGGCTGTGCGAGAGAGAATCTCCGGCACGGACAGCGGCCGGCAAAAAGCCTGGCGGAGAGCGCAGGCGCGGCCCGAGAGCGGTGGACGTGCGGGAGGCGCGGCAGGCGGCTGCTGTTCGGCCCGCCGTCCGGCCGGAGCGGCTGGCGCGGCTCGGCTGCGGGCCCGGCTCCGGCTCCGGCTCCGGCTCCGGCTCCGGCTCCGGCTCGGACGGCCGCCGCGCCGCCGCGGACGGGTCGCTCCGCGACGCGCGCCGTCCGGCCGGGCGGTGGTGGCGGCGCGTGGCATTGACCCGGCCGCCGGCCCGGATGACGCGCGGCACGGTGGAACGGAACCGACCTCCAATTGGGGCGGCCGTCGCCGCCGCGCCGGCCCCGGATGCACGGCGGCCGCATGACGAGGCGGCGCCGCCGCCGCCCGCCGCCTGGCACCGCCGCCGGCGGCCGTTTGAATGAGTGATGTCATCGAGCGGCCCGGAGCGCGCGGACGTGACCTGACCCGGCCGGGCGGTGGGAGGGCGCGCGGACGTGCCTCGCCGAGCCCGCGGGGCGTGCTGGGTGACCCGGCGCCGCCTGCGGGCGGCCGGACGTGACCCAGTGCTCGGCCGTTTTTCCGTCGGCGCCCGGGCGGAAAAAGGCAGCGGCAGCCGGCGCCGGCGAGGGACGTTATTAGAGATGAGTTTTTACGCCGCCGCAGACGTTGACGTGTCCTAGATACGTGCCGGCCACGATCGCCGGCCGTCGGCGGCGGCGGCGCGCCCCGGCGCACGGCGGCCCCGCCGGCGCCGCGGGCGGCGGACGGGGTCGGCGGACCTTAGTCCGGTCGCCGACCCCGCCAGCCGGCCGCGCTGCGCCACGCCGCGCCGCAGCTCCATGATTTTTTAGCGCCGCCATCGGTCGGATGGCTGCGGTTTTGCTGGAGCCGGAAGCGGCCAGATGGATTTCGCCTGTTGTTGCGGCCTGTTTGTGTGCACTGTCGGTGCCGGGCCGGCTGGCCGGCCGGCCGGCCGCCCGCCTGTTTGTGTTCGCAGGCGTCCGGTGTTTGTTGGATCTGAAGCTGGCCGCTCAGCTGTTTATGTGATCGCGCCCGGGCCGCCCCCGTGAAAACAGGAGCGCGCCGTCGGCCGCCAAGCCGCGGCCATTTTTTGTGGCCGTTAGCGGCGGCCTGTTGTGACGGCGGCGTTTTGTTTTGTCCGCCGCCGATGGCCCGCGCCGGCTTTCACCGGGCCCGGCGGCGGCCGCGCCGGCGGCAGTCACAGGTGGAGGGCCGACGGCCGCCGCCGCCGCCGCCGCTGCCGTCCGAGCCGGTCGGGTCGAACCGCGGCGGCCGCCGCCGCGGGTCGGACCAACGGGATATGCGCGGCCGGTTGGCCGGCCGGCAAGGCGGCGCCCCGGCCTTTCCTCGCGCTGGCTGTCCGTGATCTGGGCGGCGATCACGGAATGCGGCCGACTTTCCGTGCTGCGGGCCGAGGTCGGAAATGCGGCCTGCCGGCGCGCCGGCAGCGGCGACCCTGGCCCGCCCGGCATCCGGCTGCCCCGCCTCGGGCAGGGCTGCCGGCCGACAGCCGTGTTTGTCGTGCCGGAGTCTGGCCTGCCCGGCGACAGGACTGTCGGGCGGGAACGGGTGACGGCGCGGCCAGGGAAGTGGTTCCGCGAAAATTACTGGAGAATATTTTGCTGCGGCGCGAGAACGGAGTTAGGTTCCGTTTGCTTGGTTTACGTGTTGAAAATAAAGAAGGGTACATGTTAACACTCGCTGGCAGTGGCATCCTAGTTATGACAGTGTGGTTTTCCTGGTTCTTATTCTGATGCATTCTGGGAGGTTTTGCTGGGAGGTTTTATTTTGCACATAAAAAAGCGCAGTCTTGGTCCCGGCTGGTTCAAGACCTTTTGAAGACAGTAGTGTGGTTATGAATAGCATGGGTCCGTCGCAGTTAGTCTGCAAAAAGTCACGTGACGGGGCTGAATGCAACGAAGCTCCTGACGGGCCCATTAGTTTCAACCACAGCGTTTTGGCCGTTTTTCGTGCTCTTTCCTTACATGAGGTATGGTTGTAGACGTTGGTATTCATGGAACGTGCTGACGTATTTTCATTTCGCTACTCTTCTCCGCTGTTCCGTGGTATTCTGTTGCACTCATGAAGCACTTACAACTGTCGTGGCTGGAAATTTCCGAGAATTATTGGGGTGGGGGGGGGGATCAGCACGGATTTCTGACCGTTTCGTTCCAGTCTTTGCCATAGGCCTGATGTTAAAACCCCCTGAATGTCGGGGCGGGGTCCAAATCAACCTCCTCATCCTCCCGGGATCATCAGCCATGACAGCTGTTGAAGTTATGTTTCTGAAAGTGACCCTGGTGGCTGGTCCTTGCGCCAGCAAACGACTAATAGCCATGCCGAGGAATTCGCAGTTTTGTACACGTGCGTTAAGTGATTGAGCCATGAGCAGTTTGTGACCGCCCCATGACCTACCTCCACCTGCACCCACCACTTTCACGTTGTGCTCGTTTTCGAAGAATCACGTCAGTAACACCATGGGGGAACTGGGTACTCGTCACCTGGCGGAGTGAAACCCAACTGACTGTGAACTGCCTGGCGGACCCGGCCGCTATGCGTCGCTGTGGTGCTGCCGTCCTGAGAGGCAGACAGCGACGTCCCCGGTGCCGTCCACTCCAACGTGGGCAGCGCTGAGCCGGTGCATGTCCCGGCCGGCGGCGTCTGCTGCCCCGGGCTCGTGACGTGCGTGAACGGCGTCCCGGCGGCAGTCGGCCCGGCCGGCCCGGCCCGGCCCGGCGCCGGCCTCTGTCACGCCGCTGGGCCGCAGCCTCCCGGCGGCGGCGGCGCCGGCGCTCCCGGACGAGAGCCGGCCGACACCGTTAGCCGCCGCCGCCGCCGAACGGTTCACGGTCAGCGGAAACTAGGCCGTGCGCCTGCGCGGCGGCGGCGGCCGGCCCGGCCAGACGCGGCCGACGACCGACGGCAGCTGCGGCTGGCCGCGACCCGCCGCCGAGCTGCGCCGTCTGGAACTTGCCGAGAGGCCGCGACTGGCTTTGAGCTGCTGAGAGATGCGGCCGGCTGCGCAGGTGGTGCGAGCGTGGCCCCATCCGCCTGATGTTCTGTCGCAGCCAGAGCTGCGTTAGTCGTGCTGGGGGATGTGAGTGGTCTTGTTGCCAACCCGTGACTGCTGGTTGCGGGCGCACGGTGGGGGGGGGGGGATAGCGAGCGTGCTGCAATGACATTCATGGAAATTGGTGTGGAATCATCAGGTGCTGGTTGAAACAAATTGCTTGGCTGTTACAATGAAATTACCGGGAAACTGCATGAAAACTGGAAAACGCTTGCATCAGATATTGCGGTTTTAGCGTGTTTTCCGCTAGATATCTGCCCTGGCAACAGCAGTCATCAGAAGCAAGCGATTGTGGCGCATGGGTGCACCCAACTATGGGTTGAAGAGACGATAGCATCCGTTCAGTGTGCGCTTACCTGGCACCCAGCTGTGGTGTAATGAGGCGAAGATGCCGAGCCGGTCTCCTCGTTACCGAGCCCCGTGACCCTAATGTTTGCCGCTCGTGCCGGCGAATGAATGGATCGCGCGGACACGGTTATCAGTTTGCTCTGCAGGGGTCGCTGGCCACCGGACCGTCTCCGTCGGGCCGGGATGTTTGCATATGTGGCCGGTTGTCAACAGTGGGAGCGGGCGAGCCGGATGGGCGCATGCAGCAGCGCCAGATAAGCAGCTGCACGGAAGAACTGCAGCTAAATAGTGCGCATTGCAAGACGGAGTTGCTGGTGGGCCTGCCGTGATTTCGGTGGTCGTCCTGCCATGATCTTTGGCCAGTGACCTAAAAGTGTATCGCCGTGGCGAACGTTGTCCACTCTGTTGCGATTGCGGAGCAATGAACGATGTAGACGACTGAATCTTCGATAGAGCTGGTGGCGTTTATGGTCAGTCCAGTCCTTTTCGGGGACGAGTTGCCTGATGTGCGTTACTGTCTCGCCGGGTGTCAGAAAATTGGCTACATTTATCTCTGTTGCATCAGCTGGGTCAGCTGGGTCCGTCCCTCGTCCCCTTCCGGGCTGGGGTTGGTGATTCGTGTTAGAGCTGCGCACCATGCATTATTTCGTCAGCGGCTAGCGGGTCTCTCCCAGTCTGTCGATAGCAGACCAGGGCGGGCCACTACACTCTCCGGCTTCGAACTCGTGGCCGGGGTGGTGTTGAATGATTTCCCCCCGCGCCAAGCCATGGGCAGCGGGGCTCGGTGTGCCCCTGCAGCAGCTCCCCTGCCGGCAGTAGCGGGATGAGGTAGGTGCTCCCCCACCCGCCGTAAGCCTCAGGAGCACACGAGCCTCTGCAGCTCCCCCGCGGACGCTGCAGGTTGCGATGGGCGCGTCCCCGCCGGCTGCAGGTTGCGATGGAAGCCCCTCCCCCTGACGTCTGTGTCGGGACCATGTGTACCTCTGCAGCGCCGCCGCCGGCTGCAGCCAGGAGCGGCGCCGCACCTGTCGGCGGGCGGCCGGTGCAGCGGCGGGCCGGCCGCGGCGGCCTTTTTATCCGGTGCCCGTTATGTCGCCTCTAATAGCGACCCAAGGTTACGGCGCCATCGATGGCGGCGCGATAAAGGTAACGGTGCGCCGGCGGCCGGCGCCGTCTGTCGGCTCCGACGGCCGGCCGCCGGCGGCGGAGAGAGCGGCGGGTGATCGACCCCGGCCGCCGCCGCCAATGCCACCGCTTTGATGCCGCCGCCGACTGGGTGTGTGTGGCTCGCGTACGTGTTTGTGTGTGTGTGTGTAAAAAGCGGCCGTCCGCGCCGCGCCAGAGGTCGCGGCGCCGGCGCCGCCGCCCAAACGCCGGTGGAAAGCCCTCGCCGCGTGTCGCCGGCCGCCGCTCGCCGTCTGGCCGGCGCGAACGCCGGTGAAAGGATGACGTGGGCCGGGGTGGTCGGCCGCGACGCGGCGGGAGCGCCGCCCGGCCGGCGGCTGCCGACGGTTTCCCCTAATTAGGGCCGCTGACGGCGCGGCGGCGTGGACGGTCCGGCGGCAGGATCGGGCCGGCTGGAAGGAGGGACCTGCCCGCGGAGCAGGCGCGCTCCTCGGCGCCTCGGGCGCCGCTCTGGCCGGCGTCCGGCCGGCGTCCGCGCGCGGGGAGGAGAGGGCTTGGATTTCCCTGCGCGGTGAAAGTGATGCGCCGCTCGGATGCGGAACCGGACCTGGCGGCGGCGCCGGGGGCCGGCGCGAAGCCAATTTGGACGCTGGCGAGCCGGCGGAACCGCCGGCCCATTTCGAGCGGCGTTTTTGCGCCGGCGCTTACGCGACCAGCGTTTTTCGGCAGGCGGGCGCGCTGTTTTGGTGGCTGCTCCGCGAAATTGGCTGACATACTTACCAGCGGACTTGTTGAGCCTCACCACAAGGCCGCGCCCGTCAGGTGCCGGTTGCCGGAACGCGTTCGGTCGACTGGCACGCGCACGGGGCCGGCGTATTATCAGCACACTCTCGGTCGGCGGTACGAGGAGAGGCGTTTTGTGGCAGCGGTCTGGTGCTGGGCCGGCTTGGTTGCCTTCTGTCATATTTTAGCGTCGTGGGATCTTACGGGTGCCGGGCTGTAGGACGCATCTGACGGGATTGAAGTCCAGGGTCTGAATTCGATTCACTGTTCGTGGTATCACGGAGCTAAAATGGTAGGAATACATGTTTTGGCGTCTGCTGGACGCTACGACCTGGCAGTTCCGTGTGGCGTTACAAGAATAAATGTGATGCCCGACACTCCTACTAGGGGCAAGTAAGATTCAGGTCAGGTCAGGCTTCCCGTAATTACGCGCCAAAATTGCTGTTTGGGGTAACTGATGCCGGGTCGACTTTTGTTTGTGTGGCTTCGTGTTATGTAACTGTGAGGTGCACTGGTTAGGCCGGCGCACTACTGCCTCCAGATTGTGCACTCAGTTGGAAAGGTCGTGAATCAAGTGCTGTTGCTTCGTTTTGTTCCAATCCCTGCACATTTTACGGTTTGGTACGGTTGGCGAACTTTGTGGTATTTTTCTGGCGACCACAAACGTTTGCTGGTATGGTTTTCAGGGTCAGGAATGTGAGGTCATTTTCAGCCTGTTTGGAGCCAAGCAGTCCAGATGTTATCGGATGAACGTCATATCACCGTTTTGCAATCGGATCAAGAGAACAGTCATATAAAATAAAAGTCGCGAGTCGTTCCTGTTGAAGAACGAAGTACGCTCGTATTTGCTTTATTTGCGTTTCTCTTTTCTCGCACGAATGTCATGAGTTGCACCGACCCAGGATGTTTGCAGTCTGCGCAGCGTGCATGGTACCAACGCCAGCGCCTTTGTCTGTTGCGGCGGTGACGTTCCGGGTCCCGGGTCGGCTCTGTGTGGGAGGCGGCTGGCGTGGGCAGGTGGAAACGGTCGCTGCGGCCGAGAGGAGGCGACGGGTCGGCCGCCGTGAGAGCGGCTTCCTCCCACGCCGGTAAACGGGTCGCCTGGGGACCGTCGGCGTCTCGCGCCTCGCGCCTCGCGCCGCCGCCCGCGCGGGTGTCTGGACCGCGATGGCGGCGGCGGCAGCGGCGAGGATAATGAAGGCGTTTAGGTGCAGCCGGCCCGACCGCTAGGTCATCCTATGGGGCTTGCAGGAGGTTCAGACGGCCCCGCCAGAGCACCCCGCTGAGAAACGGGGGTTCTGACGGTCCTACCACGGGACTGTGGTGGGATTCTCGGAAGGTTCATACGGTTCCAGCACTGGAACGGTATGAACCCTATTCCACCTTAAGCTTCCCACCACGGGACTGTGATGGGAAGCTTAGGGGGACTCGGACGGCACCACCGTGAGGCCTTGGCGGCACAATCGGTGTCTGAAATGGTCGCGGTCTTCTTTTGGTCGTGTCACACAATCCTCGCTTAATGCCGATGTATTGTGCTGTTGCCGTTTTCTATCGTCCATTTTTATGGTGCGTATCACTCGTAAATCTTGCAGCGCATGACCATTGCACTTGTTTGCAAATTTGACAGTGATGGACTGCCTTGCCAGCGAGTAGGTTACTTCCGTGGGACGTTATCGTTGACACGTGTTAACGCGTGGCGTTTTATTGCTCCAACCGCCCAGAACCCGTAACACTGTGCCGATACCATCGCCGACCATGTGGCGCGAAACGTCTGGTCCCAGTGCCCGTGTTCCCGCCTGGTCCGTGGCGAGGCAGCGCCCGGCGGACCGTGTCGGCGTCTCTGACCCGCCGCCCGCCTCTGCCGCAGGTCCGGCCACCGTGCACATGGTGTCGACCAACTCGTCGCCGCCGTTGGCGTACCCGGTCCAGGTGCCGCCCGGCCACATGATGCAGCAGGTGGTGGACGGCATGGGCACGCTGCGCCACGTGATCCTGTCGCCGGAGCCGCGCGTCATGCCGCCCATGCCGCCTTACGTGAGTGCCGCCGCCGGTCGGCCTCACCGTCTCAGCGTGCTGTCAGTCACCGGGGGTGTTGTGTGCCCTGTGGCGGTCCGTTCCCTGTGACTCGGAGTGACTGACTTTGAGTGTTCGTTGCGGACGTTCCATGGACGTGAGTGCCGCCGCCTGCTGAGTGTCCGTTCTGTACATTCCCTGGACGTGAGTGCCACCGTCTGCTGAGTGTTCGTTCTGGACGTTCCCTGGACGTGAGTGCCGCCGCCTGCTGAGCGTTCGTTCTGTACATTCCCTGGACGTGAGTGCCGCCGCCTGCTGAGTGTTCGTTCTGGGCGTTCCCTGGACGTGAGTGCCGCCACCTGCTGAGTGTTCGATGTGGACGTTCCCTGGACGTGAGTGCCGCCGCCTGCTGAGTGTCCGTTCTGTACATTCCCTGGACGTGAGTGCCGCCGCCTGCTGAGCGTTCGTTCTGGACGTTCACTGGACGTGAGTGCCGCCGCCTGCCGGGCTCGCGGGCGCGGTGGCACGCCTGTCGCCGGCGGCAGTCATGTTCTCTGTGGTGGTCGTCCTGCCGGCACCTGTTCCGGCCCGCTGTCCTGTCCGGCTGCCGCTGCCGCCGCGCGCTCTGGCACGTGCCGTTCCCGAGGGCGTCGACGGCCGCGTATTGTCCTCCGTTCCGCCCCTGGTGAGGATGGCCTTGAGCCTGAGCTCGGGAACGCCGCCGAACCGTCAGGTGGCGGCGTTCCTTGTTGCGTCGCATTCACGCTACTTTTGTCAGTGTGTTGATCTCCAAACTGCCACTAACATCGATATGGTTTCGTGCCCGTCAGGGCATAAGGCTTCTTTTACAAAGCGTATGTTTCTGTTATGAAAATCAAGGCATCGTGTCGCAAATCATTTTGACCGTTTGGCGCCAGGTCGACGACAAGATGGAGTGGATATTGCTGTTTTACAGTGATATTGTCGTCGTAAAGTAAAAATTGAATGGCATGAGGGAAAACATCGTCCCTGCACTCCAACAGCATTCCGATGAGGCATGTCCCTTCTGGGCTGACTTTCACCCACGGAAGAACAGACCCAGGAATGTAACCGCATAGATATACGGAGTCAGCGGCATGTGTGGCATTGCCAGCGCCTTAATGCGGACGGATGTCCTGTTACCCCACTGAACAGTGCAACGGCCTTCCTCGTCGACCCCAATGTTTGGAGAGCGCAAGACATGCACCTTGCTCGGGGCAGAACCTGTCTCGGGGTCGGCACGGGCCCGCGCTCAGCTGATCTTGGACCGGACTGCCGGGCGTATGGGGTCAGCAGGCCATTACCATACCGGCAGCGGTACCGGGAACCGGCCGCGACGGAAAGCCCGCCGTGCACGGCGCCGGCAGGCCCGCCGCGGTCCGACCGGCGGTCCGCGGCCGGCGCGGAGCTGGACCGTCCGCCGGCGTCCCGCTGCGGTGGCCGGGACCGCGCCGCCGACACGGACGCGGCGGGCTGGACGGGCCGACCCGACGGTGGCCGCTGTGACTGGACGCCCCGCGACGGAGGGTGTCGCCCGTCTGCGGTGTTCGCAAACGGTCGGCGGCGAGAAGCCGGCGGCGGGATGTTGGTGGGAATGTAAAATATCGGAGCTGAACTGTGATGGCGTGCGGTGAGTCACGTTTGTGTGAGTGAGTCGCGGTCGCGATATTCCCGAGGCTTCTTGTCTCGCGGGTCGGCGTGACGTCCCCTGACCGCATCCGCGTCGGCCTCGTTTCAATGTCCGCGGGTGCTGTTCATGTTTCCCGCTCATTCGCCGGTGCCTGGCTGTTGAAAGGCTGTGAGAATGGTTACCGATGGTCGAATTGGTCGCGAGAGTGGCACACCAGCCACATGCCCCTGGTCCTACCTGTGTTCCTCCGCCCTTCGTGGCGAACGATTTGTAGAGACTGACGTGTAGTCGGGGGCAAACTGCAAGTGTGCGATTTCTCCATGTCATACAAGGCGTCGGTTCCGTTCAAAGTGCCACGTGCTGTTCCCGCACTCCGGGCCTGGTTTGAGCAGGCTCTGCGAAGCTCATTGAGGGACGGAGTTGCGATCGGCCGTTCTGCCGTGGGCCTACCACGGTGATCTCTGGTGTGGGACGCGTTCTGTCATCGCTGGTCTGCGTTCGCTGTGACCGTTGACCTGAGGCGGTGTGACTGCCCGCGGGGACCGCCTGATTGTTTGCCCTGACCGCAGACCTGAGACGATCTGACTGCGCGCCGTGACCGCTGACCTGGGACTGTCAGACTGCCGTGAGCGCTGACCTGAGACTGTCGGATTCTGCCCGCCGCGACCGCCGACCTGGGACGGCCTGGCTGTCCGCTGTGACCGCTGACCTGGGACGGCCTGGCTGTCCGCAATGACCGCTGACCTGGTCGTGTCTGCCGTGACCGCCGACCTGGGACAGCCGGGCTGTCCGCTGTGACCGCTGACCTGGTCCCGTCTGCCGTGACCGCCGACCTGGGACGGCCTGGCCGTCCGCTGTGACCGCTGACCCGGTCCCGTCTGCCGTGACCGCCGACCCCGCACGGCCTGCCTCCTCGGGCCGTCACCTGTGGCGCCGCTGCCCTGGTGCGCCACAGGTTATTCCCGTCGGCCGGCGGCCGCGGCCGAACGCGTCTATTTCGGAGGCGGAGATGCGTCGCCGGCCGGCCGGGCGGCCGGCGGCGGCGTGGCGGGCAAGCACGGCGGCGGCGCCCCGGAAATCGGTCCGGACCGTGACACGTGGCGGCACTCGTGGGAACGACGCCGTCTCGGCGGCGGCGGCGGCGGCGGGCGGCCGCTGACCGCTGACCGCCAGGTGTCGCCGCTGTTGCTCTTCGGCGGCCTGGTTTCGTTGCAGATGTAGCCGGCGAATCGATGACGTGCGGTAGAATTTCTAGCGGCTGGACGTCAAAACGTAGTACGTTGGCTTATTGGCTGCTGATAGAAAAACGACAGCGTAATGTTCCAGTTCTTGTCTCCGCTGGAGAGCCAACGAAATAGCGGAATCGTGAAAAGAGAGTTGGAGAGTCGTTCCTGTTTCTGTCTTCTCACGAGTTCGTGAGGACTCTTTCCCGGAAACAAGCAGGCTTTCGCGGGGCGTGCTGCGGCGTGCAGTTGGTCTCCGGCCCTGTTGTCGCCATTCTTCGCCGCTCTGTGTGGTTGTGTCGCTATTTTCTCCGGTCTGCCGCCGTGGCCCAGGAAGCTCCGCTGCCCGTGAGCCGACGCTCGAAGTTGACATGAATGATGTCCGGGGTCGCCCAGCGGTGTGGCGGTGAGGTGTGACACGTGACGCAGCGGTGACTCACCGTCCCGGATGCTGCTGAGCGCGGTGTTATGTCCGTGAAAACCCCCATAAAACCCGGAATTCAGTTCTGTGGTGCGGCGTGAACGCTTCGTCTGTCCGCTGACTCAGTGACTGACGTCCCCGCCGACCCTGTGGCCGCCGACCCTGTGACCGCCGACGTGTGACCCCGTCTCCGGTGACCTCGGTCGCTGTCATTGTCCGCCAGCCTGCCTACAATGGCGGCCGGGCGGCCGCAGCCAAGGCGAGACGCGCGACCGTCTTCCCCTTTGCCGCCGCCGCCGCCGCCGCCGCCGTCATCGCTTGTGCCATTCCGAACTGGACGCGGGAGCGGCGGGCGGCCCGGCCGGCCGCGGCAGCCGCTGCTCTGGAATTTTCCACCCCGCCCGGAGTGCAGTCCGTCCACGCCGCGCTGCTGCCGCGAAACGGATGCCCTGCTGACGGCTCGCAGGCGGCGGGCGGTCGTCGGGTGGCCGCCTGCGGCCGTCGCCGCCGACTGCCGCCGGCCGTCGCCGCCGCCGGCGCTCGTGGGCGGATCGTGCCGGGCAGCGCGACGCGGCGCACTCGTGTGGTCGCGGCTCGCTGGTTCCGCTTTCTAGCGGTATTTGGGACGCACTGGCCGGCCGAGTGGCCCGTGATCGATTCAGCGGCGGCCGCACGCCGCATAACTGGGCCGGTGGTGGTGAAGGGGTGGGAGCGGCGGCGGCCCGGCCCGACCAGGCCGCACCTTCCGCCCCGGAGCTGGACCGACGCGACGACGGCGGCGGGTCGGCGCCGCGGACCCGTGCGGGTCCGAGACGACTGGGCGCGGGCCGCGCCGCCGGCCGGTGCCGGCAGGCCGGCGCGGCGCCAGCTGACGCGCGGCCGTGGCCGGCGCGTGCCCGGTGCGTGTCGGCCGAGCGGGGTCGGGGGCCGCTGACGCCAGGCGGCCGACCGATGCCGGACCTGGCCGGCGGCCGGCGCCGCCCCGCCAGCCCGCGCTCGCCGGGCTGGCAAACACGGTCCGGCGACAGAGGAAGGGCCGGCCAGGTTGGCTGCGTGCGGGCCGTGCGTCGTGGTTTCGATGTGTCACGCATTGATGATGGAGCACGGAGCCCTCACAGGTCGGAGTTGACTGGTTGGCTCGCCATTTGACTGGTGGGTTTGCGGACTTCCGACCATATGACTCACCCTCCGTAATCAGCCTTTTGTGGCCTGCTTTTGCGTTTGAGTAGGGAAGCTTTGCCAGAACTGGGAACGGTAGTTGGCTGGCTTTCGCACATTCACCGACCCAGCCCGGTTCTGTCTTCCCTTTCCACCGTTACATGATAAATGACTCGCGGAACAACAGCCATTCTCTCGCCTCGCCTCCCGCTTCCTGTTGTTTTCTTCAGCCGACTCGACGCCTCGCCTTCGCTGATAGCCGCAGTACCCGATTTGCGTCCGGACAACGACGATTTGAGCGGGTTATTTACCGCGAGTGGCCGGCGTGCTCCAAATCCCAGGTCCATCCGCAGACGGGCCACCGGGTGCGTTGCTGTCGACGGGTGCGCCCGCGCTCCGCCTCCGTAGCCAGCTGACGTCTATCAAGTCTGGTTTATGCGACGCTGGATGCCGTTTCGGAGGGTTCCTAGGGAACAGTCGGCCGAGCAAAGTCGGCCGAGGTCCCTGGCGGGGACGGAGCGAGACGCTGTTCCAGTCGTCGGCACAAACCAGCTGACTTCACGCCGGCGCCTTAACTGGGCCGCCGACACGAGCCCCGACGGGCCGGACGGCGGCTCTGACCACTGTGGAAAAAGACCAGCCACCAGCAGGGTCGGCTGGCTGCTGGCGCGTCTCATGTGGAGCACCGGACTGCGTGGTACCGCAGGCCGGCCGGGACGCTCAGCGTGCACACATCATCACCGCCGCCGTCGACCGCTGGTCGCCGCTCGCCGGCGGCCTCGCAGCGGCGTCCCGGCGACCGGAGACCGGCCGGCCGGGACGGGTCGGCGGCCGGAAACTGGCGCCGCCCGCCATCGGCGGCACGTCCCGGCCGGCGGTCACCGGCGGCCGGCCGCCGGGTCAGCGGCGGACTCTGAGCCCGTCCGCCGCCGGGCCGCGCGCCACGGAAGGGCTCCGGCCGCGCCCGCCGCCGGAGCGGCCGCAGGCGGACGACGAGTCATCGCGCTGCGGTGTCGGCTGTGCGCCGCGCCTCCTGACGTCTCCGGCTGACCGAGGTGTCGGAAGCGGTCGGATGGGAGGGGACAGACTCGGCGACCTCCCGGCGTGGCCTCTTGCGGACGAGCCGTGATTATATTGCATACAGTACCTTGCCGAAAGGGGTCGGCGGGTATTGTACCCCGCTTTTGAGGCCTTGACATGGAAGCAGATACGGCTTTTTTGTCCGTACTCCTTAAGTAGTTCCTTGGGATGCTGTTAACTAAACACTGATATGGTCAGAAAAAGAAACGACTCTGACAATAGGGGAAATCAACATACTTTTTTTTGAAAGGCCAAGAGCTGCGCAACGTGCCCATCGTTATGGGATCATTGATTTTTCCGTGTCGCTTTTTGACGTGCAGCGTCTTATTTCATGACGCCACAGGCGATACGTTCGTTGCGCACCTGTTACAGATGACTGATGGTTCGAATTTTCCTGTTTAGACTGCTCGTCGTGCTAAGTGCACCTGATTTACCTCACCACGCCATTGCGCCATCGTTTCCCATTCATTGAGTGTTAACGTTTCCATTCAAAATTTAATCTAGCACCATCTGCTACTCAGTGTGACGGCGTCCTGGCTGCCTTTGACGTTCATTCAGGCTGGTCATGCGATGTTTTGTCGGACGGCCATGTCGAAAATTTCCAGAGTGAGGATGCCGTCGATTTCGGCGGACCTGATGGGTGAAGTAGCAAAGTCGTTCAGAGCACACGCAGTCTGCTCATGCGGAAGGCCGACTGTTTTCTTGTCTTTAGTCATGGTGTTGAGAACACTCAGATCTGTTTGTTTTGGAAAGAGTTCGACATATGAACTTGGTAGGTGTTCAAAAAAACTTTCTTCGTTTTACGTCCTGACTTGTTTGATTTAGTTCCAGTGGCATTCGGGTCATTCTAAACAGCAGGGATAGGTATGGCTGGAGGTTTTGGTTCAGGGTTGGGAAGGTCTAGACCCCCCGCTCTTAACAAGTTTTAACATTTGGCCTGTTGTCGTGGCAGTGGCAGGGACTAGAAGGAAACAGTCGGAAATCCTGTGCAGACCCCCAGTAATTTCCGGCAATCACCGGCCATTGACGAAGGTAGCGTTGACAGTCGGGATGGACGGCCAGGTTGGGCTTGGACTCCATCATCACTTATTTGACGGCCGTGAATATATGCCATTGAGACTCTCAAGGAAAGAAAAAGAAAACAGCTTTGAGTGCAGTGTCCTTCCTGAAAAGTAAAGCAATTCGCTGCGTGAAATGGCATATCTTTTACCAGTTCGTGTGGCTGTTGAAGTCACCCGACACGTTCGGCCGTTGGCGGACTTCGATTCTGCATTGTCCGGTCTGTGCGTCATGTTGTGTCCGCGGAGGGAGGGGGGGGGGGTTCTCGGGGGTCTCCGGGACTGACCGGGCCCGCCTGACGGAAGCCCGGGGTCATCTGGCGCCGGCCGGCCGAATTCGGCGGCCACCGTGCTGTTTGGGTTGGCCGGCGGGAGGCTGAGTCACGACGGATTCGCGGCGATAGGTGCGTGGTGAATTACCCTCTCGTGTGAATCAACCTTGGTGTTTTTCAACACATCTGATCGGTGACGATCACGTCATCAAGGTGATGTTCAAAGCTGATACCAAAGTGGAACCCCGGTAATGATGTCATATGTTAGGCAGGAGGTGGCTTTCTGACCAACAGAAACACTGGCGCGCCCATAAGCGTGGCCTTTTGTCCGTAGGCGTCATGTCACCCTGCTCACTGTCATCAGCATCGAGCCGCACAGACGCCACCGAAAGGTTAACGGGTTAAGCTCTGTTTGCACGGAATCCGTACCGAACCTACCAATCGGAGCCCGTTGTCGCCATGACGTTTTGCCACGTGAAAATACTTGTCGCAATCTGATTGGCCCCGCGCCCGAACAGCTGTGCTCCACCGTCAGTGGTAGTTGGCGTTCGCCGACGGAGGACGCGGCGACCTCGCGTGTGTTTTCTGCCGACGTGTGCCGTCTCCCGTCCCCCTTCGAGACGCGGCCGCTCGCCGCGGCCGTCGGCCGTGATTAGCAGGAGGTCAGTGGTGACGTGATGGCCGGCTGATCCGCTGCAGGCCGGCGCCGCCCGCCCGCGATCTGCGCTCCGCCGGCCGGCCCGCGGCGGGTGACGTCACGTGGTCTGAGCGCCGCCGCCCGGTCCGTTGCAGAGCGCGAGCCAGCCGCCGCCGCCGTTCTACCCGCCGCCGCCGCAGGGGTTTGCCGCGCCGCCGTACCCGCCGCACGCCATGTACGGCACGACGCAGCCGGCCGCCGGCGTCATGCCCGCCAACTCGCCGATGCCGCAAGGTGGGTGTCCGACGGCCGGGGCCGGGACAGGGACGGGGATCGGGACTGGGACTGAGACTGGGACCGGGACATGGATTGGGACTGGGACTGGGATTGGAACAGGGGCTGAGACAGGAACAAGGACTGGGACTGGAACTAGTACCAGTACAGGCACTTGCACAGATACTGGGACGGTGACAGGAACTGGGAGTGTAACAGGGTGAGGGACTGGGGCGGAGACAAACATTGAGACTAGGATGCAGGTAAAGACAGGGATTGGGACCGGGACTGGGATTGGGACTGGCTTTGGTACTGGGGTTTGGACTAGAACAAGGACGGAAACATGACTTTCGTTGGAACCGGGACTGGGACGGAAATCGGAAATCGGGACAAGAACAGGAACCGGCATCGGGAGTGGGATCGGGACCGGGAGCGGGACTGGGACCGGGACTGGAGATGGGACGCAAGAGCGGCTGGGGTAAGTCGCGACCCTGGCTCTATCGCGACCCTGTCACCCGGCCATCACCTTGTGCCGTCCTTTGATTGCTTTTGCAGCGGGCGTTCGCGTGCTTTCATTGGAGGAATGAAAAATGCGACGCGATGATGGCAAACGCGATCGCATCGGTGAAACATGTCTGGGTGCCATCAGGGGTGTTGTGTTTATGTCGTTGGCCGGTGCGCATTCGGTGAGTCCACGTTCCCTGCTTTGCTCCGGCCCGCCGTCCGTAGCTGTTGGTCAGCGGCTCGGCGACTGCGTGTTTATTTGATCTTATGGCATCTGTTAAGTGGACGTGGGTTGGACTTGGACCTGGGGGCAGAGGCACGAACGATCAACTTTGCTCGTGCTGTCGGAGAGAGCCTCTCAACTCCGCCTTGCGCTTCCGTCGCGACCGCCCGCACCGACCCATACGAGGTGCAGAAATAGACCCCGGTCGCCACCGCAAGATGCCCAGCTCCGTTCCGTTGTTGCCCGTGCGGCGATGACCCGGCGTGGGCGGATCATGTGACTCGGTTGGGCTCTTGCCGACAGCTCTGGCTGGCCGGAAATGGCCGCCGCCGCCGCCGGGCGTGGAGGCCTGGCACGCCACCCACGCGGCCGCCCCTGCCGCCTCTGCTGTCTCTGTCGTGTCTGTCACCTCTGGCCGCAGCCCACTTCCGGGCAGAGACCGCCGGTGGGGGCAGATCAAGTGCCCTCCCCCCAGGGTTGGAACTTGGTTTTTGTTTTTAGTGTTGGATCATAACTTTTGTTTCGGTTACCAAATTTTCCAAAGAGTAATATTGGTTTAAGGTGGCATTCTTGGTGTAAGTTACTTAGACATGCTACCTGCTTCTTACTGAATGGAGACAGTCTTTTGCCTGCAGAGTTCGAAATCCGTCAACGTGGCCATAATGTAGCTTTTGTATTTGGGAGACATGATCAAACTTTTTAAGCATAAAATGTTCCTGGAACACATATTTTTTTGTGTTCTTTAACACTAACAAACAACACCTTTTCCAACCCTACCCTCCCCCATTTCCCAGAGCGGCTGTGTGGCGCACGACAGCGTCATAGTCGAGAACTGACTCACCTGGCTCAGTTACCTTCCGCTTCAGACTGGCGTCAGACAGCGTCGTTGCTTGAGGGCTTTGTTGTCGGAACGCTGCCTTGGAGCGAGGGGTAACGGAGTGAGTCAAATGAGTCAGTTGTTGATCAGGGCTCAGGCCTCTGCGGCGGCCTGGCGTTGTCTGGTGTCATCTTTTCAGCGCTTGGTGTGTGTTTGCTATCATTCATCTTCTGTGAGAGCGTTATTTTCATGTTGACGTAGCAGCTCAGTAGCGTTACTTCCATGTTTATGCAGCAATGTTGTCAGAGTGAAGAACAAGACAGTTCAATCCTTTTCGTGGCCTGGGTTTTCAGAATCACGTCTCGGCAAGCATGGATACAAAGAATCCGTGTGCCAGCCAGCCGTGCCTTTGCGACGAACATGGCTGACGATCCCAGGGGCTCTGGCGCCTCCCCCTCTATCACCTATTATTCAGGGATTTGAACGTTGAGCTTGTAGCGATGATTGGAAAGAAACGTTGATAATTTTCGGAAATCTCCAGCTATGGCAGCGAGGCTTTGTGCGGTTTCATGATGCACAAACAGGATGCGAACGATAGGAACGGAAAGAGGAAACCTTTTTGTAAGTGTCGTTCGCAGAACCACATGAGTCACCATCTCATGACTAATGAATCATAGTGTTCAATCCGTGAAGCAGTGGAAACTGCTTTGTACCGTTGCCTCGTACCATTTGTTTCAGCGTGCCGGGAGTCTGTAGTTGCCCAGAAAATTACTTTGGTGGGATTTCAATAAACCTGATAAATTATTTTTATGTGCATTTTCGTATTACCTATACAAATCCAACTACGAGACGTGCAAGTGAGTTCCATGAGCCGAAGGTTAATGCGCCTCCTGCTGGTATCTTCCGGGGCATGGTGATCCCGGTCTGCTACGTGCTGTTAATTGCCCGAACTCACAGCTCGGCTGAATCTGCTCGAAATCACTGCTGCGGTCTCCAGCTCGTTATCCCATTTCCATGCTGCCCCCGGCAGGCTCACTGACAGTCTCGGCAGCCCCGTCCTCGCCGCCGGTCGTACGTTGCGCCACACGCACCCCGTCAAGGTCACAGCCGGCGCGCGTGCGTGCTCGAGTCAATGACCAGCCGTTGCGTGGCTGGCGCTCGGCGCCGGCCGGAGGACAGAGGGAGGCGCGATGTCGGGCGCTCTGCCCGCTGGACGAAGTCAGCAGCAGCACACGGCCAGTCCGCCGAGCCAGATCGAGAGAAGGAACACCAGCGAACCGGCCAGGCGGTGTAGAGGGGCGGCGGAGGGTCCCTCGCCGCGGCGGACGGGGCAGAGGGAGGCGCGGCGCCCGCCACTCTGCCTGGTGTGCGGCCGAGCGCGGTCTTCTCGGAGTCACGTCGTCACTGTCGCCGGGACGACGTACGGCCGGCCGCCGTCGCTGCCGCGCGAGGACCACCCAGCGGGTCGGCCGTGCTCTGGACGTGGGCGCTTGCGAAGGTCGAGAGGCGGCGTCGCTGTTCCGCGCCCCTGCCGGTCCTGTCCCGGGAAATGGCCGACCCTGCTCTCGGAACTGCGCGTGGTTCTGAGAAGTGGCTGCTGGCGGCCGGTCGGCGCGGCCCGTCTCCCGCCGCCGCGCAGCTCCCGTCGCCGTCGCCACAGGTGCGGCGTCGCGCGCGACACGCCGCCGGCCGCCCGCCGCCGGAGGCCGCCGCACGGAGCGCCGGCTCCGGCGCCGCGACCGGTATCGATTGGAATGCGGCGCTCGGAGGCGGCTGGCGCGGCGCGCGGCGGGCGTGGCCGCGCCGGCCGCCGGCCGCCGTCGGCCACGCGCCGGTCGGCGAGGCCGCGCTGACCTCACCCGGCCGGCCGGCCGCCGGCTGAGTCAGCGCCACCGGCTGATGTCAGTCGGCCGCCGGCCGTCACCTGGCGCCGGCCCGGTACGGTTGACGTCAGCCGCCGTCCGGCCGGCCGCGGCCGCTCACAAATAGCCGCGGCCGCCCGTGACCCGTGCCGGCGCTGCCCCCCCCCCCCCACGCTCTCCGTGAAGACTACTTCCCGGCCGGCGCAGCCTGGCGGCGCGGCCGGTGCGCCGCCGGGTGGACTGGGTCCGCCGCGGCCGGGCGACTGAGCCGAGCATGTCTGGACCGGGCCGAGCGTCGGCTACGTGACCTGTCGGACGAGACGGCGCCGCCGTCTGCGGCCGGGGAACTCCGGCCCTGCCGGCGGTCCGGCGGCGGCCCGGCCGGCGCCATGCTGCCCGGCGGCCGCCGCTGCACCCGTAATGGGTCCGGGGGTGTCCCCGTGGTCACCAGGCCTGGCCCGCCGGACGGCGCGGCGCCCGGCGGAGTGCTCCGCTCCGCCGGCTGGCGGTGCACCAGCAGATGAGCTCCGGACAGGCCGTCCCGAGCAGGTGAAGCGCTCGCCGCGCCGGGCTTCGCCGTCGTTTCGGGGCGGAACTGGCCGGCTGGCCGAATCTGGAGAGTGGTGGCCGTGCTTCAGGGCTGACGAAGGACGGCCAGAGTGAGGAGACGAGTTGGGTCGAGGAACGGAGGAAACCAGGGGAAGAAATGGGGATGGTAATCGTCAGTGAGCCGTACCAAGATGTACCGATAAAGGCGGGAAGCCCTTTTAACTATTTTGGGCTGTCACTCGATCGGACAGGCTTGGAGGCAGAATAAAGCTAGTTATACGGTTTCTGCTTGACTAAGCATGCGATGTGCACCCGAATTTAGAACCCGGGTGCTGTCGGTCTTGTTATTGTGATGTAGACCGGCAGCCATACTTGGTCGAGGGGTTTTCTCGTACATCGCAGCGATGCTTGCAGAATTCGCGTCACGAATTCGTGCACGTCGCAGCCGCTCCGTACCGGAAGCCAAGGAATGTGCAGATGTTCTGCATTCCGCAACGCAGCTGTTTATTTATACGCTGACGAAACTGTATATGCCGGCCGGATTATTGAGCGATTAGACCATTCCTGGAGTGACGAATCGTGCCGGAGCCAGGCCGTGCTCGTGCCGGTGGCGTCAGGGAGCTGCCGGAGGCGACAGCGCGCGCGGACAACACGCTGCCGGCGGGCCTGACCTCCGGCCGCGCCGCTCTCCGTCCGGCTCGGGCCGATGCCACGGCGCGAGAGAACGTTGCGGCGCGAGACGGCACCGCTGCAGCGCCGTCGGGCGCGCGGCCGCCGCCCGGCCGGCACGCGTCATTCATTCCCGGCTATCGGGCCGGGGCATTGTCCTCCGGCGGCGGCCGGCCGACCCGGCCCGCTCGGCTGCAGCCGCGCCGCCGCGCTGTTGCAGCCGCGGGCGCCGGCCGGCCCGTGTGCCGCCGGCGGGGCCGGCGGCGGATGGAAGGCGACCTGGGGGCTGTCGGGTCGTCTCCGGTGCTTCTGAGGCGCCGCCGCCGCCGCCCCGGCTTGTGTTGCGCTGACGCCGGCCGCCGCCGCTGCCGCCACCGGATGCGCCGGCCGGACGTTCGTCCTCGTTTGGCGGATCGTGCGCTCGTGCGCGGCCGGACCGCTCTAAGGCTGGTGCAGTCGGCATGGCCGCGGCGTCCCGCCGCGGGAAGCTTGGTTCGCTTCGTACACGCGAAGCTGGGACGGCCAGCGCGGGGAACCAGCGGGACTGGTGCTGGCGCGTCCGCTGGCCGCACCAAGGCGAGGGCCGCCAGCGCATTGATTTGCTACTTTAGAAAGGGGGGGGGTGTTTTGTCGCGGAATTGAGGGCTCGCCACGGCCGGCTGAGGAAATGCAGTTGTGCAACATCCCAGGAGGGCTGTTCCCGAATCATCGCTATCATCGGTTGAATCGGGCTTACCCGGCAGGACGCGGCGCTTGGCAAATGCGCAGTCCGCCGGGGATGCCCAGCTCAGTTTTGATGAACGCGCCTGCTGGCCGCCCATCAGCCAGTAGATATGAAGGGAGCCGGGCGCGGCCGAGCTGGCCGAACCGCCCCGTGCCGAGTGGCGTCGGCGGTCGCCGGGCGGCCGGCGGGCCCGCCAGCCGGCGGCGGACCGGCGGCAGACTCGGCGGGCGCCGGGGCAGGTCGCCGGGTCCTGTCTGGGGCAGGGGGCGGCCGCCGGCTGTCGGCGGTCGGCTGCAGCCGGCCGGCGGCCGGCCGCTCACACGCCGATGACCTCAGACGTCTGGAGGGCGACCCGCCGGCCGTGTCAATATTTGTCGCCGGCTCTCCGGGCCGTCCGCGGGACTGCAGCGCGGGGGTGGGCGCCGGTCTGGTTTGTTCTGAGGAGCGGTGCACATGCCTCTCGGCCTCCCCCCCCCCGCCCGCCCCCGCAGCTGATCTCAGCGTGGGCGCGCCCAGGCCTGGCGCCGACGCCACCGTCCGAAATGTCGCCCTCGCCTTTGTGTAAGCAAGGCGCTCGCGGTGGAGTTTCCAGAACATCTCGGGCGGTGGCACATCAGACAGTGTCCAGACTGGATTTCTGACACGATGTCGTTTTCGCTGCAGGGCCGTCGCCGCCGCCGCCGCCAGCGCACCACTGCTACACCAAGGACCAGCGCTCGCAGAAGCGCATGCAGCGGATGCGGCGTAAGCTGAACGAGCGGACAGCAGCGCCAGCCGGCGGGCGGCGCCCGAACCTCGCCCTCGCAGTCGCCCTCGCCCGGTAGGTGGCGGCCGCGGCGTGGCGTGGTGTGGCTCGTGGCCGGGCTCTGGAGCTTGTGAAGCTGTCTGTGTTCTAGAACCAGACGATCCTGCATTGCATGACGTACCGGATAATGTCGTGTTAAACTTTATCTCCTTAACCGTGGTTCGCATTGGCCCTAAGTGTCTGAAACTACAGGTCGTCGCTGTAGGCATGACGCCTCCACGGACGACCATCAGCCTTGCTGGCCCGTTCTGACCGTGCACCTCTCTACCGCAGGCGAGCTGAAGAACGGCATGAACATGCGGCCGGCGGCCTCCGAGACGGACGAGAACGGCGACCCGAGCGGCGGCAGCACCAGCTCCGTCTGCAGCCAGGCCGAGGAGGAGGAGCGCGCCGTCATCGAGTTCCTCTCCAAACTGAAACCGCCGCAGGTCGGTACAGACCGAGTTCGTGGTATTGTTAAGCTGTTTGAAAACGCGTCATTTAGGGGTGGATGCTAGCCATGTTTAGTGGGCGTGATACCCTGTGTCACCATGGGAGCCAAATGCCCTTGTAAACGTGAGGTGCGTGGCCGCGTGTGCGACCGTTCGGGCGTCTGTCTGACGGCCGGGCTGGACGGTTGGACGACCCCGGCCTCCGCCGAGAGCCGCCTAAGCTCGGTGGTGCTGACGCGGCTCGCCGGCCGCCAGGTGTCTGAGGTAGCCAGCAGCGGCGCTCTGGTCAGCTGGGCCCACCCGGACGTCACCGTCGAGAACCTGAGCATCCCGCCGGACCAGCTGAGCTACGAGCTGCTGCTGGCCGAGGTGCGGCCGGCCGGCTCGGGCGCCGCGCCGCCGCCGCCGCCGCCGCTGTCCGCCTACCGGCGCGTGTTCGCCGACAAGGCCGTCTCCACGGAGCTGAGCAAGCTGCGTCCGGGCACCACCTACTACCTGATGTGAGTCGGCGCGCGGGCCGGCGGGTGATGAGCTGGCGGCGGCAGCCGATCGCTGACTGAGGTCAGGGCTGCCGCCGCGCGCTGGTCGAATTTTCGGCACGCGTGCAGTGCTGCCGTGAAGTTCGCGGCTTTCATTATGACGTTTGGGACGTTTGTCAGCGTCCGTTGGCTCGTGATGCGATGACCGCTGGTCGAGGTCGGTACAGCAGCCTGCCCAGCCGGCAGGTCAGCTGGCGGATCAGTCGGGAGTCCGCCGCGGCGGACTGTGTGTCTGTCTGCGGCCGGCCGGTGCTGAGCGCGCGTCTGACCGGGCGGCGCGGCCGCGGCCGTGCAGTTTGCAGGGCAGCCTGGCCGGCGTGCAGGGCAGCCGCTGCAGCCCGGTCAGCTTCACCACCCGGGCCGCCGCGCCCAACCAGCCGCCGCCGCCCACGCTGCAGAACAAAACCAAAACTAGTCTTCACGTGAGGTGAGCTCCCCCTCCCGGGCTGCGGCACCCGTCTTCTCCAGGCGGGGAACCCTCGTGTCGTTGTTTCAGACGTCCGCTGATGTGCATCCACACCAGTTTCTGGTGGCTCACTCATATCACTCATCATCTCATGTCATCCTTATAGCACTTATATCACGGCTGATATTACGGCTGTCTTCTCGCATGCAAGGCATCTTTTCTTGCGTATTCTGCGTCTGATGGCTTTTCAATCAAGTAATCAATCAAGGTAATCAAGGTAATAAGGTACTGCGCCTTGCGCCACGAGAAAGCGCTGTCCATCAGACCCTGATGTGTTGTGTCGTTGCGGCCGGGATCGTTCCCTCCAGCTGGCCGGCGCCGCCTCTGACCGTACCGCCCCCTTCCCCGCCAGGTGGTCGGCGCCCCACGACAACGGAGCGCGCATCACCCAGTACGTGGTGGAGTGTGACGCCGGCCAGGGCTTCAGCGAGGTGTTCCGGGGCCGCACCAAGCAGCACAACGTGACGCACCTGCAGGCGGCCACGTCGTACCGGCTGCGGGTCAGCGCGGTCAACGAGGTTGGCCAAAGGTCGGTGCGGGGCAGGGGAGGGGTGGCTGCCAGGCATGCCGGCGACGGGAGGTTTTGGTGAATTGGCTGTCGATCGGAGGGTGGAGTTGTGTCCAGTCTTTGTCTTTTTGTGGAGGTTTGGTGTCAAGGCATGTGGAAAAGTGTATACTTTGTGTGGTATGTTGTGACATACCACACCAGCCTGGTAGGCTGACAGAGGCGAACGGTTTTCTTGTGTCACTGTCTGGGGAGAGGTAATAGAAGTGATGTTTGATGTTGACTAGCAAGCAAAAAACACCGCGAGGATTCGATTCCCCGCTTTTCTCAGCCTGGTTTGACATACCTCTTAATCATGCCGACTTAAGAACAGGTGCTGGTTCCTGCTCATCACATCAAGCAGGCGCTTAGTGCCGTTCTGTATCGTGTGTCCCGCGTGAGGCCGAGCATCGTCCATCCCGCATCACGTCGATATTTGACGCGGCGCCGTGTCCTGCGTGCCCTGTCAGCCCGACCTCCAATTCATCCCGTGTGTTACATCGCCGCCGGGCGCCGTGCCGGACGCGCTCCGCTGACGGCGCGCTCTCTGGTCCGCCGCAGCGCCTTCTCGGAGCCGGTGTCGCTGCAGACGTCCGGCTCGGCGCCGCCGCCGCCGGCGCCGCCGCAGCTGCAGGAGGCCACGGCCACGGCGCTGGCGCTGAGCTGGCAGCGGCGCGCCTCGGACGACACGTTCACCGTGCACATGGAGGAGGAGCGTTCCGAGTACGGCTTCCTGGCGCTGTACAGCGGCCCGGAGACCAGCCACCGCGCCACCGGCCTGCGCCGCAACACCCAGTACCGCTTCAAGGTGAGGCGGGCGTCTGGCACCGGCGGCTGGGCCGTGCGACCGAATCGGCTGCGTGTCGTCCGTGGGAAGCGGGATTTGTCGCTGTTGTGCGACGTTGTCCCGGTTGTGAAATGCATTTAACGGCGTGGAATGGCAGACAAACTGAGGTTTCTTCGGGTGGGGGAGGGGCCTGGACGTCAGGCAACTGCCAGGGGGTTTCGATCGGCTTCATTTATAGAATGACATTGCAGACTTCATATAGTTGGTCTCCGTGGAGACATCACGTGTATAAATGGATATTTGTCAATATAGACGACTTTTACAAAGGCACGTGTATGGCTGAATCGGTCTCTATGGGGAATCCTCCCCGGTGGCGGGTGGCTCGGTACTGACATAGACAGAGGAGGCCGCATTTAGCACAGTTCCGGGACACGGTAATTCTTTGGCTGTCGGCGGCTATTTGTGGCTGGCTCACTAATCTTCGGGCCGGTATATCGGGTATCGGCGCTGGCGGCGCGTGATTGGGCTTGGCTCGACCGAGTCCTGGACCGCCTCCGCCCGGCCGTCGTCAGGGGACGGGCGGCGCCGTCGGCGACGTGCCCGCCACGTGCCACGTGCCTGCACTGACCGGGCGCCCTCGGCCGGCAGTTACGCGCCGTGAACGAAGAGGGCGCCTCGCGCTGGTCGGATCCGGTCAGCTACCGGACGCTGTGCACGGCGCCGGGGCCGCCGGCCAAGCCGCAGGTGCGCGGCCGCATCCACGCGCATCAGTTCCGGCTGCGCTGGGAGCCGCCGCACGACACGGGCGGCGCGCCCGTCACCGGCTACCGGCTGCTGCTGGAGCGCGGCGCCGGCTGGCAGGAGATCTACTGCGGCGCCGACCAGGAGCACACGGTCGAGGGCCTCGAGCCCGGCACCACCTACCAGGTGCAGGTGAGCCCCGCCGGGGAGTGCTGGGCAGGCGGGACGGGGGTCGCCCGGTGCCGTCCTGCTGTGGACGTGACGCGGTGGGTGGGATGCGGATTCGTGACGCTGATGTGACGTCCAGAGCGCTGGGAAACATGCTGACTGTGGCGTGTTGTATTTGGTGCTTTTTGTTAGTGTTTTTCGTCCGGTAAACGGCGATTCATGCCGTTTTTTATTCGTTATATATATATTTATAATATATATATGTATACGTACATCCGTACATGTTATTAGATGGCTGGATAGCGACTTGTTTTGGTGTTGATGCGAGCTGGACCGTGCGTTGTCCGTCCTCAGGTGCGGTGCGTAGGAGAGGGCGGCGTGAGCGGGCCCTCGGAGCCGGCCACCGTCACCACGGAGCCGGTCTGCCCGGGCCGCTGCGCCGCGCCCAGACTGCACGGCAAGCCGCGCGCCAACTCTTGCCACGTCAAGTGGGGTGAGTGTCGCGCTCCGTGGGCGCCCCTGAGGAGCTGAGCACTGAGAACTTCCGGAGTGTTCGTGTCCGGTGGTTGGACGGCACGAGACGGCGTCGTTGTCACCGATTACTGCGTTGTGGTCGCTGCGGTTTTCGTAGTGTCGTCGCTGACGTGCCGTGTGGCCCGGCGGCAGGCTATCCGGAGTACTCTGGCGGCTCGCTGGGCTCGCTGGTGACCAAGTTCGAGCTGGACCTGACGCCGCCCGACAGTGAGCCGACGCGCGTCTACAGCGGCCAGGACACGGAGTGCACCGTCTCCTCGCTGCTGCCCGGCCGGCCGTACCTGCTGCAGGTGAGCGCAGGCAGTGGACACGCGGGACGGACCGCGCGCGAGTTCGTCCGCTACTGCGGTCGCTGGAAGACGGTGCTGGTGTTGCCGACTGATGGACGCGGAAAGGCTGCCCCTTTGTGTGGACGCGTGGCGTAAGTTGGCGTGGTTTCTGGGCTGAGGTGCTCGCAGTGGCTCGCCATGTGGTCTTACGAACGTTGATATTGGTGTGCAGAAAGATTGGTCCATTCCGTTCTTGTGCTTGGTCCGAGTAGGCTTTAAGATGGGACGGCCTGCGTTTGATCTCGAGTTGTCTTTAGTGTATGACCAGACTCTCTTACCTGGTGATACGGAGTATGTCCCTCAGCCGTCGTCTCACTGTTTCTGCCGTTTAACCAGACTTCCGTTAGACCAGACAGTGCATTGTGCAGACTGCTGACCTGCCGGTGTCGTGTGTTCGGCCGCCGCTGACCCCGCCTCTGCCGGCAGGTGCGCGCCGTGAACCGGGTCGGCGCCGGCCAGTGGTCGGAGCCGCTGCGCCTGACGAGCGGCGCCGCGCCGCCGGACGCGCCGCCGCCGCCCGAGGTGACGGCGCGCTCGGCGCACGTGCTGCTCGTGCGGTGGCGCGAGCCGGCCACCAACGGCGCCGCCATCACCGAATATCGGCTCGAGTGCGCGCCGACCACCGGCAGCCAGCAGTTCCAGCCGATGTACGCGGGCGCGGCCGCGCAGCACGAGGCGCGTGGCCTGCTGCCGGCTACCGCGTACCGGTTCCGCGTGGCGGCGTCGAACGCGGCCGGCGCCGGGCCGCCGTCGGAGCCGGCCGTGGCGGTGACGCCGGCCGCCTCGCCGGCGGCCGTCACGGCCGTGGAGGCGGAGCCGGCCGCCACCAGCCTGGCGCTCAGCTGGGCGGCGCCGGCCGCGCACGGCGCCGACGTGCTCCACTACCTGGTGGAGGTGTCCGACCGGCTGCAGAGCACGGCCGGCCCGGAGACCAGGCTCACTGTGGACCACCTGACGCCGGATACCGTCTACAGGTGAGCGGCCACGCCGACTGGACAGGCTCGGGGGTGGTGCGAGAGCTGCTTAGATCGGGTGTTGCAGTGCGCTTGTTTTGGCTCTAGGGCTTGGTCTAGAGGTGGTGGTTGAATTGTTGGCCCCCGGTCTTAGTAGTCGTTCCTGGCTTCCTGCGTTTAAATTTTGTGGATTGTTTTGTGTCACATTATGTAGGTTGTCGAAACGCGCAGGGCTTTTAGTGTTGTACCCATGGTTCGTCTCGTACCCGCCGCACTGGAATCATTAAGGGGTGAGATACGCCATGTCTTTGCTGAGTATGTTCGCCGTGGTGCTGCAGGATACGCGTGCAGGCGGTGAACAGCGTGGGTCCGGGCCCGTTCAGCGCTGTGCACAAGTGGAGCACGCTGAGCCTGCCGCCGGCGCCGCCGCCGCTCGAGGTGACCCACACGGCGCACAACTTCGTCCGGCTCCGCTGGGGCGACGCCAAGCAGCAGACGGACCGCATCGTCTACTCGCTCGAGTGCGAGGCCAAAAACGGAGAGTGAGTGCGCTGGCTCGACGGGGACGTGTCCGTGGTGTGAGGACGAAGTGGAGCTTTGCGGTATGGCGGAGTCGAGCTCGCAGACGTGATACCTCCGTTTAGGCGTGTTGAGGCGTGGAATAGCCCTGAAGGCTTGCGTTGCGCATGCAATGCACTTGCGCGTTAACTAGATAGAATATCCGTGCACAGCGTAACTACTCGAAACCCCTGCCTTCGGAGTCGGACCGGGAATCGAACGATGCCATCGTGTCTTAGTTGAAGGGTTGCGGGAGTTTCCGTTCGTCTGCGGGTGTGCCGCTGCGTCGTGCCGCCGTCCGGGGCGCCTCCCGCCTGGGTCGGCCGCTGACGAGGCGGCGCGCCGCCGTGCCGCCAGGTTTTACGTGGTGTACGAGGGGAGCGGCACCCAGTTCAAGATGTCCCGGCTGGCCGAGGACACGGAGTACCGGCTGCGGATCTGCGCCGCCAACGAGGCCGGCGACGGGCCCTACTCCAACGTGATCAGCACGCGCACCACCCGGCCGCCGCCGCCCACCGTGCGCGGTATGTGTCGACCGTCGGCGGCCTCTCACGTGGGAGCGAGTGTCCGTGCGACTGGCGGATGGTCTCGTGACGCGGCGCTCTGCGCTGTGCTTAACTCTCTGTTTACTGTGGGAGTTTTTTATGAGAAGACGCTGTCATGTCTTGGGAAGTGTGTTTGTATGCGTCTTGTGCCGCCCGCCGGTACTGGTGGTCCAGCGTGCCAGCTCTTCTGGTTGACTGTCGGCCATTCGGTGATTGTTTCCGTCTCGTTGTCCTTGTCGATTTTGTTATGTGTTTGATGGCGATGGCGTAACGTGCCGACGACCGCGAAGTCGGAAGGCTGACTGTTTGACATTAGCTTCATTTCTCCTCTCCCGCCTCTGACTGCTGACTATGACTGACGGCCGCCATCAGTGACCTGCTGGCGGCCCCTGACCGCTGGCCGCTGACCGTTGACCGTTGACTGTCGGCCGCCGCCAGGTCTCCGCGTCGTGGATCGGACGGAGCGCAGCTGCCTGCTGGAGTGGCTGCCGGCCAAGCCGACGTCCGGCCAGTCGGGCGACGGCCTCTCCTACCAGCTTCAGCTGCAGACGCAGCATCGTGACGCAGAGTTCCGCACGGTCAGTGGTCTGCGGCGAAAGGGGCGTGGGCGCGGGTAGCCGAATGCAAAGGACTGGGACGGGGCTGACCCATCCGTGAGTTCCTGTGACCTTCTCAAAGGTGCCTTTACTGCCGCGGACGTGACAACGTGAAATTTTCTTGGTAATCCGGAAGCTGTTGCCAAACAGCGGCAGAGGATAAACCCGTCGCTAGATTTGTTTTGTCTCCGTTCTGTGTTGTATTCAGTTTGTGTTGATCCGTGGTCGTGGGGCTGCGTTCGCCCCGAGCTGCGTCCGCCCGAGCCGGCCCCGCCCGGCGACGCCGCCTCCGCGCGAACCGACGTCGGCCTCGACTCCGGCAGGTGTACACGGGGCCGGAGGTGTCTCACCAGCTGACGGCGCTGGAGCCGCAGCGGGACTACCTGGCGCGTGTCTGCTGCGTCACGGCCGAGGGCGCTCGCGGCCCGTACACGGCCGCGCAGCGCTTCAGTACGCCGGCCGCGCCGGCGCCGCCGCCGGCCAGCCGCGTCCACGGCAGCCAGCACGTCGCCCGGGTATGCTCCGCTCGGGCTGTCTCGCGGAGAACGCTTCTAGCGAGTAGTGTCTGCACGTGGACGATCGGCGTCCGGCCGGTGCGGCTTCTGCTCGTCTGTGTCTTTGACTCGTCTCTTGCTCCGTACCGGTGTATGATTTAGATTCCTGTGTCTTTCCTGTGCATCGGTCTCCGCTGTGTGCTGTGTGCAAGCAATAATACGTGCATTGGCCTGGCCTTTCCCGTAATTTGTCTCCTTTTCTCCTCCATTTACGTTCTGTATTACCCCGCTTGTACGTCTCGTATTCTCGCCATTCCTCTCGCCGAACTATAGCTAAGTCTTCTGCACAGCTCGTCGCGTTTGTTGGATTTTGTTTGAGTTGTCTCACAAGTAGCGTCGGTTTTCATAACGGTGTCTCCCGCCGTGCCGTCGCAGCAGTTACCGGATATGACGGCGACTCTGCCCCGTCACTGGGCGCCGTCTGCCGCCGTCTGACCTCGCTCCTTGTCGCCGCCAGGTGGCCGAGAAGAAACCGTGGACGGAGCAGCAGTGGGCCGTGGCCATCCTGGGCGCGTTCGGCGCGATCGCCCTGGTGCTGGCCGTGCTTGTGCAACAGATCATGGTGCTGCTCTCGTAGGGCGGCGCGGGCCGCCCCTCCGACCGACCCCTCCCCAGATATGGTCTATTTTATTACGTGGTTGTACGCCGTCTGTGTGTCTCAATTTTAGCTGGACGCAGGCCGCCTGTCGGTTCGCGCTGCCCCTGCCGCTACCCGTGACTGTCCTCCTCCCGCGACGCCGGCCGCCGCCCCTGCCCGGACGGCCGACACCGGTCAGGGACCGTCGGGGGACCCGGCTGGCGGCACACACAATCGCGCGCGCGCCCGCCGTGCGCCGCGACATGACCACGTACTGGCGCGAGAAAACTATTTAAAATGACGCCCGCACGGAAGCCAATGTAAAGGAGATACATGTATGAAATCCTTATATAACGTACAGCATGCCTCGTGCGTGCTTCAGTGTATGCATGCGCGCGGCCGGCAGAGGGCGTGACCGGCCTGCGGCAACGCGCGCGCCTCTCCGTGCGCGTGCACGTGCATGTACATAAGTGTATGTGTTTATGCGTTATCTATGGGGGCAGTCCGGCTGCGGCCGGCTGCGTGCGGGCTCTGTTTTCAAATGTTCCGTAGATGTGGCTCTGAGACAATCCGCTGGCGCCTTGAGTGTGGCTCGTGTGTACAAAATGAATTCTGCATTTAGCGCCGCCACGTCCGCGCCGGGCCGGCCGTTCGGTTTTACTTCGTTGCGCGTTGCGTGCGGCTGGCGACGCCGAGACGTGGGCCCGACCTGACATGGCTGGCCTGGGCCGGGCCACGCCCGGCCTCGCAGTCGGCGGCGGCGACGGCGGCATCGGCGCACCGCTAGTTTTATTCTGTTTGTCTCCCTCGGAGGACATGCACGCAAGCATCCATTCCAGACAAGGCACAAAATCGTGTTTTCTGAGAGAAATTCCCGTTATCAAATAGCTTTACAAGAGGGATTGTTTATCGAGCGTTATACTGCTATTGAATATATATTTCTTGTTATAGCACTGCTTGATCCGTGCGACGGTGGCGCTCGCGTGTCGGTGGTTTCATTTGCTGACAATCGTGGCGGCCTGTTCTCGGCGCCCCTCTGTCCCCGCCTGTCTGCTGGCCGGGGGTGGCCCGGCCGCGCCCCGACTGCTTCCTGCGGCCGACAGGCGGAGCTCGCACCAAGTATTACGTGGTCGGCGTGGACTCGCGACATTCAGACACACACGGACACACAGACGTACACACACACACGTCATGCCTATATATAAATCGGCTATATTCTGTTGTCTTGATGCATTCCAAAATAAACATGCTATGTTGATGCTGTTTTTCAAAGCACCGGACGGGCTTAGGAGTTGGAACCTTTACTGATACGTGAGCCGGAACTGACCATCTTAGCTGAACTGAAAAACTGCAAGTGGAAACCAGACACGGCAAAATGGACCAACGAAAGTGGCCAGATTCGGCACTCCCTAGTTCACTCACGGTGCCAGTGGTCCGTGAAGAACAAGAACGCATGGAGGATGAGGGGAGGTTCCACCCAGCCAATATTTTATGAACGTAATTATCGGCCCTTCGGAATTGAGTGGAACAAAAATATTTCGAGAATGCCCTTGTCACTTAACTGAGAACTGCTATTGCGAAGCTCCAAGGTATTTGATGTGCCGAGGATCGCCGACAGTCGTCAGACAAAGCTTGTGCGGAAATGGCCGAGGAACACGGCTAGAGGGTTTTTAAAGTTGTGCAGGCGGCAAGCTTCACCAGAAATAGGGACGAAGTTCTGTTTGTCGTGGGAACCAGGTTTGTGAAGAACGATGCTGTTGGTTTGCATAGCTCTGTACCAAATTTTATGGTGCCTTTCCACTATTTTATGGCGCATATAATACATGTGTAGCGCAACAGAAATAAACGCGCGACCTTTCGATGCTCCCGAGCGTGTTTCGAAGGTGGGAGGCGTTGCTTGAAATGGGAAAACTGGAAGTAGTCGTAGGTCCGTTGACTGTTGACATCGGATAGTGTACTGGGACTCAGAAGGTTTTCATGTTTTTCCTATTCATGACTTTATGGAATCATACATACCTGGCTGTTATGTGCTGAATGCGGTTTTTGAAACAATTTGGCTTGTGTTGCACGCTGTGGCCAGATCTGCAATTTTGGGTAGAAAATGACACCTAACCATAAAAAGTCAGGTCCTGATTGTGAAAACAGCTACATCTGAACATCATGCTGGCCATTAATTGCATGAGTTCAGATCATGATGTTGCATCTTTACCTTGCAAGATTCAGCCATAATTCAAAATGTCATTAGGATTCACTGATGACTTTCCCCAGTTTTTTCACGTTCTTTGTGGCTGTTGGCAACCGTCATTTTTGCCATGGCTACTGAAGTCTGTCCATCTTTTGTTTTTGTGACATCTTAACACCCAGTGCAGAATGAATTTGGCCTCACTGATATTTTAAGATGCTTCGCATAGCATGGAACATGCCAGGCATGTCATGGTTAACATGTTTTTGCTCATGCCACAGGTTGATGTGAGACAGGATAGCATGGAGTTTTCCGCACCTGTCCGTTGTGGATTGGTGGCAGTTTCTCCTGATGGTGCATACCTGGCAACGACACTTGGCATCCGCCTTACTGTCTTTAGTGTGGCGGCCCAACAGGAAGTTGTTGCTTTTATCTGCCTGGATGATCCACAGGTATGATTTGAAATCGAACAGTCATCAGGAATTCTTCTATAGGGAGAACTGCTGTCATTGGTGAACCTGGCTGTAAGGCTTTCAATTTAAAACTCCACCTATATGCATGAAGCACCAGCCATACCAGTAAGCTGCCATGTGTAACCACTAGCATTTTATAAGATTCAGCTAGCAGACATTGATGTATTGTATGCAACCTGCTCAGTATGAGCCTGTCAACATCTTCCAGAGCAGATGGTGTGAGTGCAAAATGCTGCAAAAAAATTGAGGTTTCCATCATGCCTCTTCCATATAGTGAATGGCAACCTAACCATCAGACTCATCCCAGCTGTGAGGAAGGATGTGCCAGTTATACTGAAACCCAAGGGGAAGGCAGATGACAACCCTGCCAATAAGTGCCTTATTGCCATTTTGGTATAATGAAAACTGGGGTGTATCAGACAAAAACAGCCAGCAGCCAACCTCAAGGCACCAGTTACTGGCTGCTGCACAACCCAGATACCAAAAACAGCACTCCGCTGAGACTGCACTGAGCGTCATCACTGGCTGCCTTCTCCATGCAATGGACAGTGGTGAAATTCCAATTTTGATCCTTCTCCATCTTTCCCAATGTTTTGATGTCAGGCATCACCAAAACGTTCTTGAGAAAATCGGATTCTGTGGTGGAAATACTCACTGGTTCACTGACTGTTAAGCGGGACACAGCGAGTGCGAGGCGGTTCAAATATTTACTCTCGTCCGAAGAATAAAATCATAAAATCGAGGTATTTCAATGGAAAGCCTCAGCTGTGCGTTGTCCGTGTTGTTTGCGAACGACCTGAGTCTGCATCCACCTGACATTGTCACCATTGTTCAGTCTGCCGATGACACGAAATATTTTGGTCAAGGGCAAAAAAAAACAGGATTGGGCAAATATCATTTGCCTCATGGAGCTCTGGATTCTCCTTCCAATCGTTTTGCCACAATGGCATGAAGGTCAGCAATGCCAAGACTCAGATGCTGATGCTGGGCACACGGGCAATGTTGCGGAACACCTCTCCTGTCACAGTGACTTTGTGGGACCATAATGGTTTGTGCTCGGACAGTGAAAAACTTGGGACTTGAAAGGATTTTCATTTCAACTACTAGGCGCATATCGATGCCATGCCATGGCTTCAAAATGCACAGATGTTCTGGTGACTCAGTCATGCCCGCCACGTTTTGCCTGCGAACACACTGAAAATCATCGTGCAGGCGCTGGTGCTGTCTGTCATTCGCCACTGTATGAGTGTGTATGGGTCATGTGGCGTGTTTCAGGTCTGTTGCCTGCAGAAAATCCTTAACTTTTGTGCATGAGTTGTCGGTGATCGGAGGTCATACGACCAGACGTGCCTGGATCCCAATGGAATGCGGGTTATCCCCGTTTTGTATGCACTGTTGACCTGGGCGGGTCGCTGCCGGAAAGGTCGTGTCCCTCCGGAGCAAAGCGATGCCCAGGTGATGCAAGACTCAGCCTAGAATCCGACTCAAAACGAAGACAACCTGCATTTCGTCGGGATCCCGGTACTTGACTGCTTGTGATCACATCTCACATGCCATTAAGCATCTCGACTGCATGCGAATTAATCGAATACCACACCGTGCACGCCGTCCAACATCAGGTAATCCCGAGTACGTCTGCGACACCGTCGGACAGCGCGCCTGTGAGCTACCTGACCACAACACCCGAAACGCCGGCCACTTGACACAACCTCGAATCCGAACCGAAACCGGCAGGCGCAGACTCAGGGGAGGGGGAGGGTCGCGATGTTTAAACGTCTCAAGATGGGTCCACGCGTTTTGTTGTTCAGAGTCAGTCTGAAGCGTGCAATACTGTCTAGGCGTCTCTGAAGTCTCTCGTTTATGTACATTGGTCGTGTGTGCTTGGTGCCTGGTTGGAGTGATGCCCAAGCCTTCACCGTCATCTTCATCGTTTTATCTTCATTTCACGTGCCAGGTGAAAAAGCCAACGTCGTGGACTGTCGGCGAATATGCATCTGAATCTGAATCTGAATGAAGTGAATTACATAAATAGATTGGTTTCAGAGTTGCAGATTATATCGAAAATCGATTTTCTGAGCTCAAACAGTGATTTGGTCAGAAGGGGATTTTACATTCTGCTAGTAGAAATGTTAGTTTATAAGCATGTAAATCCAAAACGACAACTTTAAATTGATTGTTGCATCCCAGAAAGGTGCATTTGTTAATCGTGTGGTTATATATGACATGACCCATTGCCTGTCACATAACATAAATGTTTGCCTTTGTGGGTATAAGTTTCATCTAAATGTGGTTGCTGATATAACATGCATATTTTTATTTTTGCCTTGGGTAGGCAGTCACCCAAAGCCTAGTCTTAGTTTAGGATATGTGGTTTCTTACTTTCCTTCTGTAAGAAAATGAAACATTAAAATCAGATAATCAGTACATCTGCTGGTATATTTAATGAAGAAATAAACATCAATCTTGCAGAAAAGCATTATGTTTTCTGTACATGCTGTAGCATGTACAGTATAGCTGTACAGCCTGAAGTGTAGGGGTTGATGTTTGACGTGATTCTGCTTTTCTCGCATTTTTATGTTTGATAACAGTATGTGTAAAATGCCCAGGAGCGTTTCTGTTTTATCTAAAGACACCCAATGGCCGTTTCTCCAAACCTGGCGATGGCTGTCATCGTGTCATTACGGGTACGCTACCTCCAGCATGTAAGTTTTATGGGACTCAGGTAACGGAATCAGCTGCAGCGTCTATGGACGGCGTGTTACAACAGAGTAGGCTGTGCTCCAGGCATCGATCAGAGCCTGTGCTCCGTGTGGCCGGCAGCACCTGGAATGGTCCGCTGACTCGAGCCTGTGATCCGTGTGGCCAGCAGCAACTGAAATGGTCCCTGACTCGAGCCTGTGCTCCTTGTCGCCGGCAGCACCTGGAGTGGTCCGCTCACTCGACTCTGTGTTCCGTGTGGCCAGCAGCAACTGAAGTGGCCCCTGACTCGACTCTGTGCTCCGTGCGGCCGGCAGCACCTGGAGTGGTCCCCTGACTCGACCCTGCTGCTGACGGCCGTGTACTCCCGGCGCGCCGTCCAGCTCTGGAGCATAGAGGACGCCGACTGGCGCTGCCGGATCGACGAGGCGGACAGCGGCCTGGCCGCGGCCCGCTGGGCGTCCACCTCCCGACACGTGCTCACCACCGCCGAGCTCAGCGTGAGTGTTGAGCACCGCCCTCCTCCCGATACGTGCTCATCACTGCCGAGTTCAGCGTGAGCACTGGCTACCGCCCACCTCCCAACACGTGCTCACTACTGCCGAGCTCAGCGTTAGCACTGAATACCGCCCACCTCCCGGGACGTGCGCACCACTGCTGAGTTCAGCGTGGGTGTTGAGTCCACGTGTTTTGAGTGCCGCCCACCTCCCGGCACGTGCTCACCTTTGCCGAGCTCACCGTAAGTGTTTAGAAACGCCCTCTCCTCGGCGTGTGCTGACCACTGCCAAGCTCGTCATGAGTGTTGAGTACTGCCCACCTCGCGAGATGTATTCACCACTGTCCATCCCAGAGTGCCTGTGTATCAGAACGCACGGCAAGAACTTAGAAACATGAACTCGGTAGTCGCCAGATCTATGAATGCGTTTTCGTTATAAAGACATACTGTGTTTGGCATGAAAACAGTCTGTAGACATTTGTACAGATCAACAAACTCATCGTGTGTAGATCAATCGATTGCCGCGCTATTTTTGCCGATGATCTTCAAAAATGGTTCGCGACCTCCCTGCGCATTGCGCCTCGCTAGTGACCACACGATCCGACCGTCTGTCTGCCGGCCCCAGCTGCGCGTGACGGTGTGGTCGCTGGTGGACAAGCGGGTCTGCTACATCAAGTACCTGAAGGACATGGCGCACAGCCTGGCGTTCAGCCCGGACGGCGAGTACCTGGCCGTGGTGGAGCGGCGCGCCTGCCGGGACCACGTCAGCCTCTTCAGCACCGGCTCCTGGGATCTGGTCAAGGTGAGCACCGCCCGACGGCGACCGCGCCCTGCCGCTGTCTGCCCCTCCGTGCCAGCCACTTCAGCACCGGCTTCAGGGACCTTTAGTCAAGGTGAGGACCGCCAGGCGGTGACCCTATCCTGCCGCTGTCTGCCTCCCTGTCCCTCCACCGCCGGATGGTGACGGTGCGCCGAACTGCTGCTCTTTTCCTCCGTCCCTCTGTTTCTGTTGCTGTCTCGATCTCTGTGCTCCACTTGCATCTCTATATGAAGTTGAGCACATAAATCCGTTGGAAGTCGTTGGAATGATAATCTCCTTTCATACTGATAAACATGAAGGTAAAAGTGCAACATTGAAGACCCTCCCGGTCTTGACCAGGCAGAAAATGATGAAGAATCTCCAAGAACCCGATGCATATATTTTATCAGTGCAGCATTCTCAAACATGGAATGTACGTTGTTTGCCAACGAAACAAACACCCGGCTGAATTTTTTTACGCTTTTATTTGGATTTGTAGTCGTCACCACATTAGAAACGTTCCAAACATTTTCTCAGACCTCGCCTTCATAATTTTGGGCTGCATATTTTTAGGGAATTGGGCACTTAACCCTATTAAATTCTTGTAGCTAAGCTTATCCTCGATACGTGTTTTTTCAGGTAGGACATTACATAACTCGATCTCCCGTTAAGCTTCTAATTTTTTGAAACAAACAAAATTCGGGGGCGTAATTTTTTTGTTTCCATGTACTTTTCTGAGTATCTTCAGATAATCATTGCTAGGGCCGGTGTTCGTTTTGCATACTTTTAGGAGCTGGTCATGGATTATGTGCAAAACATATGCAGGTATTTTTGGCCACTCTCCGACATCCTACACTTCTTAGGATACCCCTGTGTTTTATGATTTAACAATGGACTTGAGTGTATTTTTCGGAAAGGGCTGTCAGTGTCTTCGCAAAAAAAGTCGGATGCACATCCATTGCCAGGTAGCGGACGTAAATTCGCCGAAGCACAGGGCGGGATCAAAATCTTCCTCGATTGATCTGGTTTACACGTTTTAGAAATCACTTGTGTTTGATCGCTTATGTCTAAAATGCGTTATACGTAAGTATCTTATATATCCAGTGCTTCTGAAATACGTCAAATAAATTATTGTAAATAGTAAAAAACATCAATCCGCTAAATTTTGGTGGCAGTCAGTGATACGACTGTTAGCCATAGTATGGCTGGGGTTTCCGCTCCCGCTGCCCCCCCCCCCTTCCACCTCGTTCGTGATGTTTTGTCGACGAAAACCTGACACGTTCGGCTGGGGCCGAGAGATTGATAGAACTGTTTCATTTCGAAAGCTCGGTGGTCTGACGTGCGACAGAGACACAGTAATTTACCAAGTCTTCGTTGCCTTTAAGCAGATATGGTTGCTGCGGTAACCAAGAACGTTTCCTGGGTTCCTTGTAAATTTTGTGTACCGATGAGCGCCATATGGCCCACTAATCGGAGCGCCCAGTCAGTAGCAAGAACAACGAATTTTCTCCAAACTATGGAAACCAGACTAAATTCTGTAGCAGTATTTACGACTTTGCAATGTTTGTGACCTTTACCCACCGCTGACAAGGTAGGTGCAAGACATTCATGAAGAAATGCATTGCCTGTGAGTGAGTTTAATAAAATCCGTACAGCTTAGCCCGCGCCAGTGGATGCTTGATCTTGTGCAGTATTTTCTTAACACACCCAACGGTTCGTTATGTGATTTGTCGAGACCAGTGCGTGGGGAACGGAGAGTCCTAATGGAATGCGACTGATGTATGTTGGATGTTACGGATGAATCTTTCCTTGATTTTTTGGAGCAAAAGGGCGTATAGTTATCTCAGAGATTTTTCGCTCTCTTGAAAAGCTTTGTTGCTGGATGCGCACGGAGGTTGCCCCCGTGGTAACCTCTATGGTAACCTGCCAGGCCTATACCTGCTGTGTGGCAAACATCGAGTTTCGACAGTGACTAAAAGGAGGCAGCGCTTTGCGATCTGAAACGGAAATGGTCTCCAAACCACGGAGTTGCCGTATTTTTGCCTTTAGGACAAGTGGAGGATCGCTCAACGTCAACTGGTTTGGCACATGGAGTAAAAAGAAAAAAGTGCGGTTTCCACCACATTCATGGTGTCAGGGTAAGGATCAGCAAGCAATCTCTGCTCAGGATGCATCCCCGTCCCGACGCCTTTCCTTCCCTGCATTTGGACGAGACTGATGGGTAAACCATGTCATGAACGATAATCATGAAACATCAGGATTACATCGGTACATATTTGAAACTTTCCCTTGAAGTTGTGAGGAAAGATAGGAAGACTTACGATTTTTTCGTGCGGAAATAAATGGCCATACATCATTTGCCGGAGCCTGTTCGCATGAGTTTGCGCATTGCGATTTGGGCTTTCGCAACACAGCACTGCTTCAGCGGAACGTGCACACCCGTTCTCACGCGGGGCGAAACCCCAGCGGCAGTGTTGCCAGCCCCCGCCGTCTGCAACGACCCCACTGGCGTTTTCCTTCTGGCTCGTGTTCCCCGTGAGTAGAGTAGACATGCTCCGGCCGGCCGTGCCACCACACGACCGGTGACGTCACACGGCCCGCTGCAGTATAAAGACCCCACCGCCGGACGGCAGGCCAAGTCACAGCCGACTCTCAGCCGACAACAGCCCTGTCCGGCCACAACATGAAGACGTTTTCACTGCTTGCCCTGTTCTTTGCCCTCTTCGCTGTCTGTATGGCCAGCCCAGGAGGCTACGGCCATGGCGGAGGGTACGGTCACGGAGGAGGCTACGGCGGATACGGAGGAGGCTACGGCGGACACGGAGGAGGCTACGGCGGCTATGGAGGCGGCTACGGCGGATACGGTGGCTACGGTGGAGGCCATGGCGGGCATGGAGGCTATGGAGGCTACGGTTACCACGGATAGACGGCCACACTGTTCGGCGGTTTTGACCAGACCTGGAGTTTTAATATTCCGCGACGTGGTGCACGCGGTCTCTCTCTCTTTCGTGCATTGTCTGTAGCAGCCTGGTGATCTGCTTTGGTGATGTGGCATTGCGTTATCATTTAGCCAAAAGCAATAAAGAACGTTCAGTGTTTTCATTGTGTTCTCCGCACAAAGTTACCAGACGTCCTTTGTACACGAGTTGTATCGGAAACATTAAAACAGTGGATCCGTGCGTCGCAACGGTAGCGATTTGCCGCGATGGCACATTTTCCTGGTGCGACCTCTAGTGTTACGGTGGCCGTCAAGTGAGTAGTCGAATGACGGTTATGTGATTTTCTTGCGTGTAAGTTACCTTGACTGTGTTCACTGCTGCAGTATATTTCTGTATGAAATTATACATTCTGAATTCCCGGAACTTGCATTACTGATGCAAGGCTGTAGACTTGTCGCGGAAACAAACAGGATATTCTGATCCGGTATTTTGGCCTGATTTGGTTCTGTGCACTTGCTGAATGATTGTTTTAATGCCAGCTGAAAGAGGTGTGGACTTTTTGAAGACTAATGAATGTGTTGTAAGCTCAGTGACTTACGTTTGCGTATTCTGCCAATGGTCACATGTCGTGATCACAACATTTACGTTTTCTGGAATCATGGGCTAACACCACTGCTGTCAGAATTTTGTCGAAATCTAAGGCGTATGAGCATGCTGTCATGCACAGCCTGGATTGAATTACCGCGAACTAAACAATCGCCCCTTTATATCTTGACTGGTTAGCGGAAAACCTCGCAGAAGTTCACTGTTGAGGAATTGATGTGGCTGAGGGCTGAAGATGTTAGTGTTGTCATGTCTATCACGGAGCTGTTAGCGGAAAGGATTGGAATTAACCATCGTTATTGCTCTTTCCAGTAGGCCATTTTGTGGCGCGTTCCAGTTATTTTGAGCTCGAGTAACGTCATTGGCCTTATTTTGACCCCTGGGCTTTCAAACCCGACTGTGTGGTCGAGATAATGACGGGAAGTCCCGCTCCAAGAATTGGCCTGGTATCGCCAGGCGAAAGAAATAGACAGACCACATTTATTCATTTGAATGACATTAGTCATACAAGCTAACGATTGGTGCAAAAGTGAAATACTGAAATCGAAGCACCTCTCGGTGACATTAATTATGGATTATTGAATCACTACGCTAAACGCCATCGCACCCGACGGGCCCGCGTACCCGTGGCAGCCGATATCCTGTCGCCACACCCCGTCCACCGCCCCCGCTGAGTCGTCAAACCTCCCAGATTTCAGGAGGTGCTTTTGAAACGTTCCGGCTACCATCCGGCCCTCAGCGTCGGTTAGTCCGGTGCCGTAGATAATAGTGCATGTTTTTCCGACGACGAAATAGCGAGAAAGTCAAAATGCGGGATATGAGAAGTCTCCGCAAACAGAAGCCGTCGTAAGATGGAGTAAATTGAGCAATGCGAAACGAAATGACACACAGAGTCAGATGGGTGGCCGCAGAGACATTTCGGAGGCTACAGAGATAAATCCAAAGTGTAGATCATGCCAACGACGTCATGGCTGGATATCCTGGAGGGGGAAAGGGGGCGGGGAAGGGTTTTGACTACCACTGGTCAGAATTTTTAACATTAGGCCCATGGCAGTGACTGAAAAGAAGCGATCTGAAACCATATTCGACTCCCTTATAGTTCTCGGAAATATCCAGCCATGACAGGTCACAGTGCAAGCTTCCGCTGAGCCAGCACGATGCCGTGACATGACGCGTGTGTGCTGCCTTTGTAATGAAGCGCGTTTTCTTTTCTTGGGGGGGGGGATAAATTGAAAAATGTGCAAAAAATGCAAAAACGCCCAGTGGACCATGCAATGGACATTGATTTTCCCTCGGCTGGCTAGGTAAAAATTGCAAACTTGATTCACATGTTGACTTTTTACAACCCATTTACGCACTAACCTGATGTTGATGCATAACCTTTCTGTTTATACGAGATAATGCAAACCGAAAAGTGTTGATTTTCGTTATTGTGCGTGCCGAACATCCCTGTTTAGGCAAGAGCAAGGGATTCCCAATGGCCATCCCTTTGTGGTACTGGTATGGCAAAATGGTATTTTAGTCAGCGAAACGTGACACATGGTCACGTGTATTAGAGGCAACATAGCAGGTTTGGTTTTAATGTAGGACGCAACGGGTCATCTGAAAACAAAATGGAAATTTTAAAATATATCTGCGTGAGGTACAGCGTTTAAAAATGTGTTGTCATTCTGTGGGATACTAATTAATAGCTTTGCAACATGTTATATGAGCAGGCTTGTAGAACACTAATGTTTTAGACAGAGCTGACTTGTCGTCCATGCAGGTATGTAACAGTGGAATGAACAGAGGAATAAGGACGAGCTGTTCCGACTGTTAACGACGATCCTAAGAAACGTGTCTGTCTGCAAACGTCGAGAATCCAGGAATGCGATTTTGAAGAGCGTGGTTGTCTGCGTGTTTGGCTCCTGCATTTGACGTGCTATTCCATGCTTGAAAATTGCGCTTTAATTGATCTTTGCTTTATTTATTGGTTAGTCATATCCACACTGTCGCCACTTCTGTATGCATGAAATTATGACCCTAGTACCAATGGACTTGATGACCAAATACCAATGAATACCTTTTGGCCAGCTGAATTTATTTTCAAAAACTGACCAAGGCGGAGCATACCCTGGAAAAGGTATCAGCACAAGAGAAATGGGCAATGGCGAACGCCTAACCTCTGCGAAAGTGATAAAAGACGAGGTTGGCTCGGTTGCGAAAAATGTTTCGTCCATCTTGCCCGGCAGTTGTTCGGTCCTTTACTGGGTGGAGACCGTTGTTGACACTCATGCCCGACAAGGCTAGCGTTTAGCCGTGGTAGCCGTATCCTCCGTGCCCGCCGTGGCCTCCGCCGTAGCCGCCGTACTTCTTGTGGCCGTAGCCGCCTCCGTGTCCGCCGTAGCCACCTCCATGACCGCCGTAGCCTCCTCTGTGTCCGCCGTAGCCTCCTCCGTATCCGCCGTAGCCTCCACCATGGCCGTAACCTCCTGGGCTGGCCATACAGACGGCGAAGAGAGCACAGAACAGTGCGAGCAGCGAGAATGCCTTCATATTGTGGCCGGGCAGGGCTGCTGTCGGCTGAGAGTCGGTTGTGAGTTGGCCTGCCGTCCGGCGGTGGGGTCTTTATACTGCAGCGGGCCTGTGTGACGTCACCGGTCGTGTGGTGACACGGCCAGGCGGCATGCGTTGGCCCCCTGCTTGCACGTGACACGGTGGTGTCGCGGGCAGGACAGTTTGGCGTCACTGCTGTCTGGTCACGGCCCCACGCTGGCGCGCGCGCCGTCGACCACCGTCCGCTCCTCACGAGCAGCGGGCAAATTTATCAAAAGATGGGACCTTGCACATTTCTACACAGCGCTCGTGACTCTGCTGTTCCACGATCTTAGCTGTCACTATTGTTGCACATAGGGCCTGATCCCACTATTTGCGAGGCATTCGTTGTCATTTGACGTTAAGCTGGTGCCGCCGCAACTTCGGTGCAGATTCGGACGGACTGAGCGTTGGTGATTTTGAGACGAATGCTCCGTGAGTAATTTTGTAATACTTTTGTTTGGAAGTTGCCCTGGTGGACGCCACATGTCATCATTACAGCTTTCGTTCAGTGAAACCATTGCCTTCTTACGTGCCACCGGTCGAAATGAATGCTACGGCGTGAGTCCAGGAACATCATTTAGTACCCCAGAGTTGTAGGGAGAACCAGGACTCAAATTTTGTTCATTTCCTTTCATTTCATTTATTGCACATGTGAGGCCTCGTGGAGCCGGGGCGAAAGAAAAATAATATGTTAGCAAATTAAAAGAAAAGCATAAATATGACGAAGATGATATAAAGGAGTTAGGACTGGGCCTTTCGCTGAGTTCTCATTAACGTCGCACCCCTGCACGTGGTCATTTTACTTCACAGCAGCGATGTTGCCACAAGTTTCTTCGATACTTTTTAAAGATAACGCTGTGCTTTTTATTGCTGTAAGTATGCAGCGGATGGTCCTCATTTAGACACAAACAATGGGAAACGAGAGGCATACGAAATCCAACCATTTGTTCTTGAAGAATTTCACGCTTTTTTCGATGTCTTACCAGCGCCAAGGCAATGGCACTGGCGACTGGGCGAGGGAGTTGCTTATTCCTAAGAGCCGAAATTTGCTCTCGCATGAAACTCTGGTTGGAAAATATCCGTAACAAAAAGAATGCCAGTCATAACTAGCATCATAATCAGTAGTGTCAGTAAGGAGAATTTCAATATTTTTTTACCGTGATGCGGAATGGGCGTTGTCGTAGTCGTTTTCACAACGGTGATAGTGCGGAAAGTGTGGCGGGCAAATGCTTCGTACAGGTCATTGGTGGAGGCTGGAGAAGGAAATAAATGCATTGTAGTGTTCAGCCATCTGTGTTCTGTTACGCGATGTACTTTGTATCGTTCGTCGTTTCGACCCGTCCCATTGGACTGTTTCTAAAAGTTCGCCTTACAGTCAGACAGTTGAATCTAATGGCTAGCCTCTGTGGTTTGGTTGGACAGCTTCTCAATTCCGGCAACCATTTAGTTACCCGCTAACGAGATTTGCGACATATGTGGATAGCAGTTAACGGCAACCAGATGTGCTGCCTAAAATCCCCAGTACCTGACCGTTAGTTCGTACAGTACGTGCACCGCCCGCAGCGGGTTCGTTTACGGGTGTTTTTAAATTGTTTACTTTGTCATCTAGTGTTCCTTAATAAGCCATAACCATTGGCTCAAATTAAGCATAAATTGACCGTGTTCATTATTTTTAGCCAGCACTATGAAGCAAGGTTTTTACGTAGTAATCCACTTCTGGACTAATTGGGCCAGTGCCAGATTTTAAAACAGGATATTGTCCTGATTGCACATGTGTAAAGTTTTTCTGCTCCAATGCCATGTACTGTGTTTTATCTGTCTTAAGGTTTAGACTTCGAAATTCAAAGATAATGCCAATTCGAACGTGATGTCACATGTAGGCGAAGTTGGTGGAGAAGCTCAAACAAACAAAGATGAAGGAGCCTAGACTGCGAGCTCTGCGATAAGAGTACGACGCACTGCCCTGGGGTACGGCAGACTACCAAAAACATTTTACAAGACCTGTTGACAACACGGAGAGACGTGCGATAGAAAAATTTTGTCAGGAAAATGGGGAGCGAAGCCTGGGGACGAATGAAACTCCGTAACTTGTGCTATTTGGTACTTACTCGCCCACATGTGGCTTAAAAATCTAGGAAGCCAGTGCTGTGCGTTTTGATGCGTTGTGCGATATTAAAACGCAATTTCTGTGTTTTAATTGTTCTGCATATTCCCTGCGTTTAAGTTAAATTTTAACCAACACATTCTGGATGAAATGCCAATGGGTGGCACGTTTCGAATCATTGTCCCAGAAACTTTTAATGCGGCGACTTTCAAGCAAATCCAGTTTTCACGCGAGAATTCCGTTGCCAGTTGTTGCGAGAAAAAATATAATCACCAGAAGGGAGCCAAGAATAACCCATATGACTAGTGGTATTGACCCCATTCCCGGCAGGGGGGCTGAATTCGCCCCCCGGGTTTTTTTGCTTGCCAGTTGCAGAGTTTTTGACGCAGCTCTACGAAACTTGGTGACTTTTCGTAGCTATTCTTTCTACGTATTGCGAAAAAAATTCAACATTTTATTTTGCTCAGGGGCGGAGTCAGGCAACGTTTTTGGGAGGCACCTCAGGCCATTTTTAACCATGTTAAGGGTAAAAGGAAAATGATTGCCAAAAAATAGCATTTTTAAGATAACACTCAAAACTTTATATGGATGTACAGCTAAATAGTTGGGCAACGCGCAAATGCGTTTTTCTTATCTGAGGTCACTTTACAAGGTCAGGTCAAGGTCAAAAGTCAAAATTTGCTTTTATAGTAATAATTTCGGTGCTACTTTTTGCAATGCCAAACCCGGAATATATATGACGTAGAAGAGTGCCCTCTACTTAAGAATCAATTTTCAGCGTGATATCAGGTCGGGTCACGGAGCTATGACCTAAAGTGTCAGTGCGCGTACCCTATATGACAATAGCCTTAACATGAAATTTTTTAAATAGAGTGATTTGAAATGATTGAAAACGTTTACAGATAATACTAAATGCACACGAGATCATTCCAAATGACCTCAAGGTCACTGGAGGTCATTTAAGGTCAAAGGTCACAAGTTGATCTGAAGAACATGTGACCATGACAGTTACCCATTTTTCATGGCCTGGCACCGCCTATGATAACTATACAAACACTGTAATACGATTTGTACTTGTCTAGCATAACATGACTAACAGAAGCCGAAAAAAGTGTTTTTACCTTTTTGTGTATGCAGTTTTTGAAAAGCTAATTCTTCTATTTTTGAAACACCGTGAACGCCTAAGAATTTTCCCAAAATTGCAAATGTGTGTATCAAAGGTAAGAGTCCCATCCATAATATCTTGATTCATGCCAATTCCACCAAAATCGGTCCATAAACAACGGAGTTATAAGAAGTCCAAAAGTACCCCCAATTTTGATATTTTTCCCAACTTATATTCACCCCTTTCAAAATTTTGAAAATTACGTTGTAGAAAAAATGTACTTAACGTCATGGCAAATGGATTACCGTTTGTTGCGATGAAATCGGATGTGTAGTTCTGGAGATCTCAAGGAGGGGCCGAATCCTCCCCCAAATCGGGAATCGGCCATACCGTGTAGCCCTCCGGGAATAAGGTTAATTCAACGTTGTGAAAATGGCCATTTTGCCTGAAGAGGACAGACATTTCGTGGGTCGAATGCCATGGGCAATATTGAGTATATCAAACAAGAACATGGATGAAAGAGTTCATCCAGGCGAGAAGAAAACTTCACGAAGCTTCGTTATGGATTTCATGATAGTCGTTTTGGTGGATTTCATGACTTGTGCAAGTAGACAGACGATCTCCCATATCAAGGTATGGTTCCTGACGTCTTGACCCTTAATGCTTCATTGCCATCAATGGTTTCGGCCTTCTGGCATTTCTCACGGTTCGCAGCGCGACCTCTCCATGGAACATTGGTTTTCCTAGAATATTTCTAAATAATGCATTTGTATTGCATATCAACTGCAGGCACGATTTACAACCAGCTGCAACTCACTGTGCAATCGACTATCGGAGTCCTGCTGGTCCTAAATCAAAGGGTGGTTACGTTATGACTCATGCTAGGCCAAACAGTAGTCCAGCAATGCGATGTTTCACACCCGCGTCAGCCCACGCATGCTGTTGTGCTGAGAGCGGCTTTTTAGCCGTGGTAGCCGTACCCTCCGTGCCCGCCGTGGCCTCCGCCGTAGCCGCCGTACTTCTTGTGTCCGCCGTAGCCGCCTCCGTGACCGCCGTAGCCGCCTCCATGACCGCCGTAGCCTCCTCCGTGTCCGCCGTAACCTCCACCATGGCCGTAACCTCCTGGGCTGGCCATACAGACGGCGAAGAGAGCACAGAACAGTGCGAGCAGCGAGAATGCCTTCATATTGTGGCCGGGCAGGGCTGCTGTCGGCTGAGAGTCGGCTGTGAGTTGGCCTGCCGTCCGACGGTGGGGTCTTTATACTTCAGCCGGGCTTGTGTGACGTCACCGGTCGTGTGGTGGCACGGCCGGCCTGTGCGCGCTGACCCCTGCTTGCCTGGGGCACGAACCAGAGGGGCTGGGTTTCACGTAAAACGGACTCGTTCTTATGGAGATTAGATGTCTGGATTTAATACCTGTTGTATATGTATGCCGGTTTTATTTGATGCCTGTTTTTCATGTAATGATGAACTTTAAAATAATGTCTGCAACTTGCTATTTTCACTCTCTGCATTGTTCCTGCTTACAAAATTAAACGTAGCGTTGGAGTTTTCATACTTTTTTTCTTTTTTTAAATATTTCTTAGTTCAGAGGTTAATTTTACCAAAACGTAATAGTTTTTTCTGCACACTCAATGATACTTGCAGTGTGTTTTGTGCGGTATTGATCCTCAGTTATATAAACCAGTTTCTCGTCGATTGATGACTTTTGAGAGCACGAGGTTTGACATGGCGAGACCTCCAGTGCTTTGCTGCCAGAAGTGGCTGATTGTATGTTATCTTGTTCAATGGATCATGCGTACGGGGGTGCTATTTTGGGTGGATAATTTATTCCTTGGTATTCTTCACCCATGCACTTCCTGTGCAGTCGTACATGTACCACAGATTAGTCTGAATTGCAGTCGGCTGTACCCAACGCGAACGTTTGATGTAAACCAAGATATTACTTTACCTCATTTTCTCGTTTTTTAGGCATCTTCACAAAAATAGTTATTTATTTGCCATTGCGCCTCCGTCTGTTTCGCAGTTCTCTTCGGCTTATGGTTTCTGTCAGCCTCACCGTAACGCTGTCCGTGTTGTAGAAGTATGTCTTCCCTAAATTAATTACAATATGAAAATGTTGGACCTCACCAGCACGCCTGAGTGTAACAGTTTTTTTTGCAATTACTCCTCAAAACAATGGGCACCTGATCACCACCACCTTCTGTCGCTGATTATTATTTTAGGCATCTTAATGGCATTACAACTGACCTGGGGCAATGCACGTGGCGCCACTTCACCAGTTATGTTATCGCTGAAGCATACAAGGACGCCGTGATACGCAAGTAATAAAACTGAAGTCACTTCATTCCATTGCAAAACGATGGTCATTTCATTGTTACGTTGCCTTATTTGATCTACATACCGGCGAAGCGTCCTCAGATGATTGCTCTTTTTGAAAAAGAAAACATTTGCACATATGAAGCATAATGAGTTATTTAAACACTCGTTAATATTCGCCATTTGGCTACCTTCGGCATTATGTGAGGGCTTCGTACGCCCCCCCCCCCCTCGCCTTTTCCATACTTGACATGATAGAGCAATAAAAAAACAAGACAACAAAACAGGAGTATAGGATGGTCTTTCGGCGACATGTTGATACCCAGTTTGATCGTTTAAGACAAATTGTGGTCTTCGAGGCTACGTGAATGTGGGTCGTACCATCGAATGGTGTTTCCCGTCAGATCCTGTGTGATGTTAGTGTACATTATACACTATAACTTTTGGGCAGGTACTTTTATGTACAAATTGGCTTAGATGTTCGTTCATCCTGTGTAAAGTTATGGGACGGAGCCCATAGCGCACTTTTGGGAGACTCAACAATTCCTGCTCGCAGGTCAGCACTCCCCTTTACTTTATAACCTCTCCGAGGTCACTAAAAGACCAGCAAAGGTCAGTGACCTGATTTATGTTTTGACCTAAGGTGACCTTGACCATAGCAATGATCTACGTGCTGAAGTTGCTGGTATCACGAGGGGTAGTTATGCATAAAACTGAATAGGACGAAGCACTGTAAAACACCAGCTGCACCATAAAACGTTTCCTTGATGATGCCTGGCCTGCTCTCGTCGTGATATGCTCGAAGGAAGAAGTCAGGCCAAAACCCAGAGTTTTCAGGGATTACGTGAAAAGATTCCAGACTCCTTTATGCTTTTTTAGAGTAAACAGCGCACCAGTAAGGTCGACGTCAGACCGGGTCGCTGAAGTTCCACTGACCTGATATATAAAGTCTTGCCTCATTAAGTAAATGGTTGTGATGAACGTTGTGCCTGCCACTTTTATTATCAGTGATTTCTTGCCCTTTCTTAACCATTCAACATTGGTTCTGACCAGACATGACAAGGACTGTGACGGACGGTTTTGAAATATCGGAAGAAGCTGTAAATGGTACACTAGAAGGTTAGAGGTTAGAAGGTTAGAAGGTTAGAGGGTCACTAATGGACATGTTGGATGCCTTTTTTGTTCCCAGAAGTGTCTTCTAAAAACAAAAACAAAAATGTTGGTCTCATCGTGAAAGCGTCACCAAGATTGACCTCATTCAGTTCAGGCGCATTTATTACCGTTAACTTGCACATTTTATAAGGCTGATATAAAGACGCATTTCTGTGACAAATAAAAACGCATGGATCTCTCGAGCTGTGGTAGTCAGCATTTTCGTTCGTCATTTACACCATAAGACACGTGAGGGTGACATGTATTGTTTGTTAGCAACAGGAGCATTCCATCCATTAATAATGGGTCTGTCTCTGCGAATGGATTGAGGAACAATTTCGTAGCGGAAGCGCCAGGGGAAGATGAAGAGAAGACGTAGATACTAGAGGAAAATACAATAAGTGAGATGCATCATCGAATATATGCAGACCTCTGCGAATTCCCAGGCATTAAATTATGAAGTCATAAAGACACATTATGTAATGAGCTATGGTTCTTGTCGTTGAAAACATTGTTGCACCGGGCCAGGGTTTAGAATGGTTCACAAATCATTACAGGGTCTTAGCCGTGGTAGCCGTGCCCTCCGTGCCCGCCGTGACCTCCACCGTAGCCGCCGTACTTCTTGTGGCCGTAGCCGCCTCCGTGCCCGCCGTAGCCACCTCCATGACCGCCGTAGCCTCCTTTGTGCCCTCCATAGCCTCCGTGACCGTACCCTCCGCCATGGCCGTAGCCTCCTGGGCTGGCCATACAGACGGCGAAGAGGGCACAGAACAGGGCGAGCAGCGAGAACGCCTTCATGTTGTGGCCGGACAGGGCTGTTGTCGGCTGAGAGTCGGCTGTGAGTTGGCCTGCCGTTCGGCGGTGGGGTCTTTATACTGCAGCCGGACCGTGCGACGTCACCGGTCGTGTGGTGGCACGGCCAGGCGAAACGTGTTGAGTCGCTGGTCCCTTCTCGGGCAGGACACGAACTAAAGGGGCCAGTTATCTCGAACAGCGTAAGCAGTGTACAGTATAAAGTTGGATGTGAAATCGTAAATCTCTGCAGGATACGAAACGAAACAGTATTATTGCAAACCAAGCTGTTGTTGCAAACTGTACAAACTGCGTTATTATAACATCATTGTATAAGTTTTCAGAAAATGGTTTGCCAACGTCTAGCCCTGTACAGTTTCGGATTTTGCACCTCATTTGTATACTGCTACCTCATTTGCATTGTACTATCGCTTGCCGTTAAGGTGCGATAGAAAGTGAGCGGGTGTGGTGAAGAAATGGGAACGTAAAACGCTGCGAAAAATCCAGACATACGAGCAAACTTTAATTTTTAGAGCAAAAATATCATTATGCACAATTAGCCCGTCTTTCTAGGTTGCATGACACATTATGGCCAAGTTCTTAAAAAAAGATGGTGTCATTATTGAAAGGGAATGTCTTTAATGCATTATGCCCTTAACTTTGAACTGAAGACACGGCTAGGTAACGTTGCAGACTGCCTAAACTGGATAGGCGTAACGCGATATTTGAGGAAAAAGTTGCGCTTTTTGACACCAAGGTTGTGCTTGTGTGCTTTTGGTAATGTGGGAAACCGTCGTGTCCTTTTTGGTGGAAAGTATATTTCCGACTACTGATTCATCGTTGGTAAGTTTTTGCAACCACATTTGACTCTGACTGTAATTAGTTGATAATCGATTAGTATTGCAAGTAAAAAGTTTGTTGAAGTAGTGGAGTCCCGTCAGGCCAAGTTACGAGTCATTTTCGGAAGTAAATAAAATATATGAACCCTATTCTTTCCTGGTGCAGAATATTAGCCCCATCTCATAATGGCCCCTATTCCTATGCCTGTGTTGGGTTACATGAAAGATATAGAACAGAGATTCTTTGTGAAGCGCGGCGTGCCCGATCTGCGGAACTGAAAGGTCTGCAGTCGATGGGCCTTGCCAGAACTTCTGTTTGCAATCCGGAATTATTGCCAAAAATAGTTTTTTGCGTGTGTGGGGGGCGGTGGTGCTTGCGTGCGTGCGTTTGAAGGGGCTATCAGAGCCGGTGCGGGGCCGAGCCAGCTGAACCGACATTGAACGCCACAATCGATTGTGTAATGTCATGTAACGGCTAATTTCAGGGCGAAAGTTTACATGCCGTCAAGCATACTGTACGACCGTGCGTTAGTCGTTACGGCTATCCGTTGGCCGGGTGCCGGCTGACCCGCAGGCCAAACAGCGAGCACCGGAACGACGTGCGTCCGTGACCGGTGGAAACCTGTTTTTTCTTCCTGGCGTTGGAGTACAAATTCTTTTGGAGTATAAAATGTCATGCGTTTATGTGAGCAACATGGACTAACTAGGTGCTTTGCAGGCATATGTGGCCAGCAGGGGCGGATCCAGTGGCCCCGTTTTGGGGGGCTAACCAGTTTCCTGGGTCTGCATGGTAGGTCAGCAGAGTCGTTGACGGGGAGGGGGGAGGCAGCTGGCCATGGGTTCGGAGCGTGTTTCAGCGGCCGAGTATGAATGTACCATACAGGGGGTTAATCTGGTTGAATTATGGGGGAGGGGGCAAGTGACCATTTTTGAGTACAGGATATTTTTGGAATATCAATTTTTTGGTGCTCCTTGACACCAGAAAATGACGGTTTTTCCAACACTCTGTGACATCGGGAGAGGATACCGACACTCCCACCGGAGCTGATCAAGCCAGGGTATTGACACGGAAACGCTCCAAAGTTGCTCAGGTCCTCACGTGACCAGTATTGATATCAGCATTGCTTTACGTAACCCAGGGTCCAGTTTTCTTCTGAGTTCGAAAAATGGCTGCACGTCTCAGTTCCCTCTGGACAGCCACTCGTGTCTTCCATTATTCTGTGCCTAGAAATGCTCTTAGGGAAACCTTTGAACCGCAGACAAACAGATATTGCTGTATCTTCAGATTCATAAGGCTGCTTGAGAAGCCTCATCTGGAAGATAAACAGGCGGTCCGATACCGGGAGGCGTTTGATGATAAGTGACGGCCGTTTCTGAGACGCTATCATTCGGCGGCTGGCAAGGTTAGCTGACCATGCGGTAGAAATACCAACTGGAAAGAACTCCATCAGTGGCATTCTTAACGCCAACAAGGCCTTGCATGAGGCCTTTAGTCAAAAGAGGGAAATGGTGACGTCATCCATGCGTAGTACAGTGTTTTGCATCATCAGAGACATACATTGACAACATGGTGGTTGGGCTACAACGCATTGCTGTGTTGTGCTTCGCACAGTGTTTTATCATGATGGAGATGTGCTCACATTTCAGGTGAGCCGTGAGTGTCACTGCATTTCTCATTCCTACCAAAAATAAAGGCTTTATAACGTGGGCATCGCCTTACTGTAGGCAGACGTATATTTGGATTCAATGGGCACGGGTCTTTTCACCTGCAAGGTGGCCTCTTTTGGCCTTGTTTTCAGGAAATACAGTTTGTCTCTTTGGAACATGCTTGTGGTGTTTTTGCCAAAGAAGAACGTTGTATACTGATTTTTATTGTCATACAAATGAAGATGTCATACAAATGGAGATGGCCTTGTAGACGAGACAGTGTCCAAGCACAGACACATGCTGTTCACATGTCTCTGAACATTCCGATGCGTGCAGTTAATGTCGGCGTAAAAACGAAAGACATGGATATGGTCAAAAAGCTGCGGAGCGAACAGATCCAGATGGCACCCACGCCAGGCATTGTCTTTAACCAGCTTCTAGATGTCGCCGCCACTGTTTTGTGGATGTTGTTTTTGAAGCGGTATGTATGGTTTTTGGCTTCCTAGCCGTGGTAGCCGTACCATCCGTGCCCACCGAGGCCTCCGCCGTAGCCGCCGTACTTCTTGTGACCGTACCCTCCTCCGTGACCGCCGTAGCCACCTCCGTATCCGCCGTAGCCACCTCCGTGTCCGCCGTAACCTCCTCCGTGTCCTCCGTAGCCTCCTCCGTATCCACCGTAGCCTCCTCCGTATCCACCGTAGCCACCTCCGTGTCCGCCGTAGCCACCTCCATGACCGCCGTAAGCCTCCTCCGTGTCCTCCATAGCCTCCATGACCGTACCCTCCGCCATGGCCGTAGCCTCCTGGGCTGGCCATACAAACAGCGAAGAGGGCACAGAGCAGGGCGAGCAGCGAGAACGTCTTCATGTTGTGGCCGGGCAGGGCTGTTGTCGGCTGAGAGTCGGCTGTGAGTTGGCCTGCCGTCCGGCGGTGGGGTCTTTATACTTCAGCCGGGCTTGTGTGACGTCACCGGTCGTGTGGTCGACTCTCAGCGTACAGCAGTCCTCCACGTTCGCGTGATGCCACGACGGCACGGACCGGCAGAGCGTGTTGAGTCACTGGCCCTTCCATGTGAGGGACACGACTTGGAGGGGTCGTGCCTCACATTACTCAGCTGTGGTTGTGTTCACAGTTAAACACAGCGCTTGTTGTGAACTGATGGAGACGCGAACACAAAAAGGCGTGTGCACGTTCCTTTCGGAATCAAGTGATTCCCGATTTCGCCCCTTTAATTCACCTTGCGGTTTCTCAGGTCAGCGGGAAAAAGAATGCCGTCGGTTGCCGTCTCGGCTATCATCGTAGCAGTTTCATTGCGTTTCATTGGCCAGCAAATCGTGTTTTGTGACTGTCCCGTTTTAGAATTGGCCAATCGCTGTATCGCTGCCGGTCGTGTGGTGACATGGCCCGACGGAGCGTGTTGAGTCGATGGTCCCTACTCGAGGAAAGCACAAACTAGAGGGTCATTCCCAGCTTAACCTGCCTCGTTAATATCGCGCAGTTGAATGGAGCATTTGTTTGAGACTAGACATGTGCATTGTATATGTGCATTTAATTGATACACAACCTTCGTTTTGCCAGGAGACACGGTATTGTTATGTAAATCAGTTGCAGGCCAAAAATCTATTGGACTCAGCGTTTCGGCTATCATCCTTTCGACCAGGGACAATAGCTTTATATCCCACGACAAGAAAGTAATCGGAGGTTGGAGTGAGATTAGCTAAAAAGCTAAAACAGCTTCCTGAAATTGCATAGGGATATGTTCTGCGTGAAACGTAGAAACATTTGCTTGAAAATTGTTTGATTTCTAAATGAATTATGTCATGTTAGTCTGTTTTATAAAGCATTCTAAAAACGTTTAAACATTAACATTACAAAAACGTTAAACATAAATATTAAAAATTCTGTTTAGGAGCTGGGACGCAAGATTGATCGATTTCTCAAGCCATTTTCTAAGAAAAAGGCCGATAAGCTTAGGAAACAGGCGTTAAGTTTGTTGTACATTAGATATGTTCCAACGCCCTCGACAGGAATAGGTTTTGCTCCTGTCTGCAATTGCCACTCGTTCCAGCGCCTTTCCTGGCATAATTGTCTTTTCGGAATTTATCCGGATGAGGACAATCTCTTCCGACCAAAAGTCAAAATTGAGTAGACTTTTGCACTGTATGTGATACAAACAGCACGACTTGCTGCAAAGGGCGCGGTGTTGTTTTGTCATTGAGTTGTTTTGGTAGCGGCATTAAGAAGCCAGTTTTTGTCGTAGTTTGTGGTGAAAGCTCAATGAAAACTTTTCTGGTTAATATGAGTAGTACGACGTTTTTTGGGGGCGGATGGCCAGTGGGTTTGCGTTGTCTCTTTAGTTTCTTAATTATGTTTTTCAGATGGTGTGAGGGAGTGAAGCGAATGCACGTAGTCGTAGTCGATACAAGCCGGAGTCTCGATGTTTGCTTGCTCGAATATAATCTGCAGGAAACTCTTGAATGGCGCTTCCTTAATGGACAGTCTTGGTACGCATAAAAATGTCTGAAGACTGCGCAGTGCTTAGGGTATGTTTAGATCCGAAATGTTACTTGAAAATGAGTAAAAATGACGTACGTAGACATTGAAATCATCTCTGAAGACGATTACGTCAATTCTGCTGAGAAAATGTCCGAGGCAAGTGTCTCAGAGGAAATAAGAAATTGCGCATAGTTGAATTTCAAACTCTCTTGTTCTGCAGGCCTCGTGTAACGTCCCTGCTTTCATATAATTATTCGTCTCCGTGGTGGGTAGCTCAGTTGGTTCGAGCGCTGCCCTTCTCGTTCTGGCAAGGTGAGTTCGAGGCGCCTCGGTGCTCGATATTTGGCCCGCGGGCCAGCTGGCAACTGGCCAACATAGGGTCAAGCTGACTACCACACGGTCGTGTCGCACTCGTGGCGATACGCTCAGCTTCCGACACAACATTGTCCGTTCCCTGGAATTGCTCAATCCAGTGTCGGGATCGGAGTGCATGCAACAGGCTCTGCTTGGCAAAAGCTCAGGTCCATAACGTCACCCTAGCAACCATTCGATTGAAATAGAACAAACGTCACGAGGTCGTGCTATGACATCCAGCCGATTTTGCACGGATCTCTTCCATTTCGCGGCATGACTGACTAAGACTCACAGACTGGGTATGAAATTAGTTTGTAGTCGAAGTTAAATGAGACACGTTTTAAAACATGCATTGGTTATCATAAGTTCTCCGATTCGAGTTTAGTGAAGAGCAGGGTTGTCGATTTGTATTTTTTGAGAGGGCCCTGGCCCACCCAACGTTGATTCGCCCTCCCTCCCCCTATGTTGGTTTGGGTGGGCCGATGGTGGGCCGCAATAGATGAGAGATAGAAAGTAAAGAAGAAAGTCTAAAGCGATGCATCTGTGTGTTTTTATGTCATATATATATACCTAAGTATACTTGCAGAGGATAAATGCAACTTTTTGTTCATAAAAAGTAACAAAAAGAAACGGATAAATCCCCGTTGGTCAAAATATAATGGGCTAAATCCGTTGAGAAATTCACATTTGGGAAGAGGTTAGGTTGTCGAGCCGTCGGCTCCCCCCCCCCCTCCCCTCAGTCATGTACAGAAATCGACACCCTGGTGATCAGCTATTCATCATGGGACCATCTTTTGCTTCCGTCATTTTCTCGACGTCATACATGGATGCATGTCCTAGCTAGAGCCGAACGTGTGTATTTTCCGTTTTGGTATTTCTCAATGCGGACGGATGTTTATCGATCAGTTTCTCTGTTTTGTACCGGAGGAATTGAAAGTTTGGTCGTTCGAGCCCACGATGTTTTTCGCTAATGCTGTCATTACCGAGCGTAAAAAAAAAACACCTGAGAGGAAAACTTCGAAAGCAAAAACATCAGTCCCGGTGTATTAAAATGGACAACAGAATTGCAGGTTAACGCATTGTGGATGGAATCGCCCAATTTTTAAAGAACTGGGGTATTTTTATGCCAAATGCGTGGTTTAATGCGAAAAAAATACGGTGGTAAAGGGCTGGGTCGGGCCATTTTCAGAAATAGGTTAGGTTCGTCCGGAAACGTCGCTGATCGAATTCTCATTATCGTTTTTCCGAGAAATACAAGAGGCACGAGAAACGTGGTGAATTAAACTTACGTCACACATTGGTGATGGCACAATACGTGTCTTGCAACGTTCATTGACTTGTGCCCACTCCTGTCGTCACGGAGTACGTCACGGAGTAGCAGTAGGGCATGGTTTAGTAGGACACGGGGTAAATCTGCTGAAAATCGCTTTAAAACTTGGTGAAGGTGAAGTTCCGAGACATACTTGTGGATTATAAATGCATTTCGAAGGCCATAAGTTACAGTTTGTCTCCTCTGAGTTAAAAAAAAATGTTTGCAAGGGAGGTCATTCACTTGAATGTTGAAGAGCGTTCATTTAGAGCACTGTTGATGTATCCGAACAACAGCGAACCACCCATCCGTAGCAGGGCAGCCAGTTTTTGAATTATATGCAGAATTTGTCGTTATGCTCTCTTCCGTAGCACCACTTTTAGCAAACATGGCTATCGTGGTCGTACACTTTTTGATATTGGTATTGAAGTGAGAAAGGCGTAGTATGATAATTTGTATTGTCACACAAGTGAAAATGTTCTTCGCGACGAGACAAGACATACAGACATTTTGTACAGCTTTCACAGAAACAGAACCTGATGGGTTCGACACGTGCTATCGTGAAGTAAGAAATGAACGTAGTCAAAATGATACAAAGTCAGCGGAACTAGAGGGATGATGCATAATCAGCAGAACTAGTGGGATATCCAGGCCAGGCATGATTTTAATTCGGTTCCTGGATATGACTGCTACGACGTCGTTTCTGTTTTAAAGCAGGATATGCGAGGTCTGACTTCTTAGCCATGATAGCCGTATCCTCCGTGCCCGCCGTGGCCTCCGCCGTAGCCGCCTCCGTGACCGCCGTAGCCACCTCCATGACCGCCGTAGCCTCCCTTGTGTCCGCCGTAGCCTCCGCCATGGCCGTAGCCTCCTGGGCTGGCCATACAGACGGCGAAGAGGGCACAGAGCAGGGCGAGCAGCGAGAACGCCTTCATGTTGTGGCCGGGCAGGGCTGTTGTCGGCTGAGAGTCGGCTGTGACTTGGCCTGCCGTCCGACGTTGGGGTCTTTATACTGCAGCCGGGCTTGTGTGACGTCACCGGTCGTGTGGTGACACGGCCAGGCGGAGCATGCTGACCTCTGCTCGCGGGGAACACGAGCCAGGGGGTTCTTTTCCCGCGTTACCTACCTTGTAAATATCGAAGCAGTTACCAAAGTATTTGCTTAATTTTACGTACGTTTTTGCTGATGTGCCATTATTTGTTTGTTTGTCATGCGTCTACATGTTGGGAAATACTGTTGTATGATCACATTCTTCTAGGCTGTTTCTCATGCCTCCACATGTTGGGAAATACTGCTGAATGATCACATTATTTTTGGCTTGTTGTATGTGTCGTAGACCATGGGACGTTAAAGACTAGACAGTTTCCATATTACTTAAGACATAATGTCGTAATTCATCCCTCGCTGCTATCTATGCCAGGCCAATGGTTTTGAACATAACTTGGGACGAAAATTCCATGAATCATGCAGACTTAATGTTGAACTGTTCGTTATGAAGTAACTGCCATGGATGGTAGAAAAAATTTCGTTCGTTTCTCTCTCAGATATGCGGTTTGATGACAACGTTACTATATGCATGCATGAAAAACTGAATGTTGAATAACAAAACAAACCTGTTTGGCTGATTAAGGCTCATTTTTAAGTAGATATCCGATGACTCGTGTATTGTGGTCGGGTCGTGCTACCGTTTGGAACTGATATCGTTTTGGCATTCATTGGGCAATAACCAAAGTTCGGTGAAGAAACATGCCCTTGAAGAGCTTCCAAATCTAACATCTGTGATTAACTACTAGGTTATTTTCCCAACCTCCGGCTGCTGGGGGAATTTTTGTTTATCATCTTACCGATCTTGAGAACCAGTGGTGCGTTTTCATGAATTTGAATTGCAAACTATTGCTTTTCACCTTGAGGCTTTAGATATTACCCAATGTGTTGGCCTCAAAATCGCCGACGACGTCCCGGGCCCGTCAAAGTCCCAAATTTGTGGTCATGTGCCGAACACTTTGGAGACATCTTAACGGTGCAAGAGCGGCCAGTATTGGAAATATATTGTAAATTCGGTTTGCCACGGCAAATACATTTTTTTGCAGAAAAGTGGCCCGAGGTCATCCTGGTCTGTGGAGTCGAATAAGGTCATGATTTCGATTTTCTGCAAGCTTCCAGTGTAGAATCACCGGTAAATCACAAATAGGGTTTGCAGTGTTCTGGTTCCTATAGTCAGATTGCCTCAGAAAATAAATTAAATCGACATTGCGCGAAGCTAGCAAATAACCGTTGTTGACCTCCTTTAAGGTGGGCTGTAAGCTTACATGGCCATTAGCTTGGCCTGTGTCCCATCTCTGATCAGTTTATTTCAAGCCAAAACCCAAGGGAAGCAAAGATACGCCAATCCAGCATTGCTGAAAGCGGCATCTATAATTCAATTCATGGTGTTACATGACCTGACCTTTGATGACCTGATCATTATATGTTTTTCCCTAAATTAAAGTTGTCTTATTCTAGCAGGAGCGCTGAAAATTTGAGTTCTCTGGCTTTGATCATTCATCAGTTATTCCGGAAAAACCTAGAGGTCAGAGTGGCTCCAGTTGATGTTAGGGCAAAAGTTCGTACCGCAGAGGTTCGTCGGACAAAAAAGTTCGTCGTGCAGAAGTTAATCGTGTAAAAGTTCTTCGAGGGCAAAAGTTCGTCTAGAACAAAATTTTGTCGTGCATAAGTTTGTCGTGAAGAAGTTCGTGTAGGGCAAAAGTTCGTCGAGAGCAAAAGTTCGTCAAGGGCAAAACTTCGTCGAGGACAAAAGTTCGTCTTGCTGAAGTTCGTCTAGGACAAAAGTTCGTCTAGTACAAAGGTTCGTCTGGGACAAAAGTTCTTCTCGCGGAAGTTCGTCTAGCACAAAAGTTCGTATAAGACCAAAACTTGCATGGGGCAAAAGTTGTCCAAGACAAAAGCTCGTCATTCCGAATCACTACCACCATCACAAAAGTTTGTCTAGAACAAGAGTTCGTCAAGGGCAGAAGTTCGTCTAAAACAACTTCGTCTCGCTTGCGGGTTAAATGAAATGTTTCGTTCGGTGCTTTCCATGGAGCGGTTTGGTCAGTCTCTACTGACGTTTCACTAATTAAAAACAACTAGAAAATTCAACTGTATCGGTTTAATTGTTCGCCGATATAACGCTCGACCTGCCTAGTAAGGAAAAGTTCGGAAAAGAAAAGGTTCGTGTGGAAAAGATTCGTAGAAAGAGGTTCATAAGGGAAAAATTCGTAAAGAAGAAGGTTTGAAGCCAAAGGTTAGTTAACTTAAGGTTCGTATTGGAAAACGAGCGGACCTAAAAACGTAACCTTACCTAACCTCTCTAATGGGCCGAACCAAGTCCGATCGCACCCTTGATCGGCCTACGGCCTCTAGTGTCTTCTCCGCGCCTTCTGCGGCAAACCCGGAGCGGCTTTTTTCCGATACGAACCTTTGTTTACGAACCTTTGGCTACGAACATTTTTCCTTACGAAACTTTTGTTTTACGAACCTTTTTCCCCCGAACCTTTTCCGTACGAGCCTTTTGCAGTGCAAACTTTTTGCGTCACGAGCCTTTTCCGATAAGAGCCTGATACCATACGAGCCTTTTACCATACGAACCTCGTGCATAAGAACCTTTGGCTACGAATCTTTCCCCACACGAACCCTTGACTTACGAACCTTGGTCCGGTTAACCACTCGCCTGTGACTCGGGCAGGTCAGTACGGTGCGCAGTAGGTAAAGTTGGATGTGCACGAGTTTGAATGGGATCAGTTCCGGATCCGGCCATGGGTAATTAGAGCCTCATTCACCAGTATGATTCCATGAGCTGTCGTCTTAGAGTTAACAGTTTTTCGTGACTAAACATATACTGCCCTGAAGAACTTGCGTGCGAGAACCATGTGACGCGGACATTGTTTTTTCCTGTACGAAGTTTTGCCCTGGACGAACTTTTGGCCCAGACGAACTTTTTTCTTAAACGAATTTCTGCCAGACGAAGTGTTGTCCTGGACGAATTCTTGTCCTAGACAAACTTTTGTTGGACGAACTTTTGTCCTATACGAACTTTAGCGAGACGAACTTTCGTCCTAGATGAACTTCTGTCCTGGACGAACTTTGTCCGTACGAACTTTTGCCCGACGAACTATTGTCTTGCGAACTTTAATCCGACGAACTTCTGCCCGAAAACCCTCCAGTTGCTCGCGGGTTAAATGGAATGTTTCAACTACGGTCAACTTTCCATAAGTAGGCCGGTTTGGTCTGAAAAATATCTCTACTGACGTTTCCAGGACTTAATTTTAAAAAACAACTAGAAAGTTCAGAAACTGTATCAGTTTAAAACTATTCCGTAGTCATTCGCCGATATAACGCGGTACAGACCTGCCTACAGTAATGAACGCAATGATTCATTTACCTGTGCCCGCTCATGACCTCACGCAACAACTGTAATTAGGACACAGCTGAACAGGAGACACGGGAAACCGTCGGAAATCACTTTTAACCTCGTGAAGTGTCGAGTTTTGAGACACAAGGTGGGCTGCTGATCGGCTTCTAAGACTGCCGGCTTCAGCTTGGCTACCTCAACTCAAGGCACGTTAGGCAAGTTAAGGCAACTCAAGGCAAATTAGAACATTCCCTTTAAGAACAGAACAAAATGACCGCTGTACCACGCACTATGCCTGTCTTATTCCGTGATCGGTCCTGGTTTGACCATTTTGCCGCCATTTTTCTGTAAAGATGGCTTTGTTCGCTGCCAGTTTTAAGGCGTTGGCGATCACAGAGAAGAAAGTATTGTCATGATGTGTATTTCATACAGTAGGCCTGTTCATACAGTATCCCTTTTAAATAAACAAACGCACCTGAACGTAATGTAGGGAGGAAATAAACTTAATCGAAAGATAAAGAATGGGCAGAATCAGAGGCGATCCAAGCCAGGCCGTGTGTTGAGCCAGCTCCTGGATCGGATGGCCATGGTTTTGTGCCTCCCGTTTTGGAGCGGATACAAGGCACCTGGCGTCCTAGCCATGATAGCCGTACCCTCCATGCCCGCCGTGGCCTCCGCCGTAGCCGCCGTACTTCTTGTTGCCGTAGCCGCCTCCGTGACCGCCGTAGCCACCTCCATGACCGCCGTAGCCTCCTTTGTGCCCTCCGTAGCCTCCTCCGTATCCTCCGCCATGGCCGTAGCCTCCTGGGCTGGCCATACAGACGGCGAAGAGGGCACAGAACAGGGCGAGCAGCGAGAACGCCTTCATGTTGTGGCCGGACAGGGCTGCTGTCGGCTGAGAGTCGGCTGTGAGTTGGCCTGCCGTCCGGCGGTGGGGTCTTTATACTGCAGCGGGCCTGTGTGATGTCACCGGTCGTGTGGTGACACCGCCAGGCGGAACGTGCCGGACTCCCACGTGCGGGGAGCAAGAGTTTCTCGTGATATGCTCGAACCATTAGGCAATCTGTTTTGGGAAAGTTCGTATTAACGGCTGACGTTTGATACATCGCTTTGTGATTTCATGATCAGGATCGTCTGTGACAGGATTGAAATGGAATATGTGCAGTATTCAGCTGTGGTGTCAGTAAACATCAAGTTTACTTGTCTTTTCTTTCCATTTGTCTCGTGTTGTACTGGACGCAGGGTCACGCCGAATTGGCGTTGACATGTTCATGAGTTGTGCGTTGTTTTCATGTATTCTCATTTCTTTCGTGGTGATCTAGACAGGATCAGAATAGTGAGACGCTCTGGCAACTACGCTGAGCAATGTTGCTTATTTTAGAACAGTTGATGTGACCTATTAATCATTTTTCTGGTCCACTCATTGAAGTTAGCCGACCTCTGACCTTTAAGATTTAGTTCTTTTTTAGATTATGCACTGATCTACGAAACGTTTCTCGTGGTTGTCCCGCTCATTGTCAAACAGACACACTATGTCGTTGTACCTCTGGGTATCTTGGGTTGTGGCTGTGACTGTACAGGTTACTTATTGTATGTTTTGGTGGTCAGAATTTGGCAAAACGACATTCCACGGAGCTTTTCCCGCCAACATTGCTAACCAGGCCATCACAGACAGAGATATTCCCCTACGATTGGGTACGAAGGACGAGAATATATATATATATATATATATATATATATATATATATATATATATATATAGTGTACAATAGATGCAAAAAAACCAGTGTCTACTGATTTATACTGGGAAGTAAAAAAAAACCGATAAGCCGGGAAGAATGCGCCAAGAATCAGGGTTAGGTATACTGAGGACGCTTTTGTAAACTATATAGTTCTGAATTGTGCTACACGAAGATAAATTGCAAATATGACTAAAGGACTTAGGAAATAATAACGTTTCCTGAATGAATTGTTGCGGGATTGAAAAATATGCAGATACACAAATACTGAAGTATATAAGCATGCATTGTCAATTTTTCGAATGCATTCGGAGTGGACGGCATTCATACAATTATAGGCAAAAAGTGGAACATTTGATGACAGTCACACACGGCTTTGGAATGAGATAAATCTTCAGTTCAATGAGGATTTCATTTTTCCTTGAATCTCGAAACTCATTCAAACTTTCCGCTTTTGTAGGTTTGGCGTATTATAAAGAAAACAGTTTGACTGATTGAATCTTTCGGACTATGCATAAATATACAACTGTAAAAAGCCCAGATATCTCGGCACAACTTTACGTGCCCTCGTTAGTAGAGTCAGTCGTAATCACCTTACTGGAAAAACCTTAATCAGTCAATGAACAGCCAAGTAAAAATGTTATGTACTCAAAAAGCATTTCGTCAGAATTTGGCAAACGTAAATGCGTAAAATATTGGTCAACATATCTTAATACCAATACATGCGTTTAATGTCGTTACGGAGTTAGGAGAGCGTTGATCTCCCCCATCCTGGCAAGACGGTCTTGAGTCGCTTCGGCGCTCGCTGTGTGGCCAGCGGGTCAACGATGTACCCTACCTCATTCCCGAGCTGAAACGCGTTCTCCCGTTTACGGCCGTCGTCCGGTGCGGCGTGCGTGTCTGGTGTTTTCTTTTTGCAGCCTTATTTCTGTAGCGCCGGAACACGCGACGTTTGCGGTTAGCGCCAAAATTTATCGCCGGCTGCAGCAGTCGGTCTTTGGTCGACCGTCGGATTTTTGCTCTGTGTTGGTTGCGGGCAACGGACGCCGGCGGCTCGCGTGGCTCAGCTGAGCTGCCGGCGGCCGTGCCTTGGCGGCGCACGTGTATCGCTGACCGCGTGGGCCCGGCGACCTTCTGTGTCTCGCTCTGTCGCCCCGCCCGTCCCCGTGCCACCGTTCCGTGCCATGTTACAAGGGCTGCGAGTGTGGAAACGCCGACCGGCTCATGCATTGGTGTTTTTTCGACTTCGCCGTGATTCGAAGTCACGTCCTTGGACGTGGCGTTCATCCCGAACTGGAGGCCCTTGTGCTTATTGCGCGAATGCATTCCGCCCGAACGCAATCGCTTTCAGTTCCCAGCTGTACGTGCCAGTCATCAGAGCAGTGCGGTCGAGCTCTGAATATAAATGAATATAATACATCTGAATTTCCCCACAGCACATGGACGACGTGGGTCAGGACCTGGCAGGACTGAGCTGGAGGCCCGACTCGGAACAGCTCTGTCTCTGGGACGGCTGGCAGCGCTTCCGCCTGACCGTCTACAACCTCGTCGGACGGCAGCTGGGTGAACTAGAACTTTCGGACTCCCCGCTGGGTGTCAGCACCGCACGATGGTGTCACAGTGGGCAGCTGTTGGCTGTTGCCGGCTTTGATGACAAGGTGAGCTGTTCTTTTCAGTCATGGTGCGTTGCGAGTGTGTGGTATAGTGCGAGTTAGATCGTTTCATTTCCGATGTCAATTGTAATTGCTAGTACTTCGTTTGTCTTTAAAGCTCAGACCATTACATTGCTCATTGCGAACAGTTTTTTTAATCCATTACAAAGCTAATCGCGTATGGTGCTGGTGGAAGACGTATTCCTGCGTCCATAACATGCACTCCGTTTTGATTTTGGCCCGAATCCGTCTGGCCAGTAGCTAACAGGTTGCGTTGCAACTTAAACTCTAACTTTCGTCGTGCAATTGAAATTTCTCATGTGCCTGGGTAGTAGGCCTGGTCACTGACTTGTCACTGTAACTGCCAGCGACAGACACGTAATGCGGTGTCCGATGGCTGTCAGGTTCATTTGGTGAGCCACGTGACGTGGCGGCGACTGACGGCGCTCTGGCACAGCTCGGTGGTGCGGGGCGGCCACGGCCTGCATGTGTACCGCGAACAGGAGGCCCGGCTGAACGGGTTCCGGCTCGACCTGGCCCTGGCCGCCGGCGTCGACTGCGTGGATGACGTCACGTGTAGGTGACCCTGTCGCCGAGCGGGACTTTTTTGTTTTTGTTCGGTTTCCTTTTGGGATGTTGGCCTCTTGGCCATTTCACACCCTGACCTGTGTGAAATAGTCACGGTTTCAGGCCTGTGGGACGTGTGGACCGTGGACCGCAGCCGCGTACGGGTTTCCCAGCTGTATGAGGACAGGGTGCAGCATAGATTTGTCTTCAAGGCTCCACCGGAAGGGTGGCCTTTCAGAATCATCGGTAATGCGTCAAACAGTACGAGAACTTCATACCCTACGAGGTGCACCCAGTGCTTCAGAATTTAGAAAAAACTGTACACAGTGCAACACGATAATGGGCAAAACCCGTTAAGGAGTCGGCTGATAGGATAATTTCAAGCAGGTTGGACAGTGACGGGAACCAGGTCGTAAGGAATCGTGTCTGGTTGGATACAGAACGCGCAGGAGAGAGGCCATCCATGGTCCTTCGCAGTGGGGAAACAGCTGAGGAGTAATGCGCGTTACATATGGATGGAACGGCTGCACGTTTTGAGCATGTTTTCCAGTTTCGTGCGAAGTCTTGCCCCGTGACGCGATCTACCCTGTTGCCCTGTCGCCCCGTCTGTCGTAATCTGTCGTGATCTTTATCGCCATCGTCATCTGACCCGCTGCCGCCGCCCTGCTGCCCCCCGTCTGACCTGTCCGTCCGCCGCGACACAGACGACCTCTGCGAGCGGCGGCCCGTGGTGCTGCGACCGGCCAAGTCGGCGGCCGACGCCTCCCGCTGTCCACTGGGCGTGGGCTGGCTTCTCTTCTCTCCGGACGACCGGTTCCTGGCCACGCGGTAGGCGCGCGATCGTGTGTCGGCGGTTAGGGACAGTATGCGGGTCTGGGGTGGACGAGGTCGCGGGCAAATAACAGCTTGTGGTTTCGAGCCGCGAACGGTGCCGACCATCGTGTCGCGTCCCCAGCTAGACGAACTTGCTGTTCTGGGCTGTGTCGTCGCTCTGCTTATCCATATGATCCACATACTCGTGCATAGTTGCATCAGCGATAAACGATAACCCATGGAGACACGTGCCTATTGGTCCGACAATGTTCCTTGTAAGTTGATGCAGCTGACATTCGATAGGACGGCCCGATGTATCGTGACAAGTATTGCATCGTCAGTTGGTGTTCCTGGATTGGGCTCTCACTCTGAGTCGGCGAGCGAATGCGGAAAAGCAATGGACTGGCGATGCATTTAGCCTCATCCACCTGGCGTCGTTCTGGCCAGGTATGATGCCGTGCCGGAGTGCGTGTGGATCTGGAGCACCGAGACGCTGTCGCTGCATGCCCTGCTGGTGCACCGGGCCGCTGTCAGGGGTGAGTGTGTCCGTCTGGCGCGACTGTGCCCAGCTCTGTGTCGGCGTCGGACCACGTGGCCCGTGCTCGGATTGCATTAGACTCGGTCATCGCCAGTGAGTATGGCGCCGCTGCGGGGAAGCTTGTCCAGACACGGATTGATACAGCTGATAAGTGGCCATAGCGGCTTGCTGCTGTGATGGCAGGGGGGGGGGGGCAGTCGGAGGCGGGCCGCGGGCGCGGCATACAGACGTGACACTGACCGCCTCCGCCGCGCAGATCTTGTCTGGGCGCCGCGCGGCAGCCGGCTGGCCGTTTGCACGGGCTCGCGTTATCTCTTCCTGTGGAGCCCACAGCAGGCCAGCACGTGCCGATCACCGGCCGACATCAGCATCGTCCAGGTCGGTGTGTCCCTCCCTCCCTGGTGTGGTCACTTGGACTCGTCCGGCTTCTCTCCCGTAAACGCATGTATTGGCGAAACAGGTGGCGTGAACTTTCTGAACAACTCTGGTCGTTATGCACCCATACCAATGAGCCCAGCATTGAGCAGAGAGGTTTACATTTGTGAAGCCCGGGTCAGTATTGCTGGATTGGCGTGCGGTGGCTGAGTCGGTTGGGTTTAAGATCTCGTCGGAGGCAGCGTCAGGGGCGCCTATTTTCAACGCTGTAAAAAGTAATGAAGACACAAGTGCATGGGAGCAGCCACCTCGGATACGGGGGTAAACATCCCACCCACATCACAAGCGCAAGTAATAAAAATGTAGCTGCTGTCGCTGATTACTCCCGTCATTGTTATCAGTAACCGTTAAAATGTAGTATCGAACCTTTTTTCACTGTGCGTAATTCTGGGTGTACTTTTGACTGTTTTCGACAGTCATATTTTTGTCTTGTCTTCGCTGTTTGGCAGCTTTGTATCCTCCTCTCGGGAAACATTTGGGAGCCTATGGTCATGGTTTTGATAATGACCTGTTTTACGTGATATAGCTTGTTTCCGATGACGTCATGTGACGTTTTTGGATATTCTTGATATAGGAGCCATCTGGAGTATAAAGTATATGGCTATGTATAATATAGCCATCATGTTTCATGTTTTGCCAAAGGGCTTCAGTCGGTGTTCCGCCGTACGGCACACGGCGTTGGTCTCGTCATGCACATCCCACTTGAGGCTCACAGACCAGCCAAAATGGAGCTGGAGAGACACCTGCTAATGCAGTTAGCCTACACTGTATCCCCTCCTTACACTTTGGCACTCTTGCCACTAACGCTGTCGCCTCGGCCCACCCCGTGCTGTTACATTGCAGCTGCTGTGGCCGGACGAGTCCACTCTGCTGCTGCTGGGGAAGGACTCTGCAGTGTTCTGTCGGGTGGACGCGGCGGAACAACGGAGCCAAGATCTGAACTCCCTGTGACTGTGCTCCGGCCGGGCGGACTCCTGGGACCGTGAATCCAGCAGTCCGGGCTCCCCGTAACCGAATCTGGGGCTCCTCGTTCTGCGCGTTTGGCTCTTTGGCACGTTCGTGACGAGGACGTTTAACAGTCGCGTGCTGGGCGTGAGTCGCGACACCGGGACGTTCTTTTCAAGTGCGTCGCAACGCAAAGTGTCGCGAGGAATTCGTTCGTCGCTCTACATCTGTAAACAATATCTCTGTCCCGATCATGAACGCCGCGGTTAGTTTCGTATGGTGATCACTCTTGGCTGTGACGAAATGCTTGTCGGTTGAGTGATTACAGTTTTTCCACAGTGCGTTAGTTGATGCCGTTTTTTTTGTTCATGTTTGTTGCCTGATAATACCAGGGAAAGACATTTACAGCAACTGTTACAAAATGACCTCAAAGGAAGCTTATCCATGTATTGCATCATTGGACCCTTGCAGTGCGCTATTTTCAACGACTTGTGCTTCGATGATAATAGTGTTAAAAGAATAAAACGAAATGTGAATGCTTATGACTGTATGGTGTATGCCCTCGATGTAGCTGAATATTTATCGTTAGTGCTTGAAACTCGTGGCGAAATGTGGCGCCTTTGTTGAAAACGTAAGGATTTCACCAAACCCAGTTCATGAGCAGCAAACTGTACTTTTTGTAAAACAATGTTAAGCTCTCATCGCCCTGTCGTGACAAGTTATACCTTTACAGTCGTTAATAACGCATCTCGTGCGAAGCGTGTCTGTCTTCACGGTTCCCGGCGAACTCAAGAGAACATCCGAAAGAAAAGACTAAAAGGCCGAAAGATATTAATTAAAACTATAGACATTTGTTATGCCTCCTGAGTTCACGTGAGTCGCCGTGGTACGTTGGCTAGTCATCTGACATGGTAAATACGTTTCCTTCGGCCTTGCAGGGAAAACTGGAGTCATGCGTTGGCCCAAAAGAACCGGGAGGTTCAAATTCAGTTGATTCTTAAACAGGTTTCTAAAATGAGAAACTGTAAGCGCCGGCATGGATGTTCATGGACGTTCGTCTGTCGCGGATTACCTAAGCTGCCTGTCTACGAGGCAGAAAATCGCAAGTGCACAACCCGTCTCCCCGTCCGCAAAACAGTGAAACGAACGTATTCAGCCGTACGTATCATGTGGAAAGACAGTGTTTGAATCCGATAAACTCACATGAACGTAACGTGATTGAGCCAGGCGCACACGAACCCTTCTAAACTCTTACCTTACACGTTTGCAAGTACTACTCTGCGCTCCGCGACGCTGTGGTCAGATTGCTTTTATTAAAGACATTGACTATACATTCAGGCTCTCCATTCGCTCATGCTTGTATTCATCAACTGACTCATTCATTCATTCCCACACGCTCTTTTTCTTCTGTTTTATGGCCTTGCTCGGGTGGATGCGTGGCAATAGCATTGGGGCGCCACTCCGAAGGAAAAAATAAACGTACTTGGCGAGGCTGAGACGTGATGCTGCGCACTCAATATTCCTCATTAAATCCCCGCGAGATATTCCGAGTGTTGCTTCGGCAAGCTGTTGCGTAAGAATCCGGCTCGTCTGCGGGCGCTGGAGACCGTGACTCATGAAATGCAAGTGATTTCTCAGCGTGTTATCTCTGTGTCCTCTCGCTGTGGGAGCTGTCAGTCCCGTATGGTGTGTGGCTGGTGTAGGTTGTTGTTTGAGGGTGCACTTCCGTGTCTTGTAAGACTAACCAAAGGTGTAGGCAGGATCCGACTCGGAATCTTCTGGGCCAATCTGATGCAGAAGAATGGGAACAGAAGAAGCCAGGAGGCTATGACGCCGTTACTTTCCGGAATGCGGCATTGTTTCTGTGGCATTAATGAAAACATTCCCTTCAGAGTTTGTTAGCAGTCCTCCATCTGGGGTTTTGAAGCCTTATTTGAGGATGATCATCATGCATTGGATATAAATCTTCATGTAGGTGAGAATTATGTGCATTTGGTGGCATGTTATTGCCTTAAATCTGTTGAGAATTCTTCTGTTGCTTGAAAGTTAGGTGATTGTCATGCTCATCATCATTGTTACCTTTAGCCCAATAGTGAATTTCACAAATCTCACCAGAAATAAATTCTAAATATGGGCTTGGTTTACTGTGTATGTCCTTTCAGGAGCATGGTGGTATTGTTTTGGTTTTGTAGCATTACACAGTTTGTTGACTTCCTAAATGCTGATATGGTGTTTTTCTTGTGGTAGGTCGCTTATGCTGATTGTTGGCACTGATAACTTCATCTTATCAGAAGTCCAAATGCTCCCATTTTTGTGGCTAACAAACAGGCCTTTGTCACCCAGAAGTTAATCCAGTGGCATCAATCTGTTGTCAAAGAGCCAAGTTAAGTATTAATAACAAGCATTGATATATTCAGTTTTTGTTCTTCACAGTTTATTTCTTCCATTTCTGCCATTAGGTTTTCCCAGCTTTGCTACCAAATTTGGATGGTTGCAGCCAGTAACTTAAGAGTGTCTTGCTTTTAACAAGGGAAAGACTGCTTTTATGATTTCTTGGTGCTGTGTTTATTTTGGGATGATGATTTTATTCATTATCAAGAGACTTCCATGTCTGGATTAACAGGCCAGGAAGATTTGTGACTGGCACTTTGGTGACTGATAGGAGCACTGGCAGATGCAGAACACATGCTTAAATGGGCAGCTCTGCATGAGAGTATCTTAGTATATTCCATATTATGCTCTATACTTGGATTTAGGTCACTTTGCTCCAGCATCTTTTAAAATTAGCTGTAATTAGCATCTTTATAATAGGACTCATTTAATCTTTGTCAAAACTGGGGATGAAAGAGGCATCATCCACAGGTTTTCCACTGAAAGGGATTATGGCAAAGCTTGGACAGCCATCCCATGTATTGACCAGCAAATGATAGATAGGCAGCATGTCTATGTCCAAAATTGGAATTAGGCATGGGTTAAAAGTGTAAAATATGTTACATATTTTGTGAAAAGTTTTCTGTAAAATGAAGTAAAAAATCACATGATATACTGTGTAGAAGACTTGAAACTGGTAGAAACAAATATTAAATTATTTGTAAAATGAACTGTTGCATTTGAAATGTCCACTGGTATTACCTGGCTCCAGTGAACTAAGAGGAGCACATTGTTTTGCATAGTGGGCATGTTACTGTTGTCCCAGTTGTTACTGGAATGACATTTTTAAATAGTTAGTGCATGACAGTCTGTGTAGAAAGTTGGATTACTATTGCAATAAACTTATTTGTGGTGTGTTACATTTGGCTATGAAACCTGCTAGGTTTGGAGTTTTTTACTTATGCTTTGCTGACTCAGAACTTTTATTTTTGTCTGTCGACCTTTTGTTATGTTGTTTTTATAAGTGCTGCATAAATATAAATTACAGAAACCATGAGTTGCTATGTTGCAGATAGTAATTTTGGACTTCCAGCAAATATCACACCAAATCAAGATGCATGGGTCCAACATGCCATGGGGAAGGGCTAGTCATGTGCTCAACATTCCTTTTTGGTGGACCCTCTGAGGGGAAAGTCATCTAACTTTGGAGTTTTTCTGTTGGGGGTTTGTTAGTCACAAGGGAAAATGAATATGTGCAAAAGAAGTTTATGAAGGTTTGGGGTGTTTTTTGATATGTCTTAGTATTATGCACTGATATTGACACTAGTTTTTATATGTATGTATATATTAATACCTCTGGGAATTAGATTCTCCTTGATACTCTGGATGTTAAACTTAACAGCTTCTTCATAGGTGACTTTTTTCCTCTGCACTTTCTCATTTTGCCTTGCAGTGGTTTGCCGACATATGTATTAGGTTGTTCATTGATTTGTTATTTGATATTCATGAGGAAGTTATTAATGAAAATGGGACATAAGTAGCAATCTGGAATTGGAATAAAAGTAAGTGAATATTTGTTTTGTTAGTTGTATTGTTATCTTCTCAGAGTTTGCTGCATTTTGCCTTTCATTTGACATTGTGCGTGTCCCACCATTTGGTCTGCTCGTTGCAGTTGCTAGAAAGAAATTGGCATCACTGCTAAGCTTTGTGTTGCACGTCTTCAGACGCGCTTGACGTGGGCGGTCGTCTTGAAGACTAGCTGGGCCGAGGCAGGCCAACATGCTGCTGTTCGTGCTGTTCGTGCTGTGTACATCGGCGCTGATCGGCGTCCTGCTGGCCAACGCTCTAGCGCGGCGCGGCGAGCCGATCGACAGCCTGCTGGCGCCGCGGCCGGCCGCCAGCGCCGCCCAGCGGCCGGACGGCAAAGTGCTGGTGCCCCGAACAGTGGACGCGGCGCTGGAACAGCTGCTGGAGAGCGTGCTGGGCGACTACCTGGCGCCCTGGTCGCGCGAGATCAGCAGCGACCCGACCTTCCTGCACGAGGTGCGCGAGCTGGTGCGGTGCGCGTGCGTGGAGCTGGCGCGGCGCGCGCGCCGGCTGGACCTGGCTGCGCTGATCCTGCGCCGGCTGATCCCGGCCGGCGTGTGCCACCTGGACTGCTGCGTGCTGGCGCGCCGGTTACACCGGTCCGGCTCGCTCTCTGACGAGGCCGCCTGGGACTACTACGGCCGCGACGCGCACGCCGCCGTCTGGTCGGAAGACCGCTACCTGCGCTGCCTGGCCGGCCGGCTGGCGCCGCTGCTGCTGGTGGGGCGGCCGTGCCGCGGCGCCGCCGCCGCCGTGTTGCTGCGCGAGCTGCTGGCGCGCGCGCTGCTGCGGCCCCTGCTGGACCTGGTGGCCGACCCGGACACGGTGAACCAGCTGCTGCTGCTGCTGTTCTCGCCCGAGCCGCTGGATGCGTACCCGGCCGACCGCTCGCCGAACGTGGAGCTGCTGCGCGCGTGGACGCAGGCTGGCCGGCCGCGGCCCGGCTCGGCGCTGGCCGTGGACCTGTCGGGCGTGCTCAAGTCGGCCGATCTGCTGTACGCGCTGATGCAGTGCCTGAAGGAGCGCGGCGACCTGCACCTGGTGCAGTTCTGCCTGGCCGTCGAGGAGTTCAACCAGCGCATGCTTAACCCGGAGCTGAGCGACGAGCAGCTGCGAAGCCTGTACACCGAGGCGTCGCACATCTACAACGCCTACCTGCGGCCGGAGTCGCCGGACTTCGTGGACGCCGACCCGGCCGTGTGCGCCCAGGTGCACGAGGTGCTCTGCGGCAGCGTGGAGGAGGTGACGCGCCTGCGCCGCATGAAGGCGCTCTTCGAGGCGTACGAGCAGACATACAACCGGCTGGAGCAGGAGTGCATGCCGGACTTCCTGAGCAGCGGCCACTACCTGAGCCAGCTGTGCCGGCGGCAGGCGGCGGCGGGCGGCGCGGCCGGCCGCGGCCGCGTGTTCCGCTCGGTGACGGCCGTGGCGCGCTGGGGCCGACGGCTGCGCAACGCGCTGCGGCCGGCCGCCGTCGACGGCCGCCTCGACGAGCACTTCGAGCTCGGCGAGGAGTTCGCGCCCGACGACGACGACGACGAACTGGGCGAGGAGCCGAGCGACGACCCGGCCGCGTGCGACCTCTCCGCCTGGAGCATCGGCATCCCCAGCGTGTCGATGGCCACCGACTTCAACGGCAAGCAGATGATCCTGTTCGTGCTGGACCTGTGCCGGCCGGAGCGGGGCAGCGAGCACCAGTGGCAGATCGCGCGCAAGCTCGGCGAGTTCTACGTGCTGGAGAAGAAGCTGCTCGAGTTCCACGGCGACCTGGGCGACGTCCGCCTGCCGCCCAAGCAGAACCTCGTCTCGGCCAGTTTCTACACGCAGGACTTCCTTGACTGCCGCAAGGAGCTGTTCGTGTCGTTCCTGCGGCGACTGGTGCAGGTGCCGGGCCTGAGCAGCTCGCAGCTGGTGCGCGCGTTCCTCACGTCGGACCAGATGTTCGTCGACGACTTTCAGCAGGACATCAACATCGGTCGCATGATCCGCACGGTGCCGCGCAAGTTCCGCAAGGAGCGCGGCCAGAGCCTGGACGCCTTCCTGGCGGCGTTCGTCGCCTCGACCGAGCCGGCGACGGCGCGGCCGCGCGGCCGCGCCGACTGGGCCGAGCCGGAGCCGATCGTGGCGCCGCGCCGCAGCGGCGGCGGCGCCGGCAGCGGCGCCGGCGGCGGCGGCGGCCGGCCCCGCGAGGACGGCACGCGGAGGCCGCACACGGTGCCGCGGCCGGCGCGCGAGTGCCGCCTGGCCGGCCTGTACGACACGCTGGCGTTCCTCGGCTGCCGCCTGTTTGAGGCGCCGCGCTGGCTGCTGGCGCTGCTGCTCGGCCTGCGCCCGCTGCTGGGCCGATCGGCCGACGTGCTGGCCGACCGGCTGCTGGCCGCCGCGCTGGCCGAGGCCCTGGCGCCGCCGGCGCGCTGGGCGCGGCTGGCAGCGCTGGCGCAGGAGGCGCTGCTGACGCCGCGCGCCGCGCCGCGCACGGACGCCGAAAAGGCGGCGCGCGCCGAGAGCGCCCTGGACGCCGTGCGCGCGGCCGTGCCGCCGCCGCTGGCCGCCGCGCTCGGCGCCCACTTCGAGGACGGCACACGCGCGCTGTTCTCGTGCCTGCAGCTTCCGCAGCTCAACAAGCAGCTGGCGTACGTCCTACTGGACCAGATCGTGCTGGAGCTGTTCCCGGAGCTGGGTGAGGAGGGCTCCAGCAGCTCGCCGCCTCTATAAGCTCTTTCGCCGGGAGTGGCGACCCCGTTTCCCGCCAGGCAGTGGCCCGCCAACTTGCCAAGCTCCGGGCGCACACGGAACGTTCCACGTAGCCGAGGGCCCCATCGCACATATCACGGATATTTATTTGCCGTATTCGACTCGTTATTGTGGCACATCGTTGCCGAATATGCCCGCCCAGCTCAGTTACATTCAACGATAGCTTTGTTAAGGTCTCATTTTGTTTTCAGGTCGTGACGGTGATGCACTGTTATGCGTCACGCAGTACGCGTTATCCTGCATGTTATATTTTTGTGTTGTGTCGGCGGAGAAACTGATGCTCTCCACAAGTCCTAATGTGTCGCGTCTGCGAGGGCGCATACGCGGAAAACAATACACGGTACGTTTTAGTCCGTAGTCGCCGCCAGAGAACAGACCCGTCAGGAATTTAGCTCTCCTTTATTGATCTGAATGATAAAAGCTCGACAGATCTGGTTGTCGCGCACGTCCAACCGATACCCGCCTTTCGCGCCCAGCACGCCACAGTCCGGCGCGCCGGGCCTCACGCTCAGGATTAGTACACGGTACAGTCGGGATCTCATTGGCAGCACATCTACTCGGACCCGCGGTCCTCTAAGCGCTCCGTAATTTACAGGATTTCGCGACTGGCAGTGTTGAACAGATACATAAGCTCGTGTCTACGTTGAATGCTGGCAGCTGGCGCGGCCGCGTCGCGCCGGGGCGGCGGCGGTCCTGGCGCGCGAGAGCGCCGCGAACGGCGCCCGGCCCGTCCGGCGGACGGGAGCCGGGCGGCCGGGCCGGGCGCGCGCCGCATTCGACGTCCGACTGGCAGTGATGGCTGCTCTCGGGCCAGCGGCGCGGCGGCCGCACGAGGGCAGACGGGACAAGTAGCACCATGGTTCAGCGTTTAGCTCGGCTGGCGCGCGCACCGCCGACGGCCGTACAAGCGCTGCTTTGTACAAGCCAACATCAAAACCTCTGTCACTAGAAAATATCACAAGTAGATCTACGTGATCTTGATGCAGACCTGACAGCGTGAGACGCGGGACCGCAGGTTGCCCGACTTGAGCGTTTCGCTCCTGGGCCGGTTGAACTGGTCCGGGTCGTTGATGGTGGCCAGCCAGAAGGAGAATTTGTTGGCAAAATAATGACACGTGCCGCGTGCGCCGTTGCACTCGATGAAGGGCGTGGCCCGGAAGTCCTCCAGGCAGGAGCCGGGCGAGGAGAGCGACTGTCCGCCGCCCTCGGCGCCCGCCGCCGTGTGCTGCCGGACAGTCAAGCCGTCAGTCGCTGACAGACATCACCAGCGCCGGATGGGCGGGATCCCGCGCCGCAGTGTGGTGTTTCAGAGGAGCGGGCGGAATGCCAGCAGACTGCCGGGTCACTGCCCAGCTTTTAGGTCACTGCCCGCTATTAGACACGGCAGAAGCGCACCGCCAGAAAAATCTATAACGCATCGCAACTGGGCCTGCGTTCACGATCGAGTCGGGAACCGGGCTTACTAAGACGCGTGACCTCCGTCAACCAGACACCAGGGACTCCAAACGCCCACCGCACGATAACTTACCATGGCAAACGAGAATCCGATCCAGAGTCCGTTCCAGCCTTGCGGGCACTCAGGAATGTTGAGCGACTGGCTGTGCACGGCGATGACGTTGGCCGGAGCCTCGCAAACCACACATCTGCGGCAGACCCGAACCGCGGCCGTCAGAGGAAGCTGTCACGCACCGCCCGGACCACGCGAAAAATACGGGACAGTGGACCCGGTGCGAACAGAGCGCAGTTCGAACGCCACGATCACTGTTCTGATGGCTAGGTTCCTCAGCGTTATCTGTTTAACTTGGTCATGACTAACCAAGCTGCTTGCCCTTAGCAGTTTCCACGATTTATTATTTGTTGTGCACACTTGTCAGAGAACTGAAAGTTGTCAGCGCAGGAGTGGTGCAATGAAATGGAAATGGAAATGAAATGAAATGACGGACGGAAAGCTCGTGACACAGTCGGTTCGTGGTGAACGGCGTGACAACTTCTGCACCGTCGCGTACGACAGAGACAAATGTACGGCAAGGTTTCGCCGTCTTGCAGCGAAAACCGCTGACGAAATCCCGGCTCAGTTCCGTGTGAAGCGGCCGGACAACTGACCGTGAGATATACTGGCGGATGGCGCTGTCCGCCACGGGCATCATCGGGATCGGCGCGTTGGTGGAGAGCCAGTACGACTTGTCGTTGCGGCTGGCATAGTTGCAGACGTTGTTCATGTCGCAGAACATGAAGGGCATCGTGCTGAAGCGGCGCACGCAGGAGCCGGCGAAGCCTGCGGTGGGGGGAGGGGGGTCAGGAGCGCTGCGTGACGCCGGCAGACGCTGAAGGCCGAGAGCGGCTGAAGGTCCTCTCCAAGTTTGCTCTTTGCCCGACAATGGCCGAACACGGACGGAAATCATTCGCCCGGCAGCTGAAAGCGTTTTGGGGTAAGGCCGGAAATGTCAGGTCCACAGCTGTGGTTTGAACAATCTCCATTGTCTGGAATTAGCCTGAAAGGTGGGAAGGTCCGAATGAAAAAAAATCGGTTGATTAGGCTGGCCAAATGGCGAGTTCACGCCTGTTAACCCTCTGCCGGCCGTTTCACTGTGACACCGACTGTCCCCGAAGGCGGCGACTCCCCCGAGCCCCCGAGGCGGCCAGCGCCCGGGACCCGCACCGTACCCAGGTCCTGGTGGTGGGCCTTCTCGTTGCCCTCGATGTAGAGCAGCGAGTAGCCGTCCCAGAGCCTCACGTGGCCGGGCTCGCACTGCGGCACGGCCGTGGTCTGGCTGTGCCGCACCAGCAGGATGCCGGTCAGGTAGTCCGGTGCCGCCGAGCACGGCCGGCCCATGTTGCCCTTGGGGCCGCGCGGCCCGGCGTTGCCCTGGAACTCGCGGCGACGTCAGATGAGTGGGGGGGCGAGTGGGTGGTGTGGTTCGTCGGGACGTGCGATGCGTCCGTGGAGGCCGACGGTGCATGCCGTCCGGTTGCGCACACGGTGGGCTTGAGTGACTGCAATGACGTTAGGTGGTGGGAGACGCCGGCAAGTCTCCCAACTCCGTCTCCCAGCAATGAACAGACTCTGAAGACTATCTGCCGTGGGTAATGAACTCGATTTATTGTTGGTTGTACAGGAAATTGAATACCAGGGAGACTGCCGCCGTCATGGCATCAGCGTTGCGCTCGTAACTTTATATCGTGCGGAGTATGTGACAACATGCCGGGGCCCGCTGGGTGCCGAAATAATCATTCGAAGAGCCTGGTTCGTGTAATGTCAGGCAAAGTGGGTAGTGCAGCATCACCCGGTTGATATCCGTCCCTTGTACCCACAGGCCGGCGACAAGGCGCCGGCGTTGGACGCGGTCGCGAGCGGCCAGTCTCACCGGCACTCCGCGCAGTCCCTCCAGGCCGGTATCTCCCTTGGCTCCGGGCGGTCCGGGCAGGCCGGGCAGGCCGTCCAGCCCGGGGCGGCCCGGTTCGCCCTTCTGCCCGGGCAGGCCGGCCGGGCCGTCCTGGCCGGGCGGGCCGGGCGTGCCGTCACGGCCCGGCAGACCGCGCGGGCCGCGTTCTCCCTTCTGGCCGGGCAGGCCGTCGCGGGCCGGCTCGCCCTTCTGGCCGTCGAGGCCGGGCGGGCCGACCGGGCCTGGCGGGCCGGGTCGGCCGTCCTCACCGCGCGGCCCCGGTGTGCCGGGCAGGCCAGGCGGGCCCGGTCGGCCAGGGTCGCCCTTCTCGCCAGGCAGGCCCGGCAGGCCGTCCCGGCCGTTGGTGCCTGCACAGAGCAATGCGTCAGATGTCTCCGGCGCAGGGGTGGGAGACGATAGTCTTAATCTTGCTTACATCACGAGCAGAAACGAATCAGACTGTGGTCAGCTGAGCTGCAATATCAAGTCAAGCTGAAGCACAGTCATTGACCCATAAGGAACACTGCATTATTTAAACATTGATACATAATGTTCCGCGGAAACAATTACCGCAAAGCCTGCTATCCGTGCCCTTTTTTCCTCTACTCATTTTGCTGTGTACATTCTGCCTAATACTGTCGGACATTCTGTGCACCTGATATACAGAAAGTCCCCAAATGGCGTCTCAAAATTCGGCACATTAGATGTCTGTACTTCGTCAATAAAAACAAATGAAAACGATTTTCCACTGGAAAATTGTGTGGCTTCTAGTGAATGACAGGCTGGATAAAGCCATGGAGGGCGCCAGTGGCGTCCGCCACCGGCGCCGGGGCGGGCCAGGTCGGTGCTGTCGGTCTCACCTGGCAGTCCAGGCTCTCCCTTGAGACCGGCCGGGCCGGGCGAGCCGGGGAAGCCACGTTCTCCCTTGAAGCCGGGCTGGCCGGCCGGACCGGGGAAGCCGGACGGTCCCGGGCGGCCGTCCTCGCCGTCCAGGCCGGGCAGGCCGGGCAGGCCGCTGTCTCCCTTCTCGCCCGGCGCCCCCACGGGACCCGCGGGGCCCGGCAGGCCGCGCAGGCCCGGCAGGCCCACGAAGCCCTTGTCGCCCTTGGGTCCGTCGTCTCCCGGCGCCCCGGGCCGGCCGTTCTTGCCGGGCGGGCCGGGCAGGCCCTTCTCGCCCTTCACGCCGTAGCCGGGGAGGCCCACGGGGCCGACGGGGCCCGTCTCGCCCTTGGGGCCGGGCTGGCCGTCGAGACCGCGCAGGCCCGGCAGGCCCGGGAGGCCGCGGTCTCCCTTGTCTCCCTCCGGTCCCGACGGACCGGTGGGGCCGGGGAAGCCCGGCGGACCCGTCTGTCCCTTCAGACCGTCCAGACCGCGGGCTCCCTTAATGCCGGGCACGCCGGGCCGGCCGGGCAGGCCGGCGTCTCCCTTCGCGCCATCCAGCCCCGGCACACCCGGCAGGCCGCTCGGTCCTGAAAAACGCATTTGTAATGAACGACGCCATCAAAATGCGGCAAGAACAGCGAAGATCTTTCCGCAACATCGTGGTCTCGGGCGAAATGGATGATGGGCGATGTGACGGCAAAGGCGACGTGCAGATATGCTACACATAACAACATCTCGAATATCGTAGGTTCCTTTGACTCAAGCAGGAAATGCGGCGATCAAAAGCACTGGAAGCGACCCAGTGCACTTTGGGCATCCCGTCCGAGCCGCCAGGGGACTGGGCCGGACTGCACCGCCTCCGCGGCCAGGGCCACTCACCCGCCGGCCCTGGCTCTCCCTTCTCGCCGTCCACGCCCGGGAAGCCTGGGTTGCCCTTCTCGCCGGGCAGGCCGTCCCGTCCGGGCAAGCCGGCCGGGCCCCTGTCGCCCTTGAGGCCGGCCGGGCCGGGCAGGCCGTCCAGGCCCGGAGCCCCCGGCTGTCCGTCCAGGCCCTGACGACGCGGCGAGAGAGATGTCAGTGTGCGAGGCGAGCCGGAATGCCGGCGGTCCCGGCCCTTCCCCACGCCGCTGCGCGCCGGGAGAACGGCTCACGAAAGGAGTCACGATCAACTAGAGATCACGCCACGTTTGGGCTCATGCCCATGCAGGCCCCAGAACAAGATATGGACGATGTAGACAATGCACATTTCAGCTCAAATATCACGCTGCCAGGCTCTAGCAAAACGTCGTGATTTTCCAGCGAAGTATGGTGGTTTCCTCTAGCACTCATTCGAACTCACGCGCTCTCCCTTCATGCCAGGGAAGCCAGGCAGGCCAGGTTCTCCTTTCTGTCCGGCGCGGCCGTCCAGTCCGGGCAAGCCCTCGGGTCCCGGCTCGCCCTTGAGGCCGGGCAGGCCCGGCGCGCCGAAGCCAGGGTTGCCCTTCTCGCCGTCGCGTCCGGGAGCGCCGGGCAGGCCGTCCAGGCCGGGCGCACCGCGCACGCCCGGCGGACCGCGCAGACCCCGCTCGCCCTTCTCGGAGACGCGGCCGGGCTCGCCCTTGTTGCCGGGCAGGCCGGGCAGACCCCTGTCGCCCTTGTCGCCGGGCAGGCCGCGCAGGCCGGGCTGGCCGGGCCGGCCGGGCCGGCCGGCGTCGCCCTTGAGTCCGGGCAGGCCGTCCATGCCGGGCAGACCCGGCTCGCCGGCCGGACCGACCGGCCCCGGGAAGCCAGGGTCACCCTTGGTGCCGGGCAGGCCGGGCAGGCCGTCCTGGTCCGGGCGGGCCGGGCGGGCCGTCCAGGCCGTCCCTGCCCGGCGAGCCCTTCAAGCCCGGCAGGCCGGGCCGCCCGGCTTCGCCCTTCGGTCCGGGGAAGCCGGGCAGGCCAGGTTGGCCGGATTCGCCCGGCAGCCCGGGCTCGCCTGCAACCAGGACGAACAGACAGAGGGTTATCTGACAACGCCGCGCTCACAACAAGTCCGCTCGCAAGGACGTCGGAAACGACGATCGACACGAACAGTCGGCATCGTTCGAACATGTCAGAAGACACCGGTGCGCTCACCCTTGCGTCCGTCGTCGCCGGGAGGTCCTGCAGGCCCGGGCGTGCCTTGCGGTCCGGGGAATCCGGGGTTGCCCTTGTCGCCCAGCCGTCCGGGCAGTCCGTCCAGGCCGGGGATGCCGGGCTCTCCCTTCAAGCCGGGGAAGCCGGGCAGGCCTGGGTCGCCGTCCTGACCCGGTCGGCCCGGCTCGCCGAACGGTCCCGGCTCGCCTTTGCGGCCCGGCAGGCCGGGCGGGCCCGGCGGGCCGGCCACGGGCAAGCCGGCGTCGCCCTTGGCTCCGCGCTCGCCGGGCGTGCCCGGCCGGCCCGGCAGGCCGTCCAGGCCCCGTTCGCCGGTGAGGCCCGGCGGGCCGGTGAGGCCCTTGTCGCCGCGAGGTCCGGGCAGACCGCGCGGGCCCGGCGGGCCGGCGGGACCGGCGGGGCCGGGTTCGCCGTCCTTCCCCGTCAGGCCGCGTTCGCCCTTGTCGCCCTTAATGCCCATCGGACCGGGAGGGCCGTCCCGGCCGGGTTCTCCCTTCTGGCCGGGCGGACCCATGGTGAGAGGCCCCGGCGGAGTGAATCGACCTGGCCAGAGGAGCGTTTATCAGAATCAGAGTGGACCTTCCTCTCCAAGCACTGAATCCTAGGATAATCTGTCTTTCAACGAACTTATAAGAGACGCTCGGAAAATAAGGAATTAAGTTAAAAAAGGCAGTCGAGAGCTCCTACGTTCTGAATATAATCATCCTGTAAAATGACTCAAACATGGTTTTTTATATTCCGCGTTTGTTTCTCTGCCCAGTTACCCCTTTTTGTAACCGTTTATGCAACGAGGACAGTTATCCTTTTTTGCAGACCGTTTATGAAGTACCACACACTTTTGCACACAGCTCTGCTCACGTTGCGGACCGAATTTTGAAGCACCCTGGCGCTTGTCCGCCGCGCAACAGCCGGTCAAAGGCCGGCTGCTCCGGGCAGGAGCAAAGAATCCGGACATTGGCCGTAACGCCTGACTCGTACCTGGCGGGCCCTTCTCTCCGGGCAGACCGGGGCTTCCCTTCTGGCCGGGAAGCCCCATGTCGCCGGGCTCTCCGGGCTCGCCCTTGACGCTGAGGCCGGGCAGGCCGTCCAAGCCGGGCACGCCGTCGCGGCCCCGGTCGCCGGGGAAGCCTCGCGAGCCCTTGTCGCCCTTGGGGCCGGGCAGGCCGGGCGGGCCGGGCGTGCCTGGCCGGCCGGACGGGCCTGGCTGGCCCTCGACGCCCGGAAGGCCCGGCAGGCCGTAGTCGCCCTTGTCACCCTTCGGGCCTCGAACGAGGTTCGGAGGCACGAAGGCGTCCTCTCCTGGCGGTCCCGGCAGGCCCGGCTGGCCGGGGATGCCGGATTCACCCTGGAAGCGCGCCGATGCGATCATTGGTGCTGCGAACCAGTTTCACTACACGGTGTGCCTCATTTACTGGGTTGAAATTCAAGGCGACTGTCTAGAGAGTGTAGTCAACCATCTGCGTGACGGCTTTGTTTTGGATTGGCCTGTATTTGTTTCGGAACGAAAATAGCGGCATGAACGCAACGGCACGCAAACTGGGCCCGCGATGGATCGTACGCACGGACATGCCGGAGCGTTGGGCGTTACCTCTTTGCCGGGTGGTCCGATGGGTCCGGGCAGGCCGTCCTCGCCGGGGATGCCGGGGAAGCCGGGCGGGCCCTCGGGCCCGGTCAGGCCGGGCGCGCCCGGCAGGCCGTCCCGGCCCGGCTCGCCCTTCTCGCCGACCGGGCACTCCAGGCACTGGTCGCACTGGCGTCCGGTTTCGCCCTTGAAGCCGGGTATGCCCGGGAAGCCCGGCCGGCCGGGCTGACCGTCGCGGCCCGGCTCGCCGGGCAGGCCGGGCTGGCCGGGCCGCCCCGGGATGCCGCCGATGGTGTCGCCAGGCGCGCCCGGCGGGCCCGTGTAGCCACGTTCGCCCTTCAAGCCGGGCAGGCCGTCCTGTCCCGGCGTGCCGTCCAGGCCGGGTTCTCCCTGTGAAGGAGAAGAACGTCAACGCGCCGCGGGCCGGGCGCACGAGCGCAGACGGGTGGAGACCGGAGAGCAGCCAGACGCAACGTGCGCCTCCCGGAGTCAGACAAGTGCCTGGCAGTGTTCAGATGGCCGCTTGCTACCCAGCGGCCATGCCTGCGACCACGTCGGCTCGCACACGAGATCGTCCGCCGAACGTACTCGGCGCGCCCTTCGATAACATCTCTCCGCCCCCCTCCTCCCCGGCGGGGAGGGCTTCAGTACGTACCGCGATGGAGATGCCCTTTTCTCCTGGTTCGCCGGGCCGGCCGGCGGGGCCCCGCAGTCCGGGCAGACCGGGCGGGCCGACCGGACCGGGCAGGCCGTCGAAGCCGGGCTGTCCCTTGTCGCCTTTCACGCCGGGAGCGCCCTCGGGGCCGGGCAGGCCGGGCAGGCCGATGCCGCCGGGCGGTCCCGGCGCGCCACGCTCTCCCATCCGGCCCGGTAGTCCGTCCTCGCCTGGAGCGCACAGCGCGGACAAAGCGGTCAGTGGTCAGTGGGGAAGCAGTCGGTGCCCTCCCTCCGCACCGGTGCAGAGGTACGAGGTGACCACCGAGGATCCCGACTTGATGAATGAGCGTCAGATCTTAGCCGCGAAATAAATGATGAGGAAATCTCTGTACAAATAGTTAAAACTGAAGAGTTTGGAGGTGGCGCCTTTTATCGAAAGGCTCAGTGAAACGGTGGCCTAGTTCCATCCGTGGTAAAAAACGTGTGCCATGATTTCAACACTTAGTGGTTATCATTCGCCGATCTGAGCCGCAGTGTGATCGAATTCTATTTCCGCCATGACATTATCCCCCCCCCCCCCAGTCGCCGGCGGCCCGGCCGAATCCCAGGCTGGAGGCCGTCCCTGGAGGTCGCCGTGCGGCCGCCGCCGCCGCCTGCCGACCAGCTCACCTCTGGGTCCGGGACTGCCCGGGAAGCCGCGGAGCCCCTTGTCGCCGGGAGGACCTCCGGGGCCGCCGCCGGGCGGGCCGCGCGGGCCCGGCAGGCCGCGGACGCCGTCTGTGCCCGGCAGGCCTTGCTCGCCTTTGCTGCCCGGCAGGCCTTCGCGGCCGTCCAGGCCCGGCAGGCCCTGGTCACCCTTGAAGCCCTGGGGGCCCGGCGGGCCAAACGGACCGTCGCGACCCTGGCGGAGGAGGGCGGGCAGGTTAGGTCCGAGTCGGCGACCTGGTGGCACCGGAAGGGGCGGCAGCGGGATTCGGGTTTCAGCTAGTAGTGTTCAGACCACTGCGCAAGATCTGCCCATGAAGTGCCGGTGATAAGCAATTCAGCGTTCGGAAAATACAAAGGGCAATGAGCAGTAGTGTTGTCCGTATAAACAAACAACAGGTAAACAAGAGAAAACGTGTGATTGAGCATGGTTCGTATTCCAGATAACTTAATTCGGAAGCGAAAGAGAGCAGCTAACATAGCTTGACCAGTTGGAAGTAGTCACGTTGGACAATATCTACGCCGTCAATGTCAGTTCGCTCTCAATGACGGCGGGCGCTTACCCGAGGTCCAGGAAGTCCCTGGAGTCCCTTCTCTCCCTTCATTCCCAGGTCGCCGGGAAGGCCAGGCAGTCCGTTGTCGCCAGGTGGGCCGGGTAGGCCCGGCATGCCGGGCTCGCCCTGCGTCCGCACGCCACGGTCAGAGCCCGTCCCATGAGTCATGAGACATCGCGAGCGAAAACACTTATACAAGAAAACGACACTACGCTCTGAAGCTGGTCTTTACATCTGGTCTATCCGACTGCCTTGACATCATATCAGAGGCGGCAACACCAAAGACTTTTGCAATTCCAAGAGAGCAATGATGCCTGTATGCAAACAACATTAGCCCGTCTTGCTATACCATGTATGTCACAAATTAAAAGATGGTGCCTTGAGCAGCCATATAAGCGTAGTCGACTGGAAGAAATAGACCAGCATGCTTACCTGATTCCTGGGAAATCCGTGCGGCAGACATGAAATGAGTGCAGGTTAATTCAAGCACATCAAGCTCAGACCAAAGCAGGGAGGGAGAAAGCAAGCGTGGCACTTTCAACACTAAATAGACAGACGCATCATCACAGGGGATGGAGCTTGAACACTGCGAAATAATTTTTTTCCATCACGACCGCCTTTCTTCGTGCGTCACCCGGAGCGGCCGATAGACGCATTCTTCTGCCAGATCCTCTGACCGCTCCTCAAACGGTTTAGATCTCCAAAGTGACTGTTTTTGGCGGTGTGGTTGTGACGTTTGCTGTTGTTTGTCCGACTTCGCGATTAAACGCAGAAGGACCGCTCTCTCTCTCTTTCTCTCTCTCTGTCCCCCAAACGGAGACTCGTAATGGTTTCCTTCTTGAACCGGTTTGAATACAATATCATATGCGTCTATGCCACGTATATCGTGTACACACACACACACACACACACACACACATATATGTATATATATATATATATATATATATATATATATATATATATATATATATATATGTACGTGTATACATATATACGTATCACACCACTGAGTATTTACATTTTCGCATATAGCAACCATTTGTTTCCAGTAGCAGGAGAAAGTGAAAGCCAATTGAAACTTATACATGATACAAACATGTTAAGTATGCACGTACAAGAAAGGTCTGAAATGGACCCCTTACCTGCGCTTAATCTACTCTAGGCGATTTTTACACAAAGCGCATTGTGCAAGTAAACTGGTTAGCGCCGCATGACACTATTACACTCGCAGACAGATTGGCTCTTCTAAAAGAAAAGGCTTCTACGCGTTTTCGAAAGATGCATTCACATTCATCAGTGTTCGACATAAAAAGAACAGGAACATCTATCTAGCGGATGCCAATTCGCTATCTGCGGCGCGGCGGGGAGCGGCAGTTCGCCGTTTGGCCGCCTGGTGACGCTGCCGGCGTCCCTGCCGCGCGCAGATGGCGCCGCCCAAGCGGGCGTCGGCGCCGCGCGGGGTCCATGCAGCGTCATGCCGGCCGGCGCGTGCTGTCTGGCGCCGCTCACCTGCGCGCCCCGCTCTCCCTTGACGCCCCGGCGCACCACAGAGGTGCAGTTGAGGCCGGCCGGAAAGAGGCCGGGCCCGGCGCCCGGCGGGCCCGGCGGGCCCCGCTCGCCCGGCTCGCCGCGGGGCCCTATCACGCCGATGCCCATCTCGCCTTTGGGGCCCAGCGGGCCCGGCCGGCCGATTAAGCCCTGAGCACACGAACCAGGCGCGTCCCGGTTAGCGTTCATTCCACAGCACACGATCAACCCGGCTCCTGCCGCCCGGCTGGTTAGTCTACGGCTGCGCTGCTGCCCTGCTGGTTAGCCCGCGACGGCGGCTGCTGACCCTGCTGGTTAGCCCGCGGCTGCTGCTCCTTCGTCGGTTAGCCCGCGGCCGCTGCTCGTCCGCTGGAAAGCTGTCGGCTGCGGCCCTCTCCGTCCGTTAGCCGTCTGCCGTTGGCGCGCCCGTTAGTCGTAATCCCGGTCGCCGGCTGCACCCTATCAGCGGCCGAGAGGCTCACCTTCCTGTCCACGCGTGTCTCATTCGGGGAGATTTTCTCTTTCTCGCAGGACGGGCCGACGCACGGCGGGCCGCAGGGTCCGCAGCCGGGTGGGCCGCGGTCGCCCTTCTCGCCGCTGGGCCCCACGCTACAGACGCCCATGCTGCCCTTCTCGCCGGGCAGGCCGGGCGGCCCTGGCCGGCCCTACGGCGCGGACCACGCCGTGTTATCGTCCGGACCGGACCAGGCCGCCGGCGGCGCCGAGGGACGCACGGCCTGCTAGCTACAGAGAAAGACAGAGCGAACGGAGACGGACAGAGGCAGACAGCGACAGACAGAGACCGAGGGCGGACGAGAGACGCCGACGGACGACAGCGGCGGGCGGACGGCCGCGCACGGGACGACGCACCGCCGACGCCGCCCGGCGGGACGCAGAGCGAGCGGCCACCCGGGCCAGCGCGGGGACCACCGCAGACAGGACGCCGCCACCCAGCTGGGAGCCGCGGCCGGCGGCCGGCCCGACGCTCGGCGCGGCTCGGCTGACCTGGAAACCCCTCGGGCCGGGCGGGCCTGGCGGACCGACGAACGTCGTGCCGTTGCCTCCGGCGCCTGGCCACTCGCAGGTGCCCGGTAGCCCCTTCGGGCCCGGCTCGCCCGGCTCGCCCGGCAAGCCGACGAACCCGACGCCCATCGCGCCCTTCTGGCCGAGCAGACCGGGACTGCCGGGCAGGCCCTGGCCGCGGCGGAGCGGAAGGTGAGCGCCGACACGGTTGAGTCGCCGCCGCATGTGATCGGCGCTCCACTGGACAGCGAGCGCGCGCCTGACGCGCTCAAAGCGGTGGAGGGTTAGTAGTGCGCATCCCGTTCCATGCGAGACTGGGACGCACGCCTGCCGTTGCGAATTCCTATTGTCATGCTGTGACGGAACCACTTCTCCAGAACACCGAAAGTTTTTTTCAACCGTTCTGAAAAAGTTCAAGCAATATGCGCGTTAAAATTTGAAAGAATTATTGGTGCATTTAAAGGACAACCCATAAAGTCTGGCTGTTGTGCGTCATTTATAAACAGATATTTGCAGTTATAAATGCACTTAACAGACAAACGAATTCCGTCAATGGCTTTAGCAATACGCAAAGCAAATTAGGTATTCCTCATGCATGAACCGAAACGATCTGCTCATATGTCGAAAAGCGGTGCAGGATCCGAACCTAACGACACACCACCCCAGCAAAGACGGCGTGAGCCGTCGTCGGGAAGGCGCACAGAACGCCCCAGCGGTGACCGCAGGTCTGCACACGCGTCTCGCCGGCCAGAGGGAGCGAGAACGTCGGCCGGCCGCCGCCCGTCGCCGCTCCAGACGGCGGCCGGACCGGGCGGCTGCGCGGGTGGGGGAGGGCTCGCCGCGCCGTTGGCAGCGGCGCGACGGCGCGGCGCAGGTGCCGCGCTGGCCGCAAACAAACGCGCGATCGGCGGCTGGCAGACGGCCGCCGATGAGTCAGTGGCGGCGCCGGCGGCCGCGGCTGCGGTCGGCTCAGCGTCGGCCGCCCGGCGACCGGCCGCCGGACAGCGGACGGACAGCGGCGGCTGGCCCGCTGTGGGGCAGACACCTGGCCTGCCGTCCGACAGGGGATGTGGCCGACCGTCGGACAAACGGCTGATCGACTGTCGGTCGGACGACCGATCGATTCTCGGACTGATAACAAGCCGACTGTCGGAGAAATGACTGTAGGAGACGTGGCCGGCAGATGGCTATTGTCGGACGGATGACTGACGGCCTGCATGGCAGCTTGTGGACGTTCTGTAAGGTTTGTAAACGAAGGACTGTGGGACCATGTACTGGCTGAACAAGCCAGGAGATCCACTGCATGGCGGGCACTGCGAAAGTACTAGGAACATTTGATGGCCAGTGATTCTCGAACCGTCATCGTCTGAGAAAAGATTGAACACGGACCGACAAGAAAGCGGTGCCATAAACCCTTCGGAACACCGGCCGGTTTCGCACGAAGAAACCAATCCACAGGAGAGGACAGAAGTACACCGTGGCGGCAGAGAACGCTTGTCATCAGTTTGAGATATCGTGCCATCGCACTGAGTCGCGTCAGCCCTGAAAAACACACACACACACACACAGAACGCGTCTGTCTGCGGCTTTGTGCAGCACGCGACCTCTGATTGTCTGGGAAACAGCTTATGAGATACATTCGTTAAACACAGGAGGTCGACGCCTGACGGCGGACAACGTCCATACCACTTTACCCTAACAAGTACCGAGTTTTCGAAAGTTTAAGGACCTGAAGGCATGCTGAGGGAAAGTGACAAGGCAAAACGTTTTGTACTAAAATGATCCAAGTTGCAAGATGATCGAATTTGTTGTTGCTTAATCAAGTCCGCAGTGCTCTTTTCTCACCACAGCTGTAAATCAGATTGCGGTTAACCAGTGCCAACGTAAGCTTATCTTTGTGACCGGTGATTGTGAAAGACGGCCGACTTTTCATGCTACCATGAAAAGTGAGCCTGGAGCTCCGGCGTCCAGGCCGGCCGCACAACTCACCGCTGGCCCGCGCGGTCCCCGGTCGCCCTTCTCTCCCTCCAGTCCGGGCGGGCCCGGCTGGCCGGGGAAGCCGGCGCTGCCGTCGCGGCCCGGCTCGCCCTTCTGCCCCTTGACGCCATCGCCGCCCGGCCAGACCTGTCGCGCCGGCTCGCCCTTGTTGCCTGCGGGAGGCGGCCGGCGGCGCGTCAGTTCTCAGGTCCGCCGGACCCGGGACCCGGGACCTGGGACCCGGGACCTGGACCCGGGGCCCGGGACCCACGCCGGCCCGGACGAGCGGAACCCCCGGAAATCGGGACGCCGTGCCAGGCGGCGCCGCGGCAGGACGGCACGGCGGCGCTGCGTGACGGGGGCTGCGGTCGCCTTCCTTACGGACTACGCAGCCACCAGTTTGTGAACTTGCAGTAGTTGAACAATGTAGCATGACAAAGCGATTTGACAAGGCGTACTTTCCAACCTAATTGCTTCGGTACGGCAGCGAACTGGGCTTTCTTTTCGTCCTAGATGGGGACTACCATGTCACCGCGTACTGCACGGGATCATTGTAGCTCGGTGATGGATACTTGATACTTGGATGGGTAATATGAGTCCGTAATGACAGTCGTACTCAGTAGGTGAAAGTTAAGATGTATCGAAGCATCCATGTGTATAAGGGTTTGATCTTCCAATAAGCCCAAGCTTGCTCGCTTTCTGGAACCTACCGTGTGAATATCTTTGCGGTTCGGGCTTGTCATCAGATCAAATCCTTATACTGACGTTTACTCCGAAACAACATAATCACTTGGATGGATACTTGGCTGGTGAGGTTTCAGAACTTCATTTCAGGACCCCTCCATCAATTCTGACAGTGCCTGGGCTCCTGGAATGGTAAAATACGGCTGGGGATCGCACGGTCGGCCACACACGGCGCCACACACAGACGGGCGGCGTGCGTGGCCGAACATCGGTGGCGCCGTGTTTATTGATGGAACCTTGTCTGGCGGGTCTCAGATCGCGCCTTTGGTTACCGCCCGCCCCGGAAACGGATCAGAAGGACGCGACGCCGCCGTCTCCCAAACCGAACCGCCTCCGAGACGAGGGCTGGCTCAGTGACAGAACCATCCCAGACCAAGGCTGCACCAGTGTCAGACTCGTTCCATAGGCGCAAAGTCCAATGAAATCATTTGAGACGCACTCCGTTGCACGCTGGATTTCCTCTTTAATTCGGAAAAGTTAAAATAATTTAACCTTTCTGCCGAAAATCGCATCAACGCAACGTCCACGTTAGAAATTGGGTCAGCAAAATGCGTCGGTCCGAACTAAGGACGCGGCCCGAAAAACGCCGATTCCAGCGCTCAGATCAAGCCATGTGCCATCACCAGCGCAGTCATGGAGGCGGGAGGGGGGGGGGGAGCGCCCCCTCTTTAGGCCCGCATTTTTTGCGAAACCTTTTGCACACCGTCTTCCCAGCAGGTGGTTTTCGTGCGATTTCAGCTCACACTGAGCTCCGGGCCCCCTAAAGAAAATCCTGGCTGCGCCCCTTTGTCCTATCAGCTTTAAGACAGAAGTGCACGTGTATCCTTAATGCGTCAGGTCCTGGACAGGGAGCAAGCTTTGGTACGACGAACTGAAGCCAAGATTCGGACAGTCTGATTCATGCTTCCAACAGCGGGGCGATATGGCGGAGCACGCGCCGACACATGCCATTTGGAAAGGTGATACACAAGGTGCTGGGGAACATGCGGTAGCCCCCCCTCCACATGGGACTGGGGCGCATACCACTTAAACGTTTGGACGCCTCCAGACAGTAACCGCAGCACGGGACGCCTGGATACACGGACATATTCTGACGTTGGGACACACGCAGTCACACCGATGGGACACGCACGGATCCAACGGCAACAAATGAGATGGTTCGTAAGGTCTGCCAGGGACAGCCAACAGGGCTCGAGAAGGACGGAGCAGAGGGCGGCTCCTGAAATGCCAGGGGAAGAAAAGTAGGCGGGCCCCGGCCCGTCCCTTTTCCCCGGCCAGCAGAGCGGACAGCAGCCCCTGAACCGCCAGGGCCAGACCAGAGACCTGGTCTCGGTCCCTGCGGGGCGGACCGGAGGACCAGTCCTGGTCCGTAAGGGACGACCCAGTAGGCTGGCGCGGTCCCGTGGCCGGCGGCCAGTGGCGCTGCCGGCCCAGCCCAGCGCTCTGTTTATGCAGTGCAGCGCGACTCACGTAAATGTTTATGCCCGACTCCGACGGGAGCCGACGCTAATGGCCTCGGCATTCCGCAGTGGACGGCGCATGTCGCCGCGTCCGCCGTGCATGTGCCGCCGTCGTACGCCCATCAGAGGTCCGTGCATGTCACACCCGGGGTACATTCGTCGGAGGTACCGTGCCTGCATCACTCGAGGTACAGCTGTCAGAGGTACTCCGCAGGTGCCGCCCGCAGTAGGTCGATCAGAGGTTCTGTGCATGCACCATTCGCGGTACAGCTGTCGGAGGTACCGTCATGTACCATGTGCGTGGTACACTGTCGGAACGCGCCACATTCGTCGGGATTCCGCTAAAGACGCGGCCGGGATGTGTCGGCAAGAGGGCTTGTGCATGTGCAATGACCGGCACATCTGTCACAGGCCCGGTATGAATCGGCAGCGTATCCATCAGGCGGTCTCGGTATGCAAAGATAAGCCTCACAAACCGTGCATCTATTAGCGGTTCCCAACAGGCGTCGCCCACCGAGTGCACGTCTGTCGGAGATTCTGTGTCGTATCCGTCAAATGGGGCTGCACGTTTGTCAGGGATCCTGTGTGCTGTGCAGGCACTGTTCGTTGCACATCCGTCGCGGATTCTGTTCAGGCATCACTCGCCGGACAGCTGCCAGACATTCGGCCTCTACGTCAGCAGATGCCCGTTGTCAGACATTTTCAGCAGCTGCCGTTCGCTGGCGATTTGGAACTGGTCCCTGCGTTCGCCCCACGCCGCGTGTGTCCGTTCGTCGTTCACGTTGTGCGTGTGCCGCTTGCGTCGTGGGTGTTCGGCGTGAGTGCAGGCTGCTGCCCGCGTTTGCGGCTGCCTACGGCTTCCTTGTGCTCTGCCTGCTATGTCAGCACGTCCACTCACTGGGCATGTGAACATCGACCACTCGAACGATTTGGACAAAGTTGCCGCATATCCTGGACAGCTCCCGCGTAAGCTTCCCTCGCCAGCTCGCCGGCTCGCTCGCCGGTTTGGTCGGCGTCGCATCACGCCCGTTGACTGCACGTTCGTGGTTACCGTGCTCTCCCCTCCCCCAGGCACGTCCGCCCAGTTTACGATCTCGCCCGGAGCCGGTCTCTGGGCGCCTAACATTGGCCGACACGTGCACGGCTAACGGGGTAACAGGCGGGCGGGCGGCACGCGCACGGGCGGGGCCGGCGCGGCGCCGGCCGTTCGCCCGGCAGTCGCGAGGTCAGGGTAGGGGCGGCCGGGACGGGAGACATCGGCTCAGACGCCGAACGGAAGCGCGTCGACAGGCGGGCCGCACCGCTGACCACGAGGAGGGAGAGTGCCGGTTTGGGGGTGAGGACGACGTTCGCGCGAGACTGCAGACGTCCCGCCGTCCGGTGGGCAGGAACTCACTCACCCTTGAGACCCGGAACGCCGGGGAAGCCGGGAGGTCCGGCCGGACCGGGCGTGCCGGGTACACCCGGCGGCCCCTGCCGGCAGACGGCCGGTTAGCGGTGCCAGGCAACGGCTGGCGTCACACGCAGCATTCCATCAAACCCGCTAATACAAACAAGATTCGACGTTCCCATCGTGGCAATATCAAAACGTGAACGTCACGTAAAATCTCTCATTCAAGATAAGAAACTCATGTAAATACATAGGTGCACAATGACCGTCGCAGACTAAAAAGGCCGGGTGGAAGACCCGATCACCGAGTTTACGTTTTCGTGTATCCATCACCTTCTCGAGGACTGCAGGCGGCCTCAGCGGGCCTGGGCCCGTGCCGAGGGCGGCCGCACGTGGCAGCACGTGTCTCAGTACTCACGTCCGTGCCGTTACAGCCGTCCAGGCCAGGGAAGCCCCGGGGTCCGGGGGCGCCAGGCAGACCCGGGATGCCGTTAATGCCCGGAAAGCCGGGCATTCCCATCTTGCCCTGCACGCGACCACAGTAGTCAAATTGCGACGTAATATATTATACATACTTATATACATACGTACACACACACACGTATATATATATATATATATATATATATATATATATATATATAACGCTTCATCGCATGCTAATGCAGGCGGTGAAACGTTGTTACAAGAACTTTCAACACGGCGCGAACACTTCAGGGAACCTTCAGGACGCTCCATGACGCCTGACACATCCTTCACACTCGAGGACACAGCTGTACGATATCCGCAACATTGACGACCCACTGTATTTTGATTGCGCCTCAGGTTGCATGAACGGCACCATCTTCTCTGTGCGAAGCACTAGTGCTCGGTGGTATACATGGCTGCCAGCACGACAGAGAACGGCTATCCGCTAGCGTGGCACGTGAGTCCCGCCGGACTGTGCACTCACCCGGTCTCCCTGCAGGCCTCTGGGTCCCTGCGGCCCGCCGTCGCCCTTGTCGCCTTTGGGGCCGGGCAGGCCCTCCATGCCCGGGAAACCCTGCTGACCCTTGGCGCCGGACGGACCCTGGGCTCCAGGAGCACCCTGCGGGACGGACGGAGCACAGCGTCACCCACCCGGCCACTGTCGCCACGTGATGACGTCACACTGCCGGTCTGGGCTCCGGGCGGCACCTGGGCTAGGATCAGCCGAATCGACGCGGGATTCTCAGCTGTGTTCGGTGCGATGTGTCGCCGACCAGTCAAGCATCTGGGTGGCATATTTTCATGATTTGGCCAGCATAAAATGATGTGATTGCATTACGAATAAATAACAAAAAAAACGTAAAAATTGAACAAAAAAAATAATAAAAAAGTAGTAAGACGGTTGCACATAATGGTATGGCCGGCCAGAATAAAGCCATTTAATTTCGTTGCATTTAATTGTTGGTACAACAGCTGCATACAAAACACGTCACCGTCTTATTGCGACGTCCCTGAAGAAGTCATCCGAGCGAATTCAGACAAATCGCCCCAGTTCACGCAGATCAATCACAAATCGACTTCGCACAGTCTAAGACTCCAGCCTCAGCTAGCAGTAATTTCTGATCGCCGACCTGACGCCGTTTTCGTCTCGCGGTACCCCTCGGCGCGGACGGCGGTCGCGCAGGCCGGGAGGCCGCCTGCGCCTCGGCTCACCCTGCTGCCCTTCTCGCCGACGCATTTGCAGCCGCCGGCGCCGCAGCCGCCGGCTCCGCACAGTCTGTCGCGCGACCGCGTCTGGTCCACGTCCTCCTGGCCGTCCCGGGTTTGGTAGAAACCGTACCCGAGGACGGAGCTGCCATCCCGCGACGGGTACTGCTGCTGGAGAGGAGACACAGGCGCGGTCAATCCAAGGTCACTATTTCTCACGGGGCTCCACGAACAGTGAGGAATCTCAATATTGTAACGTGAGATTTGCGCGCAGGTTCGCGTGCATACACAAATCGAAGATACCCTCGTACTAGGACGCAGGTGCGCATGCGTATTCGAATCGTGGCTACATTCATCCACATGCACATCAACAGTCATTCATATATGCTTGGATACAGGCTTGTGGATATGGTGTGTTTCCCTTCTCTGGATCTCATGTTCTTTAAATACGTCGAAATGCAACCATAAATCCGTTCGAACAGTGCATAAGTCGTGTAACGAGACCGGCGTAGATTTCATCGTCATACATTCGTAATTTCCGCGTACCCTCTTGCAACGTCAGTGCCGTTCACCGCCAGGTGCGTCTCGTCGCCCTACATTCTGAAATACCGCCCAATTGGCTGCAGCCGCAGACCACACGCACCCCGGCAAGATCAACACGGCGGCCGGCGGCGGGGCCCGGCCCGCTATTCCGGCTGCCCTTCCTGCAGACGAGCGCCGCTCTCGACAGCCGGGCCGACCCGTCAGGCCACGGATCACAGGAGAGCGGCCGACAGCCCGCCGCAGAGGCCGCCGCCGGCCGCGGGCCCCGGCCGGCTCCGCGGCGGGCAGGGCAGGGGCCGCAGAGTCGGTACATCCCCACAGGCCAGTGGGGACGTACCGACTGCCGTCGCGCCGTACCGCGAGCCACGGTCCCTCGAAGCCGTGTCACGGCCCCTCTCAGCGCTGTGTCACAGCCTCTCTCAGCACCGTGTCACGGTCTCTCGAAGCCGTGTCACGACCCCTCTCAGCGCTGTTTCACAGCCGCTCTCAGCACCGTGTCACGGTCTCTCGAAGCCGTGTCACGGCCCCTCTCAGCGCTGTGTCACGGCCTCTCTCAGCACCGTGTCATGGTCTCTCGAAGCCGTGTCACGACCCCTCTTGCGCCGTGCCACGTTCCCTCAGAGCCGTGTGACGGTCTCTCAGCACAGCGTCATGGTCCCTTGAAGCTGTGTCACGGTCCCTCGGAACCGTGTCATGGTCCCTCGGAGCCGTGTCACGGCCCCTCGAGCCGTGCCATGGGCCTTCTCGGCGCCGTGTCACGGTCTGTGTCATGGGCCCCGACCTCGGTGCCGTGATGTGGTCTATCGCACGACGACGTGTCCTCTGACGTCGAGTGGCGGCGTACACGTCGTCATATCAAGGTCTTCAAACTTGTCCGACAAAAGGCCGGACAAGGCCGAACAAAACTCGGGTTTTCAAAACGTGTAATGATGTTGCATTTTTCCACAAAAGGCCTTTGACCTTTTGCAGCAAAACGCGTTTTTTCGCCATTTTTTAATTGATTTCGAGTCTGAAGAGGTAACTGATGACCGATTGCCGCAACGCCGAGATGAATTTAACCGGACAAAAGTAGAAGTCCGTAGAAGAGAGATGGAGATCGTCTGTCATCTTAATTCCATTAAACTCCCCCGCATAAACGCGGAGACAAACGAAAAGAACCAATCCACCGGCATCCGAGTGCCGTTTTGACGTCTTTCTGGAGAGCTATCTGTTATCGAGGTCACCAGAGAGGACAGGCAAAGTCCACCTCGGGCGGCGCCCTCCGCGGGCAAATATCCGGAGCGCGTTAAACAGCGGTCTCCTCGACCCTGGCGCCGAGGGGCCGAGCATGTCCAGGCGCCGGCGACACGCGGCCGCGCGCTGCCACGCGCCGCAGTGGGCGCCACGATCGGCCGCCGACACGCCGGCGCTCTCGCGCCCTTTTTACCGAGCGACAAAAAGGCGCGCTCGGCTGGGTGCTTTACCGGCGCACGATTTGCTGAGGAGCGGCGGTGGCGCTGTTTGGTGAGGCCGACATGCAACTCTCGGAACACCGGTTTTTCGCGCCGCCGGGGTCTGTGTGGTAATTAGCGGCAAGTAGGCGCGCAGAGTCAGGCGCGAACGTTTCGACCGCAAGAAACCGAACAAATGGCGATGAAGGCGTACGGTGGTCTCGCAGGTGAACCTGCGTTCCGCGCGCAGCTGCCGTCACTGCGAGGCCATCACCGCTACCCATGTTGGTCGCAATTAATTCCGGTCTTCGGTGTGCCGGCTACGTTGGCTGTCGCTGGAAGCGCTTTCTTTTGCTGGAGACGGACGGCTGGACTCCGGTGTGAATTTCTACGGCCGCTGTAGGCCCCAACGGATTGCGATGGATAGCGCTGGACTACCACGGTTAGCATTCGGGGCCGTCCTATGAGCTTCTATTGGTAGCTCCTGCCTACCCTGGATTGCTTGCGGATACTCTGGGCCGCTCCCGGTCATTGTGGACTACATCGAGCTTTCCCGGGCTGCCGTGAGCTACAGTGGGCTGCTTCGGGCCACTGTGGGCTACATCGGGCTGCTCCGGGCCACCGTAGGCAACACCGGGCTGCTCCGGGCCCTGTCCGGCTCCGGGCGGCGTGGACTCTGCGGGCCGTCTCGGCGTGTCGGCCCGGTCGGGCCGGACGCGGGCCGGTGACCGGACCTGTCTGGCGCGTCTCATAAAACGTCACCTTGAGCCCGACAGCGGCTCAGATAAACAGCGGCCGAGTGCGCGCCGCGGCCCGCACGGCGGACAAACACGGAGCCGCCCGAACGGAGTCCGACCGCGCCGCTGAATGGAGTCCCACGCCGGAGCTAAATGGAGTCCCACCGCGGATCTGAATGGAGTCCGGCGGGGCGGAACGCTGGCGCTTGAATGGAGTCCACGGCAGCGTTACGACAGCGTCCGAATCGAGTCCGGTGACAGGCTACGACGACCGTGGAACGACGTTCCGGCTGCCTCGCACGGAGTCCAGCGCCACGTTACGACAGGGTTTCCAAGCGTACTCCTCGTCGCGCTCAATCCTGCTGGCCATGAAGATGTTTCAACAAAGCTTCAGTGGTTTGATGACCTTCGAAAGTGGACACAAGAGAAAATGTCCTATTTTGGTACACATTACATGGGTGTTCGCGTGACCAGCAGACTCCGCCGACGCATGATGTGCTCAACAGACGACGCCCCGTTCTTGGCTGCGATGCTTGCAGCCGTTACGAGACAGTCTGGTTTTAATGCATACCGAGTTTTGGTACTGTTCCGCTCTTCGGTAATACCGATAAGAGGTGAAAAACGTTTGGGTGACTAATGTCCTAACGCCTTAATTTATTCCTTATTAGAGTTTTTCGGAACATGGAAGGCGGATGAATAAACTTGAGTGGCGAGCACACAGATGTGCAGAGATTTTCGGGCGCTTCCGAAGCGTTCCGTGCCAGTTAAAACCAGACCCTTAAGACGGTGGCCGACACACGCAAGTGCCCATGGGACGCCAGCGTGGGCAGCCACCGGCCGACTGTTTGAAGCGCCCCGGAGCCGCAGTCTGCTGCTACGGATGGGAGCAGCTGAGTTAAAACAAATACTCTGCACGGCTCATGCCAGCGCATTCCACCGAGCACGTGGGCGGGTCTCGAGGACGTCCGGCCGACGGACAACTGCGCAGCGCCGGGCCGCCCCCGCCGCCGGCGGACGCCGCGCCGCTCTCGCCGCCGGCGCGCCGCTTTCGCCGCCGTCGCGCGCGCCCACGGGACGCGGCGACGTGCTCCGGCATAGCGCCGCCGCGGCCCGGGCCGCAAAAACGGCCGTAAAACCCGGCCGGACGGCGGACGGCGGGCGCTCCGGCGGGTCGCGCCGCCTACGTCGCCGCCGCCGCCGCCGCCGTCGTGACGGTCCCTCCCCGGCGATGCGCGGCGGTCTCGACTTGCAGCCGTGCAGCGGTCGGGTCAGAGGCTGAGCACGGCCCGCCGTCCGGGCCGCATTCCTTGCACGCTTGTGCCGGTGGAGCGCGCACGGAGCAGGGCTGGTGCGACCCCCCCCCCCCACCTCCCGGGAGCCGGGGCAGGGGGCAAGGGTGCGGACCTGAGAGCGCCGCGTTAGGAGAATCTGCCAGCACTCTGGTGTCCGCATGACAATCTTCAGGTGGGATCTGAGCTGCAGGTCGTGAGCACGCTTTACGGCGGCTGACTTCCCCTCCCGCTAGCTCGAGGCTGGTCAGCATCCAAGCCTTTTGTTGGGATTAATGAGATAGCGTTTGATGGATCAGGTCTGCATGGACCATCCCCATACCCGGCGAGGGTCGTCACTCCGAGCCAGCACCGACATTCGCAGTCGAGCGGGACAGCGAGGCGGCGGGAGCGGCTGCCGGGACCGGCCCGGTGGCGGTGCGCCCCTCCGCTGGCGCACGCGACCGCCGCTCATGGCCAGGAGTGGGAGCGGTGCCGGCGACGCCCCGTCCGCGGCGCACGAACCAACCGGACCGGCCGGGCGCCAGCCTGCCGAGCGGCGGGGGCGGCGCGGACCGGCGCCGCCGCTCGCCGCCGCCGCGCCGCTTTAGAAGCCGGTCTGGCCGCGCGCCGCTAGCTGAGATCATCCGCCGTCAGGGCGGTGTCGATGCCGGGGCCGCGCCGCTGAGTCAGCGGCGTCGGCGGCCGGCGGCGAAGCTAAGATTCCCCGACCGCCGCGGGCCGTTACGGCAGCCATGAGCTCACTCGTGCCGCTGGAACAGCGGCGTCACTGGACACCGTCACCGGACCGGGCCGCTACTGCCGCGCCCGCAGGCGCTGGAGTTCAGTCATTCATAGCATGCTTGGGAAGGACGGTACGAACTGGATAGTTTGTGTCGTCCACACTGGGCGTGCGAGTGTAGAGGTGACCACCGGCGCAGCCAAAAAGGGAGGGGGGGGGCGGCGCAGCCAAAGGGGGCGGGGGCCTGGCCTCCTCCCTTATGCCCACATTTTGTTGTGAAGACCAGTGCATATCGTCTTCCCGGCGGCGATTTTCGTATGATTTCAAGTCACATTGACTTCCGCCCCCCTCCCCCCTTTAAGAAAATCCTTGCTGCGCCCCTGGAGGTGACCACTGTCTGGGGGCCATTGCCTCCTACTTCAAGCGGATCATTGCACCTGACGCAAGTGCGATAGTCACCCACGTAATCGGTCCAAAACAACATCGCCTGTGGTCATATGAAAAGAATCAGCCGTGGAAACCGCCGCACGTTGTTTAATATTCTTATCACTTTAGGTCGCTCATTCATCAAACGAGCCATTGAGATCTCCGGCTGGAAGCCAGGGGTCACTGGAATCAGAGTAGCCACATTTAACCTTCAGCCTACTGACGAGTGTTTAAAAAATGCAAAGAACTTTTTTTATGAATGCAGGAACGTTTTGTTTTTCTAAATGCGGTATAGTGTTATTACGAATTGTTGTTTGCCTTTAGAAACAACCCAACGTTCAGCTATGTAACGCACGAGAAAAAAAATCAGCGGGGAGACCAAGTAACTCCCAGGTAATGACGAATGTGCTGGAACCGACCCAAGGCTGGTAATCCAAGCACAACACCCAGAAACCCGACTGCCTGAGGCGCCTGTGATCGCAGCGCCGGCCAGCTGCGTCCGCCCGGTGATTCGCCGCCGCCTCCATCCGGTCAAGGCTGCTCACTGCGGCACCGAGCGCGCCACTACCGCAGCTGCGCCAGTTTTGCCGAACGGCAAAAAACACGCTGTTGATGACGAGATAACGAACGATGGCGCAGGAAAGGCGAGCGGAGGCGCAGCGGTGAAGTGGTGCTTATTTTTGCCAGTCGACAAAAAGCGCGTGTGTCGCGTGCTGACCGCAGGCTGCGCCACTCGAGCTCATCAAACAAGGGCCAAACTGCCTAAGACAACAGTTTCTGCAGCGCTGGGAAGGCAGCCAGTGCTATCTCCCGAAACTGAAGAGTAGTAAACATAAATTGGAGTTGTTCTGAACATCAGCTGGAGCTGTTGCTCGCGTACTCAATCTGTATTCAGCCTACGAGTGAAGACCAATATCCTCGCTATCGTAAATGTTGTTTAGAGTTGATGTGTGTTGCAGTCGGGTTGTATTATCACACTGCTCTGTCCCGCTTCTCATTGTGGCCAGATGCGCCATTCCAGCCCGTAGCGAGTAAGCTCTGATCCGGCGGCAAGACAGGCAAACACGAAATGTACCAGCACGCAAGTTCTTGTTATATCCTAAAACATCATTTTTTACCAAACGATGATGCACATTCAAGAAACTGATTCCGTGAAGGACGTATGTGCCATGTGACAAGAAAATTACTGTTCGACGTCCCGGGAAAACCGAAAAATGGTGAGACACGGACGGCTGTTTGACAATCTGCTTTTTACGGAGAACATTATCTGAAAGTGCTGCCTGTGGACTAAAGTCATTGCAAGTCAGTGCTGCCCGTCTACTTCATAAGGGTCTGACTCTTGAGTGTTTGCAATAAAATGTGTGCCCATCAAACAAAGCCGATAGGTTATCATGGGCGCCTTGTTACCAGTCAGAGGCTTTAGCCGGAATGTCGCGTACCTCTCCTGCGGCTGTCACGACACTGACATTACATCTCTCGGTAGAGTGAGCGTCGTTGACATTGTTCAGATGATCAAGCGGCCACGGCGCTGTCGAAATGAAGGCTGTCGTGTGCCGATTGTACGGACCTCTGATCCTCCAAGGTCTGTTACGCCCAAGGCTATTTAGCTGCTTTCCCATCCACGGCCATACGGCGCTGATGTCGTAAGCTCAAGTCACTCGCGTCTGCTCCAGAACACAGTCTAACGTAATGTGACGAAGTGACTTCCACTGACAAAATCCAGTCAAAACCGTGAGAAGAAACAACGTTACGTGTGGAGTGACTTGGTATGGCAAAGAACTGCAATTTCTCCGCTTGGGTCGGACATTTCTAATTCCTTGCGCTGGAGAGAAACAGAAAGAGGATGCACAAGCATTTGCGTTAGGACGTACACACGCTGCTACATATGATAACAGAGAACTACAAAACACACTCGTAAACATACTGGAACAAGTAAATGTTCATTGCACTTGTTGCATAGACATGCTTCGTCACCTCCACCTTTGACAAAGGGCTCTGAAGATAACACCCTATCTGATGTTAGCCTTGTTTGAACTTCGCCGTAAAAGCGAACATTGAACAGAAGCACGCTTCTGTTAAATGTTTGTGTCCGTCTGAAGTCACGCTTCCGTGAACGCTGACCATTGCGACTGATGGCCATCAAGTGCCTACGCTGCGCCGCCGATCATTGCTCTGATAACGCCGTCGGCATGCGCCGCGGTCTCCGGCGCCTGCTGGCGGTCGCCGCCGGTTGCCGGCCGGCGACAGAAGGCGGTTCCCCGCCCCCGCGACGCCGCGCGCCCACGGCCGATCAGGGTCCAAGGGCGGCCAGTGCGTTGCAGCCATGGGCATTATCGTGCCGGCCTGATAGACGCACTAGAGCGCCCGCGGCGGCAGCCTGGGCGGCGAGCGGCCGCGCGGCGGAGGCCGGGGCACGTGAGGAGGCCGGCGTCGACGCACCGCCACCTCGGACATGGCCGTGTGCCGGGGGAACTCGCGGAGCCGGGGGAGACTGATGCGCATTCGAAAGGTCACACGTGAGTTCTTGAGTCAAAGAGAAAGAGCCGCGACGTCCGACGTCTTGCTGTAGCCCCTGGCGAAGCAGCCAGCTCGCTCCGAAAGAAAACAAACCCGCCCGAGCGCCGTCACAGGTCTAGCAAGAGCAAACAGGCGTGCTGAGCCCCGCCTGGCAACCGGGACAGGTCTGCCGGAAAGCAATCCGCGCGCAAACAGGGCGGAGGCGATAAGGCCACCGGGCGGCCGTCGGACGCCGGTACCGAGGCCAGGACTCGTGACCGAGCACGGAGCCCGCCCCGAGCGGAGCACGGAGCTCAGCTCCGACCGGGGACTGAGTTCGGCCACGGCAAAGAATAGAATTCAGAAATGGCTGCAGCATAGCTCAGCTGAGGTTAAGGACAGAGCTCAGCTCTGACTCAGGACAAAATCTTTTGTTTAGAAATTTGATCCCAATTCTTTGCTAAGGTGCGTTGGAACCAGAACTCATTCGTTACACTTAAGATGAGCACTGGACCCCCGAAACAGAACACGGAGAACCAAGGCCCAGTTCTGACTGCCCTCGCTCAGAACTCAGCTGTGACTAAGGACAAAGCTCGGCTTTAAACGGAGACGGAGCTCGCGTCTGCATGAGAACACAGCTCAGCGCTGACGGAAAGGACCGGACTTGGGACAGAACGCCTCTCGCTCCAGACGCGGGCGCTGACGCCGGAACCGATCACACCAGCGAGAGGTGGCGGAGTTTGTGGCCGCGCCCGAGGGCCAGCGCCGTCACTGTCAATAAACAAACACCCACTCGGTCGGCCAGCAATCGGGAGTCCGAGGCGCAGACCTGTGGACAACACACTGCCGAGAAACGGACACCTCATGCATGCCGGCGCGGTTATCTCATCGTTCTGGCGAGGCCGGCTGTTTGGCAAATAAACAGCGGAGGCGGCCGCTGAGAACGGTCGCGCCGTCTGCACTGCCTCCCGGTGCGCGGTGTCTCCCGGTCTGCGGCCGCGGCCGCCTGGCCGGGGAAACGGTCGCCTCCAGCCCCGCCCACGGCCTGGACGGTCCTGCCCAGGAGCACGGGCTGGCGCTCTGACGGCTCTCCTCCAGGCTTCTTCTGCAGGGCGCCGCTGGGGCAGCGGATCGGTCCCGGAGGACTCCACACAGGGACGTAATCCAGTCCCGGAGGACCTCCTGCAGGACTTCGGTGGGTCGCCGTCAGCTCTGTTTTGGCGGCTAGTCCTCCAGCTGACAGTCCGGACGTCCTGAGGGCAATGTCGACCTTGAGGACACTGTTGTTCGCGGCGTTCCGTCCCCGGGGACGGACGGTCGGACCGGTGACACGGCGGCGCGCTTCGCGGAGACGCGGGCTGTCCGTCCTGTGCAGTGTTTTGGCGGTGGGCGGTGTCCTCACCGGCCGCGCGGTGGCCGTCCGTCGAGCTCGTGCCAGGGTGGGGCTGTCACAGACGTCCAGCGCCAATGCGGCAGCTGTCATTGTACGAGAAATATCGAACTCATGGCAACGGTCGCAGATTTTCGAAGATGGCGTCGCCACTGCCGTGAGTGCACGTGTCCGAGAAGACCAGTTCTTCCAGAGTTTTTCGTGTCATTTGGGGAAACGAAAACAACGACGCTGCACGGTACCGCTAAGCAAACAACAAACATTTACCTACATTGCAGTGATGTCTGCTGACCACAAAGCAGCCGCGAAAACAAAATACGCACTTTGCAGAACGGCCGTGAACCCGGGGCAGGGGCGGCGGATTAGGTGGGGCAAGGGGGCAGCTGCCACCCCATTTCCAGTCAGATTGTAACATTAACCCTGCGGCGTTGCATGGAAAGAAACGGATTAAAAAATGTTTTTCCCCCATCGCTGGAGAGGTTCCGGCGCCACTGACCCTGGACGTCCTTCGCGATCCCCGGCCAAACAACGGCGCCGGCGGGGAGGGGCTGACATCAGCCCAGGACGGCCGTCTGCCGCGCCGGCCGGCCAGTGACGTGATGTCCAGCTGCAGAGTGACGCCCGGCCGGGCGCGATAACAGATCCGGAGCAGGCCCGGCCGGCCCGGAGCAACGCCGGCCGCCGGTCGTCTGATGTCACCCGCGGCGGCCACGGCGGCGGCGGCCACGGCGCCTACGTGCGGTCGCAAAACTACATCCAGGCGGCACGTAGCCTGGGGGGGGGGCGTGGGGGCCATGATCCCCCTGAGCCAAGCGCTCTACACTGGATATGTGGCGATTTCGCAGAATACGGAATAGTGATCATATATATGCTACGAAAGCAAACATTACATGTTTTCCCTGTGCGTCAAATATGTGGTTAACTGCGTAAAATCGTCGACATACGCCAATGGCACATGACAAGATTTGACATTGCCTTACTCGAGGAAAATTCTGACTACGTGCCTGACGACATCGACAGTTCTTCTTACTTGGTGTGGCCAGTTTCCGGATGTTCCTCGAGCTGGGCCGAACAAAGGTGCTGGATATGGTTTCTTCTGGCCATTTAATGAAATGATGTGATTTCATACGCAGTAAATGCAATTCTTTCTACTGAACCCACCATTCAGAAGCTTTTCCCAAATTGTATGCACCTGTAAGTTAAGTACCTACGTAAAGTTAAAGTCACCGGCGCAGCGGGGGGGGGGGGGACAGGGGGCCCAGGCCCCCCTTAGGCCCGCATTTTGTGAAACCCAGTGCACATCGTCTTCCCAATAGGCGGTTTTCATATGAATTCAGTTCGCACTGAGCTCCGGGCCCCGCCCTTAAGCAAATCCTGGCTGCGTCCCTGGTTAACGTTTCGCTAGTACTATTAAAACTATCATCAAATTAAAATTCCAGCCAGTGGTAGGCTGGACCCAATGTTGATGCATTTCGTATGACATCAATCAGCGCCAGATCCCAGGAATCGGAAGTTTATGCAAAGATGGATTAAGTAAACGTCGACATTTTATCTGCTTCTCGCTGGCGTCACGACTCTGTCGTCTGAATCATCGAGTGGGCATCAATAGGTTTATGCCAAATGGTTCTGGTAATGGTGCAGCTACTCTGAATCATGATGATGAATCTTGACAATTTGGAAACTATGTCGTCCTGGCTTGAGAACGAGCTGTTTCAGAGTTGCAAACCCGTCAGTGCACATCTGCACCCTTGGGCAGTGTACCTTACAGGACCTTCCACAGACCATTTCAGTGACCCTTCTCCAGTATCTTCCCCTCGGGCCCTGTCGGGCGCTTCCTCCCCTCAGCTCTGCCTCCCCCTTAAGAAGTCCCTCAGCCCTACCTTCCAGCAGTAGTCGTTCCCTCAGGCATGCCCTCCAGCAATGGTCTCCCCTCAATTCTACCGTACAGCAGTGGTCCCCCTCGACTCTTCCCTCCAGCAGTGGTTCCTCCATCGGTTCCACCCTCGAACAGTGGTCTCTCCCTCGGCTCCACTCTCAAGCAGTGATCTCTACCCTTCAGCAGCAGCCCCTCCCCTCCAGCAACAGCCCCTCCCTTCGCGCCCCGCCGTCGGGAGGAGCGGCGGCCCACTTCCGCGCGCTGCTGTTGCGCAAGTTGCGCCCAATTTGCAGCGGCGCGTCAGTGCCAGGTGGCCGCTCCGGCTCGAGTCGGCCGGGTCGGCTCGGCGGCGACCCGCAGCCGGCAGCCCAGGCCCAGTTGGCTCCCGCCCCACCTCCCCCGCGTTCCCCAGGCGGCGGCACTGGCCAGAAGCCGATCGCCGGTGAAATAGTGCTTGCCAAGCTTCCGCACGGCTGGGCAGCGCCGAACGAAAATAAACGGCAGCGCCCTGGAACCGAGCTCAAACAGGGAGCCGCTGGTCTGCCGAGCGCGGGGCCCGGTTGGGAGGGCTCGGGCCAGTCCTCTCCGTGCACCGCGGGGCGGCCGGCGTCTGAGAGGGCCTGAATGGACGGCACGAGTGTAGGAACAGCAAGCGCCGCGGGCGCCGACTCTCCCTAATATGGTCTCATCAAATGTTGGGATCGCGATGTTGGTGGCGCCAATCTTTGAAACTGTCAGCGGCTGGCCTCGACTTTTATTGAGCTGACTGCGATAAGGCTCGAAACATGAACTTTCAGGGAGCATCCCGTGAAGCCACCACATGTGTGCGAACACAGGCGCGCGCGTGGAAGGCTGCTCTTCACCGTGTGCCCTGCCAGTGCTTTGTACATTACAGCCTCGTCGTCAGCAGCCGGTCGGCGAATGGAAGTTTTCTCAGTCAAATGTTACACAGGCTGACGTGCTACATGTCGCCACGACACGTTACGCGATAGCTCATCCTGCGCGAGGGGTAACGATAGTCACCGTCTGGCGTCAGACGAATTATCCGGAGACTACCGCTAACGCACCAGTCTTCGGCACACTGCGCGGGACACACTTCACGGCACGAACTCACGTTTTTGCTCCACGGCGTTCAAATCACGTAGGGGAGGTCACATGGGCCATGCCCCCTCCCCCTCGGAGGCACCAGATATTTAACAGTTTGCAAGAATGCTGAATAGTGATCATATACGTGACGTAAAAACAACCATTATATGTTTTCCTGCGCATTAAACATGAGGTCAGTTACATAAAAAAAACCCTGGTTACGTGGTTACCGTGGCGAATGCCAGCTCACGGCCCACGACACTAGTAAAGGCACGGCGCACAATCTTCGGGCCTGAATCGTCTGGCCACGCAATAGCCCGCCTGACTTCTGCCGCTGACCGGCCGACTGCGATGGACCGTCCGAGGTACCGGAGATGTCATTTCTCTGACCTCTCGCTCTCGGAGGTCGTCTGGGCCATCGCGCGTGATTTAAGGCGGCGGCGGCATCGCCCTGGCCGCGGCTGCAGCGTCCCAGCTGCACCGTCCGCCGACACGCTCGGGCACTGACAGAGGCGCAGCCACTCAGCCAGTCTGCACACTGGCCGAACTGGACAGAGCAGACGGCCACAACGATGCCGAATAAACAAACAGTCTGCGACCCAGTTTTCAGGGATAAGTCCTAAAGATGACGATTGATGATAAGGTAAAAAACTGTATAAATTTATGCTTAATTCGCTGCAACAGATTGTCCATGATTGTCCATAACCGGCAAGGACCAGACATCAACGTGAGTCTCAGTCAGCCGTGTCCGGGTTGGGAAAGCACTGGCGCATATGTGAGTGGCCTTCGCTCACAGTCGCAAGGCACATTTTACATTGTCATGCATTCCTAACCAAACAGAAACTGCTATCACACACTAGCAACAGGACGTCTTTGAACAAGCGAATATTCGCCCAAACAACGTCGCCATGCCGCCGTGTTGACAGTCCTCACACTGGGCTAGGTCCTGCAGGAAACGCGCAGACCGCCGCGGTTGCACGGAGCAGGCTGACTTGCACCAGGACTGAATGGCAGGGCATGGAAGGAGTGCCAGAGCCCCCACCCCGCCCTCCCGTTCAGACGCTGACCCGGACGACTGGGTGCGGGCGGCATCCGGTGCTCTCCCACGTGGTACCCGCTGACCCGGGCCAGCGGGGCGGGCCCTGGCACCGGCCGGGGTCGCGTTTCTGCCTCCAGACAGCTCGCGCAGGGGCGGACGTAGCACCGCCCACGGGAGCCAATGCCTTGTCGTTAAGTCACAGACGACAGTCACGCAATAGGACGACAGTCACGCAGCCCGTGACGGAAGCCTCGCGGCACGCTGACGCGCTGGACCCCCCCCCCCCACAGCGCCCGTCCGCGGTGGCAGGGAGCCCTGGCTGCTTCGTTCCCTGCACGACGCTCCTCCAGCACAGTCACCTCACCCCCACCTCCGCCACTCCCCCGCCCGGCCGCGAGAGTTGCCGGTCACGGCTGTCAACGGAACCGGGAAAGGAAAAACGGCGGCTCGTGCGGCCGACAGGAGCTGTCAAAATAGTCCATATTTCCCGCCGACAAAAAGCGCAATTATGAAGATAAACAGGGGGAGCGTTTTTGCGCCGTTTCCGGATTCCGGACAGCGTTCACGGCGCGGCTGGGCGGGCTGGGCCATCACTGGTGACGTGAACGCAATCGTAAAGGAAATGGCTGATTTCGCCGTGGCTGATGCGAGTACGGCAGGGGAAAAGGCCAGATTGTGGAATACGACCAGGGTTTCAGTGTCGCGAAAGGCAGCAAAAACTGCGAAACCCACGACAACGAACGCAGTCGTTTCAGAGAGCCTCCTGTGCTATTCGTTTCAACGGACCTGCAAGTAAATACGTAAACGTGAAACAGTTCACGTGAAGAAAACGGGTGTTTGCGCGGGAATGACCTTGCTTAATTTATCTTAGTAATTTGAACTTGGTGTTTTAGAGCTTGTTGTTTTAAAGCTCATTAAATTTATTATCTGTCGGTGAATGGCCGTGTCGGCATGTTCCTTGCAATCCCCACCACCCGACATCTAACTGAACCGTTCGGCGCTTCCAACATCAGACCGGCAAGACTGAACCGTACAGGGCCGCCGACACCCCGGCATTCGGGGAGGGGGTGCTGTCGCAGACTGATCACGCCCAGGCAATTAGGCTGCTGCCAGTCAGGTCCTCTACTAAAAACGCTGCGGGCGGTCCCGCCGGAGGCACGTGCGGCGCGGTCGCCTGCCGGGCGTCCGTGACCGAGGCGAGGCCGCGCTCGCGGGCGCGGCGCCCGGCCAGCGCGCCCAGACGGCGCTGCAACCGGCTCGGCCGCGACGCCCGGATCCAGTGTCCCGGCACGTAAACACAGATGTATACACTGGCGGCGGCGGCGGCAGCGGCAGCGACGGAGTTACGTCATGGGCCGCGCTCCGTGAGGTCTCATGGCAGCGAGCAGGGCCAGAGCGTCCCGTGGGAGGCGGGGGCGGGGGGGGGGGCGCTGGCGGGCCAGCCGCTCGTCCGGAAGCGGCCTGCACAAACGACAAATGCTCGCAGGAATGACCCAAATTCCGCAGCGCGCTTCGGCCGCAAGCGGCGGCAGCGGCCGCACGAGCCACTCCCACCGCCGCCGGCGCCGGCCGCCGCGCGCCGAAAATAGCGCGCCAAGCCGACGGCGACGGAGCGTCTTCCACCGGCGGCGGGCGCGCGCGTCGGCGTCGACGACCGAGGCGGCGGCGCTGGCCGGAGGGAGGGGAGGGCCGAGTGACCACCGCCGCCCTCGGCCGTCGGTGGCGCGGCAGGCGGTGACAAATTGCGGCACGTGGTCGCCGCTGAGGGGGATCCGAGCGGCGACCGACGCCGGTAACGACGGCAGTTGGCGTCGGCGAAACCGCGACGCCCTCGAGCTGACGGAGACAAACAAACTGTCGGTGTGCTGAGGTGAGGAAATGTTTGGATTAAGTTTTCCCGAGTTTCTTCCACGGAAATTAACGGCACGTAGTCCGATATGTCCAGTAGAGTACCACGCAGCTCCCAGAACCAGAACTGGCTATACCGCTGAATGAACGGAGCGGAAAACGTTAGTGCGGTTACAGCAATGAGCTGGCACTGTGGACATATGCCACAGTGGTTACGTTCGTCCTGATGACAGATAGCAGATTCATGAAACGATTTGTGGAGACCTTGAAGTAATGAAGTAGTAAGCTACGAAGAAAATTTAACTTCCGTCTTTTGAATGCTACTCCGCTGGATCAGTATCATTCTGGTCCTATCTGAAACGTCCATTTAGATTATTCATGATGCATATCGCGCTTATTCTTCGTGGAGCTCATATTTGTGCTGCGAGATACATCTTATCTTTTAGATGGGTTTGCACGCCCACTCAGGAAGTCGCGACGGAGCCTTTCAGCTTAAGCCGCAACAACCCCATCAGTCTCGTGCAGAAGTTGACCCGCCGGCGGACGCCGTAGCTGTAGTCAGTTTCGTCCTGTTGCAACAAGTGCCACGGTCCAGTGAAACAGCCTGGGGTTACCCGGAGTTACCCAGCGTGACGCAAAACGACTCGAAGCGACCCGGATCGCACCGATCGTGGTCCGGCACCGCGCCGTTATCGCCGCGGCGCGCCGGTCTGCGCCGCTATCGCCGCGGCGCGCCGGCCTGCGCCGCTATCGTGCCTCGCCGACGCTGAATGAGTCTGTTATCTGGCGCAGATATGCCGTCGGCAAATAGTGCGAGCGCTATCAAAGGCGCAGGTTCGGGGAGCCCGTAATCATTCGAGTCTGCAGGCAGCCAACTTTGAGGAAGGGTCGCAATCGCAACATCGGGCCCACTTCTGTGTTGCTATCGTGCCCCGGCTATGTCTACAGTTGTCAACGGTGACGATGCTGTTGTTGCCAAGCTGGTGTAAGATGTGGCATCGCGGTCTGAGCGCAAGTCAAATCTAGACTATGCACTGACTACCAGGTCTCTGTTGATTTCGCAAATCACCTTTTTTCGGCAGCCTAGGAAGGCTCAGGCACGTGGCCAGGATTCTCCTCGGGAGGGGGGGGGGGGTAAATGTCAAATTTTGTCATATGCCACTGGCATGCGACGAAATTTATGGGAAAAGCGGTAATATTATATAATTTACCTCATATTTGACCCGCCGGAAAACATAGAATGTTTGCTTTTGCAAAGTATATATGATCACCATTCCGTATTCGTGCGAAATCGCCAAATGTCTAGCGAGGACCGCCGGGCTCGGGGGGCATGACCCCATGCCCTCCCCCTCTTGGCTACGTCCCTGAGCAGGCTAAAAAATGCTGGCATTTCACAGATAACACTGTCAGTCAAACGCCAGAGTTTGACAACTTCCGGGATAATAGCGTGAGGATGCCTTTTTGGGTTGCGCAAGGACATTTTTAAGAACCGTTTTTTTATCACAAGTGACGTCGGGTAGGAGGTCATGAAGTCAGCTTGTGGCTAAATTTTGCGACGAGTAGGAGGCGCTGGACTCAGACTCGGCAGTCAAGTCCTGTGATATTTGCTGCGGGGGCCCATGTTTCAGCTGAGGAAAACGACCATCCCTTTTCGAAAAATTTCGAGCCGATTCAATCCCATAACCATGCACGACGTGTCATTTCGCTTTCTTTAGGTTTTCTCACGACATATGACAAATTTTAGAGAATTGTGAAGCTCTTAATGTGCATTGGATTTACACAACACGCAGCTCTGAAAGTCTTCCACCTTACGCGACATGCGCAGTGGCTCACGGGCCGTCTGTAATGGCAGTGATCAGGGGTGCTGTGATGCAATTTTTGGTAAAATCCAAGCATCACCAATGTAGACTTGAGGCCCACCAATGTGGATTTGAACCCGACCAATGAAAGTAGCCACAATAGGTTCTAAAATTCCGCATTATGATGTGGCTGTCGATCCAAAGAACAGACTAATGTTGGAAAATTTCCAGGCAATATGTTTGCAAAGAAAGTTAAATAAACAGATATGTACATTGTGAATAATAATAAAAACAGATATGTGCATTGTGGATAGGGCATGACCATATCACCATGCGTCATATCATAGCATGGAACATGTAACGCCCATTTACCAGCTTTCATATTATATCAGATCATTTTGAAAAAGCTGAGTTTCAAATCCAGTGCGCTCCAAATCTGCTATTAAGATTCGGCTGACGAGCCACATGTCAGTGCTTCACAAATCATTGCCACAAAATTACACTCCTGCGTCGACGAGCTGGCAGAGCGCCGACACAAGCACAGAAGACCACCCGCGGCTGTTCGGGGAAGGGGAGGGGCGGCCGGGCCGACATCACTGAGACGCCAGCGGCTGCAGTGCCATGACCCGCTGACAATGATGACCGGCTGGCGGGCCGGCCGGGCGCGGGGGCGGGAGCGGCGCCGGGCTGCAGCGCTGCAGGGCCGGCTGCAGCTGTGCACCGACGCAGGCGCCCAGCTGGCGCTCGCCGCCGCCGCAGACGCGACCTCTCGCCCGCCGCCGGCCCGCCGGCCGCGGCGGACGTCCGGAGCGGCGGCGCCCCCTGGCGGCGGTCCGCTGACCTAGCGCCCGGGAGGTTCGCCGCCAGGACCGGACGCTATGCTGACCGGCCCAGCTGCTGGCCAAGCCGGCCGGCTGACGCGGAGGCGCAGCCTCGGGCCGTCTGCCCCTTTGCTCTCGTTAGGACCCGACCGTTTTCTTTCCGACGAAAGATACACAATCGGAGGAGCCAAGTCGTGAAGTGCCGCCACCCCATCTGAAGCCGGCGACCCGCCGCTGCCTGCATGGCCATCAGACCTGCACGGCCAACTGCATGGCGCCCCCACTCCGGCCGGAAAATTCCAGCAGGCCGGATCGGCCTGCTGGCCTTTCTGGCCGCCGAACGTGACTAGCGGCCGTCTGGCGCGAGCGGGTCACCGGAGATGTCGAGCGGCGCTCACGCGTGGCTGACTGGGTCAGCCAAACACAGAGGCCGCCGGAAGGTCCACCCACGGCCGCCGGCGTGCCAGACGCGCCGTCGTGATGGGACGGACGGTCCGCCCACTGCAGGGCCGGCCCCCTCCCCCCGCCGGCCGACCGCAGACGCCCCCCGGGCGTGCTCAGACGGCGCAGGGGTGGGCCGTCTCAGACGGACTCGCAGACGGACAGCCGCCGGCGCTGAGGGCTGGACTAACCAGAGCGAGACGAGAGGCGATTCGACGGCGGACCGACGTCCAGCAGTGCTGGCGCTGAGTGAACCCAATCACGGCGTGGGGACAGACGGGCGCGCGGACACTCATCTCTGCGGGTGGTAATTTGGCCAGCTGGCATTGCGAGCGCAAACAGGCTAAAGAGCTGACTTCAACTCCCAATATTTCTGACAACGACGACCAGAAAAAAACTAGCTGATGTAACCAGCAGTCATCCTCAGGACCAGCCTGTTACGTCAAAACCCTTCTATCTCTTTCCTTTTTTTTCTCTCTCTCTCTTTCCGTTTCCCTCTCTCTTTCTCTTTCTCATTTCCTTCTCTACTCCTTTTCAACTCCCGTTCTACGAGTCATTGCCTGCTTATGTCGCTAAGCCCTCGATTAATCACAAGAAAATTCTGAAATACGTAATGGACAGGGCACTATGGACCGTAAACTTTCAAATACATCATTCCGAGATAAATCTCACGCTGAAATATCGGTACAGACTCCGTTCCGTAGAGGAATGTTGGAACGCCATACCAATGCAACGGAGAATTTAACACAACAGTTTTACTCTAGTTATTTAGTGCCAAATTTGAAACAGCAGCTAATTCTCCGCAGTGGCAGTGCCTGTTGTTCGGGACAGGGGGTATTGCGATTGGGGTAGATTGGGGGGTATTGTTGGGCATTTTTGGGGGGTATTGGGGGGGTAGATGGCATTTTCGAGTCCTTTCTTGGCTTGCGTCGCTATTGGGATAATGTTGCCCCCGCTGCAACCTCCCCCCCACTCAGGTGGCGCCACCACTGGCGTCCGTTATTTTCAGAAATCTCGATAAGCGGTAGGTAAAAGCCGCTTTCATGTCACGTGAAAAGTTTGAGTCCTATGGCTGCTGCGTCTGATAAGCATATAGAACGGACCCGGCGCATTGTTCCATTAAAGATTACTGAAACCTAAAGACCTTTTGGCGTCCGCGCTAGCGTTATCTTATCCCAGTCCGCCTAGAACGTACTAGATGAACAGCGTTTGCCCGTGTCTGTAAGTGTTTGCAGCCAGAATTGATGATCCGATAATGCATGTAGGTCGCTGGGATGGCCGTCGGCAGCAAAGCTCGCACAGCGCGCAAATGCGTGCGTGCGTCCTTGCGGGATCTGATTCTGCGAACTGCCAGTACTTCACTGATATATTTCTTCTCGGTGACGGGCTGTTCTGAGGCCCGAAATCGTATTTTTTCGAGTCCAGCGGGGGACGAATACAGCGGAAAGTACTCTAACAAGGAAGGGTTTTATATTCGCTGGGCGTCACTGTTTTGTCATCTCGGTCATCATGAACGAATGCTAATTTTTCATTTCACGCGTCAACGCAGGGTCTGAGGGCAGTTGGCATCACTAGCCTCATTCACCAACGCTGTGGTGCTTTTTTTAATCCGGGTTACGCTGACCTTGCATCGTTTTTTGGTAATAAAAAGAGTAAATGGCTCGTTAGAAAGCCTAATGATCTGGCAGACAAGTACCTGGCGCCGAGCCACGCAGCCACCTTTCGAGATTGTTGACAGTAAGTTGGCAGATGTGAAAGTAAACTGCGTAAGACGTCTAAGTGTATCTATCTGAAATGTTTCCCGTCCTGGGTTACAAACAGGCTTTCAAGGGCCGAGATTAAGGCCGAAAGCAGATTTCGTGACGAATTATGGAATTTAGTCTTCTTTACAGAAAGGCAGTGGCGGCTATAGTTTGTACGGTACGTATGTTGCACAATGCCGCGATACATCTGAAAGTTTCGACAACATGCCCAACAATATTCAATTCACTCCCGTCCGCATCCATGCATGGTATATTTTCAAAATTAGGCGTGAAAATCGGAGAAATATCCGTGAAAATTTAATGCAGGAATGTTGAAAACGGTCGTTGAATTCGGAACATGAACTGAAATCAGACGATATGTCCATGCACGCGCCACATGCGGGTGAGGTTAATTTATTCTTGATGTATTCCAAGGCGAAATAAGAACCTTTGAGAAGATAAAAAATGACAAAAGTCCATTTTAATGAGCCCACCTATCAAACTTCAAATATTTGTCATACATATTTCTCAGGGGCGTCCCGTGTTAAGCTTGTGAAAGCCCTGGTGAATTTGATCGCATTAAAATCGCATAAAGCAAAACATGTTTCCATCAAAAGAATGATCACATGGCTGACTGTGGACAAGTCTTATAAGACATAAAATCATGCGATAAACGAAGACAGTCAAGCAAAAAAACTGATTCGTCCTACCACTCTGCTATACTCACCGGATCGGCCAGCACTGCTACATAGCATAACCCTAGCACCAGCACCCTGAAAACAGAGCGCGTATTGATGAGTCATCTGTCAGGTGATGATGTGGTACTATATACGACATAAACGTTTTCTAGAGATGGGGAAATGACGACCTGGAAGTTTAAGCCGGCGTTAATGGGGAATTTCGTCATCTCCCATTGACGGAGGAGGGGCGTTTAACTTTCTCCCTTGAGGACAAATCGCCCGGTTTGGCTGATTTAAACAGCAATCGATAGCGTTGAACCGTGCGGTCCAGTGACATAGGCACTTTTCTACGTTTTGGTCACTGGTTATGTCACAGGTCAGATCAAGCACTCAAAAGTTGCCCTTTTCTCCAGACTTGCCTAACGCAATGGAAAGCAGACCGAGACTTAAGTATGCAATATGTCTCTGGCAGCTTGATCTCATATTCTGAAAGATACCTGACCCAATTCCGTCAAAGGTCAGGGTCAAAGACTGGGTCAAACCTGACGGCCGTAATGACAGGTTGTGCAATGCATGCTTTGGAGCCCACTTGAGTCACAGCTTTTAAAAATGATACTTCGAAAGAGCTTTGGGCGCGAGGAAAACCTTAAAATGGTCCCATTATCGTGCAAATGCAATATTTTGTTTTCGTTTTGTTTTGTTTCGTTTTGTAGTTTCAAACTCGGAGTATGACAAATACGCTAATGACTACCATCTGGCACCACTGGATGACCCTTCAAGTCAATCTGTCCCACGTTGCACATTTTCATGGATTGTTGCACAGCGTTGTAAAGGCCCATAGCTCCACACCGGTAGTGCAAAACGTCAAACGAACACTTGCCTTACACTCGAGTTGACTCACTAAACCGAAATCCGCTTAAAACCGCCAAAAAGCCAAACTACAAAAAGATGCTGCGCTGTTGCAAGGAAATACAGCTTGCACGTGTATTATGTATACCGCAAGAAAATCAGATAATCTGTCTGACCATATCCAAAATTCATTTTTTTCAGTCCTTTTCCAGAACGTATCCTCACTGGACCGGGAAAATGAAAAATACGAAATTGACCTAGGATGACATAACGAGACGTCATAGGTGCTCCATACTGAACTCTCAGGTCATGCCGAGATGTAGTGTAAGCCACAGTCACCAAACACTGTAAAAGCATTGGCAATATAGCAGCGAAGTAAAACCGGACGTCGAATCGCAAAACATGGTTGTTTTTATGACGTCATAAAGACGTGATCTAAGATGACCTCGTTCCCACATTTTTTTCAGTATGTGCAAAATTGATGTAAGAACAGTTACTGAAAGTTCCAGAACGCTACATTCTTTTGTTTGGGAGATATCTAGGAAATGCGTCAGGGGGAGGGTATTAAACGCGCCCCCCCGCCTTCAGTCAATGGGGGTTAATGGTGGTAATATATTAGGGAGACATCACAGACATAGTGTATGTATATCATGCACAGCACTGATGATTCACTTTAAGTCCAAATTCACAAGTTAATGGAACATTTATCCGGAAATCGCCAAATGAATTTCAACACACAGTGTTTGTTGAGATACATTTCGGTCATGTCAAACATCGCCAATGCTCTTCACAACACAACAGCGATGAATTTGCTGAACTTAAATCCCCTGCAGGACGAGAGGGACGGCTGCCACCTCCCATGGTGTTCTCCCTTTTCCTTTGATTGAACGCTCCACGTCAAAGTGGTCGGTGGGGGGAGTAGGTTTAGGGGGAAAAATAGCAGGGACTTGTGTGGCCCGAAGTGATTCTATAAGTAGTGTCTGAACCATGGTATTTAGCGTGTTTCATTCACGCGAGCATGGAAGGACACTTCTTCCATACCTGTAAATAAATTTAAGAAGCCTGAAATACCATATATACCATAATACCAAAATAATATACCATATATGCCATAATATACCATAATACCATAAAATACCATAGCTGACCTAACAGTCCTTCCGAATATTACAAAAATCGTTATTATAGCATCGCGTCGTGTCACCGAGTTGTGACGTCATTGCCTAGGGCTTGCAAGCCGTACGTAGATCTCAGCATTCATTCTGGTTTTTTACTCTAGAGTCTGACGAGGCATGTAGTCAGTTTTCAATAAAGGACTTTTTGGACATATATTCGACAATAATCGGGGTTCGAAACGTCAGCAACCTTGCCAAGGACATATGAAGTGACTACTGCGACTACTGACCTTCTATAACTCCGGAATGACTTTGGGTCCCTGACGAGGGGAATTTTCTTTCCTGCTTTCAATGGTGACAATGATTTTTGCCCTTTTTAGTGGATAGTGTCATAATCAAGCGATCATATTTGGTAACAGTAGCGCAGTAGGAGCTAACAACGATACCTGACCTTTCATTGACCTGACCTTGACCTCAAGAGTAAAATAGTCATTGACTTCGACGGCTGATCAAAGTGAAAACCACCTTGCTACAAAAGCATACCGGAAGCATTAGCAAGCCGGACATCTGTAAAACCAATACGATGGCGTTAGAGACGGTAAACAAAGTAACACTTAATCGCTGTACCTAAGAGGTTACAAGCACTGGCGTAGCCAAAGTGGGCCTCAGGCCCCCCTCTTAAGCCCATATTTTCTTGTGAAAACCATTGCACATCGTCCTTGCAGCAGGCGGTTTTCGTATGATTTCAGTTCACACTCAGCTTCACCCCCCGCTCCTAGACAAAATCGAATGGGCTGGGAACGGCAACTGGTAACTCCCTGTCGTAGGGGCGTGGAGGAAAATCCGACGAGGTCTGTGAAAGGGACACCTATGAAGTCGACAATGACTTCACACCTGAGGGAAAGCTTCTGGTAAAGAGTGACGTACCGAATGCCTGCAGGGCACGATAACTGCTCAAACCGGTTAAATAAAATGCATTACGATTTTATAGAAGCCTCTTTCTTTATCGCACCAAAGCTAAAAAACGATTCGAGGTTGTTTTGACTTTGGGTCGAAGATTCTAATCGGGTCACGAGCTCGCCTTTAACGAACTTATGACAACACAAATAAGCACCATTTAACGTAAAATGAGACGCGGGCTTCTTAACAATATCTCGTCCATCGATTTCATTTTTAGTTCCAGCTGGCTCAAGGGATTACTTTTTGTCGCGTAACGCCGTCAATTTACATGCCACAGCAGGAGTCTTCTCCGTGCGAGAAATTCCCACGTTCACGACTTCCGGGCCGCGGCGGTTTTTGGATTCCCTATTTGTCCCTGTGGATTCCCGTGTCGTGCTGGCTTGCCTGATGAACGTTCGGGAAGACTGGGCTGTGCCCTGGGCACACCGTGTGTCCAAAAAGCGCAGGAAGCATGCTAGCACGCCACGCTACCGGCCATTTCATTCCATAACATATGAATCAAGGTCGCTAGGAGGTCATGAATCTGATGAATCAGTACCCTTCCGTACACCGTGTGCACGCTCAGTTATGACTGCAGCTTAATACGACAGTCACCAGTACTGATACGAAATTTAGACCGTTGGTCTTATAGATATCCTGCTTGTAGTTTCAGGGTTACACTAGTGACAACGTTTCCAGCATGTCGTGAGTGAATGTCACGACAGATGCGACACAACGCATCGTCACTTGCACTGGAGGTGAGCGACGGAAGTGTTAAATACGTTCGCATATCACACTATCGAATGGTAGGCATGCGTAACGAGACCCAGATCTTACCAGGTAGAGCTCAGCGTGCAAGCTGTAGCTACACACTCAAAGTGCATCCAGTGCCTCGTTCCCAACCGATTCATTTGCCAGCAGCAGTGCCTTGAGCGCCGAGACAGCACAGAGTGAGCTGCAGATACCCCAGTGGCGCGCACGGCCGGCCGGCCTGGGAACGGCCACAGCTGGCGCCCGGCGACACTCACCCGAACAGCAGCGAGGGTGACCTGGCGCCCTCCATGTTCGCTGGGGCTGCGCGCAGCTCACTTCAGCGCATGCCTCGCCGGCCGGCGTGCAGCAGGCGGCGGCCGGTACGCTCGCGCGCGTCTGTCGGGCGCCGGGCGCTGGCTGAGTGAAGCTGTGTGCCGGAGCGCTCCCGTCGATAGCGCGCCCGGCCCCGCTCTGGCGGCCGCGCCGCGCCGCCCGCCAGGGGCGGCTGCTCGCGCGCCGAACCCGCCCACGAGAGTATAGTGCCCGCGGGAAGCGGCCGGGAACGACGACATCGGCGACTGCCGGCGCCCTAGAACGGCCGTGGGTGCACGCGTTTTAATGTCGGACGTGCTGGGAGACGGGTGGAGCGGCGGGACGCCGTTCCGCGCCGTTCTCGTTTTGGCCCCGCCCCGGCCGGCGAGCGGTGTCGCCTTGCGCGCGGCGGCGCGCGGCCGAGGCGCCGCCTCAGATCAGTGAGCGGCACGGCCAGGGGGGGACCACGCCGCCACCCTCTCCGAGCTCGGCCGCCGCCGCCGCACATGCGCCGGCGCTGAGTGGCTCTCGGACCGCACGTCGGGATGGGAGCGCCGCGGGGCCTGCCAGCGGCGCTGGCCGCCCTGCTGCTGCTGCTCCGTCTCCCCCACGCAGCCGAGGCGGCGGTAAGTCCGGCCCGGCCGCCGCGCGCGGCCCCCGGCTACGGCGGAGAGACCGGCCGCGCGGACTAAGTGAACGGCGCGAGAATGCGGTAGGGTTGTTTTCCGGTGTCTTTCCGCGGCGCCCGGAGAAGCGCATTTTCGGTGTTCTCGGCGAAACCCATTTGCCTGTCACATCACCCGCTTTTGCTCTTGACGTTGATCAGCAATTGTTACCAGATGCCATGATGTCATACGGTTAGTGATAGTCTTCTGTGACATGTTACGGAACCGCTCCGGGCGCGCGCCAGCAGAAGCCCGGTCGAAGCGCGCGCTGCTGCCGTCCGACCGCCTGCGCGCTGGCAGCTTCCGCTCCTCGCCGCCAGGGGCGCGGCGTCCTGCGCGCGCAGCTCGCGGAGCGTGCCACCAGAGGGCACCTCCTCCAGTGGTGAGACTGTTATCGGAACGAAATCCGGCAGCTGCAGAGGCGAACGTAGCCTCTCGGGTGTAGGTCGGTACATGAACATTCTCCGTTATGTAGAATATGCAAGAAACACGTTTTCGGCAAGAATCCATATGCAGCAAGAGAAGGTACCAAAGGGTTCTTATTAAAAGGGGGCGGCGATATCGAACGTGTAGTCGTTAAGCATGGCAGTCTTTCGGAAAACAAGAACACAACAGAAATGGAGGAAGACGATTTTTTGAACCATCAAGAATAAAAACAGGCCAAACCATATGTCTGTCGCGCGGATTGTATTTTTCTTCCAGTGACCTCAGTTAAACCCTTACCCAATGATGCCGATGACAACTTGCTTGCACGATAGCGCACTCTTGTGGCAATGAACGAAAGTATACATATTGGTTTGGCCGCTAGAGAATCGTTATAAAAATGTTCTGAAACCCTATGCTGTGCCGCATTGCAGTGTTGTGGTGCGGCACGGCATCAGAAGCTCAAGCACATGACAGTTGTCCGACGTCCCCTGGAATGGGTGATTGTCATGGTTCACACCGACGTGGGAGCGTTTTCATAGTTGGTTTCACAAGAATCCCTTCAGACTGTTTCTTTTCATGTAAAATCATAGGGTTATTGCTAAAAAATACGAAGAGCTGGTATGGCAGTTGGTATTGGAAGCTTTACTGCGGGCTGCCACACGCATGGTTCATAACCACATTGAATTAATGCGCGGCTATTATTAGAGGCTTTTGATGCTACATGGGATTAAAGTTTTCTCGAGCAGATTGTTTTTCGAGTATTTTCACTGACATCGTTTTGACAAATTTGGTTGAATTAAGCAAGGTGACAATCATTTTGCTCACATTCTTCCCTACGCAGAACAGTGGCTACAACGATGTAGGTTTTCTAGAAGATAGTGCAAAATTCCACGAAAACAAAGAACCGTTATAATATGGTGATTTTTCCATTCTGATAATTAGCACCCCATATTTCGCGGTGAGGAGAAACGCAGAAACAACAAAGATGATGACTTGCGTAACAAATACCAGTACAGTTTGAACATAATTTATTGTTCATCAAAACGATGGGTCGAAAGAGTTGCTTTGTTCTGCGATAACAAAAAGCTGACTGATCCTTCAGCCTGGTGTCATCTTCCACTTACCATGGACTAATATAACCACCCAGATTAGCGTGACGGTTCAGCTTTTTTCTACACAAAAAGGCTCTGGAACTCGAAATCCTGTCCGGAAGGTTGCAAAACACGATTAGCTGGGCATCATCGACAGCCTCAGATTATTCCGTCGGACACCAGAAACACTTCCGGCGGATGCGGTAATGGTCGAGCCGGCCTCCTGGCGGCGGCCGGCAGTTTGTCCAGCGCTGTGCCGGTGACGACAGGCGTTGCGTCAGAGGACGGGCCGGGCGTTCCAGAGCCGTGACGGGCCGGACGGCAGTGGGACACGCTGCCCCGGCACCGATCACGACCTTCCGCCGCCCCTCCTCCCCCCTCCCCGCCCCGCTCCGCCCACGCGCGGCAGCCGCCGCTGTTTATGAGAGCGGCGGCCGCGCGGTCCGAGGCCGGTCCGGCTCTGCGAGCAGTGCAGGCGGCCGAGCGTGGTCTGTTTACGACCGCCGGACCCGGGCCGGGCCCGTGGGTCCAGAGGGGCCGCCTCAGCGCCAGCTAGGGCCCAAAGGAGCCGCCTCAGCCCGACCAGGGCCCAGAGGGCCGCCCCAGCGCTGGCCAGGGCCAGAGGGCCGCCCCCGCCGGCCAGGGCCAGAGGGCCGCCCCCGCCGGCCAGGGCCAGAGGGCCGCCCCCGCCGGCCAGGGCCCGGTCCCTCCGGCTGCGCGCCGACAAACGATTACATCATGCCGCGTCTGCCGTCTTGTTTGTCGAATCGGGCCATGCAGACGGTCACAGGCCGCCGTCTGCCTGACTGGGGTTGGCTCCAATGTTCTGCAGACCGGCCACAGGTCCTCGATTCTGTCTTGTTTATCTGACGGCCCTGTTCCCCTGGACCGGGCCCGACTTTGAACTTTGATAAATGAAAACGACAGCAACTGCTTTGAAGAGGTGGTCTTTTAGCGGTTTTTGAAGTGAACTGCCCATCGTCGCGTGTTTTTAGACAAAACAGAATGATTCAGAGGTACTTCAGTACAAAGCCACCGCAGCGCAGTTGCTCCAGAGACTATGAAACGCGGTCTTAAACAGACGGGCGTGACCGTTATTCCAATGACGTCTGCAGTTACCGTCAAACGACCTCATGGCCGTTCACTCGTCTCCTCTGTTGCAGGCTTGCAAGGGCTGCGTGGTGCAGAACTGCATATGCGAAGGAGAGAAAGGCTACGTGGGCAGCCCGGGCATCCCGGGCCTGCCCGGCTCGCCGGGTTTTCCCGGCGACATGGGCCCGGAGGGACCCATGGGCCCGGCCGGCATGAAGGGCTCGCGCGGCGCCGAGGGCGCCCAGGGCTCCAAGGGCTACCGCGGCCGCCAGGGGGCAGCCGGCTTCCGTGGCGCTCCCGGCATCCTGGTGAGTGAGTCGCGGCCCGCCCGCCGCCGGCTGCCGCCGCGGCGAGAGCTGGGTGCCGCGGAACCAGCGGTGCCGCGGGGAGAGACTTATGCGTGGCAGCATATGTATATATATATCTCTTTTTATCTTATATCTATCCTATATCCTATCTGATATCTTATATTAGAATTTTAATGTGGTTTCACAGCTGACCCGTACCACTATCGTTGGCATTCTCGTGAGCGTTCCCAATTGCTGAAAATTGCCAGCGCTTACCGGTGCTTGAAGCGTTGGTATTGAACGTAGCGAGTTCCTACCACTGCGTGTATTTTGTTCCTGGAAACTCTGCGCGGCGGCAAATACACAAAGATATTACACGACCGTGATTACACGTTCACCATGACCGGTGCGTGCTCTGCGTGTGATTCAGGGTCTGCCAGGCGACCAGGGGCCGCGCGGCGCTGTGGGCTTCCCGGGCTGTAACGGAACGGACGGACAGCCGGGCCTGCCAGGCCTGCCCGGTCTCACGGGACCCAGAGGACAGCCAGGTCAGCTGACGACCGCCCCATAGCCGACCGACGTTCGGCGTACTTTCGGCGGCTCTGCGGCAGGACGCGTTAACTTTTTTTAGATCGTGTTGAGTGTATTTGCGTTATGTGGATTTGCACCTACCCACAGTGGCACTCGGTATGAAATAACCCAACGGGATCGCATACAAAAAGGTTTAAACCACGCAGCTCGAATTCAAATTCGGCGTATTCTCATAGACTGTCACGTGCTATGATCTCGGCGGCCAGCGCCGGCCCAATCTGACGGTGTCTGTCAAGCCGTTTGCCCTGCGTGCGGCGTCATCGCCCGCAGTTGAGCGTCGACCACCGGGCGATGCTCGCAGGACCGGACGGCCTACCCGGGCCCCGGGGAGATCCTGGCGAAGGCGGCATCAACTCGGTCGGCATCAAGGGCGAACGGGGCGACGCCGGACGGCCCGGCGCCGACGTGAGTGGTACCGTACGGGCATCACGTGCCGAACACGCAGTCACGTGCCAAACAATCTCTGATGTCCCTGTCAGCTAGTTGTTGTTCCCTGAGATACTCTCCCTTGCAAAATGGCGTGATCCGATTCGTTTGACTATCATGAGAAAAGTGATGCCATGATCATGCGATTAGAATATATTGCCCTTTAAATGCAAATTCGTTAGATTCAGACGAAAATATAGCGAACAAATGCGGAATGACTTCTAGCGTGATACTCTCGTCTTCTGATATATATTATGTATATGACATACTTCTTATTGATACCTTCTCTACAGGGCTTACCAGGTCTTCCAGGACCAAAAGGATACCCGGGATACCCAGGAGATCCTGGCTTTATGGTGAGCTATTCCATTCTCTTTATTTGGTTCCGTGGACCAGACGTACGTTTTACTGTTTGCTGAATTAATTATCTGAATAAAGTGCTATGCATCATTGCTCACGGTAATGAGTCATGGATAATAACGGGTGCCTGACGGTATGCTGGTACATTTTAGACTGCAACCAGTTTTGCTGTATACGTGCATGCATTTTAAATAAACAAGAAAAACATGGATTTTGCCGGTCGTGTTACATTGGCCATCTTGTAGTTTTCACATGACGTTTTTGATACCACACGTGGGCACATTAATGATTTCATTCTCACCTTTTCCTTTGCTTGACAGGGCTCACCAGGACCGGCTGGATACCCTGGTCGCAAGGGCATGATGGGCGACGCCAAAGTGGGCCCCAAGGGCAGCAGAGGAATACGGGGTGACAGAGGTCCGCCCGGACCCTCTTCACCTAATTACAAGGGCTTCTTCACGGGCGGTCCCACAATCGGTCCGTAAGTACATCTGAGGACGGCGTTTGGAAGGTTGAATGTAGAAGTAATTTGTGCGATACACCGCTCATGAAATTCGTCGACAATGAGCGCTATTCAGCAACAGCTTGTTAATCTATCAACATGATGGAGCCGAACGTCTTCAAGCTAAAGCTTGAAGTTTTTGTGCTTAATGTTTCTAACCATAAAATTGAGGCAGCCTCCCTCAATCGAGCAGAATACTAACATGCATCTCGACGAATACCGCGTCGGGTCCGTTGTCAAGAGCGTCGCCTGGAGCCGACCCCGTCTGTCGCAGAGGGCCTCCCGGCAGGCTGGGCGAGAAGGGCGCGCGCGGCGAGAAGGGACCGCCCGGTCGGAGGGGCCGCCCTGGCCTGCCGGGACAGGTGGGCCCCAGCGGCCAGAAGGGCTTCCGGGGCGAGCGGGGCGGCGAGGGCCGCCGCGGCAAGCAGGGCCGGCCGGGCCCGGCCGGGCCCTACGGCATCAAGGGCATCAAGGGCGCGTCCGGCTATGCCGGCCGTGACGGCGGCCCGGGCCGCAAGGGCAGCTTCGGCGAGCCGGGGTTCCCGGGCAGGCCGGGCCCGCAGGGCGACATCGGACCCAAGGGCTACTACGACCCGGACATCGCCGAGACGCTCAAGGGCTCGCCGGGCGTGCAGGGCGACGAAGGCTACCCGGGCGTGCCGGGCGAGCCGGGCCTGCCCGGCCGCGACGGCCTGCCGGGCCCGCAGGGCTACGCCGGCCCACCGGGGCCGCCCGGCCGGCGCGGCGAGCCTGGCCCGCCCGGTCAAGTGACGCCCGGCGACCCGGGCGAGGACGGCCTGCCGGGCCTGATGGGCCCGCCGGGCCCGCCCGGCGGGCCCGGACCGATCGGCTTCCCCGGCGCCAAGGGCCTGGCCGGACCGACGGTGATCGGCGAGCCGGGCCGGGACGGCATCCCCGGCCGGCCGGCTCTGGACGGCCTGCCCGGCGAGCGCGGCGACCCCGGATTCCCAGGTCAGTGCGGCCGGCGAGCGCCGCCGGCAGTGAGATACCATCGGTGTTACAAGGGAGAGCGATTTTACTAGTTTGCAAAGTTCGGTGTATGTAACCACAGTAATTTGCGTTAACAGCGTGGTTCTATGAAATAAGAGCTCTTTTCTGCTCGTATCACTTGAAGTCATTCACTTGTTTGAATGTGAATTCATTTCCTTCTCGCTGAACTCGCTCCTATAGTAAGGAGAGGTTCTTCCTCGGGGCAAGTACTTACCTACAGCACTGTGGTGCATAATACGTCATTTACTTAAAATCAATAATTAATCGGGTAGTCGACTTCCCACAAACGTAATGACACCTAAAGAAGCTGAAAGCCCATTTTCTCTGTTTGCTAAACGGATATGGCAGGCACATTTAAAGGAAGTGTCTCTGAAAGTGTAAACACATGATACATGGGCGGCGGTTGCCGTTTCTGATGCTGCCGCCCTGACGCTGGTGCCGCCCTCAGGTCCGAAGGGCTCACCCGGCATCGGCGTACCGACGGAGGGTCCTCAGGGCGCTCCGGGCCTGCCGGGCCCGCCGGGCCCGGCCGGAGAGCCCGGCAGAGAGGGCCCGGATGGGGTGCCCGGCTCCCGCGGACCCCCGGGAGACGACTGCCTGACACAGATCCGTGAGTGACGTCACGAAGCACACGGATGTCCGCTGCCGGCTGCAGCGAGCCGGAGTGAAATAGGCTCGGAAGTGATTTGAGGAATGTTGACGTTGGCAAGTGCAGTTTTTCATGCCCGTTGAAATTTTCCTGCAACATGTCTTCTTTGAAGATGACTGCTCTTGTATATCTTTTCCTAGGGTCATGTTCATGCCATGGTGCTCATTTGACCTCTTCGCCTGTTGTCTGCTGTCGGTACACAATGCACAGGCTCGGCGTACAGTCACCTGCCGGACCACCCCAGGGTCCGCAAATCTTCCCCGGCGCTGGAGATGTGCGTCATCGCGGCGTGACAGCTGGCAGTCGCCGTGCCGGCCCTGACGTTGTCTCCGCCGTCCCTTGCAGTGACGCCGTGTGAGAAGGGCAAGGCTGGCGACGACGGCCGGCCGGGGCTGCCGGGCCCGCCGGGCCTGGTCGGCCAGCGCGGACCGGCCGGTGTGCCGGGCCGTCCCGGCCTGCCCGGTCGGCCCGGGTTCCCCGGCCTCGACGGCGTGCCCGGCTCGGCAGGTGAGAGGGAGAAGGGAGTGAGAGAGAGAGAGGTAGAGAGAGAGAGGGGAGGAGGGAGAGTGAGGAAGGGAGAGAGAGGGAGAGAAACAGGGAAAGGGAGGAAGAGGGAGAGAGGGGCCGAGTCTCATACAGATAACATTCCACAACCTGTAAGTGGCAGACTGCAGCACCGCTCAGAACGGCACGTGCGGAGTTTTTTCTTGGCCCAGACGGCGCGCGGTATCGCCTGCGTCTATCTTGACTTACGAGTCTTTCGCTCCATTCACGGTTATGGTACTTAATGTTCGCCGTCTTCCTACAAAACCACACACACACACACACACACACACACACACACACACGCACACAAATAATCGCAATGTGCAGCTAATTGTCACGCTCGATGCATCGCACCCCTGAAACGAATTTCAACGAACTGTTGAGAAACTCTTCGGCCTTGCTGGCGGTATTCCGGCGAGTCCGGCCCGCGGCCTCACTTCGTCGCGCTCACCGCCAGGTCTCGCCGGCCGGCCCGGCTTCAAGGGAGCCCCCGGCAAGCTCGTCTTCGAGTTCGGGAAGAGCACCCAGGGGCCGACGGGTGACCGGGGCCTGCCGGGCCCCGACGGAGCGCCGGGCCCCGAGGGTCCCTCCGGACCGGACGGCGTGCCAGGCCTGCCCGGAGTGGACGGCTTCAAGGGCGAACAGGTGACATGCGGGTCGGCTGTTGGGTGATTTGTCGACCCTCTCGACTGCCACAGCCATTTGGTGTTGCAGCCCCTCCTGAAGGTCCGCCGCCAGGATGGACTGCACCCACCCAGTTATCCTGCAGTGTGACCAAACGCCCGCTGCCGCTGCTTCTACCACGTCGAAACGACAGGACTCACAGTCGGCATTCGTGCGGATCTCGTGAAGGACGTTGCCTGCAGCGCTTCAGGGCACTGCCCGGTGCACTGACTGACTGACTGACGCACTGCCTTGACGCCTCGCCTTGCTTCGTGTAACGCTCCAGTCGGGCGGCAGGGCGACTACGGCGACCGAGGAGTGCCGGGCCCGGACGGCCTGGACGGCGCGCCCGGCAGGGACGGCGAGGACGCCGACTTCAGTCTCAAGCCCCTCCTCAGGGGCGACAAGGGGCAGACGGGCTTCCGGTGAGTGGACGCCCCTCGTGGGAGGCGGCTGGCGACGGCCGGCCCCGCCAGCGTCGTTCTGTTGCTTCGCCGGGTCGACGCGGTGGGCGCTCAGCTGACTTTCTGCGCCCTGAGACCGGGCCAAGGACCGTTAAACTAGGCGTTTTACGGCTGTCATGATTCTGAGACAATGGAAAGTTACCGAGGGGCTGGATTTTCGACATCGACTTCAAGCATTCCAAGCTTCCTCACGCCCAAAACTGTGAAAAGACAATAGAAACAAATCCTTAATGCCGAATCCTTACATCACATTCGGGCGATTGGCCATTACGCCCGTAATCGAACCCATTTTCTACCGTGCTGTTGCTCTAGTGAAAACTCCGCCCGGTGCATCTTAACCTGGGTCTGCCACCAGGGGTGTGCGAGGAGAAGACGGAGAAAAGGGCGCCCGGGGTGAGCCTGGAGAATCAACTGAAAACGTCTTTAGAGGACCCAAGGGCTTCCCCGGTGATGACGGCTTCCCAGGTGAATAAAACGCCGTTGAATTTTTGCCGAATTAAGAATGCACATAAGGCAAAGACGGATTCCCTTTTACAGAGTTGAAGTGGAACCTTTCTTGATGTCTAAAACTAAATGTTCAGTGCCATGTCATGCCCGATGTTGACTTAAAGTGTATGATTCTTTGCAAGTGTACGCATATCGTGAACGGGCATGGAGACGACTAAATTCCATTAAAATACAAGAGAGATGTGGTCAGGAACGTGTCAAAATTCATATGTAAAGAGGAAAGGAAGGCAACGGGCAGAGTCAGGGAGTGAACACATTACCACCAGTCAGCAGGACGGGAGGTTCGAAAATGGAACTTGTCCGAGACTTAGAAAGAAAAGCTTCGGAGGCACCTAATAAGGCCCAATTTCAACTCATCAGGGCCAAGTAACAACCACTGAACTCCTCAGGAATTTTTAGTTCCAGAAATAGTGACCGGTCTAAAATCGTACCACCGGATGCCGTTCACCTGCTACAAACCGGCAACCACTTTCACTCTGCGTGAAAAACACTGTTTTTAAAAAGTAAATGCCATCTCTTTTATTATTGAGGGACTATAACTTCATGGGTTGCTATACAGATAGGGACAGGTCAACCTAAAATTGCTTACAACCTTGATCACCTGAGACCCCGCTGGAGTTCGGTTCATCAAGGCCCGGCCCGCGCGTCCGGCACTCCTGGTCTCCACCTCTCCTGCCTGCTCCACAGGTCTGACCGGCCTCGGCGGGACGAAGGGCTTCGCGGGAGAGCCGGGCCCGCCGGGCCGGCGCGGCCGGCGCGGCCCCCCCGGTCGCTCGGCGCGCGGCGGTCCCGGCCTCAAAGGCTACCCGGGCGTGCCGGGTAGCCGCGGCCCGCAGGGCCTGCAGGGACGCTCCGGCGCGCCCGGCCTGGACGGTCTGCCGGTGAGTGCGCCGCCCAGCCCGGCCGCCGCCGCCGCCGCCGCCCCCCGCCGGTGTCGAGCTGTCGGGGGACGGGTGCCGCGTGGTCGCCGCCCGCGCGGCTTCGGGAAGAGATTCTTGCTTTGGTTCGGAGTTTAGTACACTTTTGTGACGCTGTTGTCTTGTTCAGTCTGGAGCAAACGATAGCGTTGACAATAAATTTGTTCATGTATGAGTACATGACATTGAATGGATGAATGCGCCGCACATTTATCAAAATGCAGTTCTCTTATCTCCATGTCTTCCAAGGCTGAGCAGCGCAACAGCCGGTGCTGAGACACCGTCACGGGAAGGACTCAAGCTGTGTACAACATCCCCAATGACTGACGGTGTTCGGTGGCCGACAGGGGACGCCGGGCAGGAAGGGCGAACGAGGCGTCGACGGCCAGCGCATCCTGCCGGGCCTGCCGGGCATTGACGGCGGGCCGGGAGAGCCGGGAGACGCGGGGGCGCCGGGTCCGGCGGGGCCGCCCGGCCGGCCCGGGCCGCGCGGACCGATCGGCTTCGTCGGCGAGAAGGGCTCGCCCGGCTTCCAGGGTCGGCCCGGACGGCAGGTGCGGTCCGCGGCGGCGGCGCCCGGACCGTGGAACGCTCGGCGCCCGCCCGCCGCGGCCGTGGTGATGTGGTCTCGAGTACAGCACTGCAACGCACAGAGTACAGTGCAGTTCAGTGCAAAGCTCATGCCGTGGATTTGGCCTCTTGATTCTCCTGGTGTCTTCATGGGCGCGGCGCACTGTCGGACGGGCGCTAATCGCTGCCGCGAGTCGAGCCTGGCGCCACCTGTGACCCATCCCCCTCCACCGTCGCCAGGGACCGCGCGGCCCGCCCGGAGACGTGGTGCCCGGCGCGCCTGGCCTGCTTGGACCCAAGGGCTTGCGCGGCCTGCCGGGCATGTTCGGCTTCCCGGGCCGTAAGGGCGCGGATGGCCTGCGCGGTGGCGTGGGCCTGCCCGGCGCGCCCGGCGAGGAGGGCCGGCCGGGCCTGCGCGGCCTGGACGGCGAACTGGGCCGCTCCGGCCTGCCCGGCCGCCAGGGCCCACCCGGCTTCTCCGGCCTACCCGGCCAGAAGGGCGCCCGAGGCGACGACGGACCCCCCGACGGTGAGTGGTGACTCCCCGGCACAGTTGCAGAGATGCAGATGATGTGTGCTGATGTGAAGCGGGGCAGCGATGCGCGTATCCGATGACTTGTTTTCATTGCAATTCAGTGTACTTTCTGTGGTTCTGGAACAAGGTTCTGGTTCATCGCGCGGAAACAGATGTCGCCGCCGGTGACTGCCGACCCAGTCCACGTCGTGCCCTGACGGAGCCACCGTCCGCCACCAGGCCAGCCCGGCCCGAAGGGCTTCCCTGGTCGGCCGGGCTTCCCCGGCCAGTCAGGGCCGCCGGGCGACGACGGCCTACCGGGCCCGGCCGGCGCCGACGGCGAGAAGGGCCTGCCGGGTCGGCGCGGCGAGTTCGGCGCGCAGGGCCTGCCGGGCTCGCCCGGCGACGACTCGGAGCGCGGCCTCCCCGGCGAGCCGGGCCCGCCGGGCCCGCCGGGGCTGGACGGCCGGCCGGGCAGCCCCGGCCCCTCCGGCCGGCCCGGCGCTAAGGGCGCGCCCGGCGACGGCCTGGACGGCCTGCCCGGCCGGCGGGGGAGCCGCGGCGAGCAAGGCCGACCGGGCCGCTTCGGCCTGAACGGTCTCAAGGTCAGTGGAGGCGCGCCGGCCGGCGTGGCCTAGGGCGTTTGCCGGGACAGTGGTCAGGTTGAGATGTTGGGTAGGATTTTATTTCTGTCGTGGTGGAAGTCATCTGCAAGAATCTGTCAGCGGTAGATATCCAGGGACTCGTAGGAATCGCCATGATGTCGTGATAAGCTTTGTATTTTGCCATCTTAAGCCCATGCATTTGTTTTTTTTTCATGTCATGATGACACCATACTGGGTTCATATACACAATGCACGGTTTTGCACGACCCTACTGTTCGTTCACGCAGTCTTTGAGTGACTGCAGGCGTAATATCAAGAAGTGGAGACCTGCGGCCGGTTGCCGGCGCGTCGGACAGCTCGCCAACAGGCTCCGTCGCGACTCGACCTGGCTTCGTTTCAGGGCGGCGCCGGACAGCTCGCTGCCGGGCTGAACTGAAACCTGGCTACGTTTCAGGGCGAGTCGGGCGAGTCGGGCCGGCCGGGGCCGGCCGGCGCGCGCGGGGAGCCCGGCCTGCCTGGCTTGCCGGGCCGCCGGGGCCTGCCAGGCCTGGCCGGACTGACGGGGGATCGCGGCGAGCCCGGCCCTGACGGTCGGCCGGGACTGGACGGCGCGCCCGGCCCCATTGGCGACCCGGGACTCATGGGACGCATCGGTACGAACCGCGGCCGCGGCCATGGCGTGTGCTCTTTGGAAAATGTTGGCAATGGAAACAGTTCGTTCGTGAGCCGTTCAGTTTCTGTGCTGCTCTCCTGTGTCATCGAGGCAACCGTCCCTCCAGAAATTGGATAGGGTTCCGAGGACCCTTTAAAATGGGGTGTAGTAAACTACTGAGACCACGTACGTAAAGTTTCGCACCGTCAGGACTGCCAACCAACGATGAAATGGTATCTGAACAGTAAACCATGATCCACTTAGCGGCAAAACTCCGAAAAACGAATGGATTTGGTCACCTGTTGACAGATTTTGTCTGACGATTGCTAGTGTTCGCTGTGACCCACGCTATGCTCGCCAGGGATGCCGGGCAACCCCGGACCTCAGGGGCAGCCGGGCTCGCCCGGCCTGCCTGGACTGAAGGGACAGTACGGCGACGATGGGCTGCCCGGCCGGCCCGGCCTGGCCGGCCGGCCCGGCGACCAGGGCTTCCCGGGCCAGCAGGGCGCGCCCGGCCGGCCCGGCGGGCCCGGCTTCGGCGGGCTCAAGGGCCAGCGCGGCGCCGCCGGCGACTCGGGCACGCCGGGCACGGACGGCCCGCCGGGCCGGCCCGGACTGCCCGGCCTGCCCGGCGACGAGGGCCCGTCCGGGCCCCCCGGCGTCGTCATCGGCGGCGAACAGGGCGACGTCGGAGACATCGGATTCGAGGGCCTGGACGGCCTGCCCGGCTATCCGGGCCAGAAGGGCTTGCCCGGCGACTACGGCGACCAGGGCCCGCCGGGTCCGGACGGCGAGGTCGGCGACACGGTCAGCGGCGTCAAGGGCGAGAGGGGCAGCGATGGCCTGCCCGGACGGCGGGGCCGCGCCGGGCTGCCCGGCCGGCCCGGTCCCCCCGGCCAGCCTGGCGTCGACGGACAGCCGGGCGCCATCGGCGACGAGGGCTTCCCCGGATTTCCGGGACCGCCGTGAGTGCAGACGGACGCGTCGGTGGTGTCGGCAGACCCTAGAGGGAACGTTTATCTAGTAGTTTTTTTCAGAATGCGATGTTTGTTTTTTAAGGGGCTTTCCTTGGGCTCACGTTCCCGTGCGCTAACACGGAAGGTTGACAGAAGTTTGTCGTCTTAGGTAAGAATTACAGGGGCCTTTTACAGTCTAATTTTCTGCATCCAAAGACGTAAATATTTTGTTTCTTTGATTACCAGAGTTACCATAAGCCATCCTCCAATGACACCATCACATCAGCAGGCGAGCGCTGATCTGTTTGGTTTCAGCGGTCTCGGCGGCGATCGCGGCCTGCCGGGCCTACCGGGCATCGACGGCACGCCCGGCCTGAAGGGCTCGGCCGGCGAGCCCGGTCTGTCGGGCCCGGACGGCCTGCCCGGCCTGGCCGGCCTGGACGGCCTCCCGGGACGGCCCGGCTTCCAGGGCTTCCCCGGGCCGCCCGGCGACAAGGGCGCCATGGGCGACTTCGGCGCGTTCGGCTTCAAGGGCGGGCCGGGCGAGCCCGGCCTGGACGGCTACCCAGGCGTGCCGGGCGCGCCGGGCCCTATGGGCAAGCCGGGCCGCGACGGCTTCCGGGGTCGGCCGGGCGAGCCGGGCCGGCGCGGCCGCGACGGCCGGCCCGGCGTCGCCGGCGACAAGGGCATGGCCGGCCCGCCCGGCCTGGACGGCCCGCCCGGCCGGCCCGGGCCGGTCGGCCAGCGCGGCCCCGACGGAGACAACGCGCCACCGGGTCCCACGCCCAAGCCGCGGGGCTTCTTCTTCACTCGCCACAGCCAGACGTCGTCGCTGCCGCAGTGTCCGCCCGGCTCTTACAAGCTCTGGGACGGCTACTCACTGCTGCACGTGACCGGAAACACCAAGGCGCACGGGGCCGACCTCGGTGAGGGCTGGAGAAAGCGACAGTTGGTTTACTTCACGCTGTCTTCGAAGCGCTGGTAACAGCGCCCCAGGAACCTTGCCTAGCGGGTGATTTATATTGCAAACTGGGGAGGCAGTTGACGCTCAGACGTCTTCACTGCCGCAAACTAAGGGGATCGGCCAGCTTAAGTAGAGCAGTTCATTGACGCCGACTTCGTTTATTCAGGAACACCCGGCTCCTGCATGAGAAAGTTCTCCACCATGCCGTATTTGTTCTGCAACATCAACAACCAGTGCGAATACGCCCAGAGGAACGACTACAGCTACTGGCTAAGCACGCCAGAGCCCATGCCCATGATGATGACGCCCATTGTAGGACAGGACATCGAGAAGTACATTTCCAGGTGACGCAATGCTTGGCTAAAATAGCTTGTGTCATGCAACGCCGCATGATAGTAAGATACCAAAGACGGTTGAACTCATGGAAGGCGTACAAAACAGTCGTCACGTTCTTGTTCTGTCTGTAGCTGCATCACCCGTATAACTGAGACATTCTGTTTCTTTCCGTTGCCGGCCATGATATCGTCCTTCATGTGTGTCCCGTGAGCGGCTTGACCATAATGCTACCACTGTATGCCCCAGGTGCTCCGTCTGTGAGTCGGAGACGCTAGTGATAGCCATCCACAGCCAGAGTATGGCCGTGCCGGAGTGCCCCAGTGACTGGGAGAGTATCTGGATCGGCTACTCGTTCCTGATGGTGAGCGGATACTACGTCCTGTTGTTGTTTGACTGGCTGTTTTGAAGAGTCAGTTTTAAGTTTTATCTGCGTTTTAATTCAAACGGCGCAATGTCGTCCTTGTGACGGTGCCAGTTTACGTGGAGGCGATTAGTTTCACATGAGGGTTCTTTAAAAGGCATAAAACCTTTACCTTCCTTTTCACCAACGTATTAGATGCATTTGAAGCACTGACTGCCTTAGTAAATTTGCCAAATATATTTATCGTCCACTGAAACACGTTTAAAACTGTTCGACTACACGTACCCAAAAGCTGCATTTTTCGAAATACATTTTCCTTCTAATAATGCCAATTTTCCCCAACTGGCCATATGCCAATAATGCCAGTAATGCCTATTCTTCGAGAAAACAAAGGCCAATTTCTTGTGATGTTTTCTTAGCTGGTACGAAAGGCGTTGCTTCCGAGTTTTTGTGCATCACTGCTGGCCCAGGCAAGTGCGGGCGCGATTCGGCCGTGATACTCATGACATTGCCGTGGCCATAAGGGATGTCTCTGTGACAGGCTCTATGTGAGTGTCATGCGGCCTTGTCTGACCGTGACGCGGCCTGTGTGATTGTGACGTGGCCGTAGGTGATCGTAACGCGCCCGGAGAGGACTCTGACCGCGGCCCCGTGTGACCGTGACGCGACCCCATGCGACCCTGTGTGACTCTGACCCGTGTGTCCGTGCGTCCTGTGAGACTGTGTACAGTGTGTGACAGTGTGTGACTGTGACGCGGCCGGGGAGAGTTCTGACTGCGGCCGTCCGGCAGCACACGGACGCGGGCGCCGAGGGCGGCGGCCAGTCGCTGGTCTCTCCCGGCTCCTGCCTGGAGGACTTCAGGCCGTCGCCGTTCATCGAGTGCCACGGCCACGGCCGCTGCAATTACTTCACCACCGCCTACTCCTACTGGCTGGCCACCATCGACGAGTTCGTGCAGTTCCGGCGGCCCGAGCAGCAGACGCTCAAGGCGGGCAGCCTGCGCTCGCGCGTGTCGCGCTGCAGCGTCTGCAGGCGCCGGAAGCCGCGCGACCGTCTGCAGCCGCCCTTCATTAGCCCGCCCGCCGCGCGCTTCTGAGCGGCGCCCGACCGCCCGCGCTGACATCTGGCGGCGTGCCGACGCCGCCGTGATACGCGACGACTCGCGGGAGGGGGGGGGGGGGCGCCGCCTTGTCAGTCAGCTGACGCCAGGCGTGGCGGCAGGGCGCCGGCCGCCGCCGAGCCCCAGTTGCGCTACAAAGCAGTCGTCGCCGCCGAGGCGCGGAGAGCGCCTGACTCGGACAATAACTTGCAAGCGATAGTACACTTTCAGATCTTTGGTTGACGCTCCGTCATACCGTGTATGTTGTGTGTGGGCTTCGTTGCCGATAATCTGTCTTCCGCGACGCGACCTAACGCTGACAATAAGGTTATCTCAGAACTGCGCTGTTTTGTGCGGGCCCAACTTTTCACGCCGCGGCATTACGTCGTTTTTTTACGAAACTGGTGACAATAAGCTACGGTGCGGTGCATAGGGTATAGTAGTTTCAAAGCGCTCTCGGCGTCCCAGTCGGTGTGAGGCTCGGAGTTAAGTTGTAGCCACGCTGGGGCGTCTATCACTGCCATGGTATGAAACTCCACTGCCACAAAAATAATCCCTGACGCGCGCATAAGCCTTCTCATTAATTATCTAAACGTGCTTGCTGTGCTCGTCTGGTGTACGTTCTAGTCGCTGAAAGTTTATTCGAGTTTGCGGAACCTGCAGCATTTTATTCGTCTTGCTCTGGGAAGAACCCAGTTTAGTTCAATTTTTGGAGAACTACGCAGTCTCTCGGACTTCGAGGAACCGCAAAATAAAGTGCAGCAGCAGTCTTTTAAACTCTGCTTACTGCGTGCGTCGGAGACAGGCCGGCTGGAGTGCCCTGAACTGGAATAAAGTTAGATAGAAGTCGTTTTCCACTGCCTCTGTGGTGATGTAATGCCTGAAAAGAATATGCGAAGAGAATACACTGCGCAACGAGTAAACGCCGTTTAGCATGGTGGTCGCCGCGGTGGACGAGTGTCCACCATTCTTCGAAGACCAACATGGTACCGCGATGCCGAGAAAGTGTACGGTGAAACGGATCTTGGCAGACCCTCCTGACGTCGGGCAGAGGAAGAGTGATGGAGCAGAAACCCCATTAGGAAGCACCTGAACCTTTGAAGAAGTTATCACGAAGATTCTCTGGATATGTATGTAACAGGTAAAAACATAAGGTAGCCTCACATGAGTATTAGCCCGAGCCACCTTCGTAATGGTGAACGACGTTCCTAAATTCCGTTTAACTTTAGATCCATTGACTGGAAGGGGATGGCATGTAGTTTGCCGCACATGGTTATCAGGGGCGTCGATTTCTGTAAATGACTGGAGAGCCGAACCGAGGGCCCGACAACCTAACCTCCCCCGCCCCCAAATATGGGTTTCTCAACGGATTTAGCCCACTTTATATTGACCAGCGTAATGTTATAAGTTTTTTGTTACTACTTGTCAAACAAAAAATGCATTTATTTCCGCGTTTATAGGAATATATATATACACGTGGAGGACAGAAAGATAGACAGATACATTGCTTTAGACTTTTCTTTATTTTCTGCCTATCTCTTATCTATTGTGGGCGCTCTTTTTGCTATATTACTCATTTCCCCTCAAAACCGCCAGAAAATATTGGGGGGGTCAAACAAACATTGGAGGGACCCAAATCAACATTCGTTGGGCCAGGGCCCTCTGAAAAGAATACAGATCAGCACCCCTGATGTTACTGCTACCTGAGCTCAAACAGAACGTTTCAAGTCCCTGAAATGAACGAAAGTTCAGTTATTGAGACGCTCAATTTAGCAAATAGCGAAAAAACGTGTGTGTCATAGAAACACCTCACCAGTGGAAGGGTTATGTAATGCATTCACGAACGTTTTCTCGAATTTCGTGCAGTTTAGACAGATTTTCATGCGGTGGTACACTATAACAGTCCATAAATACGTAGATGCCATGTTTAAGTATTTACATGAAACGTTTCGCCAAAAATACTAAATGACAAAAAAGAAGGGATGGACGAGTGTTCTCGTGCATTTGTGAGAAAAGTCTTTTACTTTTCTTTCCGCTGTCCTCAATAACTAGTAGAGATGTGCGTTTCAAGACACATGAAGTTTGTATTCCTATAGCATGTCTTCGATGGAACTGGTGGCTCAGTTCGAGACTAAAACAACGACAGAAGTAGTCCGCGAAACCGCCTAAAACAGGAACATTAGCCATATTATAAAATATTATTCAGACTTCAGCTGCTACGTTGGCACAACACACACACACACACACACACAAACACACACACGCACACGCACTTGCACACGCACACTCACACGCACGCATACGCACACGCACACGCATGACGGAAAAACAAATCATCACGAAACAATTAAACGTATTAAAAGCATAAGGCGTATTAAAATTACCATATCCTCCTGTGATATATATGTAATGAGGTGCATCCAGATATATATATCCGAGCATTTCGGGAGCAAGTTTTTTCGTACGAAAAGATCGTTAAACAAGACAGCGTTTTCACATTGTATCTTCTTTTGTGGACATTTTTAAGTTTTCTTGCAACTTTCCACTGTTCAGCCGAGATATTATGAAGCAAATCGCCAAAAAATAACCAGGAAGACAAGAAAGATCGCATTAAGGTAACAGTAGGTATATTAAAAGTCATATGTTACATGATGTCTATTTTTCTGTATATCAACGTTTCGACCTCCATGGGTCTCTGTTTCTCATGCTCTCATGATTCTTGATTCATGATTCTCTCTCTCTCTCTCTCTCTCTCTCTCTCTCTCTCTCTCTCTCTCTCTCTCTCGTTCTCCGTAACCATATGAATTCGTTAGGATTCGATTCTTGAAGATGACCCATGAAGGTCGAAACGATGATATACATAAACATAGACATCATGTAACATGACTTTTTACTTTGCCTACTATGACTTAAATGCATTTTTTTTTTGCCTTCATGGTTAATTCTTTTGGCAACTGGTTTCATAATGTCTCGGCTGAACAGCGAAAAATTGTGAGAAAACTTGAAGATGTCTGCAAAAAATAATGGAGTCCGAAAATACTGCCGTGTTTAGTGATCTTTGCATATGTATATATATATATATATATATATATATATATATATATATATATATATATATATATATATATATCTATATAACGTTACGAATTACTAAGTTAAAAGAGCACTTGAATCTGACTTTGATAGAATAAGCACATACGAAGGTCTCCGCCATCATTTCGCATGTATAAAGTACACCCGGCTAGATTTATGTACTTACAAACATAGTAAGTACAGGGGACATTTGCGCCGGAGCAAAGCTGTCAGATAAAGTGAGTAGTCCGATCGGCTGCAGTCAACTTACCAGAAACACCAGGACTGATGCGAAAAGCACACAAACTGCAAGAAGGGGCTCGTCCACATATGACAGGACATGCATGCAGTGGGTACTCGGTAGCCGTTTTCACAACGATGCACCAGTGAGATCAAAGAGCCCGATGGGCTATTTGATTCGTGTTTTTAGCGACCTCATTTCATTTCTTTTATGTGTTTGTCTTGTAAAAATGTATAACCACCTGTCCAAAACGAACTGCGTCCTGGCCAAGCAAACCATATGGTAAGAAACAGGGAGCTCAGCAGTGTAGGGGAAGGTGGGGTAAAGCGTAACACCAGGGAAAATGGACTACCCGCTCTCCTATCCAAACAAGTTCTGTCATCTTTGTGCAGCTGTCCTCATTAGGAACGCACAATACTGACGCAGTTCTTCCCGCGCCGGCTTGAAGATCGAGGTAGGTGTTTTCGCCTCGTGTCGAAAATGTGCTCCTAGTTTGTATTCTAATTTTAATGTGGCGGGTAAGTGAAAATTTCCAGGATGTTTTTGCCTAAATGCGGATTTTAGTCAGTGCTAGGGGCATGCAGCTGTATGGTTAGTGATGTGCCATGAACTTAACAATCGCCGTCTGTGCCTTATTGTCTGAAGGGATAGTCTAATCATGAAATTGTGATTTGGGGCCAACCGGATCTGAGTTAGTCCGCTTTGCCCAGACTTTTTCCGCGTTTTCAGGTCATGCGGTGACATTACTTCATCACAACCACATCACAACGTGTCTTCGACCAGAGATCACCATGTCTCGCAAATATCATCGCCAATCAAACCAAAGGTCGCGGGGACCAGAAAGTATGAAGGCAGCAGTAAGTGCAGTTTTAAGCAAAGACATGGGCTACCTCGAAGTTTCTGCGTCCCAAAATCAACCCTCATAATCAACGATCAACGAAGGATTGTACCCCTGCAGAAGAAGCTTGGCCGATACAGGCCTGTTTTCAAAGGCGAAAAAGAGAACGAGCTGAAAGCTCACATTCTTTGCTAGAATAGCGATGCTTCGGAGTGACGACAACATATCTGTGATATTTGGCCTTTCACGTGGAAAACAAAATAAAGCACAGTTTCAGTAAAGAAGCGGGATCGACGGGAAAGAACTGGCTGGCCGGCTTTCGACAGCGGTACCCAGATCTGGTTTCCCAGGGTTCCTGAGGCGACTTCAGCTGCCCGCGCCAGAACTTTAAATCGGGTGAACGTTCTTCGACCTTCTGGAAGGTGTCCTGGCCAGTGGAAGCTCTCCGGTACACCGCATTTTTTTACTGCGATGAGACCGGCTTAATCACGGTTCAGACAAACTTCTCAACGGTGCTCGCTGAGAAAGGGAGGAGTCAAATGGGAAGCCTGACCTCAGATGAGCGAGGTGTGCTGCCAACAGCCATGACATGTGTGTCTGTTGGCGGATAGTATATCCGCCCTACCTCATGTTCCCGCCAGCACGAATGAGCCCGGAGCTGATGAACGGCACGCCGTCGCGAACAGGGTACACTTGCCACTCCTCTGGCTGGATGCAGTTGTAAATGTTTACTAAGTGACTCCACCGCGTTCTCAAGTACGCCAAGCCGACTGAGGAGAATCCTGCACTGCTGGTGCTGGATGGGCACCTATTGCACACAAAGAACATGGACGTGATCAACCTGGCCAGAGCCAATTATGTGACACTGCTGGTGCTACCGAAGCACACTACTCACCAACTGCAGCCTCTGGACGTCCTCCCTGAGTACGCACTACAGTCAAACCATACAGAACGGCTCTGTAACAACCCAGGTCGAGTAATAACGACTCACCGAGTCGGCCAGCTGTTAGGAGAAGGGTACCCCGTGCCGCAGATCCCAACACTGCGATCAATGCCTGCGATCAACGCTGCGATCAAGGCCTGGAGCAGCCGGAACAGCGAGGAGGCTCAGCCGGGCCCATTGGACAGCCGGGGCAACGCTGAGCCTTAGCCGGACCCATGGAGCAGCTGGAGCAGCGCGGAGGCTCAGCCGGAGCCATGGAGCAGCCGGGGCAGCGAGCAGTATCAGTCACTGCACGCTCTAACATTCCTTTTTCTACTCCAGACCCAGGCACGGTGACTTCTGAAGGTTCACCGGAAGAAATAGCGCCGCCGGCGCCGTTTGCTCCGGTGAAGATTTGCTCCGGTGGAATCGGACTGCACATGTCGGACGCAGGAGTCAATGGACAGCAGAGGGGTTGCAGAAAGGGTGAGTGTGCGAATTTGACTGGTTCACCGTGCAAGGGAGAGCTCGAGAAGGAAATGGAAAGAAGAGGGTAACGCAGAAGAGACTTAACCCACTTGAAGAACCCAGAAAGAAGAAAGCCAAGAAGCATGCATCGGAAGGACGGACAGCGAAGCACAACCGCCGTGCAAATGACAAGTCGGCTAAATAACACAGTAGCGACACGGCATGCCTTTACTGCACCGACTAATTTTCCAGTCCGCGGAGAGAAAAGGATGGGCTCGCAGCTGCCAATATCAACAGTGGGCTCATGAAAAGTGTGCTGGTTTGGGAGAAGATGATGATGAGTTCAAATGTGACCTGTGTCAGTACGCTTGTAATATGTGAGTAGAAGTCTGGAATCCCTGAGGTTCCGTGAGCTTTCATGAAGATTTCGTGGGCATCTTTTTGAGGCAGAAAATCGCTTTTAATTTGAGGGCAGAGTTCAGCACGTTTGCCGCGGTCGTGCGTTTAACGTGTGCTCATAGACAGTACATACGACGTTGGTTCTGTTCATAAATGTTTTTTAAATATGAAATCGAAGAGGGCTAAGCAACAGAATGCAGGGACGTAGACAAGAAGGGGGCCATGGGGGTCATGCCCCCCTGAGCCAAGCGGTCTACACTAGATACATGGCGATTTCGCATGAATACGTAATAGTGATCATATATATGTTGCAAAAACAAGCATTATATGTTTTCCTGCGCATTAAATATCAGATAAATTGCCTAATATTGCTACCTCTTCTTGTAAATTTCGTCATATGCCTCTGGCATCTGACAAAATTTGACATTTGCCCCCCCCCCCGGGGAAAATCCTGGCAACGTGGATGACAGAATGACGTAAGTTTTGCCTACAGCAGAATTTTTTATGAAACCGTACAGGGGCGGAAAAGGGTTCAGATACGGGGGGGGGAGAGGCGGGCTCTGGCTACAATGGAACCCGTTTCTTTACAGCCAACGGTATAGGGTTAAATTCTGTGTGGAGCGCCACATTAGCGTCAGCTATGGGTAGATTTAGAAGCAGTAGTTGCTACTCTTGTCGAGAGGAAGTTACGCAGTCGGTCGGGACAACGGAAGTGGTGCGCGTGGACGGTTGTTTTTTTTGCGGAAGTACGCTTACGGCAGGGTTCGTACTTACTGTCACCGGAAGCGGTAGCAATGTGGTTTGGCGTTCATTTACACTGACAAAGCGCAGTCTGTCTGTGGCTGGTGAGGGGAACGCTGACAGAAGAATGACTGTTACATTTTGCCGTTAAAAATTGGGGGGAGGTGACAGGGACGTGGCTAGGAGTTTCTTGGGGGGGGGGCAAAGGCCAAATTTTATCATATGGAACTGGCATATAGCAAAATTTGTAGGAAAAACAGCAATGTTACGTAATTGGCTTCACATTAGTTAACACACAGGAAAAACAGTGATATATGATCATTATTTCGTATTCCTGCGAAATCGTAAAATATCTAATGTAGATCGCTTGTTTCAAGACGGGGAGGGAGCACGGTCCCATGCCCCCTAGCCACGTGCCTGCAGGGGGAGGGGCTCCGCGCCCCAGCATCCTATAGGTTCCGCCTCTCGTGCAACGGAAGAAAGTGATCTACTTTGCCCCGCCTTTTCTCGCGCGAAAGCTTTGAAGCGATTCGTTTAACGTCGAATTATCCCGATTTTTACCGACCCTAGAGATAAATCGCCCCACTAAAAAGGAAGCCAAAACATCAAACTACCTCACAAAGGCATTTTTTCTGCATATCGCCCGCCAGTTCAGAAATATGGAACATCATTCCTTATGCAGTCCGCTATACCCCACCTTCCCCTACTTACGTTCTTCTTCAGCCTGGCCTTGATGGAAGTTTCGCCTGAGCGCAGCATCCATCGGACTATTCGGCAACTTATGATACTTGCTATGAAAACGACAAACTGCTTTGCTGTTCACCATGGCTTCCCGCGAGGACGCCAGCAGATCATCAACCACTCATTATCTAAACTAAGGGCGGCCTTTCGGAGGTGTATGATGTTCGGACTCCGAAAAGTTGTGATTTAATCGGCGTCCTTAATGTTGGCACCCTTCTGAACACCTTCGGTGCTCAGAGTGTTTGTTGTTTCCTTTGGTGTTCTTTTTTACTGAAGAGCCGATTGTTATTGATTCGGTGTCTTAGTTAATGATCTCACTGCCAAGAACGTGTTAACCATTTTTGGTGCTCGAAATGAAGCAAGCACAGCACCGTTTTGGAACAAAGTTTGGTTTTTAGGATGTAAAGGATTACCAAAACCGTATTGTCCATGGCAACGGGCAAATCCAGACCATAGGTGAACGGCGGCCAACTCTCCGTGTAACTCAACCAAACCCGAAATGCTGATTTCCCCTGGCCTTTCGGTCACTTTATTTCATTATTTCTATAAACTGGCATTTGTGTGGTTAGATTCATGTTTTGGAAAAACATGAATCTAACCTGAATCTAACATGAAAAAAAAACATTGCCCGTCATATAACAAATCGGAAAACACCAGCCGAGGCATATTGACCCCGTGTTTTCCAACGAAAGGGGAGGGGGGATGGCCCAATGCGCATAGAAACAAGGGGCGCATGGACCATATTTTTGAAGGACAAAACATTAGTCCTATGGGAAAAAAGCATTCCCCCTCTACTTTTCTGGATGCTCCTACGTTCCTGCAGGACCCTGATGGTCCCTCCCTGAACGTGCCAGTGTGTATGACTAAATAGCAATGCCGACTATCTTACCCGTGGTTCAGCCTACGCCGTTTGTGAAAAGCTCAGCTTTCAGATTGTCGGCGCAGTGTTCATGTCGAAGCCAACGGCGACATACTTTGGACCAATGTGACGGTAGTCGTCGAGGGTGTGCCCAGTGTATGCACATCATCCGTTGTTTTACATCGTCTTTGTGTAGATGTTCACGTTCTAGCTTATAGAGACGCTTTCGGTACCGTGCGAATTTTTGTGTTCCACGTGAATGCACTGTCTTTCCGACTACCAGCTCCACAGGACTCCAGTAATGAAAAAAAAACTCCGTAAAACTGTCATTAAGCGGCCCTCGTAAGGCTCTCATTAACAGCTCTCATACACTCCCATAAAGCCTCTTTCATACAGCGGATGTTCCACGGTAATACGTGTTTTGATACGATAACGACATTGTAGCCTGTAGTTTTAGACGCCAGTCTGTACTTGACATTACGACTAGACTCTGAAACTTGATGAAGTTCAAAGCGCCTTCCCAGTTTGTCCCAGGTTGTCCCGTGTTGTATTTACAGCTGTTGCGTGACGCCGCCGTATAACCGCGACGCCGGACAACGTACGTTTGCGTTCATTGGCTGGCGCAGGCCCATCTTGCGTCATACATGCGGATGAATAGGGACGGCATGTGGTTTTCAATGAAACACATTTTATTAAGCCGCTGGATTTATGAAAGGCTGACCAGGTTGGAACATTCCCCTTAACAGATGCCGAGAAATTCGCCCTATCTCTCACACGGCCAACGTTTAACTGGTCGTATTCCACAATCGAGGCGTAATCGACTTCGTACACAGCCTGCAGTCTGGCACGCAGCCAACTGGCCGGCTGCCGAGTTAGCCAAGGTCACGCGGTGGAACCGCGTCCCCACTGACCGTTGACAGATATTCGCCTCATGAAGTCTCCTTTCCAGAATATGCCACGATACCAAAGTAATCGTTTTCCTGTTTGTTCACCAGCCACGCTAACATCACACCTGTACTACAAAGGCTTAACGGTGCTGGCTCCACGTACACCTAACACTTAAGGAAATAGTCAATTGATTCGTCAAAATCTGCTGGTTTGTCGTCGTTTGTCCCAAGCGGTTTTCTCCCAGCAAACCCTGTATGCTTGATCATTTGAACAGTTCTAGCATGTCCTGACGCAGAATCTGCAGAGCCATTGCCGCGGCACCGATAAGCACACCCGGGCTAGCTCAGGCTCACCCTCTAAGTTCGAGTACCCTGCATTTTCTCCAGACGGCGGCTGAGACGGGCGACCAACGTTTCCGAGGCATCTGCTCGACCACAGTCATACTGCAATTTTGAAAACAGAAGCGAAAACACGTCACAGGTGAAACGGAACGATAACGCGCAACGCTGCTATCGACAACCTGCTAACTTACCGTCCGCCAAAGGTTTCAGCACGCAAAGTGGTGTCTCGAGTCTTGGAGCGAAAGGGCGTCGCCCGGCTTCGGATCGTTGCTCAATATGCCCACCGGAGTCAGTCTGACCCGCCGACCTCAATCGAACGTCGGACGTGACCTCTGACCCCGGCGGGGCCCCCCTGGAACCCGCCCCATCCCTGGCGTCCATGAAGGACGACTGCGGGATATTTGACGAGGCGGAGGGGGACCATCCCCGGCCTGGAGAGACCGGGGGCTTACGGGAAGGGCCAATCTGAAATTTGGGGGACGAATCCGACGACGGACGACGCGCCGGCTCTTTTATACTGAGCAGTGACGTCAGCGTCGTGCACCGACGAGCGACTCCGTGATTGGTCGTGGCAAGCGCATGATGAAATGCCACGGCACAGCAGAATGTTCTAGATAGACGCCGCCGACCGGCGATATCTCAGATTGCGGATGATGCGCTCCACGAAATGTTTGCGTCATGTGGAACACTCGGCAACACGGCCGGAAAAACCCCGGCGAGGGGATACTATAAGCGTCAGCTTATAATAAAGAGACAAACCTGGCGAGTGTAAAGCGAGTGTAAATGTAAACTCCGTTTGGTTTGGAACCCCGCGTCTTGTTCGACAATAAAGGCGACGAAAATCGAGATCAGAGACAGAACTTTAACCATATTTGTCAGGTGAACTCCATATCGAACACTCCTTTCCGCTCAATGCCACACGACAATTTTTCCGATTTTCGCGAATGAAGGGATTCTTTCATGCCCAAGTTACATTTAAAATTGCATCGTTGGCCGCAGTCGTTACGAAAATGTGCGGAGACATTGCCTAATAATATGTACTACCAATGAGCACCAGGACTTTCCTATTCAAGAGTTCAGTTACTCTTTGAACAATTTTTCCTCAGCTAACTTCTCTATCAGGCTCACACCAGCTGCCAGGCGGAGAAGAGACAATTTCCATCGTTTCTTGATGTATTCTTTCACGGCCGGTCACGACACGCAGAACTACTGCGTTATTCAGAAGCACCAGTATTGTTGCAAAATTGTAGACAGGCGTGAACGTTGTCTTCGTTTTTTTGCAGCCAACGCCTAAAGGCTCCACGTTAAAATCCCAAAATACTGATCAGGCGCAGGAGCGGTGGAACTTCCGTAGAGATGAGAGGCAAACGCGATTCTTACCTGGTTTCTTTCCATGCAACGTCATAGGGCTAACGTAAAATGTTGCCCAAGGTCGGGGGGGGGGGCAGTCGCCACAGGCGCAGCGGGGGGGGGGGCGGTTCCCCACCTTTAGGCCCGCATTTTTTGTGAAAACCATTGTACATTGTTTTACCAGCAGGTGGTTTTCGTATGATTTCAGTTCACACTGAGCTCCGCCCCCCCCCCCCATTAAGAAAACCATGGCTGCGCCCCTGGCACCTACCCCTCTACCCCCCGGTTCCGGCGCGCCTAGTCAGGGGAGTGGGCCTCACCATGCTGGAGGAATTCGAACATAAATCTGACTGGCGAGATCATCCTTACGTCTCGCGGTGAATTCGCAGAGGGGTGGCAAATGCCTCCTGAAAATTCCCAAACAAATCGTTTTAGATTCTCCACATTCTACAATTGGAGAGAGAAACCTACACCGTGCAGGGCAGCGGTTTTTCATAGTTACCATGGTCGTTGAATAAGGCCTGCATCGTCAGGAGTTTCCGAATTTAATAGATTTCAGCAAGGGCTCCGCCACGTCGTTTTGATTGTGTGGTGTGGCAAAGGTTACCCCAGAAGCCAATCTAGCAAACTAGAAAAGTACAGAATCTAGGCTAGAATCGATCGGATTTGTGTTCTTACAGGTATCAGGGTGTTTTTTTTTTACACTTACACTGTTGCATGGATAACATACGAATATACTTTAATGCAGATGCATTGCAAGTTCCGTTCTGTTGAAAACCATACAATGCAGGTGAGTGCCAGGAAATCATACATACATATATACATAGGTGGGCACTGGTCCCTTACTCCATTACTCCGTTACTAACGAAGTTATGTTTTTGAGAAACGGAGTAACGGACCCGTTACTTTTGTTTTACTGTAATGGACCGAGTAATGGCAGTTACTTTTGTGGTCCGTTACTCCGTTACTTTTTGGTCCGTTACTCCGTTACTCCGTTACTTTTTAAACTCCTTACAGATATCGCCCGGCGTTATTTGCATCGGCACATGCCATTGGCTGCTTGAATAGCCAACACCCAATAGCGTGCGGCGATACAAGCGGGGCTGGGCGCGCACTCAGCTGACAATCGCGGAGTAGACTACAATATTCGTCAGCTGATAAACGTTGATAGCAAGCTGGCGGCAATGGTTCAGTGTAAAGGCCAGCTGACTTTGGCCTCTTTTGGGACAAAAGAATTGAATTATGCGTAAGTTTGATGTGATTTAAAATGATAAATTAACCAGTCGTCATTTTTGAGGCTAGAAGACTTCAAGGTTATTGTCATTTACACTGGAACAGCCAGCTACGGCAGTTTTCAATGTGGTCTCAAGTCAGTCACGGATTGCTTACCACCGCCACACGGTTCCCCGCCACGATCACTCAAGGCTGTTGAGCACATGATTACTGCCGCCATGGCTTTGGATCGGTGATGTCCATGGGGCGATGGAGTGGTGATTGATTCTTGACTGGCCTGAAATTTTAACTACATGACACTAAAATGTCCCATCAAGGCCTCTTTACGCCGCCACTGGAGGTCGAAAACCTTGACTCCGAGTCCGACGGTGCCTCAGCTTCGGAGGCAGAGGACGAGCCCGGTCTGGGTCACCCATGGCCACATCTAGAAACGTACTTTGAGTTTAAGAAGGAAGAGGGAAAAACGTCATCTTTACGCGTGTCCTGTGCCGACCGAAAGAGCTTATAATCAAGGGTCACAAGAGTAGCCTTTCAAACCTAAAGGCACATATCAAGAGGAAGCATTATTTACAGTGTTTCCAGGTGAAAACAGAAAGTGCGCAATAAGTTGTCAATAGTGAAGCATAATTATAAAGCTTGTCGACTATTGCTTGGATTATTTGCCTTAACCATGTTCTCTGCAGGCAGTGAAATTTACTTTAACCTGCGGGGGGGGGAGATCTGCGGTAATCTACCTTTCGGCCGACGCTTACGCGTAATTTTTTGTAGGCGCGGAAGTGGCAATGCAACTTGTGTGAACAATTTAGTTCATTCAGGTATTTTTCTAAGCACTGGCCCTTACTGGATGTGTAAACTGACTTGGTTAGGTAACTCTTCCATTTTGATCCAGTTGACTCATGTCCGCCTTCAGCCGATACGAGATAACCAAACCAAAAAACAGGCAAATTGAACCTAACCAAAAATCAGTTTTCCATGCTCATCTAGGGCAACCCCTGCAACCCCTGCAACTACAGAAGGTTTTAGGTTAGGTTAGGTTAAATCATTTTAACCTGGAGGACAGGCTGCATTGTCTATGCGATTCGAGTTACCACTTCTGCGTTCCTGAAAAAAATACCGGCCGAAACACCTTTCGGCTGATACATTATTTTTTGTAGACGCAGAAGTGAGGACCCAAACGCAAACATGATATGAGCCATTGCCACTTTTGCACCTTCGAAAAATATGCTTTGGCCGAAAGGTAAAGATTACAAGTTCTACCCCCCCTCCCCCGCCCTCCCCGAGATCTCGAGATTCATTCGTCCAATGTTGATGGGACAAATACCATTCAAGATGTTTCAACAAGATCTCCAATTCTGGACCCCAAAAATTCAAAAATTGCGCAAACAGGGCATCGGAGGCAAACAAACTCCAAAATTTGGGGGATTTTTGAAAGGTCACTGCGGCCGTGTTTACCAACCAGTTTTCATGGAAATAACACGGTTCATCTTCGAATGTCCAGGTCTTTCATATATCGAAAGCTGAAATTCAAAATAGAAAACCATAGGCAGTTCCAGGGAGGGAAAGAAGGGCGAATTTTGGAAAAGGAAATTTCCTTTGTTTTTTTGTTTGTTTTGGGTGATATAAACGTCAGATGTATAACCTGCAAACCAGTTTAAGCTTATGTGTAGCGCAGAGGTGGATTCCGGTAAACGAAATTGGGAGGGCACCATAAACATAACAGTGTGCTCCCCCATTTTTCAGTACCTGGGTGTGCGTTGGCCTGAAAATGTGTGTGCATACGCATTGGTTAGGATGTGTATGTCTATATGAATGAGTCTGTGATCTTTATTTCTTCGTAAAATGCCGCGATAGTGAACCGCACAACCCTGCAGCTTTACGCACAGCACATTGCCGCCAAAAACGGGGGCTTGGAACTCTGCCTCTGCGGGACCGATTTTTTTTTAAACGTTGACAACACGTGTGTATCAATTCCATGAAATGCCAGAAAATCTTGCGGCGCTGCGGCAAACAGAGTGGAAGCGGCAAGCAAGAAGACACGGGGAGCAGAATCTGCCCCCCTCACAGGGAATAGGATTAAATGAAGTGTTTTTAACCCGTCTCCGGCCGGGCTCAGAATGTCCTTTTGCCCGGCCGGGGGGGGGGGGCGATTTCCGTACCTCCCAGGATCTCGGCTCCCACATATCGCACGGAAAAAGGAAAACATCGGCGGAAAGGTTTCACAAACCGAGACGAAAGCATTCAAGAATTTTGACCTCAGGTTAATTTTGAGGTCACCAGACGCCACGAAAGGTCAAAATACGTCCTTGGAATTAGGTAAATAGACACAATACTTTGTCCCTAAAAAGCTGAACTTAAGCGACATATACTGAACCGTAAGACAATAGGGAGTTCATTGATATCAATTTTGACCTTTCACAGGGATCAGGTCAGGCCACGTCATCGTTCCAAAATGGTCCACTTGTGAACGGGAAACATCCTCCGTTGCATCTTACTTATGACCATACTTTTATAGCTAATTTGTATTTTCAAGGGTGCTGAAGATGCACTAAAGCACCGTAAAGGTACCTAAGCACCGTTTTAGGTTGACCCAACGGTCAGCTAAGGTCAACGAAGGTCAAATTTTTAAATGATCAGAATCGAAAAATTCGAGGTTTTAACAGGGTCCACGTTGCTAGTAGAATGTTTTTCCGCGGTCAGGAAGTCCCATTGATGGCCGGGGGAGGTCGCATGAGGTCAGCTGGTGTCATTTATGTGCCTTGTATTTCGCCCGCCGCCAGTCTCCAGCGCCACCTTCGCCGACTGCCGGTAGAGATAAAAAAGTGCATGACCATCTAGTAGGTGCTTTATAATCTCGATTTGCCTTTTGCATTACCTTTACACACTATAGTGACCAATCCAAGGCAAAAAAAAAACTTTTTGGCGCACCGCTCAGGTCAAAAGAGGTCATTGACCTCGGATGACCATGGATGATCCCCAGTGATGTCGTTTTTTTGTGATGCTAGGTAAAGCTATTTTTGGCCGTGAATTTGAACCCAGCGTCCATTTTTACCTGAAAGATTAACAAACTGCTAATTCTGAGCAAACCGTTTAGATTTTGCAACATGTAGGCCCATATCGGGTCATGACCTGACCCAAAGTCACTGGTGCTCTGGTGTCATGATGACAGCACATGCTAGGGATCATGCTGTTGATAATATATGAGCATCAAGATCCCATAAAAATCCGCTCAAATGTAGGCCAAATCCGAAAAATGGTAAAAACTGACCTAACCTCAGGTCAGTAACCTCGAATTTTCCGAAAATTCCAAAATATACTGATTCCGCGTTGTATCATATTCTGTTACTCCTGCAACTGTTAGCGAGCTCGGTCTTCCCCCGAAAAAGTTACAGGGGGTTGAATTTTTGAAAAGGCTGACCTCTTTGACCTGACCCAGGTCATTGACCTGACCTGCTGGGAACTTTAAATATCACTTCAAGAAAAAACATGCATGGTATGGTGCGCACAAAACTGATCAGTGCCCTTTGCTTATTTCCCACCAGTTTGGAAGAGAGGGTCAAGGCGGGCTCCGGCCGAGGCAAACAGAGGAAGAGGTAGGCATCATCTTCCCCCAGCCGCAGCCAGTCTGTCTCACCAGCAGCCAAGAGGGCTCGTCAGTGAAGCATCGGCAAGGCATTTGGCACCGTCGCCTCTGGCGCAGGCGTACAGCAGTGTGAAGTGGGCAAGAAGATCGTGGATTTCTTCGTGTGCAACATGTTGGCCCTCAAGATCGTGGACTCGGCATCTTTTACCAGCCTCTTCAAGACCCTTAACCCAATGAAGAAGGTGATGTCCCGCCGAAGCCTCGGCCGGAGGATTACTGACAGCCACAAGGAGCTTGAGCAGCATGTGATCAGGTACGTACACCATCCCATTCACGTGCACAACGACTGTCACTATCACCGAAGCATTATAGAGTTAGTGATGGTGTAAATATCATGGAAAGATTAAAAATTCATGGAATCCAGTTCCAACTGAGTATTAACCCCAATAAGACAACTCCAAAGAAAATCATTGATGATCTGTTTGTGCACATGCTGCAATGAAATTTACAGTGGTAAAGTGTGGGTTGTCAGAGGAAAAAAATATATCAGCCCATCTTCGCCTAGCTTCGATATTGCTCCAAAGATGTCGATTAACAAGAAGAAAGAAATGGACGGAACCTCAAGCAGGCATCTCTCGGGGCAGTGACTGCAGACCATTTATGAATGTGCCTCTGCTTGTACCCCTTTTTGGTGCTTACTGGTTGGTGATGACACTATTTCAGTAGTTGCTATTATTGCATTAAACGATCAGGCAAGACATGACTGCTAGTAAATTAGTGCGTGCCTGTGATATGTTTCTGTCTCATCTAAACTAGTCACTGATTGAGTCTCTTATTCCCATGTGCTCCTTCTTAGAGTATAATCCCAATAGAATGGGAGCCCTATTGGGAAGAAGTGGCTGCACGCCTGCATTCCTCGTATATTCTCCCCGTATTACGCGAAATACCGTTGTCCGGTGCTTCTTGCGTGCATGTCCATTCCAATGTGTATTTTTGTTGCAGACTGCTGGAGGACGTCACCTGGGTGGCCACCACCGCGGACTGCTGGTCGGCGCATAAAAAAGGTTTATCTGGGGATGACGGCGCATTGGGTGGATCCTATGACCCACGACAGACAGCAGGCCGTCCTGGCCTTCTCTCGGCTCCGAGGTCGTCACACCTTCGACGTCCTCGCCCTGGCAATGGTGGACGTGCATGTCAAGTTCGGTATCCAGGACAAGGTGACGAGGACAACGACGGACAATGGCAGCAACGTTGTAAAGGCGTTCGCAGAGTTTGGCTCTGAGAGCGGTGTTTTGCCAGATCTTCCTGCTGGTGACTCTAATGAGCCTGAAGACAACGGCGACGACGACGGTGACGATGGCTCCAACGTGGACGACCAGGAGACCGAGGTCCCGGCGGACGAGGGGGAGGATCTGCAGGTCGTCTCTGTTGCTGAGACCCTCTCTCAGTCTTCATCCGATGGCAGCGGCGTGTTCGATCTGCCCAAGCACATGAGGTGCGCAGCCCACACGTTTAACTTGGTGGCGACTACGGATACTGGCAAGGCGATCAAACCCCAGTCCACTCTCAGGTCCGCGTACAGGAGGGCCATGGGGAAGGCGCAGAGCATGTGGAACCAGCAGGGCCGTAGCACCCTGGCGGCGGACATCATCCAGAGGGAGCTGGGGAGCAGGTTGGTGGTCCCGAACGCCACGCGCTGGAACTCCATCTACGACTCCGTCAGACTTCTGAACGGCCTTTTGGGCGGAGGGAAGCGAGCAGCGCTGAACAAGGTGATGACCCAGCTTAATCTGCCGATCTTCAGCGAGGCCGACGTCTCCTTCCTTAAGGAAGTACGGCCAGATTATGGTCTACATCGCTAAGGCACTGGACGTCCTGCAGGGAGGGAGTTGTGCGTATTTCGGGTGCCTTCTCCCCACTGCGGCCTTCGCCCTGAAGAAGCTGAGGGAGACGAAGATTCGAGGACTCCAGTACTGCGAGCCGCTGGTGGACGCGATGCTGGAGGGCATCGAGAAGAGGTTTGGACCCCTCTTCAAAGACCGACTGCCAGCTGGCCGCCGCCTTCCACCCTGTGTTCCGTCTGACCTGGCTGGAGAAGCACGACGCCAGCCAGGTTAGCCAGGTCAGGTCAGCCATGGAGACAGCCGTGAAGACGGCCCTGAGGGAGGCTGTGTCCGGCGATGCCAGCAGCGGTAGCAGCACCGGCGAGGCGGAGGACGACGAGGCAGACTTTTTCGGGGGCATGACGCACTCCCAGAAGCCCAACAGCAGCCACAAGTCGACCAGATCAAGAACGCAGGCCATGGTGAAGGCTTGTCTAGATGATGTATGGAAGCGAGAAGACAAACTGACGGACATGGCGTTTCGGAAAGAACAAGTACTGGTCAGTGTGTTTGTAAAGTACAATACCGCGATTCCGTCCAGCGGGTCAGTGGAACGGCTTTTCTCGATAGGGAAGGACGTTCTGAGGGCAAAGAGGTCCTCCCTCTCCGATGGCGCCTGGAGAGTCTCATGTTCCTGATGGTAAATAGTGTAACAAATTATCATATTTAGTTCCCTTAGTTTTTTTAGACGTTACTTTGTACTGGCATTGGTTACTGTGTGCAATTGTACGAATTTTATCATACCAGTGAATCAGTGGTCTTTGTCGTTCTCATTCACATATCTCATTTACTAATTTTGCAATGTGTGTACGTCGTCTATCGTCTGTCGTGTCAGTGTGTCAAATGCCGTCACAACTCAATGATTGCGCCAGCTGGATTCGTGAAATTTGGCATGCAGCTTGGCAAGCGTAAACCGATCATTGCGTCAAAGTTCGATAACCGTCTACTGTTTTCATGCCGTCATGGCGTCACGGTGTGATTCCGTCCGGTCAGTATGAACTGAACCATTGGTAAAATCAGCGGCCCCTTACCGCCCCTCCGTGTCCGGCGTTCGATATGGGCTTCGGGGATGCGGATTTCACTAAAAACCAGACTTAGCGTGTTTCTATCGGTGCAGTGCTGTGCCGGGCAACTGCTTCACAACCTACATTACACACTGCCCCTCGCTCACTGCAGCTGACCCCAACGGTGACCCGAGCTACTTACTATCTCACCTTTCGTGGGACGCAGGGGGGCGTCACCAGAACCCATGCCAGGGAGAGTCAAACGAGTTCCTCACAAAGTGCATGGGTAATAAACCACCATTAGCTCGGGGTGGTAAGTTGGAGACAGGCATAGACAGGCCCAGTTTTACTACAATGATATTAGCCCTGCGAGACCAATTTTGGCGACGCTACTGACTATGTTTACCAGGCTGGGAACGACTGGGCCTGACCCCAGTCAGTAACTGCCCGGGTTCCGGGAAGTCGTCCCTCAACGCCGTGTATGCCTTAATTACAGGGCAACCGGCAGCATGCCGAAGCATAGAAGACGCCAAGGGCAAGAAGGTGTGACAATGCAGTGGAGCAAGAAGCAAAAGTGAAGGAGAAAAAGTGGAAGAAAAAAGAAGAGAAGGAAATGCGTAGGAAGTCAAAAAGTGAAGGGGACGCCAGGAGGAGCAGACGTGAAGGGACAGTGGCGGAACGTCGTTGAAGATAAGCCCATTTTATACCTTTTTTAGTGTTTTATTTTACAGTAATAAAATCCATATGAATGTCATGTTTTTTTAAGTCCTTCGTGGTTTAGTATTAAAAAAAGAAACGTCAGAGGTATCAGGAATCTCACATCCACGCACGCGCACGTACACAAACTAATACGTAATTTCACAACAAAGTACGAAGTTCGTGAGACCGAAGCGAGCTCTGAGCGGAGACCATTATGTTCAGGGCGGATACCTTGAGAGGTATTGTTGATGAAACCCAGTCGATAGATGTTCGCTGTTTGTCGCATTTTGCATGTGTCCGCTGCAGCACCGGTTGTTTCCGCTCCGTCGGCGCCGCGGGCAATGAACAGGAATTCGTTGGTTTGAACATTGTGGCTTACACAATGGTAGATTACCCGCCGCGGCTGTTGCCCCGGCGCCGCCGACTCTACAACGGCTGGTGAGGGCATTGGGCAGCTAGTGGAGTGTTTGGGGTAAGCGCGTTTTCTTTCTTCCCTTTGTAAAGGAAATGTGTTTTACATCCACAGAACAGCACAAAACACTTAAAACCCGCGTTCGCTTGGTTTTCACTGCATTTAAAAAAGTAACCGAACAACGGAGTAACGATAACTTCCGTTGCTTTTTAAGGCAGAGTAATGTAGTAACGAGTAACGAAGTTACATTTTTGAGTAACGATTCCCGTCTATGCATATATATATATATATATATATATATATATATATATATACATATACATATGATATGGAATGATTTTGCGTCAGGTGCCGAACCGCATGGCATTGGAGGATCTTTACCGTGCTGTACAATTCCATGGCACGGCCGGCTCGTGCTTGGCTAACCCCTTCGGTCTCCAGCCAAATACAGGTTCCCGTTCTGGGTCTCGAACGCAGATCCTGCCATGCGCCGGATCTGTTATCCGGCTCCTCATCCATCAGGCTACCACGGCGCTTGACCTGACCCAACACCAAAGCATAATTGCATCCGAAGGTTACACCGACACGTTATGCGCTCCCCTATTCGATTTCGGAAGTTACGGATTAAACGAATTTGTTAATGTCATGGATGTATTCGACCTGCATCATCTTTGCAATGGAAACCACAGAGCATTGCACAATTTCACTTCATCTCAAAATGCCAACAGTTGCCACCAAACCTTGAACGTCCGCTCCAAACTGCTGCAGACCCTTTCCATCATTGCCCCAACTAGATCTCACCCAAATCTGCCTGAGCTGGAGTCAGAGGGAGGCAAACGCTAATTATCAGCTCATTATTCACTATGCAATGCCATACACCGTTAATGTGAAAATTCTTTAACTGTTTGGAGACAAGAGCACCGAAGTCAGCATTATACGAGACGGCTTCACCTCACAAAAGGAAAACGTCACCTGACGGTGGCGCTGCCAACGACAGCTGAGCAAGCCACCATTCGTCAGCGAGATTACGTACAGCCTGTGTCTGCTGACAGCTTTAAAAGGCATATTCAAATCTAACAATATCTTACCTGACCAACCTAACCTGTCCTACACCTACTATTACACCTACTCCTGTCTTCACTGAAGTTTTCCGACAGCTAAGGTTTCGTTCTGGAAAATGACGAAGGTTTGACCGCCAAGAGTTTACTGTAGTTCTGTGCAGCATCGGTTGCACGAACGCTCCTTGTGGTGTTATGTCACGGGTAATGATCTTGAATGGTGAGGTGATGCGAACTCGCAAATTACCTGCCCCCTTGGCCCCTTCAGTGCCTTCCTGTTTCATCTTCAACAAACGATATAGAACTAAGAACACAGGTTTCCGTATTTCCCAACATTTTATTTATGAGTATTCGATAGCACTCAAGACACGAATACGTTCTTATTGAGATCTCTAATTCTTACTCAAAATATCCACCCTGATAGTGAAGCCGTTCCACAAGCGCTAGTATTCAGGTGCATAGTCCTGCCTCGGATTACGTCACTGTCGAATTTCAGTGTAGTTACCATCTACTGCTAGATTAATTAGCAGGAAGGAAAAACGCCAAATAACTTATATGACCTTTCCTGCAATACCGAGCAGGGGTGTCTATTTGTATTCTTTTGAAAGGGTTCTGGCCCACCCAATGTTAATTTCTCCTTCCCCCTAATGTCGGTTTGGGCCCCTCAATATTTGTTACCGGTTTTAACCCGCGCCCGACCGTAGGTCAGGGTCATCCACGCCCGATTGGAGGGTTGGCCGCCCCCTCTAACTCACGAACGGTTGGTCGTACGATAAAAATAAACACGTCATTGGAAAGATCGTGACAAGTAGAGCTCAAAACTTGTCTTATTTTCAGTTTTGGATAATATGTAAGTCATTTACGTCCTATATATGTAAATATTTTCTCATAGCCACCTGCATGAGACCGAGAAACGGCCTGGACCTCAAAGGTTGTGACTAATAAAGTCTAGATGAAGGCACCAGCGGACAGATAAAAGTCTGCAGAAGGCGATACACGTGTAATTTCTGATTTGTTTAATATGTGGGGTAATGTGGGGTAAAGTGTACCACTTAAGGAATGACGTCTTACTGTAGCTCAAACGTATTAGTTTCCTAAGTTCAGAGGTGGTTATCTCGTACATGTAATATTTCTTTCTCGTTATATACATGTGCTGTCCATCTGAGTATGAAAATGGGTCTGATTTTTCCAAGTTTTCATCAACATGTTACAGCCCTGGTTTCCGAAAACCGTGGGATAAAGAAGTCTTTAACTCCTTCTCAACGTCCTTTCTATTTGGAATCAGCAAAACACATTGGCGACAAAATAAACGTTTATGCTGGGATTGTATAAATGGTGTTCTGCCTCATTTACATGGATACGACTTAGATGATACACAGGCTCGTTGGTTAAGCAATATGCTTCTTAAATTCATGAGTTTTACTGAGGTGCTGGCTCAGTGCAACAGCACTGGTCTAACTTGAATAAGGGACGAAAAGCGTCTCCTTGCACACACAGGTCGCACGTAAAGTCATCGTCGTGCTCACCAACCCCAGCGCACATCTCGTGCGCCCACTTCTTGCACTTGCAACAGCAAACTCAACCTTCTCCAACTGCAGAGCGACTGACGATGTCGGTGCGGTACGGACCTGGTGTGTCACTGTCACTGGCTTCCTCGTCAGTAGGCTCCATCTGCAGCGACTTACACGTGCACTTCTTTCCCCTGCTTCTACTTTTACTGGACTTTGCTACTCTTTTCTGTCTCAGCTGATGTTTGTACCGGGAGCTGGTCATCACCACCGGTTCTTTTCCTTTTTTACGCGCGTTCTTCCGTGACGTCTGACATCGGCGGCCTGCTTGTGGCACAGGGTTGATGGCACAAGGTGACACTGCAAGTACTTCGCTGCTCGGACCAGGCCTGGCTCTGCCGACTTGCTCTGATTCACTTCCGAATTGAAGCGATGATGTCGTTGTCGTACACTGCCCCCCGGGCTGGTCACGGGCGGCAGACTCATGCTGTGGTGGAGCTGAGACTGAGGCAGCCGCTGGCTCCAAATCTCCACGGGCTGCTCTCCTCTCCCTCGCTCTCCTCTAACGTTGTCGTTCGGCTGTCCTCCAGTGTTGCCCTACGGTTCTACTCGGGTGATCTCCTCCAGCTCTCCGTGGACGCTCTTCTCTGGCTGCTCGGTGAACTCGGCTGCCTCAAAGTCTTCGTCGCCAAAGATATTGCGATCGCATGGGCTAGTCTTCGGAAAGCGTTGGCTGCCGTGGCTGGAATCGAAGCCCGAAGATAAGCCTCACCAAACAGTTCGGCGATTTGATACACAGCCACAACTCTCGTGGGGTTGTTTTTTGGTTTTACGGACAGCCACGTCTCAGCTGCCTGTCCGTAAGACGTGCTCAGCGGGAAACTGAACCAAACATCCAGAGGCTGCGGCTTATGAGTGCAGTGAGACGGTAGCACGATAATGGGGACGTGATTCTCCCTTGCTATATCAACCACATTCAGGTTTTTCGTGTGGGACCGTCCAGAATCAGAAGTGCCGGATCATCTCCGGTAGACTTGGCGCAGTAGAGGAAATGTCTGAACCACTTCGTAAAGATGTCCAGCTGCATCCAGCCAGAAGGGTGGCATGCACTCCCAGTTCTGGGAAAAGCGCCATTTAGAAGTTCAACCTTCATCCGAATCCGAGGGAAGATTAGGAACGGCGAAACGAAGTTACCGACGGCGGCCATGCAGATGACACCTGTCGTCAGCACTCCATATTTAGCTGAAGTCAGGCTGCCCACTTTCGACCTACCCCCTTCAGAGTTAACACTTTTGACGACTGTTTGCACAATGGCCACTCCAGTCTCATCACAGTTGAAGATTCGGTGGGCCGGGAAGTGCTGGGTGTTCAGCTAATCCAAAATTTTTCCTCCAAAAGGTCAAAGTGCTGGCCAACATTTACACGATTAAATGCCCTGGCATCTTTGCCTGACGTGGCCTCAGGTAAACGAAGAACCAAATCTGGATGTCTCTTCGGAAACCCGATCATCCAATCCTTTCCTGCGAGTCCGCTAGCTCTGTTGAAGTTGTGAGGGATATTAGGAACCGGATATCTTTGGCAGTAAGCCCATACAGTCTCCTCTCCATGAGAAGGAAGTGGTCCACAAGCTCTTTTTCCTGAGCCTCGCTGAATATGGGCTTATGTCTTCCTAGCACTTTCTTGCGCCCTTTTTCACCTATACTTTGGTCTTTGACTCTTCGCTTGAGAGTTGTCTTGGGGACCCCGACACGCTGTGACGCTTTCAGGCAACCCATCCTTTTCTCCCTCACTGCGCCGATCGCAAACTCCATTTTGTCGGGATCCCACTTCCCATGCTTCGACTTACTTGCATAAATGCGTGGCATCTATGGAAACACACAAAAAAACATTTTGCACTGTTGTCGTCACAGTGTAAAAACCGAGCATTGGGCGGGCAGGGCAGGGAAGTGGGAATTCGCGCCAAATACTTTCATGTAATATGGACAGGTACAGTATTAAATGACAAGAAAAATGGGGAGGAGGACATTCCATTTCGTATCTAGTCGCCATGCCCATGCTTCAGCAGCGAAAGTGGTCGTCCGTTAATTATGTCACGCAAGGAAGTTGGTAATGGCCCGGCGTTACGCATCAATAGTGTGCAAGGGCAAATGCACGTGTAAACGGGGAGGTATTATCAATATTTTTCCAATCGCCATGAACATTAACATGTAATGAGTGGCCGGACCAAAAATTTACGCTGCTCTCTTAAAACCAGGGACTGATCACCGGAAAACGTGCTGTGAACTCGACAAAGTGAGGGTAGAACGTCAATTGACGGGGGTGATCGATACACACCGGAGCAGCACTGGAGAGGAAAAAGCAGGGCGACGCCAGCGGAAGGCAAATAACCACAGCCTTTCTTGGCGACCTGTCCAAACTGCTGGCGAGCTCAGGACTAGTCGGGAAGACACTGGAACTAAGCATAAGTGTCCGTCCCTTAAAAGTGGCTCCAGCAATGCTGTGAATTAGAGCCCTGGCGAGATAAAAGCTTCCTGGCGATAAATTTTGGCGACACCCTGAACTGAAAGGAAAAAATGACAAATCGTATCCCATCTTTCCTCTTAAAACACCTCAAGATACGGAAACGATTTCACACACAAACAAATGGAGCAAAGTGGACCGGTAGTGACGTAAAGTGAACCACAAGTGGTCCACTTTGCTCCCAACTGCTGCCGTCTTAAAAGACGAGCTGTACGCAATACCTTTAGGACAGCCCATAATTGAATAAAACCCAAAGACCCGCATTCAAATGAGTTCTTGCTAACAAACAGCCGAGTTTTTGTAACTGATACGAGCAGAGTGTAAATGGCGAATTTTGGCATGTCTTACCTTAGATCCGCCGACCTAAAAAAGACATTTTCTCGTCGCACACGAACGTCGCAGGCTCTCACTACCAAACTTCGTGGGCGACTGCTGCAAACATGGCGGATGTTAGCTGTGCGGTTTTACCCGAAGTAGCAACAGCTACCGCTGCTGGAGGGCCGGTGGTCCACTTTATTCCGATGGGCCGCTTTACCCAACCTTCCCCTACGCGGAAACGTCAAGTTAAAGACACGGCGACTTTCGCACCGCTGCTGGGCTGGCGCCACAGGCGAGCGCGGTATGAAATGAATGGGAACTGATTTTAGCGCTCTTTTATTTTCGCCAAATATGCCTTTGCAAGTGTTTTTTCTTGATCCTAGTGATTTTTGTGATGGTTTCTGGGCTTAAATGTTGAAAATTGCATATTTCTTCAATTGGAACATATGGTGGGGCTTTCTTCATAAGAACCTGATTATTTCCAAAATTTGCAATTTTTCAAATTTTTTGAGCTTTTTGGTATTATTTGCAGTCGTGCGAGTCACGTCTGCCATTTTCTACCCAATCTGAGTCATTCATCGCCGATTCTGATGGCCGTGCATTTAGGCTTATAGCAGTTATTCGTGACCTAACCTCAGGTCCGTGGTCGAAAGTCACTGAAACTTTGCCCATTGGCAAAAGTGGATGATTGGATCTCCCCACACCCAAACTGTTATAGAAAATCTTGAATTTTCCAAAAAAACAACGACTTATGTTGAAAACGGGCTTAACCTTAGGTGAATGACCCGACATTTCCGGGAAGTCCGAGATAGCAGATTTGTTGCATTTATTAAAATCTCTAACCCTTGGAAGTCTTATTATGATATCATGTTTTGCGAAAAAGTTGCAGGACGCTTAACTTTTTTGGACATGGGTCCACTTGACGTGATCTAGGTTTAACACCTTACTTAACCTGAGGCCAAAAATTGGATATATGATGCAAAAATGATCAAGCAATAGGTGCACGAAGTTTCGTGGCACTGCGTTCGTTTGTTCTCTCGCAGTCTCGAAAAACCTCAGGGGAGCGGTCAGCTGATTCCCAGTCGAAGACGGGTTAACCCTATTCTCGGCAGGGGGGGTTAAATCCGCCCCCCTTCGGGTTTTTTGCTTGCCAATTCCAGGCTTTTTGACGCAGCCTCACGAAAGCTGGTCACTTTTCTTAGCTATTCTTTCTACGTACTGCCACAAAATTTCGAAATTTTATTTTATTCGGGGGCGGAGCCAGGCAACGTTTTTGGGAGGCACCTCAGGCCATGCTTAGCCATGTTTAGGGTAAAAGGCAAAATGACTGCCAAAAACAGCGTTTTTACGACAGAGCTTAAAACTTTGTATGGATGTATACCTAAATAGTTGGGCAACGTCAAAACACAATTTTGTTTATCTGAGGCCACTTTACAGTCAGGTCAAGGTCAAAATTCAAAATTTGGTTTTATAGAAATGCTATTTTTGAAATACCAAACCCTGAACCTATATGACGTAGAAGGGTGCCCTTTATTTGTGTATTAGGTTTCAGACTGAAATCAGGTCGGGTCACGGAGCTATGACCTAAAATGTCAGTGCGCGTACCCTATATCACAATAGCCGTAAAATTGAATTTTTGAAGCAGAGTGAATTCAAATTATTGAAAACGTTCTCAGATAATCTTAAATGCACACAGAATCATTCCAAGTAATTCCAAGGTCACTGGAGACCATTTAAGGTAAAAAGTCACGAGTTGATCTAAAGAATATGTGACCATAACAGTTCCCCTTTTCCATGTCCCTGGCGCCGCCTTTGCTTACATAATGCAAACATTGTAATACGATTTGTACTTCTTTAGCATAACATGACTAGCAGAAGCTAAAAAAGAGCTTTTAATTGTTTTGTTAATTCAGTTTTCGAAAACCTAATCCTCGTATTTTTGAAACCCTGTGAACGCCTATACTTTTTCTTAAAACTTCATATTTTTGGGCGCGTGGTAAAAGCCCCATCCATGATCTCTCGATTTATGCTAATTTCATCGAAATTCGTCGATAAACAACAGAGTTATAAAAAGTCCAAAAATACACCCATTTCGGCGTTTTTGCTCCCCCGTGTCCATCCATTCCAAAACTCCAAAAACTTCTTTTTTAAACGTGTAGTGTGCGTCATGGCAAATCGATTGCTGTTTGTTGCGATGAAATCGGATGGGTAGTCCTCGAGATCTCGGGGGGGGGGGGCGAATTCGATCCCCCCTTGGCGGCAATCGGCCATACCGTCTAGCCCTCCGGGAATAGGGCTAAAGGGAAATGAGTAATACTAAGAAAAAGGGCAGAATGTAAAGAATAAAGTCTAAAGCGATGCATATATCCATCTATCTTATATCTTTATATATACCTGTATACATAGAGATAGATGCAACTTTTTAACCCGCGCAGACCGTCGGTCGGCCACGATCACGCTGGACTGGGGGAGGGGGCAGTTGGCCGCCCCCCACTCTAACTCACGAACGGTTGGTCGCACGATAAAAATAAGCATACCGATGGAAAGCTTGTGACGAGTAGAGCTCGAAACTGATCTCATTTTTCATTTTACATAATATGTAAGCCAATTTACGCCCTATATATGTTGTCTCATAGCATGAGTGCATGAGACTGCATGAGACCAAGAAACGGCCTAAATCTCAAGGGCTGTGACTAACAACGCAAAGGTAGTGGCACCAGCGCACAAGTAAAGGTCCGCAAATGCCGATGCACATCTAATTGCTCGGATTTGTTCAATATATACGCCGAAACGTTGAGTTAAAGACACGGCAACTTTCACGCCGGCTGTCGGCGTGCGCCGCAGCCGTACGCAGTAAGAAATTGACGGGAATTAATTTTAGCGTGCTTTTATTTTCGCGAAAAAGCCTATCCATGTACATTTTATTGATTTTAGTGGTCCCTGTGGTGGTTTTTCATGCTTAAATTTTGAAAAAAAATCATTAGTTACCAATCTACAGAACTGGCGGAGCTTTATTCGCGTGAGCCTGTTTATTTCCAGACTATGAAATTTTTTACAACTTTTTTAAGGTTTATGGTATTACTCACGTCTCTGCAAGCCAGTTCTGCTATTTTCTACCCATTCTGAGTAATTCATCGCTGATTTTGACGATGGTGCATTTTGGCTCACAACAGTTCATTCCTGACCAAACCTCAGGTCAATGGCTAGAAGTCATTGACACTTTGTCCAATGACGGTAACTAGATGTCTGCTTCATTCCACACTAAAAGTGTTATGAAATATTCTGTCAATTTCCGAAAAAAAACGAAGACATGTCTTAAAAATGGACTTGACCTTAGGTTAATAACCCGGAAAACTCCGAAAAATCTTACATAGCAGATTTGTTGCATCTATCGAGATCACTAATCTCCTCAAAGTATTATTGTGACATCTTGTTTTGCGAAAAAGTTATAGGGCGCTAGACTTTTTTGGACATAGGTCTGTTTGACCTGACCTTGGTCAGGCGCCTGACCTGACCTGAGGTCAAAACTTCTACACAAGGTGTGAAAATGATCAAGCAAAAAACACACAGTGTCATGGCTCTGTGTTTGTTTGTTCTCTCGCAATCCCAGAAAAACCTCAGGGGGAGGACGGTCAACTGCCCCCCCCCCCTGAGGGGGAGGTTGAGACCCCAGACCCCCCTGAGTCTGGAGCGGGTTAATTGATAAATAGTGACGAAAAACATAAATTTCTCCTGATGAAAATAAACTGGGCTAAATCTGTTGAGACACATTCTGGGAAGGTTATGTTGTTGCGCCCTCGGCTCGGCCCCACACAAGCACTTATAGAAATCGACGCCCCTAATATCCAGCAGCTGCAGCATAGACATTTCGGGTATAAAGATTGGAGCCTACATTCGACAATTATTGGGTGGCACAATCCCCCCAATCAGATGGTTGTAGGGTTTGCATCCCCGTCCCCCCGTGGCGGAGCCCATGCTTTAGACGTTATTCTTTACTTTCTGCCTATCTCTTATCTATTGCGGCCGTTCTTTTCCTTAGTATTGCTCATTTTCCTTTAAGACCGGCAGAAAATATGGGGGTTCAAAGGTGGACCAGGGCACTCTCAAAAGAACAGATAGGCACCCCTGCTCGTTATTGCAAGAAAAGGCATATGCATTGTTTGACATTTTTCCTTCCTGCTATTGAATCTGGTAGTAAATCTTAACTACCTTGATAATGAAAAATGATGCAATCCGAGGAAGAACTATGCATGGGCACCTGAATACCAGCGCTTGTGGAACGGCTTCAGGATCAGAGTGGATGTAAGACATGTGTTTAATAAGGACGTATTCGTATTTTGTATGCTATCGAATACTCATAAATGAGAATGCTGGGAAATACGGAAACTTGTGTTCTTAGTTCTATATCGTTTGTTGAAGATGGAACAGGAAGGCACTGAAGGGGCCAAGGGGGCAGGTAATTTGCGAGTTCGCATCACCTCACTATTCAAGATCATTACCCGTGACAGTAACACCACAAGTAGCGATCGTACAACCGATGCTGCACAGAACTACAGTAAACTCGTCGTGGCGGTCAAACCTTCGTCATTTTCCAAAACAAAAGCTTAGCTGTCGGAAAACTTCAGTGAAGACAGGAGTAGGTGTAGTAGTAGGTGTGGGACAGGTTAGGTTGGTCAGGTAAGATATTGTTAGGTTTGAATATGCCTTTAAAAGCTGTCAGCAGACACAGGCTGTACCTACGTAATTTCGCTAAAGAATGGTGGCTTGCTCAGCTGTCATTGGCAGCGCCACGTCAGGTGACGTTTTCCTTTTGTGAGATGAAGCCATCTCGTATAATGCTGACTTCGGTGATCTTGTCTCCAAACAGTTAAAGAATTTTCACATTAACGCTGTATGACATTGCATAGTGAATAATGAGCTGAAAATTAGCGTTTGCCTCCCTCTGACTCCAGCTATGGCAGATTTGGGTGAGATCTAGTTGGGGCAATGATGGAAAGGTTCAGCAGCAGTTTGGAGCGGACGTTCAAGGTTTGGTGACAATTTTTGGCATTTTGTGATAAAGTGGAACTGTGCAATGTTCTGTGGTTCCCAATGCAAGGATGATGTAAGTCGAATGCACGCATGACATTAACAAGTACGTTTAATCCGTAACTTCCGAAATCGAATAGGGGAGCGCATAACGTGTCGGTGTAACCTCCGAATGCAATTATACTTTGGTGTTGGGTCAGGTCAAGCGCCGTGATGGATGAGGAGCCGGATAACAGATCCGGTGCAAGGCAGGATCTGCGTTCGAGACCCAGAACGGGAACCTGTATTTGGTCCGAGATCGAAAGGGTCAGCCAGGCACGGGCCGGCCGTGTCAAGGAATTGCACGGCACGGTAAAGATCCTCCAGTGTCATCCGGTTCAGCACCTGATCCAAAATCACTCTATATTTCTATATATATATCAATATGTTTTTTTAAGCAAAAGGAAAGTTACATTGCATCGTTATCAAAGTACGATCGTATTTTATCCATGAAACAATGTAAAAACGCCCTGATACCTGTAAAAACACAAATCCGATCAATTCTGGCCTAGATTCTGTACTTTTCTAGTTTGCTAGACTGGCTTCTGGGGTAACCTTTCCCATACCACACAATGAAAATGACGTGGAGGAGCCGCTGCCGAAATGTATTGAATTCGAAAGCCCCTGGCGATGCAGGCCTTATTCAACGCCCATGGAAACAATGAAAAACCTCTGCCCTGCACGGTGCAGGTTTTCTCCTCCAATTGTAGAATGAAGAGAGTCTAATTTGGGAATTTTCAGGAGGCATTTGCCATCCCTCTGCGAATTTACTGCGAGACGTAAGGATGATCTCACCAGTCAGATTTATGTTCGAATTCCTCTGGGCTCACAGAATGGTGAAGACTACACGCCTGACTAGGGGCGGTGGAACCGGGGAGTAGAGGGGCAGCTGCCATGGGCGCGGCCATGGTTTTCTTAGGGGGGGGGGGTGGAGCACAGTGTGAACTGAAATCATACGAAAACCACCTGCTGGGAAGACGATGTGTAATGGCTTTCACAAAAAATGCGGCCTTAAGGGTGAGAAATCGGACCCACGCCCCTGCTACGCCTGTGGCGGCTGCCCCTCCCCCAACATTGGGCAACATTTTACATTAGGCCTATGGCACTGCATGAAAAGAAACGAGGTAAAAATCGCGTTTGCCTCCCATCTCTACGGAAGTTCCACCGCTCCTCCGCCTGACCAGCATTTTGGGATTTGAACGTAGGGTCTAGGTGTGGGCTGCAAAAAAACGAAGATCATGTTCATGTCCGTCTACAATTTTGCGGCAACAGTGGTGCTTCTGCATAACGCACCAGTTATGCGGCCATGAAAGAATACATCAAGAAACGATGGAAATTGTCTTTACTCCGCTTGGCAGCTGGTGTGAGCCTGTAACAGAAGTTAGCTGAGGAAAAATTGTTCAAAGAGTAACTGAACTTTTGAATAGGAAAGTCCTGGTGATCATTAAAAGTACCTATTATTGGAGCGTTGACCGATGCTGAAAAGCAGTCAATGCCTCCGCCCGTTTTTCGTGACGACTGCGACCAACGGTGCATCTATAAATGTAGTACGGGCATGAAAGAATCCCTTCATTCGCGAAAATTAGCGAAATTGTCCCGTGCCACTAAGCGGAAAGGATTGTTCGATCTGGAATTCACCTCACAGATATGGGTAAAGTTCTGTCTCTAATCACGATACTCGTCGCCGCCATTGTCGAACAACACTCGAGGTTTCAAACTAAACGGAGTTTACATTTACACTCGCTTTACACTCGCCAGGTTTGTCTCTTTATTATATGCTGGCGCTTATAGTGTCCCTTCGCTGGGGTTTTTCCGGCCGTGTTGCCGAGTGTTCCACATGACGCAAACATTTCGCGGAGCGCATCATCCCCAATCTGAGATATCGCCGGTCGGCGGAGTCTATCTAGAACATTCTGCTGTGCCGTGGCATTTCATCATGCGGTTGCCACGACCAATCACGGAGCCGCTCGTCGGCGCTCGGTTCTGACGTCACTGCCCGGTATAAAACAGCCGGTGCGTCGTCGGTCTTCGGATTCGTCCCCCAAATTTCAGATTGGCCCTTCCCGTAAGCCCCCGGTCTCTCCAGGCCGGGGATGGCTCCCCTCCGCCTCGTCAAATATCCCGCAGTCGTCCTTCATGGACGCCAGGGATGGGGCGGGTTCCAGGGGGGCCCCGCCGGGGTCAGAGGTCACGTCCGACGTTCGATTGAGGTCGGCGGGTCAGACTGACTCCGGTGGGCATATTGAGCAACGATCCGAAGCCGGGCGACGCCCTTTCGCTCCAAGACTCGAGACACCACTTTGCGTGCGGAAACCTTTGGCTGACGGTGAGATGTGACAAGATGATGGCTGTGTTGCACGTTTATCATTCCGCTGCACCTGTGACGTGTTCTCGCTTCTGTTTGCACGATTTCAGTATGATTGTTGTCGAGCAGATTCGACGGGAACGTAAGTCTGCAGTCTGAGCCGCCGTCGGGAGAAAATGCAATGTACTCGAACGTACAGGGTGAGCCTGAGCGAGCCCGTGTGCTTATCGGTGCCGCGGCAAAGGCTCTGCAGATTCTGCGTCAGGACATGCTAGAACTGTTCAAATGATCAAGCAAACAGGGTTTGCTGGAAGCAAACCGTTAGCAACAAACTACGACGAACGAGCAGATTTTGAGGAATCCATTGACGTTTTCCTTTAGTGTTGGGGATACGCGGAGCCTGCACCGTTAAATAAATCTTCTGTAGGGCACAAGTGGTGCTAGCGTGCTTGGTGGACAAACAGAAAAACGATTACTTTGGTATCGTGGCATGTTCTGGAAAGGCGACTTGTTTATTGGTGTTTTCGGGCGCGCCTACTACTGCGGTCATGTTGCGCTCATAAAAGGCCACTTCGTGAAGCGAATATCCATTAATGGCGGCCCCGGCCAGTTGGCTGTGTGCCAGACTGCAGGCTGTGTACGAAGTCGATTATGCCTCGAGTGTGGAACACGACCTAAACATTGGCCGTGTGAGAGATTGGGCGAATTTCTCGGCATCTCTTCAATGTTCCAGCTTGGTCAACCTTTCATAAATCCAGCCGCTTAAGAAAATGTGTTTCATTGAAAACCATATGCTATCCTATTCACCCGCAGATATGACGTAATACGGTCCCGCGCCAGTCAATGAACGCAAACGTACGTTGTCCGGCGTCGCGGTTATATCGTGGCGTCACGCAACAGCTGCAGATACAACACGGGACAACCGTGGGAAGTCGCTTTGAACCAGGGGTGTCGATTTGTATTCCTTCGAGGGGGCCCTGGCCCACCCAATGCTGATTTGGGCCCCCTCCAATGTTGGTTTGGGCCCCTCCGATATTTTCTGAGAGTTTTAAGGGAACTGGAGAAAAATAACAAGAGACGATTGCAATAGAAAAAGATAGGCAGAAGGTATAGAATAAGGCATAAAGAGATGCACCTACCTATCTTTCTATGTTCTGTATGTATACATGTATACATATATACCTATATACATGCGATATACGCAATTTTTAATTTGAAACATCGTAATTTTTTGTAGTTAAAAAAATCCATTGATCAAAATAATGTGGGCGAAATCCATTGAGAAACCCACATTTGGGGGAAGTGAGGTTGTCGGGCCCACGGCTCGGCCCACCCAATCATTTACAGGAACTGATGCTCCTGCTTTGAAGTTTAAGAGGCTAGACGCAATGTATAATACAGACTGGCGTCTAAAACTACAGGCCACAATTTCATTATCTCATGCCAAAACACATGTAACGTGGAACATCTGCTGTATGAAAGAGGCGTTATTAGAGTTTGTGAGAGATATTAATGAGAGCCTTATGAGAGTCGCTTTATGATAGTTTTACGGATTTTTTATTACTGGCGCCCTGTGGAGCTATATAAATGACATACATGACAGAGCCAGCCGCCATATGAACTGTAGTCGGAAAGACAGTGCATTCACGTAGAACACAAAAATCTGTACGATACCGAAAGCGTCTCTAAACGCTAGAACGTGAACATCTACAAAGAAACGATGTAAAACAAAGGATGATGTGCACACACTAGGCACACCTTCAACGACTACCATGGCATTGGTGCAAAGTGTGTCGCCGTTGGCTTCGACCTGAACACTGCGCCGACAATCTGAAAGAAAGAAAGAAAACTCTGAAAGCCGAGCTTTTCACAAACGGCATAGACTGAGCGGCAGGTTCATGGAGGGACCATCAGGGCCCTGGAGGAAAGTAGGAGCATCCAGAAAAGTGGAGGAGGAATATTTTTTCCCACAGCACTAATGTTTTGTCCCCAAAAATATGGTCTATGCGTCCCTTGTTTCTGTGCCCATTGGGCCATCCCCCTCCCCTTTCGTTGGAAAACACAGGGCCAGTAAGCCTCGGCTCGTGTTTTCTAAAAGATGACGGGCAATGTTGTCCCAAAGCATAAATCTAACCATACAGATTCCAGTGTATAGAAACAATGAAATGAAATGACCGAAAGGCCAGGGGACATCAGCAATTCGGGTTTAGTTGAGTTACACGGCGAGTTGGCCGCCGTTCACCTATGGTCTGCATTTGCCTGTTGCCATGGACGATAAGGTTTTGGTAATCCTTTAATCCTAAAAACCCCAAACTCTGTTTCAAAATGGGGACTAAAAAAACAACTTTGTTTTGTCCCCCCCCCCATCAAGCTGCTTCTTCCCTGGGCTCTGGGAAAACGTGGTACTTAATGCCAGGAGGGCTAACATTCCAGACTGATGTGCCGTTATGTAAAACAGGTACTGCACACATTGGCATGTTATTGTTCTGAAAAGGAAAATCACATTGTCTAATAAGTACATCGCCAGGTTGTTGCATAAGATCTTCACTTTACCATTAGCTAAAAAAAACTACTGAATGAAATGTTTGCAGTCAAAAGCTAGGTTTGACAATACAAAAACCACATGACAGAATTGCTGGCTGAATATAAGACCTGCTTTCTTTCTTTCTACCATTTTTTGTGTTCTGAAACCTATTTTATCTCCCATTGCTCCCAGGGGTAGAAATGTGAAAGTGGTTTGAGTTGAAGAGGAAACTAAGCCAGCTTTAAAGAAAACAACACTGAAAGCAACAAAAGTAGGACTGGCTCCCCAGGGCTGATCTCACACTGTCCCATATCATTCCCAATCTGTGTGCATTCCAAAATAAAAATGTTGAACTAGATACTTGTGAAATATCTGCAAATATTACATGATAAAATACCTCATAACTGATACAAAAATATCTGTTAGAAATAAGCACTACTGAGAATGTGAGCTATGGCTCAATAATGAAGTTCCATGCAAAATATCTGAATGGATATTCAAATTCCACATGTCTTTAAATACTGGAATCATTACCAGAATAACATTACATGTCTATTCAAATAATGGAATCATTATCAAAATAATCAAAAACACTGAAATCATGAAAATGCCATCACAGTATCTGAACAACATCAATGTTTCAGCAGATGACTGAGTGTAAATGTCAAAAGCATTTTATCCTGCTGTTCCACTTCAAATTCCAAGTACAGAACAGCCTTTATAGGAACCTACAGCATCTGCCTCTTGTGCTGGGTATAGATATAAGATACATGTCTTTGGAATACCATGGATTTGTTGTATGATATGGGAACTGGAAGGCAGAGAAGGGCATGGGACAACTAGTGCACTGGAGAGCACACATCTGATACATCTGACAGAATGCACCATGACACAGAAGAGGCAGTTGATTTTGGGATCATGTGACACCCTGCATACAGAATGCAGGTTGATCAATAGTTCCCTTTGATAGATATGGGGGTAAGCAAATGTCTATTTCCTGTCTATATTGCAGTCTTATTCTTTGATGGATGTATCTTGTGCTAGCATGCAACAAAGGCCTACTAATATGTCAGTTTACTTATCTTGTAGGTGTCAAAATTTATGTGGATAACATTGCAATCATGCTTGGATTTCCTGGATATTTGGATATGACAGGCAAATACAGCCATCCAAATATCCAAATAATGAAACAACAGATTACCCAGCCTTAATGTGGCCCCATCTTGGCACATCTCTGCTAGCCAGACACCATCATGCAGTGTCATCCAGCATGTAGCAATGCCCAACCTTACCTTACCTACAGCATTAGGGAATTATGAGAATTATAAATGCCATGGTCACATGCTAACTAACCTCTGCCAAACCTTTTTATAATTAAATCATAATGTGAAAGGGCAAGGAAAAAGATACTCAAACAAGACACAAGGCAATTACTTAAAAACAATGCAATTTCCTAAACGTCTGACATTGATCCTCAGGCGCGCCGTATGGCGGATTTCCTCGACCTTGGCTTTGTTTGTTTGTTTGTGAGTTAGGGCACACAGCCTCTTGGGCTCAGGAGTCCAGTCTTGGGTCAGGTCTTGTGTCTCGTCCGACGTCAGTCAGTCGTCGCCTTGGCTTTGTTTGTCTGTGAGTTAGGACACACAGCCAGTCGTCTGTCTGCTTTGGCTTGTTTGTTTGTTTCTTGGGCTCAGGTGTTCAGTCTTGGGTCAAGTCTTGTGTCTCTTCGACGTCGGTTAGTCGTCTCTGCCTTGGCTTGGAAACAGACATTTACTTCATCGCTACAATCACACCACAGATGACGCCACCTCAGCGCTACCAAATCTTGAGATGATATTATCTTGGGAATATGGAAATATAGCCGTTTTTCTTTTTGTTCAGCCAGGCTAACACCACATTCGCCCTACAAAAAAATTATTTAACGGTCGACTCCGAGTATATCCGCATACACCTGACACTAAAGGAAAACGTCAGTATATTCGCCAAAATCTGCTGGTTTGTCGTAGTTGGTTCCAAACGGTTTGTGCACACCAAACCTTTTATGTCTGATCATTTTAACAGTTTTTGCATGCCATGCCCGTCGCGAAATCTGCAGAACCAAAGCCGCGGCACCACTGAAAAAACATCTTACCCTCGTCACTGGCGTAACCCTGCATTTTCTCCAGACATTGACTCAGGAGGGCAACTTACATTTCCGTTGTCTGCTCGACAGCTGTCAAACTGTAATCTTGCAGAGACGAAAACACGCCACAGGTGAAACGGAATGATTAGCGCGCAACGCAGCCATCAACTTTGTTGATGGCTTACCGTCGACCAAACGTTTCAGCATACGAAGTGGCGTCTCGAATCTTGGAATGATACGGCCTCGCCCGGCTTCGGATCGTTGCTCAATATGCCCACCGGAGTCAGCCTGACCCGCCGACCTCAATCGAACGTCGGACGTGACCTCTGACCCCGGTGGGGCCCCCCTTGAATCCGCCCCATCCCTGGCGTCCATGAAAGACGACTGCGGGATATTTGACGAGGCGGAGGGGGGCCAGTTCCCGGCCTGGAGAGGCCGGGGGTTTACGAGAAATGGCGGTGAGAGATATTGGGGACGAATCCGACGATTAGCAAGGCGTCGACTCTTTTATACTGGGTAGTGACGTCAGCGCCGTGCGCCGACGAACGGTTCCGTGATTGGTCGCAGCGGCCGCATCCACGTCACGACAGAAGGTTCTCGATAAACGCTGTCGACACCGTCGGCCGGCGGTATCTCGGACTGGGGCTGGAGCGCTACACGAAATATTTGCTTCCTGCAAAACGCTCTCGGCAACACGGCCGGAAATACCCCAGCGAAGGGACACCATGGGTGTCAGCGTATGATAGGGAGACAAATATGGCGAGTGAAAATGTAAACTCCGCTGGGTTTTTAATCTCGCGTCTTATTCCACAAGGACGGCGACAAAAGTCGTGATCCGGGACAAAACTTCACCGAAATTTGTGAAGATGTGAAGTTCACATCGGAGAATCCCTCCTACGCAATGTCAAAAAGCACCGTTTTTGCCGGTTTTCGCGAATAAAGGTCAGGGGCGGCGGCACGGATTTCTGATGGGGTCTTGAAAGGAGACGCCCCTCAAAACTGGGTTTCCTCCCGGATTTGGGCTACTTCGTTTTGCGATTTATATCATCCGTACAATAAGAGAACCAGTCGCGTATCTGGCCGAAATCTCAGACGCAGCCAAGATGGAGAAGGGGGGGGGAGCACGGTCCCTCCCTTTAGGCCCGCATTTTCTTGTGAAAACCATTGCACATCGCCTTCCCGTCAGGCGGTTTTCGTATGATTTCACTTCGCACTGAGCTCGCCCCCCCCCCCCCCCCTTAGAAAATCCTGACTGCGTCCCTGGCCGAAATGAGAGTAAAATTAACAGTCCCCTACAGAAAATTTTGTATTTTATCTCAGAAAACAAACCGCCGTGAAAGGAAACTTTATCACAGTGTATCCGAAGTTTAATTTCACCGACAAAATGACGTCGAGGAATTTTGCTATATTATGCACCGGATGTCAGATCTCTATCGAAGGCCGGCTGACAATCATCTCGCCCCAGCCAGTCTCGTTAAAATAACTAAGTCCCTGTTCAACATCGGCTGTCAAAGTCTGGCAGCAAGCAAGGACGGCGGAAGTGGGGGGGGGGGCAGGGGGACAGCTGCCCCCCATTGCGATAGGTCTGGGGCAAAAATATGTTTCTGCCCCCATATATGATCTTGGGGGACCTCGTAAGAAACTGAACAGAAAAATGAGGATAAAGGCGAAGAATACGCTAAACACCAAAAAAGGAAAATGCAGCTATGCAAGCAAGAAAGTAGTCGCATAGTGTGCGTGTTCTTTCAAGCCTTACTTTGTTAGGGACCTCAGCTTTCTTCCGGCAGGAGCCTCGAATAGATTAAATCCAAAACTGGCCATAGACTGCCAACTTACAATTTTTAAGGGGTCTCGCGGAAATGGACCCGGCTGGCCCACCCCGACGCACCGTTCGGGCCCTGCTAGGGTGCCCGGCCTCCAACCGATAGAGGGCCTCGTACTGATTACACTCAAAGGTTGTCCAGCGACAAAGCCTCATAATTTTCAACGGCCTCAGAATTTATGGGCCGGGGTGGCCTGCGCTGAACCGGAGTTCATACCCTGTTAATAGTCCCCCTCTTAGGTCCGAGAGAGGGCCTCGTACCGATTGCACTCAAAGGTGGTCCAGCGACCAGGACGCTACAATGTTCAGGAGGCCTCACAGAATTCATCGACAGGGCTGGCCTGCGTTGAACCAGGGTTCGAACCCTGCTAGGGGGCCCCGGCTTAGGTCCGAATGAGGGCCTAGTACTGATCACATTCAAAGGTGGTCCAACGATCAGGACCGCACAATTTTCAGGAGGCCTCACAGAATTAAAAAAACCGGGGTGGCCTACGCTAAGCCGGGGTTCGAACCCTGCTAAAAGGTCCCGGCTTAGATCCGAAAAAGGGCGCCGTGGCGATTACCACTCAAAAGCAAAACAGGGCTCGGGAACCTACAGTTTTTCAAGAGGCCTAATAGAATGGGCCCAGGGGGCCTTCGCTAAACCAGTCCGGGTCTCGGGGGGCGCCCCAGCATCCGTCCGTAAGAGGGCCTTGCACTAATTACACTCAAAAGTGATCCAGAGACCGGAAACTTACAGCTTTTAAGGCGCCTCGCGGAATGGACCTGGCAGGCCTCGGACAGAATTCGGACCGTGTTAGGCTTCCATCCGAGAGCGGAATATAGCATGAGCGGAATATAAAGAGCGGAAGCTGATTTTTTTTGCGTTATCCTCCATTTTGAGCATTGTATTGGTTCGTAAAGGTTCCTCCGCGCAATGGTTCTTAGGGCCCAGTCAGCACAATGTTAGCATATAAAACACATCATTGTGTTACATGTCGTTATATATCAGCCCGCGCCCGACTGTGGGTCGCCACCATGCACGCTCGACTGGGGGGTGACGGTTGACCGTCCCCCTCTAACTCACGAACGGTTGGTCACACAATAAAAATAAGCACACGTTTGGAAAGCTCGTAACAAGTGGAGCTCCAAACTGGTCTCGTTTTTAGTTCTGGATAATATGTAAGTCATTTACGCCCTATCTATGTTTTCTCATTGCTGCGTACATGAGACCGGGATACGGCCTGGGTCTGAAAGGGCTGTGATTAACTAAGTCTAGATAAAGGCACCAGCGAACAGGTAAAAGTCCGCAGATGCCGATACACACCTAATTTCCCTGATTTCTTTAACATGTACACGGAAAGGTTGAGTTAAAGGCACGGTGATTATCGCAACGGTACACGACAGGCGCCGCCAACGAAGGCGGTATGAAATTAACCGGAACAAATTTAAGCGCTCTTTTATTTTCGCGAAATATGCCATTCCAAGTGTTGTTTCTTGATCCTAGTGGTTCTTGGGATGATTTCTCACGCTTAAATTCCGGAGAAATTCAGTAGTTACCAATGTACACAACTGGCGGGGTTTTATTCGCGAAATTCCGTTTATTTCCAAAATATGCAAATTATTGAAACGTTTTAAGCTTCATGGTGTTAGTCGCGACTGTGCAAACCAGTTCTGTCATTTTAAACCCGATCTAAGTCATTCATCGCCGATTTTGATGGCAGTGCATTTTGATTCATAACAGTTATTCGTGACCTCACCTCAGGTCCGTTGATGGAGGTCACTGAAAGTCTGCCCATTGACGGAAACTGGATGTTTGGATTTTTCCACACTCACATTGTTTAAAAAAAAATCCGTCAGTTTGAAAAAAAGCGACGATTTATGTTGAAAACGGGCTTGACTTTAGTCAACTTAGGTCAATGAGCCGGACATTTCCGAAAAATCCGACATAGCAGATTTGTTGCGTGTGTCAAAATCTCTAAGGGTTGCAAGTTTTACTGTGATATCACGTTTTGCGAAAAAGCTAGAGGGCGCTTAACTTTTTTGGACATAGGTCCACTTGACCTAACCTAGGTTAGACACCTTACATGACCTGAGGTCAAAAATTGGATACCAAGTGTAAAAATGATTAAGTAAAAGGTGTACAAAGTTTTGTGTTGCTGCGTTTGTTTCGTTCTCTCGCAATCTCGGAAAAACCTTAGGGAGGACGGTCAACCGACCTCCCCCCAGTTGGGGCGGTTTAACGCAAGAACATTGCGTTATGTGCTCAGATGATGTAAGGGTTTTCTTAATTTGAGTATCAAGTCGTAAGGTAATTAGACTTGGATTCCGTTGCCACCGCGCCAGTTGCCTCGGCTTCCGGCCAGTTGTCTGGCTGTGGACGTCAGGATGTCACGGTGGGACCAAGTTGTGCCGCACCTGCTGAGTTTAGCGGTTGAATGCCAGAGTTTGCACAACGCACGACTGGATCGTGGACTTATCCCGCCCGGTCGGGCGAAATATGGCTCCGATTAAGTGGAATATGGCCTTTTCATGATAAGGGTTCTTCGTAGGAAAGGGGGCCTCTCAACATCAAGGAGCCTCAAAATTCTGGTTTGCCCCCACGATCAAATACGATCCGCCGCCACTGGCAGCAAGGAATGCGCTCCTCCGTCGCATACCATTGGGCTAACGCATGCGTTCAGTTAGCTGCCAAAATATAGCAACCGTACAAAAGTGTCGCTCAAGGCTCATTTTTGACAGTGGAGTTGAGTGTAAGCACGAAAGACAAAAAAGACTGGAATAAACAATAAGGTAATTGCACAAGAATACAAGACAGGAGTGTCGCACCTACTTCCCTGCAGCAGCGGAGCCGGTGCTGTCAGCAGAAATGTGACGTCATCGAACATGACGTGAAAATACTTCACCGACCTTTCAGAGAATCAGGCTCCTTCGACTTCGTCTGACAACAACACAGCATCCGAATCTGAACAGGGCCTAGGATTCCAGAATACCTCCATGTTCAATTTGCAAATGGAGGCATTCTGGAAACAACGATTTCGCAATTATATTTCACCTCGCGAGTAACGATTATTATGGGGTCCTGGGTATGCACAGTACCCCAGAGTCAAATGACTGAATAATAGCACCCCACGTATCCCACGGTGGCGCCGCCCGTGACAAAGGGATTCTTTTTCATACCCAAGTCACATTTAAAGTTGCGTCGTTGGTCGCATTCGTTACGAAAAACGTGCGGAGGCAGTGGCGGCGGATCGTATTTGATCACGGGGGGGGGGGTAAAGCAAAATTTTGAGGCCCCTTGATCTTGAGAGGCCCCCTTTCCTACGAAGAGCTCTCACTCCCAAAAAGGCCAGTGTTTCATTTAATGGGAATCGTATTTCGCCCGACCGGACAGGGTAAGTCCACGATCCAGTCGTGCGTTGTACGAACTCTAGCATTCAACTGCTAAACTCGACATGTACGGCACAGCTTGGCCCCATCGTGAACTCCTAACGTTCACAGCCAAACAGCTGGTCGAAAGCCGCGGGAACTGGCGCGGTGGCGACGGAATCAAAGTCAATTATCTTACGACTCGATACAAAAATTATGAAAACCCTTACTTAACTAATTAAGATTAAATTACTTTTTCACTTAATTACTATTAAGTAAAATTTATTTATTTACTTAATTACTAAATTAAGAAAACCCTTACATCAACTGAGAACATAACGCAATGTTCTTGCGTTAATATATAACGACACATAACACAATGATGTGTTTTAAATGCTAACATTGTACAGACTGGGCCCTAAGAACCATTATGTGGAGGAGCCTTCACGAGCCAGTACAATGTTAAAAATGGAGGATAACGCAAACAAATCTGCTTCCGCTTTCGGATGGAAGCCGAGGGCCCCCTTAAATGGTTCGAACTCTGTCAGAGGCCTGCCGGATCCATTCTGCGGGGCCCCTTAAAAGCTGCAAGTTCCCGGTGTCTGGGTCACTTTTGAGCGTAATTTGCTTAGGGCCCTCTTATGGACGGATGCTAGGGCGCCCCCTGAAACCCAGACTGGTTTAGCGAAGGCCCCCTGGATCCATTCTATGAGGCCTCTCGAAAACTGTAGGTTGCCGGGCCCTGTTTTTGCTTTTGAGTGATAATCGGCACGAGGCCCTCTCTCGGACCTAAGACGGGGCTCCCTAAAAGGATTCGAACCCGGTTCAGCGCAGGCCAACCCAGTCCATTAATTCTGAGGCCGTTGAAAATTATGCGTCCTGGTCGCTGGACCACCTTTTGAATGTAATCGACACGAGGCCCTCTATTGGATGGAAGCCGGGCCCCCTAGCAGGGTCCGAACTGTGTGTCGGGGTAGGCCAACCAGGTCCATTCCGTGAGACCCCTTAAAAATCGTAAGATCGCGGTCTCTGGCCAGTAATGGATCCAATCCAATCCTGTCCGAGGCCCCCACTGGAAGAAAGCTGAGGCCCCCAACAAAATAAGACTTGAATGAACACGCACGCCATGTACCTACTTCCTTGACTGCATAGCTGGACTTTCTTTTTTTTGTTTTTTAACGTGTTCGTCGCTTTTATCCCCATTTTTCCTGTTCAGTTTCTTACGAGGCCTCCAAGATCATAAATGGGGGCGGGGGGGGGGCAGAAACATAGTCTTGCTCCTGACCCACAGCAATGGGGGGCAGCTGTCCCCCTGCCTCCCACTTCCGCCGTCCTTGTGCGGAGGCATTACCTGTGTTTCGTCGGTCTCTTTCAACGCTTCAGTGACATCTGGTATCAATGAGAACCAGGAACTACTGACTCACGAACTCAGCCATGCTTCGAACAATTCTTCCTCAGCTAACTCCTGCCTCAGGCTCACATCAGCTGGAGAACAGTAAATCTTCATCGTTTCTTGATGTATGCGGGGGCATGACCCTGTTTACCTTTGGCAGGGGTGTGGTTTCTGATCTTTTTGTGGGTGCCCGGCACCCACAAAGTGAAAATTGGGGAGCACAATACGACTTGGGCACCTGTAACTTAAAGTATGTTTAAATATTGAATTATAGTTATATTCTGAGGCTCATGACCAACCGCCTAAAATCGGCTTTATCAGCAATAATCGGACCTTATTTGCTTCATTATCACCCATCATTTGCTTTTCCCCACCACCCTCCGAGTAAGATTGTGTCAAGCCGTGTCGTCGAGCAAGATCCCCCATTAACGCGCACTAGAAGGAGGTCTTTTTGTGTCCCCTACCCGTTTTTCTTGAATATCTCGAGAACGGATCGGAGCTGGTTGCTATTACTTTGTGACATTTATGGCAAATGAATAACTCGCCGAATGACGCAGAAAAATCGGAAATCGGCAGAAAAATTTTACAGTTTCAAGCATCTGAAGTCAGGCAAACACGACGAGAACGACAGTTGTCGCTGACAAATGGGAACTTTGTGAAAGAACTAACGGTCTACCAAAGATTACCGTTTGAACACAATCAGGCGATGTCATTCGGACATAAGTGATGGATGTACCAAGACCACAGCCAGGGTCAATTAGGGCCAAGGTCATCAAAGGCCAAGGTCGAACAGCTTGTGACCTGATCCACATTTGCTTTGCAACATGTCGGTTTGTATGAAATATACATTCAAAGACCCTAATAAAAACACGTGTGCGCACACTGATACGCTTTCATATTCCAAGGTCAGTGAAGGCCAAGGTCATTAAAGGCCAAGATCAAATATCCTGTGACCTGGCCCAGATTTGTTCTGCAACATGTCGATTTTTTTATGAAATATGCATTCAAAGACCCTATTAAAACACGTTTGGCACATTGATGCTCACATGAGCACAGGATACGCATACATATAAACCAGTCACTTCAATTCAAGGTCATCAAAAATCAAGGGCAACCTTTTTGTGGCCTGGTCCAGATTTGCTTTGCAATATGTCGATTTGTATGAAATGTACATTCAAAGACCCTACTAAAACACGTTTGGCACATTGATGCTTACATGCATTTACATACCTACATATACATACATACATAAATATAAACAGTGGAAGTAACCAAATGCACCGATGCTGGCTACCTTCACTGAAAATAAGTCACAAGATACATGTTGCGCCCTCATTTACTCTCAAAACTGTCCCGCGTCGTTCGAAATCTGATCTGCAAAAGATGAAAAAAATGACGCCATAGGTCAATGACCTGACATGACCTCCGCCCAAAATCCTCAGTCAAGACGCCAAGTGAATGGAAATTGTCGTATTCCACGTTTTAACGGCCAAACAAACACCCTTTTCCCGTTTCGTTCGAAAAGTTGTACGGAATGGCCTGTATGGGCCCAGGAAGTGTCCAGAGTTGACCCTTTCCACCCAGTCATGACAACTGCACACAATGTAAATCGTTATAGCCCCACCCTGCCCATAAAATTTCATGTCTCTAGCTCTTTCTGTTGCCGAGATCGGAGGGGGACACTTTAGACCCCGCTTCCAGTGTGTTAGCGCGAAACCCCTTCCACAGCGCGGGTTGAAGGGAACTGATGCACTCACATCGTGATTTTTAACTGTTCACGTACGACTGAAGGAGACATTTTTTGGCGAACTGAGGCGTAGGCATTATTCATTCTTGCCAACTCGCTCTCGTTTGTCGTATTTTGCTGGGGTTAGTGCGCTAGCTGCTAGTCCAAGTTCAATCTATTTATCTCTTTTATTTTCAGCACTTAAATCACCGATAAAACGTCTTAGCGTATCGTTAGCGTCAGCGATGTCGGAGCTGACAGCAGTTGACGAACACCGAAATTATGAAATTGGCCATCGTGAATTCCGGCAAGCATTGCTGTAGTTCCACGAATTTCCCCCGCAGGTATGCATTGCGTAAATAGGTCGAAATACATAGTGTTGTTTGTCAAAACAATAGTCGCTACCGTTTATTCTGTTACAGCAAGACAGAGTGTTGGATAAGCATCGGGTGCGTCCAAGGCTTACCTTCCTATTTTCCGCTCGTTGATTGGTTCCTTTCTTTAGCGCTGTGTTGTATTTCGTGCACCGATAACACTGTCGATAAATACAATAACTAAATGCGTGAGATACTGGCCTAGGTGTACTCTAAGTCTCTAAAATGCACTTTTCATTTAGACGATAATTCATAACCAATCTGAAATATTCCCCCGAGTGTGTTTTTGGGATACTGCAAAAACCATATATATTCCTTTTGAGGATATCGTCGTTATAAAGCTATCCATGATTTACGTATTCTTCTGTAATTTACCTCCCATAATACCCTTATAAATTCATTTCCATAACCTTTAGGCTTAAACGCCTGTCACGACCCCCCTCCCCCCGAAAGCCATTGTCTGGATGTCCCCATATGCGTTTTGGTCACCCACAATCATTTCCCAAAAACCACACCCATGGCCTTTGGCATGGAGCTTTCCATACCAAAGGAAATTATTGGTATGGAATTCCATACCAATATCTTGGCCTATTCATGCATTTTCTTGCTTTAGAAAATGAACTACTGTAAATACGTTAGAAATGCCACATCATTAGGGTTTAAAAAAAAATTATTTTTCCATACCAAAATTTAACCCAGTTATATACCCATGGATATGTGCTTTCACGACCGGTCACAAGTAGAACTGCTGCGTTGTTCAGAGGGACTAGTGTCATTTTCGCCAAATGCCAAATTATAGATGGAGAAAACATGGCTTTCGTTTTTTTTCTCTCTCTCTCTCTCTCTCTGCAGCCAGTGCCCAAAGGCTCCACGTTACAATCTCACAATACTGGTCAGGCGTGTAGGTCTCACCAAAAAAAGTACAAAATGGCTGCCATGCTTTGAGCCCAAAGGAGTTTAAACGTTGATGTGACTGGCGAGCACACACTTTTTTACGCGCGATAGTGAATTCACTTTGGTGGCAAATATTTTTTTCAAGTTCCCAAAACGGTCCGTTTTAGACCGTCCACGTTCTAGCACAGGAAAGTGAAATCTGTACCGTGCATGGCGGAGGTTCTTCATTGTTACCATGAGCGTTTAATTAGGTCTGCATCAGCAGTGATTCCAGAATCCAATACATTTTAGAGTTCAGCAAGATAAGCCAATACAGGAGTGCGGAAGAACCGGGTAATACCGAATGCCTGTCTAAAATCGATTGTAGTTAATTCCCAGATAGGCACAAGACAACCAAATAACATTAAAATAAAACACCAACGTCGTCAAATCTAATGTGTGGCATCCTTAACTGCTGTTGTGAGCACTCGTTTAGCCGCAATAATTTATAAAAAAACAAATTCTGAATGCGGATATTTCTGGACACTGCTTGGTAATTTCAGGCGGTAGTCCAAATTTACACGATCCATGTCTGATATATGCAGTACTAACTGAAGCTAAGCTTGAATTTATTTGGTCCACCACAAGTTAGGTATCCACCCCCATCCCATCTTCCCGCCGCCTTTGCTATTGCCATCGGCTTGCCGCGTCATCACTGCTGTTGCAAGTCGTCTGGTCGATTTCTGTCGATTTCTGCTGTGGAATTTCTGACAGCCGGCCAATTCTTACGTGCTACTACGCATTTGTAATAAAAATGGTTTTGACAGAAAATTATTTTTTGTACGTATTAAAACACAGGTTTCGGGTATTCGGGTATTATCGGACGGTGTCCAGTATCACAAGAAAGACGGTGTCTTGAAAGGTGCGGCATGTTGGCAAGGCAGATGGTTTCAGCCATTTCAGCCACTTCTAAAAATTCAGCAGATACAAGAAAGAAGTGTAATGTAATAACTGTGCACAGTCATACTTGTGGATTGTTCAATAGCAGAAAATTGGAAATTTTTAAAACGGAAACAGTGGATTCAAAGAAAGAAATATTGACCTAAGACCTGCAAATCCTTATATGCGCAACGCGACAAAAAAGATATTGGGTCGCTGGCAATTTCAAAAAGAAAAACATTTCATACGCGAGATTAGCCGCGGCGAAAAAACGAGATTGTCCGAAATTACCTACCGTCGGATATTACTCAAATTTCCCTCATATGGAGCCACCAAAAAGTTTTATTGACAATCAGATTTTATTTCAGTAAGCGCTGGGGTTCCACCCTAGCTACCATGCAACCTTCTTTACGTCCATGAGTGGTATAATTTACATTACTCACATGTTCCTTATTGTATTCCTAGCTATTTAATACAGATTAAGTGATCTCCAACTGCCAGATAGCATCACCATTTATTGTTCCACAAAACGAAGTTAAATGAGGTTAACCATAATGTACAGAACCTTCGATCGCCATCAGTAGCGTTATGGTCACAGGTCTCTAAATATTGGCTGTTGTCACAAACTGGTGCTTTAAAAGCCAGCAATATTTACCGTAAAAGTCCCCGCATTTTGTTTCCCAAGCCGCCAGGTTTGCTGTTTCGTGGGGTCAGTTTCCTCATGTTTGAAACCATGTTAAGAACAGTATCAAGCATTTTTCTTTAAGCCTTGACCCCCTCAACGGAAATCCTGCTTTGGCTACTCTACTGATAGTTGTTATAACATGATCAAACACATGTGGATGACGTCACAAAGACTGGACTGAGTCACGCCCCTCCACCACGCCTTTAGTCAGGCACCATTGGCTCCTCGGTCCCGATTGCATCCTGACCATGACGACACGTTGCATCAGCCTGGTGATGTCTTTGTTGACGTCATGTCAGATGCTCCTTTCGAGAGTCCAGCGTCGTCGGTGTGGCAGCCCCTTTTTAATCCGGCACTGCCTGGGGTTTTCCGCCACCCGAGCCAGCCGGAAGGGGGTGGGGGTAATCGATCCCCCGTATCTCAGGAAACAAGAGCCTAATCCACATGATTCCAACGGCAATCAATAGGACGTGTCATTCTCGTCTCAGGGTGTAAATTTGACCTCTTGTGTTGGCCCGTGACCTCACTGGTCACGAAAATATCGGAATTTACCGCCCGCAAAATGCGCGATGCTTTTAACAAGATCTAACGAGTGTATTAGTTGACTGACAACTTCAAAACTGATATCAAACGAATGACCACTTATTTTGTGTCAGGTGTGTACAGACAAAGTTATCCTGAGAGTTTTGAAACTTTGGTAGTGAATTTAAGGCCAAATGTGAGGCAGTGATGGCCAGACGCTATGTTATCGTACACCTAGGAGTACGATAGCATTCATAGCGATAGCATTCATAACGGAAAGAGCGGCCAGCTGGCCGCTCTTTCCTACTCCTGTTCGGCTCTGCCCCTCTCTCCTTGTGCTGCTTCAATTTAAGGTCACATGCACATCCCACGACACGGTGCTCTTGTCTCGTACTGCCAGTGGTTCGGCGAACAGTAGCAGCGCTAGGCCGACGCCGCCGGCGGGTCGGTCCGTATGACGTACGTTGCGTCAAAGACACGATAGTCTGTGTCGGATTAGTGAAGTTTCGATCCGTTATATGCAGAATTAACCAATAATGTTACGTTTGGAAAAAAGCCGAGTTCTACGGATTCCACGAATTTCAGCTGAGATAACTCAAAATTCGTAAGATTTTTGGACCATCAATTTATTTGCCTTGTATCGCAAAGTTTGATCGTAGAAAAGACAACGTACTGTCGCCATTCGATTACCACCATAACCTCCGGTGTTTTAAAACTTCCGTCTTTGTCTACTATTTGATACTCGGTCTCTAAGAAGACGTTCGTCTCTAGGAAGACGAAGAAGGCACAATTAGGGCGACCCTATCATATCTGCGCCACATGATGTGCCTAATTGCGCCACCACAGAAACGTACTGAATAGTATCCAGGTACTTTGCGACGGCAAAACATATAATGAACCACGGCCTGGTATATCATGAACAGTTTCAGTTTTATTCTCTCTGTGAATACTTGAAAGCAAGTGGGAAGAGATGCTCAGATCTCGACAAGATGCTGGGCAGCCCCATGAAGGTGGCTACATTGGCGCATCCAGTGGGTTTGGAGGCCATACCCCTCTTGCGATCCGGAAATGTTTCCCTCTTAAACCGGAAAGTAGAATAGCCCTGTAAGTCCCAAATGCCGAAATAAGGTCACCGAAATCAAAAGTGTTTTGGGGTATGAATAGCGGTATTCTCCTTCTTCAGGGGCCATTTTAGCATGTCAGTTAGCGAGCAAATTCCTGCAGCGGCAGGTAAATCTCCCGATGGAGAAGGGTACAGAGGTCACCTAGCTCCTAAGGGCACAGTGAGTGCGGTCAGCGGCAAGCCACCCCATCTAAATGAATTGGCTTAAGTCTGGAACATGTTCCCCGCAAGATTGATGGGAGGTCCTCGTTCCTAGGATATCGCCAGGATTTTTGGCCTAAGGGCTACCTGCAAGACTTGGGACGCTGATTACATAGCGAATGAGAAAAATGAAGTTTTGCATTAGTTCCCGCGTTCAGTGGACGGCAGGAGCTGAACGGGCTCCGCGAGGGAGGAGGGGAGAGGGCTAGGGCTGGAAATCCCTCCCCCGTGATTATCGCCTTAAATGGATTCCAGACACGTGCGAAACGCTGGAACAGCCATCAGCACACCGTTAGCTAGTCTTTCCCTGATTGTGTTACTAGTGCAATAAGGCTCGTCAAATGATGGCGCAAAAAGGGCAATGATCCTACCAAAACAAAACGAGCCGCGGATAAAAAAGGCACGAACGTATCATCGCTATTCTGATCAAATTGGAAGCGTAATTCCACAACGGAGGCAATGTATAAGATCAGCTTTACTTCACGGTATTCATAAGACGGTTGTACACGGGTAACACAAAGCAGAAAATTATTTCAAACTTGCACTGAAACTCTACGGACCCACCTCACGTCCGTACCGCTGACAGAGAGGAAGAGGAAGGGATCAAAACTGCAGCCATGCTGTCTCTCTCAGAAAATATCTTTTACCTGTCAATCATCCGTCTCAATTAGGAGATAATGGGGGTGGCGGAATTAGGCAGGATGGCACCCATTGGGCAGCTTCCCCTATATTTTGCTATATTTATTGCTGGAGGCTAGCTACATTGCGGAATACAAACGACTGGACCGCGCACTGGCCAACGCGCGCGGCCGCAAATTGCCCGATATTATGGTGCTATTTTGCTCTTAATTTCCGTAAAATGCAACTCGCGTGAAAAACTGCATGTCAGTATGTGTCAAACTGATCAACTGACAAGCACTGAAAGTTTGGTGCAAGGATGCCAATTTTTGTAAATGATTGGGGGGAGGGGGGTGGCCGGAACAAGGGCCCGACAACCTAACCTTCCCCCAAATGTGGGTTTCTCAACGGATTTAGCCCACTTTATTTTGACCAACGGAAATTCAGAAGTCTTATGTTACTATTCATCAAGTAAAAATTGCATTTGCCCCCATGTATATGCGCATATATATATGGAAAGGAGAGAGAGAGAGAGAAGATAGAAAAATAAATGAGTACATCGCTTTGGACTTAATTTTTTGCTTTCTGCCTATCTTTCTTCTATTGCAGCCGTTCCTTTCATTGTTATTACTCATTTCCCCTTAAAAGCGGCGGGGGCCCAAACCAACAATGTAGGGTTCAAATCATCATTGGATGCGCCAGGGCCCTCTCAAAAGAATACAAAATGAAACCCCTGGTTTGGTGGTCTCATCGCTTACGGCTCGGATACAATCATATCAGTCATCGGATACAAACAGCGGAAAACGGAAGGTGGGTACTTTTTGTCACCAGAAGGCTGTGATTTAACGGATAAACGATGGATGGACGCGGATAAGCGGAAAACGACGGACTGGTGGCACAGCCTAAAACGGGAAATGAAATTTGACCGGTTCAAAATTTTTCATCCCCTAAACGACAAAGCGCATGAATTCATGGAATCAAAAATGCGCATAAATTACCAGGTCGAACAGGACGGAGGTACGGCGGAGCTTTTTATTTGTAGCTGTTTATCTCACCAATAAGAAAACCATGATGGGAACTTCATTGTGCAAACGGCTAGCAAGATCAATTGAGCGACAGATCGCAAGGCTGGCTATCAGTGCTCATCTGCGATTACCCGGTTTTCTCAGTTTTTAATGTGCGCCGGATTCGCCTTCTTTTCGCACAAGATGGGAATATCGAGTTCAGTTCAACAAAAGCCGCACTGCGCCGCGCAGCCCCGAACAGCTGGTACCGACGTTCGTTGTCCGCTGGTTCCCATAACAGCAGTCGCACGGAGGAAATCGTTACTCCCTGTCGCGCCACCTCCCGTCCACCAATCCTGCGCCTGTTCCAGAACGGTCCCCTGTGACGTCACGGACCGGCGTGAAGCGACTGGAAGTGCAGCAAGCCACCCGGCTCCTCGCCGATCCACCATTCCGGTCACCACTTCCGTGAAATCCCCGGTCACTGCAACACAAAGTCCCCCCCCCCCCCACAGACCTCCCCGCCATAGTCGCCCGAGGACGCCAGGAATGGCCGGGTCACAGAGGTCAGAAAAGGTTGCGCCCGATGTTCAATCGAGGTCGGCGGGTCAGATTGACCCCATACAACGGACTGACACCCGATGAGATTTAAGACTTGACACAAGACACTGGACGCCTGGGCCGGAGAGGGTGTATGTCGTATCTCACAAACAAACAAGATTGGCCCTGGCAGGGACGTCGCGCACCGACGCAGGACAGATTGGCAAGCTGCCGCGAGGCCCGAAGTTGGATGAACGACGAACCTTTTGAAAGCCGTCGGCAGTGCGGAGAGGACGTTAATACTGAATAGTCTCACGGGAAATGTTGAGTTGCAGGCGGTGGTTGATCTGAGCGCTTAACGGGCTGGCTCTTACCGGCCGCTTCAGTAAAATTCACACAGGTCGTGTCACATCAAATCAAAGTGCTGCCGTCATTTCCGGTCCACAGTAGTTTATATCACTGGAAGACGCAGGATGAGTGGAACGAGCTGGAGGCTGAAGGTTCACGTCATGCATTAGTTTTTCTTTGACAGCTACATAGCGCTGCGTGCTTCTGTTTTACTGCGGCCTTCAGGTTCCCCTTTCAAGTCCCTAAATCCCTATAGTCCTACGAGTAAGCTGAAAGCGCCCTAATCCTAAACCTACGAACCAACTACCCTATGCTGCAAGTGCACCGTTGTGACAGCAACATACGGTATTAAGTGAAAAAATAGTCATCATAATGCAGTCATCGGACTGCTCAGTTCAAAAATTCATTCAGAGACAAAAAAAAAAAAACAGGCCACGACTGCAATCGGTCACTCGTTCATAGCTTCCGCGCACATTGCCTTCTCACCCAGTCGGCTCTATTCGTGTCCGGCATCGTTCAGAACACGGGTCGGAAAGATGATCCCCACCCCACTTACCCTATCGCAAGATATTTCTAAGGCATGCTTCCTACCCTTTCCACATGCTTTTTTCGATTTTGCGTCACCACATAAAAAAAAAACACTGCAGAAGTTCGATGCGCCAAGCACTTCACGTCTGAGAGAAAAGAACGGCTCTCGTCGAAGTATTTGTTTTAGTCACAACATACAAAACAAACCGCGAGTCATCCGCTACACACTACCAGGTCAGTCTTGAGACCAGAGAACAGTACCACCAATCGATCGGGCACGTTTACATTGGCGAAATTCGCAGCACCGCAAACTCGAACTCGCACACCCTCCTGCTCACGATAGCGGCCGAGTCAGTTAAACCCCGGACCCGGTACACGGCGCCCCGGCAACGGTCTGCGTTCGGAACACGGCCGCAGAAGCGGCCGGAACCATGCAACTTCAGGAGCCGAGAACTCAGCATACACGCTGCTCTCCGACAATGTTAATGAAGTCAGCTGGAAGTAAATCGCAATTTCAGACAAGGCGTAGCGCAAGCAGCACGTGAACTTCGAATATGTGCAAAAGTCGAACTCCCACAAAACGCATACCTTGCGGAACAACATGCCAAAGACGGGGATTTTCGCAGACTTGCGAAACGCGGTCTTCCGTCTTCCAGCAGTTACGTCTTTTGATTAGACAGCAGTGGCCAGAGACAAAACCAAGGTATTTGACACTCCACGCGGCACCGTCACGCCACACAACTCTGCCTTCAACGCCGAGCGCGCAGCCTGCATCAGTGACCACTCACACCATCAGTCAGTCCAGGCGCCACGAACCAGGTGCCCCTCGCACGCGGCGGCGGCAGCGCGCAGTTAATAGAAACAAGCGACGAAACGTTATGCCGATCAACCTACGAGCGCACGCGGAACCCACGCCACACGGCACTCTTCATCTGGCCGGCCGAGCCCGCCACCGCACGCTGAACGTGACGAACCGGCAGCCTCACGAATAGATCACCCTGTCCGACGTAAAACGATCGTTCAGCGTGCGTGTGCTGGTGGCCGCAGTCGGGCGGAAGTTTCCTACACCTGAGGTACCGCCGCTTGCCGGTAGATGATGCTGGGAGCGGCCCCTGGCCTGGATGGCGGCGATCTCCTGCTGGATGCGAGGGTCCAGGCCGGAGCGGTTGCGCGGCGGTGGCGGCGGAGGTGGGGGAGGTGGTGATGGCGGCAGCTCATCCAGATCCATGGGCATAGCTGTAAGGAGGAGTTGACATTAATTACTGATTACAAGGTTCCAGTCACTGACCGACCTCTTTCGACAGTCACGACGGCAGTAACGAACAGACGCATTTGCTTAGCACAAAACAAGCGAAAAAAGAATGCATTATGCTTTTATATTCCTGGAAGCACTAAAGATAAAAACTCCTTGGCCTGGACATGACTTCTGCTTCTGTCAGACATGCATTTCAACAACTGTGACTTTCTTAATACTAACGTCATTAAACAATGTCAGCTACGTTACGAGAAATACCACAAAACAATCCCAGACCCCAGTCCGCTCGTCACAGTGTCCCACGGCCTGCATCACCCAATAATCCTGCATCTCCCCCGCCTCGGGCGAAGTCCCGCCCCCGTCCGGTGCCCCTCCCGGGGTGCTCACGCTGTCGCTGCCGACGCGCCAGGTCGTTCTTGATCTGGACGGTGAGCAGGGCGCCGCCGGCCGGCGCCGCGACGTCCGCCGGCAGCCGGCCGCGGTTCAGCGGACGGCGGCCTCGGCCGACCGCCGCCGCCGGCTCGTGGATCACCTGGATACGGCCCGCGGGCGCGGCGCGGCGGGCGGGTACCGCTGGCCGGGCGGCGGCGCCGCGGCCGCGGCCGCGCCGGCTCGGCAGTTCCTCAGTCTGCCGGCGACCGGTCATCGCAGGTCACGCAGCGTCGCGCGGGGGCGGCAAGGCTGGTCTAACAGCAGGCCAGGAATAACCACGTAGAACACATCCGCACTGTCATGGCGACCGCGGACATTGGAGAGACGGTCGACGGATCACGGACATTTACCACGACCAACACGCAAGTAACCATTGTAGAGACGCACGTTCGCGCATCTGTTGCATTAGCAATGTGTTGCGGATTCGCGTGACACGCAGAAGACTCGGCTCCCCCCACAGTGCCCGCGGCCCACGGCCAGGCTCCGCGGCCTCCGCCGGCTGTACCGTGATACCGCGCCGCTTCATCAGCAGCTGATTGCGCGCGTCGGCCCGGCTCAGCTGTTTCTTGCCGCTGCTCAGCTGCTGCAGCGCCAGCCGCTTCTTCTTCAGCGCCAGCGTGGTGACGCTCTGCAGGCAGGAGGTGGTTCAGGAGCGCCCGACGGCAGCCAACTATTCTCGTTATTGGTCTTGATGTGCGAGGGGAGCGGATGGAGTGGTGATTTTGTTTAATCGCAGAAACGTGTCTTTGTTGGAAGGGATTTTGGTCTGAAGCTAAAGCAACCACACCAGAAATACGAACAGCATTAATACGCCGTGATTACATCGGTCCCTGGTAACAAATGTGGTGGAATTGGTAACAAAGTAAATTGTTCTACTAATGAGGACAACTACGATGAGTGTCAGCGCAGCAAGAAACATCTTCAAAACTGTCACAAAACGAGAACAATGAGACAAGAAGTTGTTTTTCCTTGATGACTAGTATCGTATCACGAAGACAGCGACAGAAGTACCAACAGATTACAAATGCACACTGAAGACCATTACCTTAACACTCCTTGGCTGAATGCCCAGGCGACCAGCCAGTTTCGTTCCACGCAAAGTTTTCACCGCCAACTGAAATGAAATAAATGTAACATTCAATGAGCAAATGCCGTCCAAGACACCCACAAACGCCAAAAAAACGTTTTTATCGAACACGCATAACTACATCAATGAAAATCACGTAAACCACGCCAAACAAATAAACAAAAAAATGTGCGGATTTAAATAATCATGATTCTATTTCGGCCAAGGCCGATCAGGACACTTTGTGTAATCTCGAAATGGGACGTTATCGTGATTTCGTAAGGAAAGAGAACACCCCATGCTGCCTTCAAAATGTCAACTCCCTGATCTGACCATCTTGACAGGAATACTGGCAGTGACAACACACGAAACTAAACCACATGTCAGCATGTTCAACATGTCGGCTGTTGAAACGTCCAGCACGTCAAGCCCTGCAGATCTGGTGACTTCCGTGTCCCAGAAGCGCGCCACATAATGCCAGTCAATCCATCACAATAAGACAGCTCCACACCAAGGGCCCATATCACTCGCCTACAACCACCGCCTGCGTCGCTAGCGAGTCCCGTAAGAGACTGCTGATAACACGCGAACCGTTCATGCGCTGAATGCTGCCTCAACTTAACGATGTCCTGACTTAATAGCTTAATGAGCCCCGCGCGGACACCTCACCTGTTTGCGTTTGACGGGCGAGGCCGGCGCCGCGCGGCTGGCGCTCACCAAGTGGCTGCCCATCCGAGCGCTGGCCGCCCGCCACCGCTGGCCGAAGGTGCCGCGCTGGGCGCGCGCGCCCCGGCCGCGGGCGCTGCTGGCCGAGCCACCCCGGCCACGCAGGGCGCCCCTGCCGCGCGCGGCGCCGCCCCGGCCGCGGCCGGCGGCCCGGCCCCGCGAGCCGCCCCGGCCGGCGGCGCCGCCGCGGGAGGTCGACCTGGCACCAGAGGCGCCCCGGCCCCGGCCCCGGCCCCGGCCCCGGGCGCCGCCGCGGCCACCTGTCCACCGCACAGGGGAGCTGAGGTCAGATGGCAGGAACGCGGTCCCGCTCCTGACCAACCCAGCCCCGCTCACGCAACGAACACGCATCATGTTCCTGCTTCAATTCCAACATTACTTTTTTGTAATGAACACATCCAATTCAGGCGACTTTTCAGGCTGATCCCGTCCAGTACCCACTAACAACAAACTGCACATAATTTTCACTTGGAGGGCAAAAAGCTGCGCCAAATACGAAACAATGCAGGACATAATTGTATGACAACTGATGCATCATCCACGAAAAATGGAAGAACGAGGACTCTTGGAGCCATTACCTCGCTTTGCGGTAGTACCACGGCCGGCCGCACCACCACGACCACGGCGAAACATGCCACGGTTCGCCTTGATGAAATCATCTGCAACACAAGTGCATGACATGCCATCATGAATTACCAGCAATGTCATTGTCACCAGCAAGTCAGTCAGTCATTGCATCAGCAAGGCTGGTGCAATGACATCTGCATAGCCCAAAGAAGACAAAAACAGTGGTCTATGAGCATGACTGCTGCATTCTTCATACAAAAAATGCATCTTCATATCAGCAGCACAGCCCGAAATAATTGTTATATATTTCCTCTTGAACATCAATGCTCAGCCAAAAGCAAAGGCAATGTACTGACTAAAACCCACAGGAACCCTTGGTGGCACACTAAATTTTCACTACACAATCAGTTGTTACCTAAAATAGCACAATCTGGTACTGCAGTCAGAATTTCCACCACAAGCTCTGTGTAACACACTAGCAAATTGAGGAGGGGGGGGGGGGCATCTGGGCATGGCCCACCTATTTTGGAAAAGGTGAGACCAACATCTCTTTTGGTTTCCCTTTTTAAAGACAGAAAAGTGCAATTTCTTCACTAGTGTACCACTTATCAAAAATATGTACCAATTCTGACAAATACCAAACAAGTGGCCAAAATCTGGTGAAAATCAATAATGGAGGTATGTTAGGCTACAAAGATGGAGATCTAACTCCATCAGAACATGCTCTGGATCTGTCCTTGGTGTAGCATGGGCTCTGATCTCAAACATAAACCATCAAATTTACCAATTGGTTAAGGATCAAATTTTCACTTGAAAAGAAAGAAATAAAAAAGTACCACTGATCTGAAAACATATAATGTATTACCAATTTACTACAGTAGCATGAGAAATCATACATATTTCACAAATCTCCACAAATTCAGACAATATATGGTAGATGCATGTTCCAAAAAAACCCTGAATACATGTACTAGCATTCTTCATGAAACTCACCAAGACTTCTGTCTACATATGCCTCAGTCTTCATGGCTGCCTGGAAAAAAACAAATATTTGTGACTCTAAAGACAAAAACACAGCAAAAGTGGCAAAGTGGACCATCCAAACATGTTGACCTAACAGTCAATTCACACAAACTGTATATGAACTATAAACATATATATATGGAGATTGGGATATATGATGTATATCATATATATACATACATATATATATATCACAATGTCCTGGAATGCACACTATTCTAAATAAGAGAGACTCTTGACAGAAAACCATCACCAAACAGGGAATTCTTGCCATCAATGCAAAAGGTCTACATGACTTCACTGTGTTACCTCAGTTTAGTTCCATAGGTCAAAATGTATACAGGAGCCCATCACTATATTATATTAGCTGATACAAATCTTTTATTGAAGTGCAGTAGATGGTAACTATTGAAAATGGCTCGTCAAACTTGACATGTGCCCAGTATCAGGAATTCAGACAGACCAGAGGTGGCAGCTGTATTATATTTGTCTGCTGTAGAAGATCTGCTGTAATTTTCATGACAGTAGGCTGTGGGGAACTGGAAAATAATCAGCAACATCTGGTATGTGACCAGTTTGCAAAATGGCAAATTTCCATGAGATTTAATTGTACAAACTTTGGGCAGGGAGCCAGTTTTGAAGCAGCTTTAGAAACCTTTGGATCAGAGTTTGAAATTATGACAGCAAAGAACACCTTGGGATACATCATTTGGTCTCAGAAATATACTGGGCTGGGGAATACACATTTGTGAGGAACATAAAAGAAACATTCAACAAGCAGCAGCACCATCATTCCACAACATCTTTCTCAAATGCATTATGTATGTCTCATTTCATGATTAAGTCATTTTTTTGCAGACTGAACACAAAAGTCTCCTCAGTCTGGTAAGAAACTATATCTCAGGAGTAAGTGTGGTTCATAAATTCTGCAGCTAATGAGATGACAACTGACAAGTTACCCTATTTTTTGGACAGAAGTTGATCATGAAAGACTGTCAGTGTACCAAGTATCTAAGTGATGCATGTAACATGGTTTCAGACATAGACAGAGGTTGGGCATAAGGCATTCTGCCATCACAAGCCTCATGTGGTGCTTATCCAGTTTAATAAAACATGGCAGGTTTCAATGAGATCTCAGTGGGATGGATTTGAGGCAAGAGGCCAGGTTTGAGGCAGCTTTGAAGACTTTTGGGGAAAAACTAGAGAAATTGGGTCACCACAGCACTTCTTGGAGGAGCACATTGGATGGAGCTCACATTACTATGAAAATCCTGCAAAAGAAATATCTGTCAAAATCAGTTGTTTATTTGTACATTAGGCCACACAGCCTCTTGGGCCTGGGTATCCAATCTCATGTACATCATGCAGAGTTAATTTTTTTTTTACCTGGTGTTGAAGTATAATTTTTGTTCTGGAGTACACAATTTTGCAACAGTAATACTGGTTTAAGTTGGCATTCTTAGTGTAAATCAGTTATGATATCATCCCTGCTTCTCACTGAATGGAGACAGCCATTTGCTTGCAGAGCAGAAATCTGTCAATGTGGTTATACTGTTGCATTTTGATGGAAGCACAATGTCAAACTTTTGGACTGTGAAACATTTTTGATGCACGGATTTTCTGGTGTTCTCCAACACCAAAAAACACCTTCCTTGGCCCTGGACTCTCATCAGGCATCCTTGCTCAGCCCTGGACTCTCATCAGGCATCCACCAACCATCCCTGTTAAAATCATGTTGTTGTTGGGTCAGGATGCTCAGCCTCTAAGGCAGGCTGTCAAAATCAGCAATGGTTCTACAGGGTCATATTTGTCTCACATGTGTTGTACTGTCTCATTTTTTTAAAAAAAGGTGAGGATTAGAAAGTAGCAATTTATATCTGGTGAAAAACCACATTCCAGTGGTATGTCTGATTCATGCATTGTACCCCAAGTGTGGTGGATTGCTGTCCAATTTAGGGAAAAACTGAGGCTTCCCCAAACTGTCTTGTCAACTCATGTGATATGGTTTGCACAATGGGGCTTATGCTCACCTGGTTGGCTCATTTTCTAACATATACTTTATAACTTTATAATTCATAACTTAAGGCTTATGCCCTTAAGTTCAGCCATGGGCTATGTTTTTACTAGATTCAACAATGAAGCCACACAATTAAACTAGCCATTGGCACCAGCTACAACATGTAGCTTCACTATAGCATTGTGCTATGGCTCATTATTCTGAAAAGATGCACCAATTTCATAACAGCTGTTTGTTGAGTGAATGAATCTGCCATAAATACCCATTCTGTCAACAGTAAGATTTTGACCGAGTGCTTACTTTGAGGGAAAATAACTGCAATAGTGGCTGCATAGTGCTTGAAATGCAATACTGATATGTACTACTTACGATTTCTGCCAAAAAACCCTGAAACACACATTATTTTCCCCCAGAACAGATTGCATTGTCACCGCCGTGCCAGCCGCCAGACAATGTAGGGATTTTTTACGTTTCTGCGTTAAATGGTTTGTTTATGTACGATCTCGATGCTGATTGGTCATCGGTCAGACCCAACGTCCGATCAAGAGTAATAAAAAAGGTTTGGAAATAACTAATATGCCACATAAATTATCTGTAAAATAAAAAAGCTAGCAATAATCATCATCATCAACATCATCATCATCATCATCATCATCATAATAAATAACAACAATGATAGTAATAATGAAACTGAAAATACCACAAATATGGAAAAGTGGAGATGTAATAAAAAAAAACACATAAAGAAAATAATAAAAGAGCAGTGGGATGAAATATTTGGAAAAGAAATCAGGGAACAAAATAGGAAAATATTAGTAAGCAAAATAAAACAATAAATAAAAATTTACCTAAGTTAACACAGTAACCTAACCTAACCTAATTTAACTTAACCTAACCTAACCTAACCTAACCAAATCTAACCTAGCTCAGCATACCCCATGCTTATGTAATCTAAGGAGTATTAAATGTCATAATGTAATAATACTAATATGAGATATCCTAACAATTATCTAATACAATAATATCATGATGTAATAATTCAGCAGTTTCTCCAGGTTCAATTTGTGGCAACAGAATGGAATTTTCATATATATGATGTCATTAATTGCTTGAAGATGTATGAAGGGTCTACACATCCTTGATGTCAATAACCTTAACCTTGGCAGCACTACATTTTCCACCATGGAATAATGTTGTGCTTCCTGAGCCCACTGCAGCACAGTAGTACTATATGGTGCATCATCATTATGATTTTGCTGTTATTTTTCAGAAATTCAAGCAGTGGAAAGCATGATTAGAAACAGGACGATACATTCTTTACATTGGTGGCAATCATACATAGGATTATTTGGGATTTTGTCAGGCAGAAACTTACCTTTAGCCTCCCATTCTGTCCAACATGAATCTGACAATATACACCTTTGCAGAATGACATTAAACCACATCAACCTAACAATAATCATAAAAGATCACTAATGCCCATCATCATGCCATCATGATGCAATGCAATTCACAAACTGCAGCAACATTAGGTTTCAACCTCTGGAATAAACCTTTTGCAATGATCCAATGCTGAAAGCAACCTGTGATCCTTTTGGACTCAATCTGGAAATTCATGAGTTATGTCATTCATGTCATTACGACGGGGATCTCTCAAAACGCTGACAGTCCCCCCTCCCCCACATACAACTACTTCGTATGTTGCACTTATGGGTGGAGCCAGAATGTAACATGTGCATACAAAACCACAACTCTGAATCCTACAATAGTATTTGCGTCCCTTTTAGGTTCAGGGAATGTTCCGTCTCGGATGTTTCCTTACTATCAAGGTAGTTCAACACCGCAGTGACTGCGGGAACCAGAAAGCTTGGCACGTAGGTGTAAATGCACCTTTCTTGCAGCAGTCAGCTATTGCTTGAAAATGAGGCTCGAAATTCAGAAATAAAAATAAGTACGCCGTAACCACCCTCGTCGTTGAGACATAACAAGACATGAAGCCAACGTTCACAAACTGCCTTCAACCCGCTGCCTTTACCTTTACTACTAAGGGAAAAAAACTCTTGCAGTTTTAGTTTAGATACCTCAGAGCTGTTAAAAGATATCAAAAGAATTAAAAATATCTCTTAGTGATAAAGAAATTGCTATTTTTTCCTTGCCTGTTTTTTAACTCTTCCAACACACTGGAAAATATTAAAGTATTTTGCAGTGTGCAAAAGTCCTGCAAGAATATGGCTACATCATAAATTGTCATTCCCAGCGCGTATATGACAAACAATTCTGTTTTCCCAGGCAATGAAAATGTGAGCGAGTGCAGCTTTAAGCATTGGGGACGTCGAGTGGGGCTGTGCAGATCCTCATCAATGACTGGTGATGGTGTATTGCTAGAGCCGCTGTCGCTTGTGATAAATAATGAGGCCCAGAACCAGCTTCTTGGATAAGTTGTTTGTTTATGTCAAAGCAGGATCCGGTGGCAATGGATTGCCTAAGCTGAATGGTATTGGAGGAAAAGGAGGAGATGTCTGGATATGTACCAAAGAAAGTAAGTATGGAAATTTGTCAAGAGATTGTTTAATCCATGCAACTGCCTCAGTTCTCATTCACAGTTAGACTCCTTAACATGGTGTATATAGCGTCTTTTGAGGCATGCTCTTAACTGTTTCTGTTGCAGTTTAAGAGTAACTGTCAACATCATTTTGCATCATTTACTTCAAAGAAATGGCAAGTGCTCTGTTGAATCAGTAGCGGTTTGGAGGGTATAATGCATGCCACTTTAGGAAAAGTTAAGTGCAATTTTCAACAGTTTCCATTTTTAGTGCACCTAATGAACAACATTTAGGAAACTATTACCTTGTTTGTCTGACTGCAGACCACTACAAAACTCAAGTTAATGGATTTGCCCACTGTTTCACTGAAGTGCCACTGTTTTTCTTGTTAGCTCTCTTACAGTGCTCATGCCAAACCATAGTATTTTTGGCCATGCATAGACATATCCAGACTGAGGTTAATATGTGATGCCTTTCCAAATATTAATATAAATAATGGTACAGCTGTATTATGGATGTAGCAGGTTCATCTAGCAACTGGATCTCTGAAATACACTAAAATCTAGCATATTCTGGATTAGAACACGGCGCAGGGTGGATCCGGATTCTGATTGCCTGCTGCTGCATCAGGCCACTAGGATGGTGGACAGAACCTGCACAGTGGGCTGGGCAGGTGGCAGGAAGGGAAAACTATCTTTTATCTCAGAGAAATTTGATATTTATGAACAGTCTGGTTCCATTTGGATTTTGTTCTTTCAGCACATTGTTTAAACTGCAGATTCTAATGACTCCTAGCACTGGCAGCACCATTTATTCATGCCATCAGAGAAAACAGCATTTTAGGTTCTTTCATTCCTGCATTGCCATTGAGGTAATGTTAACTTTTCATAAGCTAGGGGCAGGCATCCCTTCTGCCTGCCCCCCCTCTTTTTGGCACCACCACTTTCTGCAGTGCTGACAGTATGCCTGTTGCCTCACATGGCAAAATAACTAAACACACAATACACTTGGAAAAATTGTTATCCTGTGACTATACTGTCTATGCCATTATGCAACATTTGATACACTGCATCATTTAACTGGTGCTTGTGATGGTGCCTTGGCCAGAGATTTCTGAAAGTTCTTGGGATGAGGGGTCCACATAAAATTTCAGACTGTTTCTTTCCAGTCATTGCCATAGGTCTAATATTAAAATTCCTGAATATTGGGGGTCTGGATCCCCAACCCCCTGGGATTTCTGGCCATGGATCATGCAGTCACACCAGAAAAGGTAGCAGTGAGTAATTCAGATGATAAAATTAACAAGTTCAGCAGGTGAATTAGCAACTTGTATCATATCTGACAATGCACATGATTTAGAAAAATGAGGTATGAACAGAAGTGGTGAGATGAATTAGAAAATGGTGACTGGTGAGTGGTGGACTGGTGGAATATGAATCTGGTGGAACAATGAGTAAATTCACAGAGGTTTGAGCAAAATCCAGTGAGGTGAAGAATTATTCCCTAAGGCAAATTGATGGGACACTTAGCATCCTCTCATCTGCTCACTAATGACTAACATGACATCAGGCCATAATGTTCCAGCAACACCTGTCTGCTTCCACCTGTCTAACACTGAACCAAGTGTTAGAAAATGGAGATGCTTTAGATGCTGCGCACCTATATTTTCATTATTCCTCTGATTTGTTCCGTTATTGGTACGTCCTTGGCAAGCTGGGTGCATAAAGGACAGCTGGCCAATTTCTGTTGGTTTAAGACATTCCTAGCAGGACATTCAACAAAGTGGCAGTCAGAGGCTGCACTTCCCCACAGTCTGAGATGGCCATGGAGTTCCTCAGGGCTTGAGCTTGGATCTTATATCCTCTTTGGTCTGTTCAGTAGTGACGTGCTAGGATCTACAGTACTGTTACACTGGATTCTGAAACTGGCCTGCAGTAGAGCAGCCTGGATACAGTAAGTAGTGTCTTGGGCTGATGACCAGCTTCTTCAGTTTAATAGAGCCTAATGTAATGTAAGCTGCACTCTGGCTCTCAAAGTTCCCAGCACATTAATGCTGTGAAGTAATTCCCAACTGAGAAAGATGAGTACTAGAAGGTTGTCAGGTTTGTTCTTCCAGACAAGTGCACAGGCCTGCCTTGTCACAAGCTCAATGAGAACTCGACTTTCATGCCTAGTAGCCCTCTTAATCCTGAATACCATGAGACAATGTATCTTGTGTGACACCTCTTAAATGATTTCTATTTGTTCATCCAGTTTTTATTTAATATGAAAGCCTGTAGTGCAGTGGCGTTTGTAATGTCACCACTTTCCTGCCAGTAAAACCTCTGAGAGATCATTGGCCAGAGGGCTCTGACATCATCCTTTGGGTTGCACCTTGCATTGCAACGAATACAATCTCTGTTGGATCATCGCGCCGTTTGAGGTCTCGTGTGCGACGCTCCGAACGCTGATCTGTCGTGTGGATCTGATCTGACACCATAAGGCCTTTTAATCATATTGTGTTCATAAGCTGATCATCGTAAACAAACCAGCGATGACATTTTCATGCTGTTTTTCGTTTTCATTTTTCTGTGTGCTTTTTTTCATTTTTGCGTTTCTTTCTTTGCAGCTCAAAGCCTCAGAAAACTAAGAGCGACAAACCCCAGTCAGCGTTTCATCGCTGGGGTTGGAGACCACAGTAGAAAATTCAAGATCCAGGGAGATCCAGGCGAGGACAAAATAATTCATGTACCACCTGGTGTGCAGGTCACTACTCAAGAAGGCAAAGTGTTAGGTAAATATGATGATGGTTTCTTCCACGTATCGAATGACTGGTACGAATTTGATGTTTCAATTGAAAAGTGCAAAATACCTTCTGAAGTGTGTTCACATACAGCTGCAGTTTTGTTCATTGCATCTGTAGCTGTGCTCTCTTTGCCAAGGAAACGAGCTACTTTTTTGTTGTGATTTCCACAAATGCAATATTACTGAAGTGTGTTCACATACAGCTGCAGTTTTGTTCATTGCATCTGTAGCTGTGCTCTCTTTGCCAAGGAAACGAGCTACTTTTTTGTTGTGATTTCCACAAATGCAATATTACAATCTGAATCCCGTACGGAATATCAAAGCGATTCGTGGTAATTGCAATCATTCGCGAATACACATTTCTGGGCATGCTTCATGATGGCGTTCTGGCCCATTATTGCCCATTAAGCAGACCAAAAGTGACCCTGCCATCTGCAGGTGACTGTAATGTGGTCGGCGACCGCGTGCTGGGAGCTCGCGGCGGCGACGGCGGTGGGCCCCACACCGGCTACATCGGCCGACCCGGTCAGGCATGCCAGCTCTACCTCACTCTGAAGCTGATCGCCGACGTCGGTCTGGTGGGGTTTCCAAACGCCGGCAAGTCGACCCTGCTGCGCGCCATATCCCGCGCCAGGCCCAAGGTTGCCAGCTACCCGTGTGAGTGAGATTTGGTCCGGCTCGGCGCCGTCAGTTAATGCTTCTGCCACGCTTCTGTGCCACTGTGCGATGCTTAGGTGAACTCGAGGCTGAAAGATGTCATCATGTGTGAATGAACGTGGAAATTATTTCTCGCTTCAGTGACCGTTCTCGCTGACATTTTCCCTGAGCTTACCCTCCATGTATAATTTTGGCGGTCGTTTGCGGACGAACGGACACCACCACATCCAGCGGTTGACTTCGCGAATACGTTTTCGCGCCTGGAAGTCAGTGCACTCGCAGATCGATGGTTGTAACCGGTGCCGTAACGTTCCAGTCACCACCATGTCTCCGGAGCTGGGGACGGTGCACTACCCGGACCTGCGTCAGATCTCGGTGGCCGACCTGCCCGGCCTGATCGAGGGCGCCAGCCGGAACGTCGGCCTCGGCCACAGCTTCCTGAGGTAGGCCGTCAGTGGACAGTGGCGTCCGGAGCTAGCCGCCGCCCGGACCTGCAGGCGCCGCTCGTGGCGTACTGCAGGCGGACATGGGCTCGGGTCCCGAGGGCATGCCGGCTGTTCTCGTTTTGTGTCGGTTCTTAGCTGACGAGAAGAAGTGGCGCCCCACCTGCATGCGTCTTTGGACGTCATTGTGTTTGGAGACGGGGACACGACGCTTCCGAGACGACTCAGAGACACGCCCAGGTCATCAAAGAGGTCGGTACAAAACGGAGATAATTTGGATTCCATTAGGATCCAGGCGCATGCCTGTTGACAGGTGCCGCGCGTGTGGGACCACAATACCCGTGCCGTAGCGTGCAGACTCTGCGCGTGTTAGCGACCTTTGAATCTATCGCACATCCCCTGCTCCCGTGCCTCTAGAACCATCCACGGTTAACCAGAGTTTAATTGACATTTTGCTTCTCAGGCACGTGGAGAGGACGAAGCTGCTGCTGTTTGTCGTTGACGTCGGCGGCTTTCAGCTGAGCCCGGATCGGATCAGGCGGTCCGCTTTTGAGACTGTCGCCATTTTGAATCGGGTACGGCTGCATTTTGTTCTGGCGTGTGCAGGTTGAGCCGCGGTGTAGCCAGTCTTTGTGAAATGTATTCGGAGAAGGACCAGTGAATATATGTATATAGAGGATGTACTATAAGCTTCAGTGTCTGTCTCAGCCTTATGATCACAAGGCCTCCTCGACAAATTCTCCTTGTCATGATTGCTTCCCAACGTGGACATTGTTTTGTATTGCTGGTGGACATGTATGTGCGTATTCATCGCCTGATGCTTTCCATGTTGGGATTTTCTTTAACGTATCTTGCATGCATCTCTACTATCATTGTTTTAGGGGTCAAGGGTCGTCAGGAAGCTTACTAAACTTTCCTCCGTGAATTCTGGTTACTAAACGACCCTCGAGTTGACCGCAGGTTAAGCCTGAAACTAACGAAAAACTCCCTTTAAAATACAGGAAAAAAGGAAATATCGAATGCAGTGAAAGACATTAAGAACTCACCATTCACGTTACGTCTCTGCGGAATGTGTCTCTTTCTGTACGTGTGTGCCGAACATCTGCTCGCTGAACTCCAGTCAACCAGCGAAATCCCCGGCAGGAGATCGAGTTATATAAACCGGAGCTGCTGGACAAGCCGGCCATGTTGGTGGTGAACAAGATGGACTCTCCGGCCGCGGGGGAGGCCTGGTCGCAGCTGAAGGAGCGGCTGGCGGCGGGCCTGGACGCGGCCAGAGACCTTCTGGACGACTGCCGACCGCAGCGGCCTGCCACCTTCGACCACGTGATTCCGATTTCGGCCAAGACGGACGCCGAGTCGGTGGAGCGCGTGAAGCAGAAGCTGCGCAGTTGCCTGGACCTGCACGAGGCGCCGGCGCCGGACGTGGCGGACGTGCGGCAGCGGCTGCGCACCGGCGCCGTGGTGGCGCTCCAGAGTCGCACGGTGGCCATGGACCGCGACCGGTGGCGCCGCCGCCGGCAGGCGCCCGAACTACCGCGGCTGGTGTGACCCGCCGGCCTGGAGCCTGAGCTCGATGGTCGGCCAAGCGTGCGCCAGATTGGCAGCGAGCCTGGCTAGTTTGAAGCTGTTATATGAAACTGTGTAATGTGCTTGTCGCGAGAAAATGTATGCTTGAATACAGCGATTTCAGCTGACTGGGCATTGACGGTTGTCTTAGAGATTCGACGTCCACTGATTCTGTGTTTGCGACCAGTAAACGCTTTCTGCCCAAATTTCAGACTGTTTTGCAACTTGTCATGTTGCATTGCAACTATCATGGTGCGGAATTTGTTATCCATTTTCATGGAGTTACTGTTATGAAGAAAGAAAAATCATCGGACCCGAATAATCCTACACTGTAAACGTCAGCACAATATTTTCTTGCCGGAAAGACTGTGACACGTTGTCTTCACTGTTCCGGCATGTCGACTTCGAGCAGCGTGAGGCTGCGTCTTTTACGTCGGTAAACGTAGTCTGCATATCGCATGCCGACTATGCCTCTCGCCACTCAAATGAGGTTAATTTTGCGTTTTGCGGTGTGGTATGGCAACAGTGACAGAAGTAACGATGTTACAACGCGACCATACTCTGAACTGAATGCAGCAATGGAGTGCAGTAAGCTTTGCTCACATGAATCGCACGGCAACGAAAAGCGACGTGATAACGTAGTGTGACGCTAATTGGATATGAACGTCAAGTGAATCGGTCGCAAACGCGCTCTTAAACGTAAACCTTACCTCATTGGTTGGGTATCAATCAGACGTGCATGGGTCCTGACAGGGACGGATCCAGCGAGTCCGTTTGGGGGGTTCAAACCAGAGTTTCCCTGGTCTAGATGGTAGTTCAGGAGTCGTTGACCGGGGGCGGGGTGGAAGACGCTGGCCATAGGTTGGATTCGGAGTTATAGCAACTTCAAGCTCTGGTTGAGTAGAAATATCATGCCTTTTAGGGAGGGGGGACCATAACCGAGATACTACCGCTTCCCCCTGGATCCGCTGGTGGATCCTGATAGAATGCAGGCCCTTTTGCAGGCCCAGGACCCTTTTTGTACTGAACCCTTTGTTGGCGTGGGTGTGCCGCACTTACGTCTCGGAAAGGCGTTGTTCCGCCGTAGCAAAATGGTGCCTATGCGACGCAACAAATGCAACTTAGAATCAGGCTAAATTAACTTAGAATCGTGTTAGACTGACTTAGAACGTAGCCAATTTTGAGTCGGACGCAAAACGAGGATAGCCTGCATCCCATCGGGATCATGGCGCACTATATCTGGACTATAAAAGTGCGGCAAATGACATGGGAATAAATGTGACTGGTCGTCAGTTAGTTAACGTTAACTAGCTGTCAGTATATCAAAATCGTCACAGATTTATCTTTATTTTGTTGCTGCTGTATTTCCGAACTTAACTATCCAACATCGATTGAAACGTTGGAAACGGCAGAGCGCGTGGGACCTGTGTGGATAGGTAACACAGTAACCCCCGCGCATTTCGGAAATTCAGCATTTTAGCCTTCCATAGTACAGGCCAAACTGGATTTGAGTTGGGTTTCGCCCCGAAGAACCTCAAAGCGGTTCACCGCTTCTCCACGTTTACAACCGACTTCTCAACTTCTGCGAAATTCAATATCATGGTTAAGCATGTTGCGGGGATAAGGTGTTAACAAAAGCATAGCTCTTTGGCGAAAAATGAAGCTGCGGGCCATGCAGTAACTTGTAAAACTGAGTTAATTAAAGCAGTTAAAACATTTGAGTTTACCTTGTAAATCACCCATTTTTAATTTCACGGTTGATTGCTTGCTAACTGAGATAATACTAAATTATCCTCCATCCTAATTCTACTAAAACAGGCTAGTAGAAGCTGACCAAACGAAATCAGTAGTCCAGCGATACCACTGTTAAGCTATGCGAGATTTAAAAGGGCTATAAATAATGAAATTTTTCGTTTCGTTTTTCTAAACTAGCGTCACAGAAACTGAATGTGCAAATTTTCTTTAGTCTCAATGGGAACGTCACCGAAAACGTGGATGCCAACAAGCTGCCAGTTGCCTGAAGTGCAACGCCAGCTAGCTCCTGCTGGTTTCCATCCGACCGGCTTGTGTTTACCTCTAGGGTGGTGCATCATCGGTCAAAAGGTCTGCGTTGAATTCAGAAGGCTTACCGCAAAATTGAATACGAAGATGCCTGCCAGTAACTCTGCTGCTACTGCGAAAAAGTTCAGCAATGAAGAGGAACTCCTCCTTCAGGACTTCAGCCGCAATGTATCAACGAAGTCATCAGCTCTCTTCTATGGCAACGCATTTATTGTCTCAGCCATCCCAATTTGTAAGTCGTTTTTATTGTCTTTTGTTTCAGTTTCAGTTAGGTTGCTGTGGAATGTCCCAATGTTTCTGGCTGCATATTTGGAAGGGAGGGATGCATTTAAATGCGCCTTACTGGTACACTGCTAAAAGTAGCTATATTCTTATTAACATTCATTGGAATGGTAATTGGTGCATTCACTGTTTGGTGTGTTCATCATTTATGTTGTGTTGGTTTTACACTGTTTTATGATGTAAATAAGAGAATTGTGTAATAAGCAGGGGCACATGTACTCTGTTGGGCATTGTCTGGTTGGTTTCACTAGGGATGCAGCTCATTGTCAGTGGCATCTTTGGTACTATTTCAGTACCAATAATTCCCAAACTTAGCATTGGGTCTTGGTAACAGAAAGAATGGGCTTCAAAGTGGCATTGAAATTGTTCATAATTGTCCAAATTCAAACCCTCTACTATTGCAGCTCATTGAACCCCAGGCATGATTTCAAAAATGCAGAGTAGTAAGCTAATGGAAGTAGCATTTTCCCCTCTTTAAAATCCATTATTTCTTCCAGAGGTGCATGTGAAGAGAGAGTTCATAACTGGACATATACATTGATCGCAAACAATAATTGGATTACTGGAGGTGTGTCCCATTGATTTTCATAAACAGTGAATGAAATTGATAGTGCCTGCACCAGTGGCATTTAGTAGTACCTAAAATTTCACCTGTTTATATATTGCAGTTTAGGGGTATCCAGAAAAATGGGGACCAGAGACATTTGCTCTCTGGCTAATGTGAAGTTCTCCCAGAAATAGCAAAGCCATGGCCACCTGCCCCACTGCCATTTCTATTGCTGTGAAATACTGTAATTTACCAAATGCTGAGGACTGAAAATTGTAAAATAGGATAAAATTGAACTGGTATGAAATAATGTTTGTTTTGGCATAATAACTCATAATAGTAATGCAGCTATACCAGTGGTAGTAATGCTCATATCCATATTGCATCTCTCCTACTATACTCTTATCTAAACCTTGCTAAATTTTTTTATGGCTATTTTGCCATAGTGTAAAACATCTCCTTTCTTTCTCATTTTCATCCCTAAAGGTGTTATGGCATGTGACAGAGAAGTATGTGAAATTTCATTTCTACCATGCAACATTTAGTAGGAGATAATTTCCAACCTAAGTAGTTTATAGTCCTTGCTTTATTGAGTCAATTGCACATTGAGATACTAGGGACTAAAGAAAAGGGATGTGTAAAATGGGCAACATTGCAGTGAATTGTCTGAAGCTAGTCATCTGAAGCTACTTGTCTGAAACTTGCAGTTAAGTGTCTGAAGCTACTTGTCATTTCATCTGCTTTAAATGTCCATGGCCAACTTAATGTATAGCATGTCATGTTCGTTAGAAATTAAATGATTTGTTAGAAATATGATGCATAAAAGCGATTTAAATGGAGCTCGGGCATGCATTAATGACATGCTGTGCATTCTTGGACCTGATGGTAGATCCTAATGCTGTTTCTGGAGCATTTGTGAAAGTTTTGTACCATCAGGATTTTATTCTAGCAAGCTGTAAATTCAACAATTTCCTGTCTCAGGGCTGTACTGGAGGATTCATATGATGGAGCTGTACTCCTCCATTCCCATCTTCTTCATTGTCACTCTGGCATCTACCTACCTGGTTGCCATGGCCTACAAGAACACCAAGTTTGTTCTGAAACACAAGGTATGTTAATTTATATGGTCTGTCTTTGGTCTTGATTGTCATACTGGCAAACTGGAAACAACAGTTATGGGCAGTATGCCTGAATTGTTGTCATTCGGTCTGATATTGTAAGCCAGAAATAATAATATGTCCTTTTTAATGAAACTGAATAGGATTAGCCATTATTATACATGGAATTTCACATTTTTGGAATGGGACTTTGAATTCAATATTGCTTGTGTATATGCATGTGACATCTGAGCTACCATGATCAGTAGCTCAGTTGGTAGAGCATTGGTCTCCCTGTCCTGGCAAGACTGGTTCAAGTTGCTGGCATTTGATATTTGGCCCATGGGTCAGCTGGCAGCTGGCCAACATAAGGTCAAGCTGACTACCACATGACCATGTCTTACCCTTGGTGGCACATTAAACTTTTGCCACAAAATCAGCCATTACCAGGAATTGTGCCATTGGGTGTAGGGGTCAGAGTCTGTGCAATAGGCTCTGCTTGGTGCAGGCTCCAATCCCTAGCAGTATGTTGTAAATGTTGACCTAATATTGAATCCTAACAGTACCCCTGGATGAAACACAGAAGGAGTTGAGGTAATGATGGTATAAGAATGCATTCTAGAATAAGATTATCACATTTTTATGTCTACCCTTTCCTTGATCAAGATTGCTGTCAAGCGTGAGGAGGCTGTGACCAAAGAGATGCAGAAGAAGCTTGCAGAAGACAAGAAGATGAGCAAGAAAGAAAAGGATGAGAGGTGATCATACAGTTACAACAGTGTTCATTGTATGCTGTAGACAATTTGGTTTTTTTGCCTGCTCTAGTAGATATTACTTAAGCTGTGTGAGATGTTTTGTTTATGTCCAGTATGTTCACCACATTTTTTATTGATGATCAAATTGAGTTATTCCCATTGTTTACTTTTGAGAAGTTCATTGTGAATATTCTAAACTTTGTGAAATAGTGCTGCAGTAGGGTTGCTTTTAATTGTCATTTGCTTATTGTTAAAGATTGTAGGTTGTGACAAGGACAGTGTGTATTTGAAGAACAGTGTCGTTAAAATTGTTCAGCTTTGTCTCATTTCTATCAGACTGTTCATGCCATTATTGATATTGTGACAGCTGTGTTGTACTCTTGCTATCTGAACACACAAACCACCATACCTCATTGACAACGACTACGGCGGCCTTGCAGGACGCTGTGGAAGAAGAACGAGGTGGCCGACTACGAGGCCACCACGTTCTCCATCTTCTACAACAACGCCCTGTTCCTGGCGATCGTCATCGTGGCCAGCTTCTACGTGCTGCGTTCGTTCGCGCCCACCTTCAACTACGTGCTGTCGATGGGCGCCGGCGCCGGCCTGCTGGCCCTCCTCTCCACGGGCACCAAGTAGCTGCCGACGGGCCGCCCCTGCTGCCACCTGTTGGCAGATGGTGCAGACGATTTGTGCGGACTGGTGCGTTGCGAGCCGCGTGGCTGGACGATGTTACTCGGGAGAGCTGGCGGTGTATGATGTTCGTGGACACTGCTGTTGATGCTTTTGTTCGTCTTTTCCGGGACCGTGGGGTTATTGTAATAAATTTTATTTAATGAGGTTTTGTTTAGAACAGCTTGCATATATGCTGCCCACGGGTGACCTAGTCAGGCCTCATTTTCGAGCAGAAGGACTGTTTAGAAGGTATGGTCGACTTCTGCTGGGATCCATGGTTAGTTTACACGTTTGCGCCATCGCTTAGAACGAGAAATTTGTTACATTTTCGTTGACCTCTAGAACAGACTCGCAACAGATTTACGTTTTGCTATTAATCGACACTTGGTGCGTGGGTGATGTTTCATTGATGTAAGAGCAAACATTATAATACTTATTCGGGTGCGTGACAGGCGTCGTTCCTAGCTCTATGGTAAAGAGTTCGGCTCAGATCCGATGTTTCGCAGTTAACGAGCTCGATTTAGAAGTAACGTTTGTCGTCGCTAGGCGGCGCGCTCATTGTAGTATATTACAAGCTCTTCTGCATCGGAGCCTGATCTCAACGCCGTCCATCACAAGAGTTCAAAAAATCCCTGCTCCGCGATCCACGCAGAAGTTTTTCGTGGTTTGCAATGGGTCCCTGACTTTTCCGGCAGCGGCTGATGACGTGAGCAGGCAGACGGCGCAGACCCTGCCCCCATAGTTTCTCAGGACAGACACCAAGCCCCGGGAGTGCCAAAACAGGAAAAGACCCGGGGTCTGAAATCTCCGTCGTTTTGGGACCCTGCCGTTCAGCTCCCGGTCTCAGCAAATGCAAGGCAAACGGGACCGGACAACAAGGTTGTAGAGTGGATTGGACGTTGGCTTTGGCTGGAAATCCATCCTGACTCGAGTCTTTCCCACCAGGTGTGTCACCAGAGACCTTTTGGCGCCTTTCAGCCACGGCTTCCTAGTGCGAATCTCGGCTGTTCATGACGTGCAGAGATTTCAAAACATGTCTATGGTGTCCGCAGCCATTCTCGTCCGTCATAGCATTAATCATAGGCTCGTGCAGACTGATGTCCGAGACCTCCAGTCAGAAGGTTTTCGTTTTGTTTTTGATAACATGTAAGTACGTCGTCTTCTCCCTTGAGCAGGATGATCTGTCCGACGTGAAATACTTCATCGCCAGATCATATGAACTCAACCGGATCCTTGATACGGCTGTCTCTTCTGCACTTAAAAACGTGACCAGAGATCCCGTGTTTGCAATCATTAACTCTTAGGACAACGTGTGCGCCGTTTAGTACCCGTAAGCCATCGTCGTCTTATGCACAATGCAGGTCGTTCATCCACTTGTGACTTGTGACACGCGTTTCTGCCTTGGCCTCCTGCCTCCACCTTCCTTACATTACGTCGCTGCCGGGTGGTGTCGAGTAGCGGCGCGTGATGTGCCCGAACTGTCCATAGCGGGAACGCCTGACGTTGAACTATTTCTGCCGTCATCTTGCGGATGAGGCGTCTGCTGCCTCGGCTTCTGCTTGGAGATTCCAGTTTCCAGGTAGCCGACGGACTGCATACGATGCGCGGAAGCTGATCGTCAAGCCGTCTCTTTGTTCCGACGCCCGCGCACTGCTCACGGTTCCAGCAGGACTGTCACGGCCTCCCTCGTCCACCGCTCTCTGCGGCAACCCTTACAGCGGACCCAGGCTGCCTGCGATGGCGTGTTCTCGGAGCTGTCGGCTGACCTGGTCGGCGGTGAACTGGCACTGACCAGACACCCGCAGCCTAATCTCAGGAAAGTCTCTAACCATTCCCCGTCCTGCGCGACCACTTGAGACTGAAGCTGTTTAGCAATGGCGCCCGTAAGTGTGGAATATGCCGACAACGTCGCATGCAGACACTGTATAGATGCCTTCATTTAATTCCAATGCTAGTGGCCTCCATAGCGAATGTCACAGACCTGATGCACATTTAAACTTACTGCTTGTGCAACAGTTAGGTGGGGCCTCCTCAAAATTCATGGGGATACAAGCAGGGACGTAGCCAAGAGGGGCCATGGGGACCATGCCTGCCCCCTGAGCCAAGCGATCTACACCAGATACATGGCGATTTCGCATGAATACGTAATAGTGATCATATATGTGTTGCAAAAGCAAACATCATGTGTTTTCCGGTGCATTAGGTATGAGGTAAATTGCCTAAGATTGCTGCCTTTCTTGTAAATTTCGTTATATGCCTCTGGCACATGACAAGATTTCACATTTGTCCCCCCTCACCCTGGGGGAAATCCTCGCTACGTGCCTGGATGCAAGTGCCATTTTGAACTCCATGCCGTCTATGCAGCGCCACGGGCGTAATGTCAACCTATTCGACAATATGGGGATGCACGTGCTTTCCCCTGTCCGACGATAGTCCCACGCAAGGTAACAGCATAGGTCTCCTATTGTCGGCCTTGTTGACATCCATATGGCGTCCATGAAGATTTCATGGACATGGACTTTCACTGTGGATCCGTAGGCAAGGCGGGAGACATAATTTGTTCCCGCGTGCTACTTGTGTTGATCGCCACCCGCCAGGACGTCACGGACACGACGGAGAAACTGAAGTCGCTGTGCTTCTCGGCAAGTGGCGAGCGCACGACAACGACTGGCGACCGACGACGTCGCCTGCAAAGCAAGAGGAAACCGGACGAACAAGAGTTTGACCCTTCTCAGTAACATCCGCTCCCCGCGCGGGCGCAGGCGGCACGAATTAGATCTTCGAGTAGACGTCGGCCGGCAACAGATGCCGGCGCCGGCCAGAGGACGACCGTGACACGTTTACGACATGCAGAGTGCTCGGCCGGGGATTAAGCAGACGCGCCCGGCGTTGGACCAGCGCGTTCCCGCTGGAGCGCGCCTGACCGTCTACAGATCCACCGATCCGTCATGTTCGAACTTCGACGGTTAGTATTGGGGACAAATCCTGCCGTCGTGATCCACCGCGCACGAGTCGTCACGCCCCGTGTTATTTTGCTTGGCTAGCTGGCGGCGATGACGGCTCGCCTACGTGCCGCTGGCAACCATCGGACAGATCGGGTCGGGTTGATATCCGAGGTTAAATCGGCGAATAGATGCGGGCGTGTTAAGATGTGGCGGAGTTCGCCTGCAAGAGCATTGCCTGTTTCTATCGCAGGCTGTGGGGCGATTGAATTTTTAAGACATTTCTCCCCTTGCAACGTCGCCTCATAGTGTGCTGCTGAATTCAGAAGATGCACCATCAGTATATGGAATATGTTGATGGTGCAAACTGAAACTGCCCTTTTGAAGAGCAACGTTTTATCCCATGAACGTGGAATGAACAAGCATTAAGCAACGACGCATCCCATGCAACGCATCAATGCAATGAACATGAACGTTCTGAAAGGTGCCAGACAGGAGAGGCGTTCTCTTAACTTTTACGGAATTTAACATTGCTCTAATAACGTCACACGGCAGGAAAGTATTTAGAAACCTCCACATTGGCCAATGTCAGTTTCTTTTCCCGCCGATAACGACATTTAATTTTGGTTTGTGTTTTCAAAGAAACCGCCTTATAAGTGATTCTGTTTTGCTACGGTTTGATAGGAAATTGTTTAAAAGGGTATGAAAATGATAAAAAAAACAAGTCATACACTAACGCTTTATGAAACCAATGATGAGTTAATTCGTAGCCCCATTTCCTTATGACCAAAATTCCTCATAGCGCTTTCCAGAGCGGCGTTTGCGGCGGTTATGGCACGGAAGTCGGGAGCGGCGCCGTGCGACACTACCGGCGGTTGGGTGCGCAGCGTGCGTTGGTCGTGTAGACCGATATCTGCCGTTGGGGAATTGGCCACAAGCACACGCCCGCGGACGATTAGAGTACTTGCCAGTGACTTGCCGGGGACTCATTCGTTTTGGAACATTCCACTTTCAAGGGAATCTCGCCCGCAACGATTCGCCTAGTCGCCTCACGCAGTACATCCAGATCATAATACGTTAGTTGGGTTTCACATATCTCTCAGGATGATATCGGAGTCAGCAGGACAGCTTATTCAGATTCTAGAGAAGACCGTGTCACCTGGTAAGTAATGATTGATTTCAGTCGTTCACAAGAAATTGATTGTCAAAAACACAATATGCTTTTATAGCCATGGATGTTAAGTTCTATGAACCTTTGACTACACCTCTCATGTTTCAGAATGAAATTTAGAGATTTTTATATTCTTATTAGCTTCATTAGTAGACTTTTTTGTGAGAGTGATATAATTTGGTTTTGTGTGTAAATGATAGGATTTTGTGTTGTCATGAGCACTTTTACACAAAAAATTGTGGGATTTTGTTTTGCTGTCCAGACTGCAAACTGGCAGATTTTGGCAAGATTGCAGTGATGCAGCACTCATTGTTGCTGCTCATTATGCACTTGGTTTGGTTTCTGTGGCATAGTTTGGTGCCCTGGTGCTGTGATGTTTGTCACAATCTTCACTACCATGGCTAGAATCCGAGTTTCTAGAAAGATTGGCGAAAGCATTATTACTGGAAATGCTCTTGACACTGGAATTTGAGGTTCAAGTTCTTTGATTCCTTTGGAATTATTTTCCTTCACAGCTTGATGACATCTTTGTAGTAATAGTATGAGTTATCATTGTCAGTTAAATTATATTTCTGCACAGTTAAGCTACACTGTTATAGATATAATACAAGCTCCTGAGGTTACTGAAATAATTTCTTGGATTCTTACTGTTGCTTTGTTTACTAGGTAAGGGATTGTTTGGAAGAAGTCCATGCTCAAAAGATTGTATAGGGTAAAAGATGGTTTGGCAAAATATTTTGTGAAAGATCCTTTAGCATGAGGTAATGGCATGACATGAGGTAATGGCCTGAGCTGTGTTCATGAGGTAATACCTAACCTAAAGTAACCAGACTTAACTAAATCCAACTTACAGCAACCAGTTACTTTGTTTGTGGCAAATCAATTACAATATGCACAGCAAACCTATTACTCTGCTTACAGTAAGTTGGCTACTACACCTTCAGAAAACAGATTGATAAACTTATGGCAAGCTGGTAACTATGACAAGCTGATAAGTATACATACAGTGAACCAATTATGGTGCATACAGAAAACTGCTTACCACTCCTACAATAAGCCAACTTTTGTACAATCTTCACCCTGCATGATCTTTATCCCATATGATCTTTTGCCATGGTATCTTTTGCTTGCAACCTTTTGCCATACCATATTTTAACCTGTTACCCAACATTGATGTCATAAAACCAGAGAAAAATAGTTCCAGTAGACCCACAAAATTTTTACTTTGATTTCTGTGGTGCCATGGTCATTCCCAGCATTTGTGTTTGCACCATAGGGTCTTCCCAGAAACCTTGGATTTTAGTACAGGTGGTGCACTTAATAAAGATTACTGCACATACCAGGAGGAATATACACTGGAAAAGAGCAGTATTGCTTGCAAAAGGCACTTGCAACCATGATGCATGTTACTCATTGTCAAGATTCTGGCCTTCTCAGAGTCTTATTTTTTCACAGTTTGTAGTCTGAATATGCACATTTTTTTTATGGTGGCTTATAAATGTTATGATAACTGAGATGTTAACAATTTTTTTGGTGGGGTGCTAACTGTTTATCTAAACAGATGGGTGCCACAATGTTTGTCTTTGACTAAGTCTGTTTTCCACATGAAGTAGGTATAATATATTCATCATGAAGATTGCTATAAATTTGAGTAATCTTCCTACTCCATCAGCTTGCTTAACCATAAAATCAGTTTAAGGAAGATTTATATGCACTGACAATTAAGATATTAGCCACACAGCAGTGTGAGATGACAATTCATTGTTGGGAGCATTGGTCCTTCACTTTTACTCAGGACATTTCTGGCCTTGTGTAGGACATTTTGACATTTTTTGTATCTGCCATCCTTCATGCATTCAATGTCATTTATGATAATGTGTCATTTTTTATTGGCAGTCAATGTAAGACTGTATAACATGCAGTATTTTGTATCATCTACATTTATTGCTTTAGGATGCAAAGTTTCCTGGTGCATTGCACCAGGAAGTGCCATAATTAAAGTATTTTGATGTTTTTAATCATGAAGTTGATGAGACAACGTATGACATGTACAGACAATGTACAGGCATTTGGCCTGCATATCAGAATTCCTGTAAGGCTAGCATAATTTTACAACATGTAAAAATGTTGTGCAAGACAGTGTAAGAGGAAGGAGAAGTCCTTGTGGTCTGAAGACTGAATAGAAAGATATGCTTTCATTGAACATGGACATATCAGATTGTGAACATGTAGTATTAGTTTTCTTTTCTCCTGAACATTGGGTGTCCTCATTTGTATCATGGAAATATTTGTGTTCTCTGTATACATCACGACTTCTATTATTGTCACTGATAAAGTCATTGCATTAGTGGGTGTTTCTGCAAGTGGGCTTGTGGAATGAACTACACTTGATGCCATGTATGCCATGTGACTATAATGTTGATGAATGGGCACCTGAAGGCCCCAAAATAACCTTGTGTAACCTAGTGTTATGTCAGGTAGCCAGTGTATACTGTAGGTTAAATGAGTAAACTGATGTCCTGCCATGTGTGTAATGACCAGATTAAGTGTTTTGTTGGGGCTGTGTTTCTTAGCTGAGGCTAATTTACTACCTCAGTAGAAAGCATGTTCTTGTTTGTTACTTTTTTGCCACATGGTTTTATACATTGCTTGCCTTAATTGGTATTACACTCATAACAAACATAGAACAACTGTTATTCAGATAATTGAGTGTGCATATTTCATGTTAGATATTTAACATATCAAAGCAGCTATAGGATTGTTTGTACTGAAGTCTAAGTACTGTAGTTTATTTTAGCACAGCTCATCATTGGATTCCAGTGCAGTCTACCAAAACTCCATTGCTGCTGTAATGGTATGCAAAGTATTAAGTGTTGGCCATTTGAAGTTTCTGATTAATCTTACTGTCTCCAGTGCCACTAAAGATATTTCGTTATGGTGTTCCATTCTCTTACTGTAATAGGACCTTTCCTATTAAAATGTCCTTGAAACCTCTTGAAATGTCATTCTCAACATTCATGAACTGCTGTGCTCTGTTGTCTGTTGTGTCACCATAATGAGTCTTTCATAAATTTTATAACCTCTTTTGTATTTTGTGTCCTGCCTGTAAGCATGACACTGGTGGTAAATCCCCTTGGATGTCCATTACACAATTTATGGACTGTCTGGAAATGGATAGAGACCTATGCTGTATACTGTCCATGACCCTGCCACCTGTTTGGGCAGGAGTTTTAAACCACCAATTTAGTTCAACACTTTGCTGTCAAATCTGCAATAAATGGTCCTACTTTGATGTGTAATGCATCAATGTGATGAGGTATGACTTAACCAAGTGGCTTGCCCAGCATTAGACCCTGTGTCTGTAAATCTTTGCAGAATGTGTTGTAGAGCTATCAACTTATGTGTTCCACCATTAGTTTATTTCCATCACTGCTGACTGATGACTAGATCAGTTTATTCATTGTCGTATAGTGGTCCCAAGTTTCCAGTTCATGAAGCTTTGATTTTGTGACTCAGTTAAAGCTTTGACGTTGTTTCATACATATGAATTGAGAGAAGGTTATGGAATAAAATTACTATTGCTGAAGCATAGGACACTTCATTTTAGAGCAGTCACCACTCACCAATGTTTTTGCTCTATAAGATTCGTCTGAATAGGATGTCTTGGGTACTGGCAGTGTGATTGTCATGGAGCTAAATCATTGTTTGTTTTTGTGGGAAGGAGTATTGTATATCATGCGCACCTGTCACGTTGAAGACCTGAAACAGTATGAAGCTGTTCATGTCTTGTGGTTTATGGAATATGTGCCTCTTTTCCAGATAAAGCAGAACTAGAAAGAGCCCAACAATTCCTGGAACAGGCAGCACAGCAAAACTTCGTATGTTCCACTCATGGCTGATATATTCTTTTCCATCATCATTCAGTGCAACAAAGTAGCTGTCATTCGCGAGAAATCCCATCTTGGCTCGCATGGGTGTCGGTGTTTTTTGCAGTAATAAGCAATTACATTCAAAACTCCATCCCATCAGAGTATATGTTAGTGGATATTTGGACAGTCCTTCATCTATTTGTTGCCTGCATTGTAACAGTTCAACAGATTTGATCAGATTACTGTGGTCTTTCAACGACATCTGGTGCTCACCAACCGTGCGTGTCCACAGCCGGAGTACGTGAAAGCCCTCTCGGACATCCTGTACCATGGCGCCAACAGCCCTGTGGCGAGACTGGCAGCGGGCCTGCAGCTCAAAAACACCCTCACATCGAAAGATGCGACCGTCAGGCAAATGCACCAGCAGCGCTGGCTGGACTTTCCGCAGGACGTCAAAGAACACGTGAAACGAAATGTGAGGAGCCGTCCTAAAGATGTGAAACATGTACCTCCTTTGCACCTGTTTATACTTGAGAGCTTTACTTGTCATGCCTGGCATGTGATAGATGTACTAGACTCTGACTTGATGCACTAATGTTTGGTACGTGGCATGTTCACTGACAACCTGGTGATGAAACAGTGGCGTTTTCCGGACACGTGAATGGCAGCTGACTCGGCGCCCGTGCTGACGGCAGATTTTGGCGGCGCTCGGCACCGAGAACAACCGGCCCAGCTCGGCGGCCCAGTGCGTGGCGTACATCGCCATCGTGGAGCTGCCGCAGGGCCAGTGGACCGACCTCATCAGCGTGCTGGTCAACAACGTCATCGGTCCGGGCTCCACCGAGATCGTGCGCGAGGCCTCGCTGGAGGCCATCGGCTACATCTGCCAGGTGGGCCGCCGCCGCCGGCCGCCGGGCGCTGACGGACTTTATATTGGTGTGGTCTGCGTGATTTGGCGCCTAGTACTTGGCTTAGTAATTAGTACTTGGCAGGATTAGGTAGTAGTCTGTAGGTTGTTTAGCTTGTTTATGCTGTATGTAGTTCGTTTGGTTTGTTTATGCCCCTGTGTTGATTTGCTTTTGGGCGTAAAAACATTGGCATTCATGTCTCGAATACTGTGGCCATCTTATAGACGTAACAACAATTGCCAAACTGTGAGAAATTTTCCTTGTTATGTGACGTGCTGAAGCGCATCTCACGGCTGGACGTGTTGCAGGACATCGAGGCGGAGGTGCTCGCGTCGCGCAGTAACGAGATCCTGACGGCCATCATCCACGGCATGAAGCGGGACGAGCCGAGCTCGCACGTGCGGCTGGCGGCCACCAACGCGCTGCTCAACTCGCTCGAGTTCACCAAGTCCAACTTCGAGAAGGACGTACGTGCCTGCCGCCGGCTGCCGGCGGTGGTCGCTGGGTGGACCGCGAGTGCCGCCATGTGCGCGTGATGCGGCTGTGAGGGTCGAGAAGGGCAACTTGTCTCTGGGTAGAGACGAGGACGGTTGCCGCTCGAAAGCCCAGAAGGCTTGGAGTGGGGTTGGCTGTTGCTCGGCCTTTGGTACCAAAGCATAGAAATGTCTGGGTGGTTTTGTAGTCGAAATAACTGTATGAAAATGAAAAATATCACAAAGCTGAAGCAATATTGAGGAAAAGTTGCCTTCAGCTGTAACATTTAAGCCTATGCTGTTTATGTTTTGCTGTATGCGTCTGTGGTTCTCAGTCCGGTGTCAATGTCACGGTGACGGAAGATGTTGACCAGGGTTGATGGGCCTCCTGCGGAGCCGAGTCCTACATCACGCTGACGTCGACTGTCTGCGCCTCTCGCCAGGCCGAGCGTCACTACATCATGGAGGTGACGTGCGAGGCCACCCAGTCGTCGGACACGCAGATCAGAGTGGCCGCGCTTCAGTGTCTAGTCAAAATCATGACGCACTACTACCAGTACATGGAGACCTACATGGGCCCAGCTCTCTTCGCTGTGAGTATCTCCGACGCGTTTGAGCCGCTTGGGACGTCATATTTCCCTCCTGACGCTCGCTGTTCCGAAATTGGTTTTGACAGCTTTAGCAGTTTATCAGCATTAATTGTCAGTGTTGGCGCTTTTTGGAATCGTGCCCTTTCTTCCCATTTTTATATCCTACCACTGCTGCATTCAGCCAGACGTCAGTTGTGGGCAGTGACCGTTCGTCGCGACCTCTGCACTTTTGTACAGGTAATATGTGATGGGTGTTCTTGTCGCACCCATAGCAGAGACTCACCACTAGCGCTTGACCTCCGCCCGGACGCACCGAACACCAAACGATATCAGCCGCCCTCCGAGGGGTGGCTGATGTCCGGGCAGCCCGGCTGACGTTGCCCGCCCGTCCAGACCAAGGGTGCCGCCAGCCCGTCCGGTCCCCGCCCGACGTCGGGCCGGGGCTGGGGACTGGGCCTGACACCGGACTATCGCGATGCGCTTCCTGATGGTTCCGTTGTTTCCTCTCGCCGCAGATCACGCTGGAGGCCATGAAGTCGGATGTGGACGAGGTGGCGCTGCAAGGCATCGAGTTTTGGTCGTCGGTCTGCGATGAGGAGGTGGACCTGGACATCGAGGCGCAGGAGGCGGCCGACCTGGGCCGCCCGCCCGAACAGACGAGCCGGTTCTACGCCAAGGGCGCGCTCCAGTACCTCACGCCGGTGCTCATGGAGAGGCTCACCAAACAGGTGCGTCGGCAGCCGCCGCGTGCGGGATTCCAATACGGCTGCCAGTGCTCATTTGTTGAATAAGTATGTACAGGTGCGTCGGCAGCCGCCGCGTGCGGGATTCCAATACGGCTGCCAGTGCTCATTTGTTGAATAAGTATGTTGAAAAATTGAGTTGTTTTTTTATCAGTATGTGCGTCGTAGAACATCATGTTGTTCTCTCTCTCGAGTGTCTTCATTCTGTTTGCTTATTTTGCACCACAATCAGTATTTTATCAGGGTTGTGTGTACTTGTTGGCCCCATGGTGCGTAGCGGTAGCCTTGGGTTGCGTTACTTCCTTGTGTTAACGGAACCTGTCACGCTGAGTATTTCCAGCGTATTTAGGTTGCCAAGCGCTCACTCGCCGCTGGCGGAGCCGGGCGGAGCTTCGGTCGGAGGACACATGCTGAGCTTGCTGCTGCCGCACCCGCAGGAGGACGGCGACGACGAGGAGGACTGGAACCCGTCGAAGGCGGCCGGCGTCTCGCTGATGCTGCTGGCCTCCTGCGTGGAGGACGACATCGTGCCGCACGTGCTGCCGTTCGTCACGCAGCACATCGAGTCGCCCGACTGGAAGTTCCGCGACGGCGCGTTGATGGCCTTTCGGTGAGCTCGCCGGCTTCGTCGGTTCCGACGGCCTGACGTCCGACCGACGATCCTCAGGCCCCACGTCCCCGCCGGAGACGGGGCCTGAGGCTGGTCGGACGGTATCCTGCTCAGTCTTGTTTCGGGACTTTATGTTAAGTTTTGACTGCAGCTTGAGTGGATTTCACCTGTCAGAATGGCCTGTTTTCGAAGTTCATTGTATTGACTGGAGTCAGGTCTGATATGGCGTTGGCAGAGGTGCGTTTCGTTGCAGCTCACAGGGATGTCTGTTTACGATAGGCTCGATACTGGAGGGGCCGGACGCCACCAAGCTGAAGCCGCTGGTGGAGCAGGTGATGCCGATCCTGATGCAGCTGATGAAGGATCCGGTGGTGGCCGTCAAGGTAGGTGTCCAGGTCGAATGGGTGTGGTGTTGAGACTGAATGCCTTTGTTTTTTCACACCTTAGAAGTGCTCCTTGGCCGACAAGAATGGCCACACCATGTGAAAAATTGATGTTTGGGCCCGGAATCTGCGCTCAGACTGCAATTTCCCTGTCGTCGCGCTGGCCCGCGGGCAGCCCCGATCTCACCCCCGACGCCCCGTCACGCCCCGTGACACCCCGACACGCCCCGTGACGGCCGCCCGGCCCCGGCAGGACACGGCGGCGTGGACGATCGGGCGCGTCTGCGAGCTGATCCCGGACGCGGCGCTGAACGAGGCCCACCTGCCGGCGCTGCTCGAGACGCTGGTGGCCGGCCTGCAGGCCGAGCCGCGCGTCGCCACCAACGTGTGCTGGGCCATCTCGGCCCTGTCGGAGCGCGCCTACGAGTCGGCGCAGGGCGTCGGCGACGACGACGGCACCGACCCGGAGACGTACTGCCTGTCCAAGTACTTCGAGGCGCTGGTGGAGCGCCTGCTGGAGACGACGGGACGTCCGGACGGCAACCAGGTGAGGCTGCCGCCGCCCGATGAGGGGGATTGCAGGGATGTCGCTGATTGGTTGGCGCGGCGCATTGTCGCGCTTGGATGGTGGGTAAAAATCTGGCCTTGTTCTGGGCAGAAAGATTCCAGTGGGGAGGACTTGTGTAGGCAGGCGTCTTGAGTCCGAGACAATCCTTGCTTGGGTTGTCCTTTAAAGTCCTGTAAGAAAACGCTGTCGTGTTTCGATAAATTACATGATGCGTTGCTGATCGTTTTTCGATTGTCCACGCAGTCGTATTGTCTTACCACTGAATGCATAAACTCGCGGCCTTTGATAATCAGTCGCAATTCCATTTGCACACCGCGTAAACAGCACCTGGTGGGAACGTCATCACTGTTTGGCGAACGTCAGGCGGGGATAGAACCGGTAGCCGCAACGCGTCACGGTGGCGTCACGTCGCCGCGCCAGACCCGGCGGCGGACCCGCGTGTGCTCTGACCCTGTCCGCGACCTCACCGACAGAGTAACCTGCGCAGCTCCGCTTACGAGGCACTGATGGAGATGATGAAGAACTCGCCCAAGGACTGCTACGCCACCGTGCAGAAGACGGTGGTGGTGATCCTGGGCCGGCTGCAGCACGTGCTGAACATGGAGAACCACATTCAGAACAACAGGTCGGTGGATTGTGGCCCAGCTGCGGCCATTTCTGTTTCTTTCCGTTTGATGAGAATTGCACTTGGTCCAGTGACATCTTTTGAATGTTTGTCAGGCGCACGCACGTACGTTTGAGTAGCTGACTTGTGAACAGACGTCACCGAGGATGCTCTTGCCTGAGTGGCAGCGCGATGATCATCCATCTTATGTTAACATGTTTCACAATATCTATTGCTGTCCCTGCGTACCGCGACCGTGGGTGTTCTTGTGACTGGGTCACGCCCCGCACGAATCGTGTCTTGCCCGTTTTGGTGTCATGTCTGGCTGTGGTCCGGCCCGTCCGTGCCGGTCTGTGTGTCACGTCTGAGAGTGCGGGCGTCTATCTGAGCTTCCGCTCTTGTGCGGCAGCGACCGGGCGCAGTACAACGACCTGCAGTCGCTGCTGTGCGCCACGCTGAGCAGCGTGCTGCGCAAGGTCACGCCCGAGGACGCGCCGCAGATCTCCGACCAGATCATGACCGCCCTGCTGCAGATGTTCTCGAACCGTGAGTGGCCGGCTGCCGGGGCGCGGCGGACGGCCGAGGCAGGCGGTCGGGCGGGGAAGGCGGTGGGGGATGTGATGGTGTCTGCCCGATTGAGGCGATGAGAAGGGGAATTTCGGGAGTGACCAGAGAAACGATGAGAGAGAAAGTAGTCGAAATAGTGAGGGGAACGGCCCAGTCGAATCTGTTTGTATGGGGAAGTTCAGGTCTCTGGAAGTGTAGGAACTTTAGGTCCGGGCCGCGTGCGAAGATGTTGAGGTTACCTGACACGTTTTGGAGGTTTGTGAACGATCCAGTCGGACCAGGAACCTCCTCAGGCTCCAGATGTGGCTGGGTGGGTAAGATGCATTGCGAGGCCTGCCTGTCTCTTCGAACAGGATGTCACGCTTAGTACTTCATGGCATGGCTGAAAGCGTAACCCCTGACTCGGTCTGGATCCGTCCGCAGCGCGCGTAGGCAGCGTGCAGGAGGACGCCCTGAACGCGGTCTCGACGCTGGCCGAGGTGCTGGGCGAGCAGTTCATCAAGTACCTGGACGCGTTCAAGCCGTACCTGCTGATGGGCCTGCGCAACCACGCCGAGTACCAGGTGTGCTCGGTGGCGGTCGGCCTGGTGGGCGACATCTGCCGGGCGGTGGGCGCCCGCGTGCTGCCCCACTGCGACGACATCATGAACATCCTGCTGGAGAACCTGGGCGTGAGTGGATTGCAGCCGGTGGCGGCTGCGGCCTGGTCTGGCTGGCGTGACTGGCTGGTCGCTTGTCGCGACTTCTGTGATTCTTGTTGGAAATCGGAAAGTGAAACAGGCCTTGTTGCTCTGAAAGGGGCAGTGAAGTAGCGCGTGAAGCGATTTAGATACCAGGCTGTATCACCCAGATATGTCGGTACCGCCAGGGCTAGGGTTAGGGCTCAGGGCTCAGACTGAAATAACGCCAAGTCACAAAGCGTTGAACAGTATAAATAATGCAGATACCTGATTGCGCCGTAGATTGATTTTTAAACTGGTACTCGCCATCACTTGAGGCGTGTTTTTGCGTCTTTGCGTTTTAGCAAGTCTTCAGCCTGGCGACTTCCGCTGCATGTATTTTAACAGGAACACCGAAAGAGCCCGAGAACTGAGCGCCAGTGAGCCTCTCAACTTCCCTACCCTCCATTGTCTGTGAGCGCGCTCTGCGATGGTGTGGTGTCGACCGTGCGCGGCCGCTGTGTGCCGTGCCGCCGCGCGGCCTGTCTCTGAGCCCCCCGGTCGGCGCCCGCAGAACCAGTCTGTGCACCGCTCGGTGAAGCCGCACATCCTGACCGTGTTCGGCGACATCGCGCTGGCCATCGGCGGCGAGTTCAAGAAGTATCTGGACGTGTCGCTGCAGACGCTGATGCAGGCGTCGCAGGCCCAGGTGGACCGGGTGAGTCGGCGCAGGACGCGCGGGGACGACTGGGTCCTCGGCTGGGTCTTCAGACTTCGGGAAGGGGATGTTGTCGGTTGCGGCATGGAATGGTAGTAATTGTGAAGAAATGTTATCACTGCCTTCGTTAAGTGAGCTCAGTGGCGTTCTGGCTGGTGGTTCACATTGGGAACGCCGAGAACGTAGACTGTTGATACGCCGTTGTAATTCCTAGCCCGGCCTAATGATCAGTTATTTCCATTACTGCCCGTTACTGGCCTGTCCGGAGCTCTGGTGGCCGCGCCGTCTGACCGGCCCTCACCGGACGCCGCATCTGACGCCGTCGGCGCCCGCCCTCGCCCGCAGTCCGACTACGAGATGGTCGACTACCTGAACGAACTGCGAGAGACTTGCTTGGACGCCTACTCGGGGATCATCCAGGGCCTGAAGGGTGACGGCAAAGTGGCCAGTCCGGACGTGCTGCTGCTGCAGCCGCACGTCTCGTACATCATCCAGTTCATCTGCGTGGTGGCCAGCGACCAGGAGCGGTCTGACAGCAGTCTGGGCGCCGCCGCCGGCCTGCTCGGGTCAGTGGATTGCCCTCGTCGCCCGCGACGAGCGCTGGAGGGGGCTGAAGGGACTGCGGGACTAGAGCAACCCGCCAGCTGCTGGAGTACCCGACGGGAGTGGAGGAGATGATGATTTACGGGGAACGCGTTGATGACTGACGACAGTTGAGGGATGGTCGATTCTTGCCGCATATAGTAGCTGACTGAAGTCGCCGAAATGGCTAACTTGATGGTTCTGTTTTGTTTGCTGCAGATCGTATTTTTATCGTATCTGTCGTCAGTCTGAGTTGCAGAGAATGGCTGAAGAGGTTCCAGACGGTAGCTAAAGTGTTTCACCGTTTGTACTTATTTCGCTGCAGCCACATGATGGCACTCGACTTTTCACTCGTCTGTTGGGCGCACGGGTTTTCGGGCGCTCCGCCGTGCTTGAAACTCAGTCCGACTTGACCTGACTGACCCTGATGTGACCGGACCCAAAGTGGGTCGGACCAGGCCATGACTGAAGTCTGGCCCGGCCATGACCGGGGTCTGGCCGGCCCTGACCTGACCCGACCCGACCTGACCGCAGTGACCTGCTGTCGGCGTTCGGGAACGCCATCCTGCCGCTGGTGGACAACGAGTCGGTGCAGGAGATGCTGTCGCAGGGGCGCCGCTCCAAGACGGCTCGCACCAAGACGCTGGCCACCTGGGCCTCCAAGGAGCTGCGCAAAATGAAGAGCGCCGCCAGCAGCTGGTGAGTGAGGCCGTGCGGGGCTGGTGGACGGGCGGTGGGACCTCCTGTGCTGGTATCAGTCGCCGGGTGTGGGCTAGCTTGGATCGGAGGGATTTTAGCCCGCAGAATGAAGTGCTGGTTGACTTCAAGCGGCGGGGCGTTAAGGGTTGTTGGTGGGTGGTAGTGTTGGCCGTCGAGTTGGCGCGCTGACTGCTTGTTAGTTGGGAGGGAGGCGCCTTTGTCTCTGTTTCGCTGTTTGTTGTGACTGACAGGAGCTGCCGCGGCGTTAAACCGCCGGAACTCGTAGCAGACGGCCCCGGCCGTGCCGTCGGGGCGTGTTGGCTGTACATATTAACCGAGGCGGGCCGGGACGGCCGGAGCGGGTGCCAGTGTGGCCGGCCGGCCGGTGCCGGCGCGCGCGTGACGTGCCCCTGTGTCCGCTCCCCACAGATGGCCGGGCGCCGCTGCCGGGCCCTGGATACCTAGCACGAGTGGGGCGAGTGGTGTGCGGCGTGAGTGTGAGACACCTGACCCGACAGCCGGTCGCCCGCGGCCGGCGACGACTGACCTGCGGCCGGCGCGTCTGTGATAGTGGTCGGCAGCGCCGCCGGCCGCCGCCGCAGCGCGCGCGTGCGCGCGCCTGCCACAGATGAGGCCCGTGGCCGGAGGCGCGAGAAGCGCCCCTCTTGACGGGGCGACGGGGCGGCGGCCGCCGAGGCGGCGCGCCCCGGACACATGTTGTTGTTTTTGTATTCGTGTGGGCTGCCGTGGAAATTGTTTGTTGCTCGTGCCATCGGCGCGTCCTCATCTGCAGCACCGTGCGCACCCACGCCAGACCGACCGACGCCGGACGCGACCGTGCCACTGAGCGCGCGACACACGGAGCGAGTGAGAGCGCGCCCGAGCGAGAGGCAGAGAATGAGAGTGCGGGCGACTGACTGCGTATGCCGAGTGCGTCGCCGGGCGCGAGGTGGCTCTAATTTCCTCGTTATCTTCGATATTTGTCTTGCTTGGCTGTCTTTTGGGTCGACTTTTCTTCGCTGCTACTGGCCGATACTATGCCCGATCGGTGTGAAACTCTGCGTTCATTTTTTTCCGCGCGCGTACTCTATGCAAGCCAGGACTGGTTCTCTGTGACCGGGTCGAAATCTCGCGTTTAGCATTGTACGGAGGAAAGTTAATAAAAGTTCCTTTCAGTTGGAGAGTGTCTGGATGAATGGTATGCGACCGGAGGTACCCAAATTCAGCGAATGGTCAGCTGAGATGCTGGACAAATTGTAACACCGACACAATAAACTAGTTCTATCCACGAGGAGCCATTTGCGGCGTGGTGCATTTCGCACCTCTGCGGACAAGTGTGGGTGATGTCTGCACTGCGAAGTAAAATGAACGCTGTATGCTGGGGGCATCCCAAGATGTTTAGGACATGAACGGCGGATACCTGCAGGGTGTGCGCGTAAGCTCCCTGGGGAATATGTCCGGAACCTTGGGCCTCATTACTGCGGCATGAGAAAGTGACGGGGTGTTGCAGTCCGTCATGCCTGAATTGGGAGCAGGTAGGTCAATTGCCATCCTGGCACCGGTATGGCAACGCTCATGAATCATGCGCTGTTGGTTAATTGTATGTTTACGCAGGCGGGCGTCATATTCTGTTACGCTGTTCAATTTCTGACGGTGCACGAAGGAATCGCAGTCGACGACGATGGTTGATATTAGCATTTGGGAACATGAAGCCGAGAAGATGTGGTTTCCTGAAGCAAAACACTGTACACCGCGCCTATTTACCTTTCGACCACCGGGCACGGTGCTTCTCTGCGAGTCGACACTGCCGAAAGCTGATTTACGAATGATGTTTTTCACGCAACGCTCACGAACGTATTCTTAAATTACACTGCCGCTGGTTTGGTTAGGGAACGCGACCCTGTCCTCCCACCAGCGGTGTACGTGATGCACCTCGAGCACGCCCAGTTTTGAGCATTATTGGCCGGTGCGTTGGTCTCGATGGATGAGCCGCGAGTGCTGTATTTCGGCCGAGCCGAGGCTGCCTGAAGAATGGTCTCTGCGATATTACATTTTACAGAATACTTTGCCTCCGCTCCTCAGTTTCTTCGTTAGAACAGTTTTCCGAGTTTTTCTCGTGATAGTGTAACCCGTTTGGCAAGGAACAGTGCCTTGTGCAGTCATTTTCGCCCGAGAAGCCTTAATCGCAATGCTGGCGGCGTTCGAAATGAAGACAATTGTTGTCAGTGGATCCTGATACACGGGAGAAATCGACTGGAAGGACAAACGAAAGTGACATGCGTGGGTCCAAAAACCACCACGCTGATCCACGAAGGCACTGGTCCGGGACAGGAGCCTGCCAGGTCGCTTATGCGTCGGAGCAAGTGCTAAATCTCGGACTGGTGAACATCGCGGCACTGCCATCAGGCTTCAGGTCGACTGAGAGCTCTCTCTGCGAACCGGCATCGTGGAAAGCACCGGACCTCGGCGCAGCAAGGCCACCAAGGCCAAGGCCGGAAAAATGAAAGTAGCAGATTCGTTCGGGTGTAGCTCGTGACGTTTGCTTACGCGTTACATCAATTGGTAGTCATGTCTTTTTGATGTCACAGCGGTGGGATCAGGTCATTTCAGAGCTAATGTGACTGCCCCGTCCGTCAACGAACATAGTAACAGAACATAGTAATAAAGGAACATAGTAAGCAGATTAAGAAAACCTTCCATAAGAAGTTTAATGGACATTCCACGAATCTTAGCGGAAACAGATTACTGCCATTTTAAGTGACGACATATGGATATCATAACTTCCCCGAATGCATGTGATTCTTTATGCTTCTTTTTTCGGAGCAAGGAGTGTCGTTACTCTAGTGTACTCACACCGCGACATTTATGTTAGTTAATGTCCTCTGCGTCACAGTGACCTGGTGGAGAATCATTCCTGGTCACGTCATGGAAGGCAGACTAAAAAATGCGACGTCCGAGGCAGATGGCTGTTCACGTCATGATCTTAGTAGCTGCCTTGAGAAACGCGAAGCGGCTGGCACCCGGATGTTCATATCGTCTGTCGTCAGTTCCTGGCATCTAGAGTCACGTTTCCTCTCGGTGCTGTCAGCTGATGTAAACACTCGCGGTGTTTACTGACGTCCAGCACGACCCCCTGAGCTCTGTGACCTCTGACCCGGGACGGTTAGGCCCGGCGCCACGCGGAGGTCGTCATTGACTGGGAGGTCGCGGTTATAATTGATCGTAATGGTTGAAATGCCTTGTGTCAGGAGATTAGGCTAGAATGGAGTGATAGTTCTGAAGTGACGCGGGAGAGAGGTTCCCGACCAGGGCTGCGCTCTGGTACTGAACAGTTTTTCCTTTGTCTCCATATTGCCTGTCTTGTGTGGTCTACCTGAGCCCTCGTTTTCTCCAATCCTTCCTCTATGACTCCCATTTACTCTGGAATTCTTTGTTCTGCATTGGCCGTTCTTTCCCAGCCAGTGCGAAACTGTCTTTTCCCATGTTCTTTTCATTTTATTCCCACCTAGCTTTCTGCCTTTACCTGTATGTTTCTGGTTGACCATCATTCTGCGTCTGTTCCTGGTATTGTCGACATGTCCATTTGCATGTGCTGTTCTGTCAGCGTTTTTCTGGACCGTTGTCAATGCCCCCCCCCCTCTCTCTCTCTCTCTCTCTCTCTCTCTCTCTCTCTCTCTCTCTCTCTCTCTCTCTCTCTCTCTCTCTCTCTCTCTCTCTCTCTCTCTCTCTCTCTCTCTCTCTCTCTCTCTCTCTCTCTCTCTCTCTCTCTCTCTCTCTCCCTCCCTCCCTCCCCACCGCACGTTTTGTTTGGCATATATTTTGGCATCTCTTTCCTCTCTCACTCCGAACCTCTCGTCCTTTCTCCCCCCCCCCCACCTTCTTCTTTGTGTTCCTCTGTCTACGTTCCTCTATCTCCCGCTCATTCTTCCTCTGCCTCTGCTTAAATCTCTTCCTCCGTCCATTTCTTTTCCCCTCTGTCCTCGCTATCTCTCTGTCTATGCATCTCATCGCTGCCTTTTGACCTGCTTTTCTCTCGTCTCCACTGCCACGTAGTTTATTAGTCGACACGGGTCCGAGTGAGACATCAGTAGGCTCTCAGACGCTAATCCTTGCGCCTGCCCGCAGATGCCATGACTGGAATGACGGCTGCGCTTTTCACAGCCGCGACCGGGGCAGTTCCCACGCGTAAAGCGGCCGGAGCGACTTTCCTGGCCGTCATCGCGGTCCAGCCCTCGCATTATCTCGGCCAGACCGGCCGCTTGTGAAACAAAGGAGAAGACGTCAGGCTCGTGGTCCGATTGTGCGGCAGGCGTCCGGCGGCGGGCAGCTGTAAACAGCGTCCCGGAGGGCTCCTGGGCCACGGTGAAACCCCGGGAATGACAAAAGTGTTTGTAAGGAGCTTTGGCCGTTGCTGCGAGTGAGGTGTTTGTTGATTGAGCGGACTGCAAGCTGCCCTTGTCTGTGATGTATAAGATCTAGTGTATGTGTCATAATTATGAAGGAGTCAAATGGTGGCCTGTATAATCGCCAAGGTCAATAAAGCTTTGACATCACTTTGCGATATTTCAAGTAAGCAGCGATAGAGAGATCACTGGCTCTAGCGTCAATGGCTCGATGATAAATTACACCCATAGATAAACGGAGGTCAGAGCCTTACTAGGTTTGATGATGCGGCCATTTGGAGATAATCTGGCGCGTCATAGACGAGTCTGTATTCTCGAAATCTCATGCAGGTCTGAGGTTTGCCGTTCAGGAACCCAGCCCACATCGGCCTGACAACAGGACATTCATCCATCTCTCTCATATCTCTGCGTTCTGTTGCTCTGCACTGTGCATTTTCTTTGGCTGGTAGATACGTACGATGAGATGTGTCCTTAAATTGACATAAAACCGGGCAACAATGCGGCGATTTTCTGGGTAGTTTCTGACAGAACTGAGCGTTTCGGCAAAAGTACATCTTCAGACGTCTTCAGGAAAACTTTCGGGGACGACTTGAGACGTATGACGGCCGAAACGTTCTCTGCAGAAAAAATAACGGCGAACTTAACAGTCTAGATTTGTGGAAGATAAAAAATGGAACGCTTGTATGTAATCATGTTTGTCTTTTATCTATAAGTACATTTTGTGGTGTTCGCCTGTTGGTGAAAAGTTTAGATTTATCTTGGCATGGCAGGGGTAGGGGATACTCATGGAGATAGTCCTTGCTCTGTCATTTACTCCAGCACTCACCTAAATGCTATGTGGGATCGACTGGCATCTTTGCCCGTCGCCCCTCTACGTCATAGCGGTAACAGCCGCATAGGTGGCGAAATATGCCAGGGTAACAACACAAGACCAGGCGCAGGATTTCATGGTATCAAATGAACAGACTATGGTCTCCGCTATGATAAGCTGATAAATGTCTCCAACAAATGGGCATGTTTGGCTTAGACGTCAGACGATGTGGTATGACATAATCCCTCCCAATCCTTCGACATTTTAATCCTTTGAGTAGCTCTTCATTACTCTCACTTGGATTTTATTCGGCGATCATCGGGCTTATCGAATGATTCTGGTGACGGGACTGGATCTAGGGTTACTACAATAATAGCATTGCCCCATGAATGACCATAATGTGGAAAAAATTGTCTGCAATATCCAGAGTTTTGCGCTCGGAGCGTTTCCAACGATATTTATGAAGCAACGGTATATGACATTACTTAGATACCATGCAGTGTTCCAAATCCTCGTGATATTCACATTTTGTGATAAGAAAACTCGCGGGATTCGTTTAATCATTTCCTAGTGTTTTTGCCTGGCCGACGATGGCGCGACGAATTGGACACTGTCTGAGTAGAACTGTCTTTGATAGCGTTCTTGAATCACGTCTTTTGATTTGAACTTCATCCGCCTCCTGGACTAGTGCGTTTCAGTATGAGGGACTACGACAAAGCTTGCACAGAAGCATTTTAACTTCGTTCTGTACTCTTACTGCTGGTTTCGAAAAATCGGTAGCTTTGCGCAACAGCGGGATTTTCGGTAGAGACGTCATCCTCAGACAGCGGAGGCATATCTGAGATGCCTCCAACGATTCGGGTCGCCGCGGACGGATGTGATATTTCGTCATCGTAACGTGTCTCGAAATCGGAGCGAGTCTTCGCCGTGAAGGCAGGCAATGATAAAGCTGATCTTTGTGGGATTTGTCGTTCTGTTTTACGAAGATCTGCGCTGAGCTTTGTTCTGCTTGTACCAAATCCGATTTTGGAGACCGATAGATTGTTAAGGTCACCAAAATGGGGAACCCGTTCATTGTCAGCAGTCCGCAGATCCAGCGTTATTACTGATGAGCGACAATTTGTGCTGTAGGTGTAAAGAAGTAAGATTAGGTTCGAGAGGGATCCCTGAAAAAGAATTATGATGAGTAGGCGCATCGGAAACGGGTGGAGGAAATTCGGACAGCGTTCTTGAACCATCTTAGCTAGTTACAATGATTTTTTGCCTGGGAAAGGAACCAACTAAATGCGTTTTCCTCCATCCCGGAAACGTTTCGCCACCATCGCCCATAGGCATTCGAGAGCGTTAGAGCTTAAAAAGTGTACGTTGAGTTCCCAGTTGGGCTGCCGCACCGTTGTTTTGAAAATCGAACTCGAGAATGACGATCAGTGCTTTTGAAACACCCACAAGGTCATTAAATCATGCAATTTGTCACGATCTGGTGCGCACAGGGCCAAATTTCACGGAAGTGTAAACAATCGGACAAGGGACTGGGCATCCACAAGCATGGCAATCTTCATGCCATGGTATTAGGCACAATGCCCTATTTGCCTTTCCTTCTGGCAGCGGTCATCGACAATTACCTCGGGTACTATAGTCTCGTATCAAGGATTCCAAGAGCAGAAATGTTAGGCTCAACTGAAGGCGTTTGACGCAGCGACTGCAAAAAGACGGCTTCACAGATCGTTGCGTTTATCGGTAAGGTTATCAAATCTTACAGTCCTTGAATTATCCCAGCCTGAACACGTAATTTTGACTTTACAAAGGATCGAGCGCGATGTTGGTTCCGTACCGTTGTCGGGGATTCTGCGTTGTGGCGCAGTCGATAAATCACTTTTATCGCTGCAAATGGCCTCATTACCGTCCCCTGATTTGGTAGTCTCGGTAAAGTATTGTCTCGAGCCGGCTGGGCACGCTCCTAACGTTCGGCGAGCGAGGTGGCGCGTCGATAAGATCACCATTGCTCACGTTTTCGACCGGGTAGCGCCCTTAACGACGCCGGGCCGGCCGACTCCTGCACGGCGACCGGCACGCCGCCTCGGTTGCGTCAGTGATGGACGATCCTGCGCGCCGCTCCGGGCACGTACTGACGTCTCTCACTGCTCCCGCTGATCGTCCATAGGTCGGGTGAGGAGCGCCCAGATCAGACTTGATTGGTTCCGTCGTGGGCGGTGGGCGCGATCAGTTAGGATTACGCCTGTTCAGCAGCCTTTCACTAACGCAATGAGCGAAATTAATGTGATCTGGCTAACATCAGTCACTCCTGAATGCGTCGAGCATTTTCCGAAGCGGTTTGTTGGTATCGTGAGGTACAGGATTTGAATTCGGGCAGTTGAAAGGGCTTTTGTTACCACCAAATGGTCGTTACTGAACAAACATTTGTTTGACTCGCGTCATTCGTCCATGGCAGTGGCCTAAGAGTTTGTCACAATAGGTCTGCAGCGTGGGCCACATTTGCATCATATGTGTCGCTTTACGTCGTAGTGGTCTCTTCATTTCAGAGCACCGCAATGTCGTTTGATACATGAAAACCTCGCAATGCAAGGGCCCTGCTGTCAGTCCTGTCTTTGAAAAGATTTTCAACTTCTTGGCGCACCACATCCTCTTCCTGGAGGCCTCTTGATGACTGCAAGATTCATTATTTCCCAGGGTCCCAGGCTGCGATGCAGTAATTACCTTGCTGGCGTCCCATCACAGATATCGTGCCGGCCACAGCTCTCAGCACATCCTTTCTAGGCTCCTTAATCCGTCCCCTCAGGCCTCCGACGCTCGGGGCGTCGTACGTCGGTACTCTCTGTCGTAGGCGTAGTTGCTCGGTGGTACGTCGGGCTGAGCGGACTGCAGCCGCCTGAAGGTCAGGGTCAGGGTCCTGGGACGCTGGTACGAGAGCCCAGCATCACACAGGGCGATAAACGCCACCCTCCGCCGTCCCAGTTCCCCGAGCAGCACGGCTGCACCAGGAAGCGGGCGCGAGGACGTGCGGTAATTGACGATCGGTAATGGAGGTGTGCGCGAGAACGGCAGAATCACGGGCCGATTCAGCCGACACAGTTTAGTAAGCCAGCGTACTTCCTGGGAACGGCGGGGCTCTGTCGTTGGCAAACTCGGCGGTGGGCTGTGCTTTTGAAACAAGAACCAGAGAGAGAAACTCTGGGCCGGAGGAAAAGCGATCGGCTGCCAAACGGCACCGCCATTAGACCCAATTCGACCATTATCGCACCGCAGACAGCAAAACCACACCGGTCTCTCAGTTCAGGTTAACATTCGCAAACCCTGCCAGTCAGACGGACTGACCGTCTGTCGCATGAAAGTGGTCGGGATTGCGTCCTGAGCGAAATTCACGCACATTCTAGGCATGTTCAAGTGGATGCCGTAACTGTATGCATCTTTCGAGTCCCATCGGTGTTAACGTCACGTTGTACGCACGATCGACAAACCATTTACGCGGAAGAACGCCGCTTGTCTCGTTTTGAGGAAACACGCATTCGAGGACGCCATTTTCGCTTTTGCGACAATATGCGACATTGATCGTGCATGGAATTTAGGCGTTAGACATAGGCGCACAAACCACGTGAGGGTGTCTGAAATACAAAACGGTATTTGAGTTGCTCGCTCTCACACTGTGAGGTCCAAGATATCAGACTACCCGCGGTCCCAGGAAGCCAAAGCGAAAACAAACCTACCATGCATCAACTCTGGTATGCCTCGACAACGCCTCATTAGGCTGCCTAACCGTCAACACCTCATTTTAACCAACCCCTGTTTACCGACTTTGCGCCCTGATGGAGAAGAACGAAGGGCGAGACCCATTGTAAATTTATGTGAACTTTCTAGCTTTTTTATTTCATATCAGGTGAAGAAATTCGCCCTAACTTCTTCGAACACATGCTGCTCGCTGTCTGGACTTTCACAGCTGATACCTCAGTTAAACGTTGTCCTCTGGTGGGTGGTAGAGGCTGATAAATAAGATGACATCGCGGCGACTTGGCTCTCAACTGGTAATAACTCGAAGGGCGGTCGACGGCGAAACTGGGCCTCTCGTCACCTAATTTCCCTTGACCTGGCTCGTCCAAAGACGAAGTTTTATTGGGCGCCAATTAAGTGTTATAACCGTTTGTATCCTGTCAGGATTTTAATTTGCCTCTCACTTCACGTCATTCAGGAAAGCGCACGAAGCCCATTTAGACACTTGCGAGACACTTGTTTATTGTTTGGCTTCAAACGGTGGTGAAAGGTCGAGCGAGCTCAGCATCACTTGGTCGTCGTCTTTATCTGGCATCCTCAAATTATTAACCCATGACCCCCGATCATAAACCTTTCTTCCGAGAAACAGCAGGGAAGGGCTCGCGTTTCATGCTCCACCACTTTCCTTTCGGGAAGTTCCTCCGATCGAGGATAAAACAGCCCCGGTCGGGGTTTCCTGAAGGACGTCACGGGGCGCCTCGTAAGCTGGCGGCCCGGCGAACGCGTCCGTCCGTCTGCGCCGCCGCCCGGTCGACGCTGCAGAACCCTGGCCTCCGTCCTTGCGTGACCGTACTCCGTCGCGGCGCCGCCGGCGGCCGCCCACTTTGCAGCGGTCGAATCTGCGCGCCGCATGTGTCGCGGCCGCGAGTGTCTGTCTTCCGGCAGACACGCATAACGGTCGGAAAGCGAGCGCCTCGGCGCCGCCGACCGCGCTCAGAGGTCCGACAGCGGCCGAGCACGGTGCACGCAAGGTCGCAGGTAATTGAGTTAGCCAGGCTTCTGCGGGCGGCGCGCGGCCCGGCACGGTCCGTTCGGCCGCCGCGGGTGAAGGGTGGCAGCCGTTACGGCGGGAGCCGGCTGGCCGCCGGGAGACTGGCGGCTGAATTAAACGGCACTGCCGGACGGCCTGCTGGACCTAATGAGCGGCACTTGGGTAACGAGAGCGGACGCTGGCAGCGAGACGGTCGTGTCTGTGGGTCACCCGGCCCACGGGACGAAGCCAAGGTCGGGTGCAGATGTCATAATACGGAGCACGAGCTTTCGACACGTGTCTAAGAGGGTTCTTCGTTACTGAGAAATGCTGTACGGACAAGACGAGGAGCTAGATAGAAAAACTGAACGCATCGACAGGAGAAGGAAAGGAGGAAAGAATGGATAGAAGGCGGGAAACGAGAGAAGGGACCAGAAAAGCGGAAGAGAGGAAAAGAAAGGGGGAAACTAGTCACGAAGAGAGAAGAGAAGGTGCAAAATGGCGAGAAAAGTCGAACAAACGAGAGTCTTGGTGAAAAGGAGTGAGCGAAAGTCAAGAAAGTAGGTCATGAAAAATAGCTGTCATGCGTGGGACTAACCCCCCCCCCCCCATATTACATCAGTGCTTCTAAACTCGAGGGTCTCCATCTCATAACCACTGGAACCAAACATCTTGGGTATAGCGGCTTTCATAGAGCTAGTAAGGCGCATCGCCCGTCCAGCGCCTCAGACTCCGCGCTGGCAGGCCCGGCTGGCCGTCGGCTCAGTACGGTGCGGCATGGCCCGTGGCGTCCCCGGCGGCGTCCGCCATCTGTCGCGCGCCGGCCGGCCCGGCCGGTACGGCTCGCGGCGTAGACGTCCGCGAACAGGCCTCCGGCACGCTGCGCCGACGCCCGACGCGGTCTGGGTCCGAGAGGGGAGCGAGGCGTGGTCGGAGAGCGCGGCCGCGGGCCGGCGATGGTCGCAGCGAGCGGCGCCTACCCCCCGCGGCCGGTCCGTTCAGTGACGTCACGACGATGGAGCGCGGTCCCCTCATCGTGAGTACTCGCCGCGGCCCGGCGCCGGTATGTGGCCTATGTGAGAGGAGGTGAAATTGGCCGTTTGGTTCGATTCTCTTGGCAGGACCACCGTCAGACTAGATATCGGGAGGATATATGAGTAATCCTCGCGCTCCAGAAGACTCCTTGTTGCTGCATACATTGCTGCCGATGTTGCTTGCTAGTGAGCGTTCACAGTGTGAAAAGAAATAAACATTTCCTCAGGTCAGAATAAGATGGCTGCCACCATGTTTCAGCCATCAGGGATTTAACTACTATATAGATACGGTTTTCTTCCACAGCAACAGCCGCACGTTAGATTCGGAAGCATAGAAACCGTTGAATGTGATGTGCCATGTGCACAATGATTGCTTTGCGTCTGGACGTGCGATCTTATTGATTTACAGTCCCATTTAACTTTCAGGTTTTTGGGACTTAGGTTTTATTTACTTACATACGCTTTTTCCATGATTTTATTTTCCTATGCCTTTTGTCATTTTGAATGCGTTTTTATACAGGATGGTCTGAAAGTTTCTGACCCACCATTACAAAGTCAGCCCCACAAATATCCGTCCAACTACGTCATTTTCTAACACAACTCGCTTTTCATGTTTATTGGTTTCCAAAGATAATGCAATATTGCCTCATCCGTCTATGTTTCGTGTGTTCATTATCGCCAGTGGTGTAAAAGTGCGAACTTCCGTCATGCCGCCAGCAACCCTTGAACTTATCAATTTATTCATGCCTTAGCTGAAGCAAGGTTTCCCAACATTTACACATAAGTAGGAACACCGCGGAGAAATGAGTTCGCATGCCTGATGGAACTGTTACCGGTAAAAAACTTAGTGGAAGACCAACAAAAGTTGCCCCAAAGACAAAATAGCTGATCACATCTTTGGCAGAAGAGCAAATTGGAGTTGGGACCACAAGATTGGCTAAGAAATTTAACTTCAGTGATGATTATGTCAGTAGAAACAAAAGGATTGGCGTAACGACTGTGAGGCGGCACGTGGGGCAAAGGGGGCAAAGTATCTTACAGAGAAGGAGTAACGCCAATGTTCTCCAACAAAAACATCGATGATCGCCTGAGTTTCTGTACCCGTGTGGTTGAAGGCGGGTTTACTGATGATTCGCAAGAATGGAATATGTTACGATCTCACATAATCTTCATAGATGAAAGTTTAGTGGAACTCAACCCAAAGCCGAACAGGCAAAATCGGCGCATGCGCACCAGTGAACCATCTGCCATCCCTCAAGTACCAGTCCCAAATTCTTCCTTCAAGATTATCGTGGTGGTGGAATATCAAGATAAGGGAAAACCGGCCTCCACATTATTAGGCCAGGAAGGATTGCTGATGGCCATTACTACAGCATCAAAATATTGGCCTCATACTTTCATTGACTGATGTTAAGGACACAGTTTCCAGAACAAGAGCTGTCGGTCTTTACGCAAGATATTGCCCGAGCTCACACGGCGAAAGAGACCCTGAAGGTCTCGAGGGACAAGATGAAGTTTTAGGCTGATTGGCCAAGTAACTCGCCAGATCTGAATGTTGTAGAGTACGTGTGGGCGCGTTTGAAGAGCGCGATCTTCAATAACCACGCCCCCGAAACGGGAAACAACTGGTCGCCCAAATTGACCGTCCTGCGAACAACTGATGTCGGTGACCAATGGGACAACTTGACCTGAGAATACATCAAGGACCTTGTTTAAAGTTTTCCCTCCGGAATAAAAGAGTGCCTACGAAATGAAGTAACACCACGCACTAATAGTACTCATCGTTTGTTAACAGTAAATCGGTAATGCATTGAAATACACTTTAATTTGATTCCCCTACATCAGCAGAGTCGTGTGTCAGAAATTTCAGGACCAACCTGCAGTTTACCGAGATAACCTCTATTGCAATGACTTTCCCGTTTAGTAGTCCTAGAACGATACGTACGATAATGCCTTCACATGAGCTTTATCCTGTAATGTATGTATTCCGTTACGAATGGCTGGCGCAGAGAACTGTGTCTGCCAGCGTGGACCGTTATTAATAATGTGGTGGCTTTAAGTAATTAATTGGGGTGGATTAAGATGAAAAAATAATACGAAGGTGGGGAGTAATAGGGAACTATCTTGACCCTTCTTCACATACCGAAAGTCAGTGACGTTGCAGCCTAGTTGAGAAAGTACAAAATTGTAACTAATTGGGAATAGCTGGCAAATGTGCCGAATTACAGATAGCATTTACATATAACCTCGCGGGATTGTTAACATACGCATTGTCAATAGTCCACAGCAGCCACATTTTGGGTTAGGTTTGTTATAAAGATAATTTTTATGCTGTGTACGCACATTTTCCCAGCACAGTCGTAGCTCATCGCCTCTCCGGATAATCAGAAATGCACCTTTCCAAACGGTTGACACCGATAGCGAAAACGGTCTGTCACACTTTCCTTTTGACAGTTGACTCCTGCTTCAGAGAGGTCGCTATTTTCTGCATGCATGAGTGCGCGACATGTGTCTGACGTTCAGCAGCGTCGGCCGATCGCCGCCCATGACAGGTGTGTTGTGAGTTCGAAAAGAAAGCGGGCTTGCTAGTTAACGCTGGTCACGGTTGGACGTCAAGGACGTCTCCATTGCTGCGAAGCCTGAGTTTGAAACTGCTGTGGCTGTGGTATTTGTTTATAACAGTTGGAACTGTCGGTGAAAGTGTCAAAGGTGCTGTGACCAACAGAAGCCCTGCGTAGTGGGAATCGTGTGACATGGTGGTCGAGAAGCTTCCAGAAGAAAGTGCTTGTTATTTGGGCTCATCCGGATACATATAAGAACATAAATTGGCTGAATTTTTGGTACTAGCTACTGTTACTAGTACTACTACAACCACTAGTACTTCTACAGGTTTACTTTTAATGGCCTGCGCTTGGCATTGGGAAACCAGTTTGACGTATTGCTGGTAGAGACATTCAGATATGGGTAAGGTAGCATGGAGCTCTTAAATCTGGTAACATAACGTTTTATTGCTATATCTTCCTGGTGCGTTTTTTTTATTTTGTTAAGGAAATTGTTTTGGCAGTTCCTTACTGACATTTTACTGCGGCGTTGGTTAGTTTTTTTTGGAAAGTACACGAGCAAAAAGTTGTTTTGTGTTATCAAAGAATATGTATTTCGGCACAGATTGATATTCATTCGCGTGGTCGTCGCTATTGAAAATGGTTTCCCAATTTATGTCTAATATGCGGGTTTTTTCCTGTGAAAAAGTGCTTTCCCTCTACTTACACATACTTCGAAAACACTATTATTTTCTTATAAACAACTGCAATCTGCCTCCTAGCGCATGGGCCTTGCCGGCGTTTATTCCGGCAGCTGCATTCAGTTGTCAATCCTCAGGTGAGATGGCGAACCTTAAAAAATACTTTACAATCCCAAGATAGGTATGTACCCGCCGGCCAGGGCATGTAACAGGGGCACTCACGTCAATGCGACTCCGCTATTACTGCAATCGCCTCGTCCGGCCGTCCAACGAAAAGGCCGCCGTTCGCCGCGTACCACGAGCCAAGTGATGCAGCGCCGACCGCGCCAGGCATTGTGTCCGGCATCACGGCCGTCGGATCGTCGGCTGTGTCGTGACTGCACGCTGCGCCGTAATTGTATTATTGTCGGCGCGGCGCAGCGCCGAAACGGTTGTCGCGCGCGGAGGAGCAAAAGGCACCCTGCGACGGCCCGTGGTACACATGACCGCGACTGAATGGGAGCGGTTCTGCGGGGTAGATAATGCACAGTTGCGAAAGTCGGGCCCTTGAGTCGCGGACCTGGTGCTTCATATTCCGGTCAGATCCGTTTAATGAAGCTAATTGCAAACGGAAACTGTCTGAAGTGGTCCAAGACTTCAGTTGCTGCCATGAGGCGAAGATAACTGGGGCGAGTTGGTTGTTTTTGATGAGATATATTTTAACGTTACGCAGAACTGAAGCTATCCGTGGAATGTGGCGAAATGTTGTGGGTTTTGCTGGCCATCTTTGATAACTCAAACAGAGTTGAAAATGTCATTGTTGTCTTTTGCAGACGCTGAATATCGCATTTGGCACACTTGAGAAGACATGTGAGTCCTTGTGAAAAGTCGTGTTTTGGTAATTTAGTGCACATCTGCATAAGTATGCATGTTTGTATGCGCATAGGCAAGGCAGCAAACCCCCGGTCGGACACTTCTTCCATCAGGCGAGGTCTGTGTTTGTGTTCGTTGGCTGTACCGGTGACGGCGAAGAATGCTAATTAGAGCCAAGGACGGACCCCACCTAAAAGAAACTGAGAACAGTTTTCTAGGATTAACGATGCAAACCACCCGTGTTCTCCATTGCTAAGTAGAATGGAACCGATGGTATACGGAAGCTCTTTTTACATATATGTCATACTCACACCTGTTTTGGAATGAAAAGACATGAAAAGTAAACTCACATTAAATCCCTTAGCTACTATCATTTCTTTTGCGAGTACAATGCCATTCTCTCCCGTACGACCGACGGGCGATGACAACCCAAACTTCTGTTCGATTTTCCGTGGAGGAGGCTGACCTACCCCTACCTATTTACGGCCTACCTGGCCCCAGCTCTAGCGCGCACTCCCCGTCGGCGCCCGCCGCCGGCCGGCACGTTTTCGGCGCTGCAAGGACGCGGAAGAGCGCCCTCGCTCAATTAGCAGTAATGGGCCGGGCGTCGGCCCGCCGTCGCGCCAACCGTCGCCGGCCGATAATGACCGTTGTTTGCTGCGCGGCACGACCTTCCGTCGCCCCAGCACCCGGCGCGGCCGCTCGGCGAGCCTCGGCACTCCGGCCGCAGTCGCAGCGGAGATTCGGGCTGGTGGTCTGCGTCGGAACTGGGGATGAACAGCCGGCTGCGGACCGTTTGACGGGCCGGCGCCGGCCCGTCGAGTGCTCGGTTCGGGCGGCCGTGCGGTCTCAGAGTTGGCCCATCTGTCCTTGTTTCAGCTGCCGCTGATGCGGGCATTGTTAGAGCTTGAAGGAACGGAAGGACTCTGCTGGCTATTGTCTTTTCTGCGCGTTTTTCCTGAGCTGCGTTCTGCACGTGACAGCTCACTGTTGTTCTTAAAATCTGGGCGTTACGAAAGGGAAGCTGGTGAAGGTCGCATTTTGCCCGTTAAGTGCCTCCAGCCGTGGCTATTGTCTCGTGGGGTGGGCGCGACGAACCTGAAGAGTCCTGGTGAGCCGAAAGGCTCCGAATCCTTTGTTGTACGGTGGGAATACATACTCAGCTGCTCGATGCATAGTTTCTCATATGCTGTACAGGTCGAGTGACAGCATGCTGTAATCGCATGGACGGACATTCGTAAACAACAACGAGGTCAATGTCTAATTCATTCGTATTTTATTCAGGCGGCCTTTTCGCTTGTTTCACCTGATCCCTGACGTTTCAGAGCGGCACGACGAGCGGCTCGTCTCGGAGCGGTTCGACCGCGACGAACGACGGGGCCGGAAGCTCCAGTTCCGGAGACTGGACCGGAAGCATCAGTTCCGGAGGCTCGACGGTGTTCCGGCGCAGCCAGCACTGCACGGACGTGTTCATGGTAAGGGTTTATCTTCCCACTCGATCTTCGCTGAAGCCTGTCGGCGTGCGGCGGGACCTGACGTCACGGTCTTGTGACGTCACCCGGAGCAACGGCAGGGCACCCACCGGAGCCACGAGACCGCAGACTCTTGTGGAGAGGAACGGGTGAGGGTGCGGCTCACTCATCAATACTTCCGTTACTGTAAGGTATTGGTATTATTGATGACGCTGGGAATACTAACACCTATCCACGATCATCATTAAAGTGCATCGATGCGTGAAAATGGTGCTGACGCTGGTCCACTTGGATAAACATGTGATGCAAAGGGCTTCCATCGACTAATATCACCCGGTTAATGAGATGTATTTTCTTTCTTAGTTTCAAATAAGTAATGTGCCTTTTGGAGTGTTATGGAAGGTGTAGACAATATGCTTTACTGAGTTGTTCATTCAGAATGTCACGGGTACTATCCAAGTTATCATAAGATTGTGGTCAATTAGTCCAGATCATTTTGCATATGATTTCAGCATCTCGCTTATGGAGGGTAATGTCGTCTAGATCACAGCGATACAACTCTAATTTTGGCGAGATGATTTGGAAATCTGGGTCACGTGAAATGTCACCGCGATCTCTGATATACACTATGTCATTTCGGTTGATGACGGTCTAACAACAGGTAGCGACTGATGATTGCGGGAGTTCTTGAGTAACGACGAGGTATGCATCCTGGCGAATAACGCAGCTCCCCCAGACGGGGGTCACTCTGCGCCCCTCAACCTGCGCCGCCGAGAACAGCGTGCAAACCGCGCCGCGAACGCAGCGGGAACCTCACCCGCCCGGCGCACTGCACACGCAGGCGACAATTGGGGTTCTCATGACCTCGCCTGGGGGCGAGGTGACGGTGCAGGGTTCCGGCGGCCCGTCCCTGAGCTCCTCGGCCGGGAGAAAGGCGGCCGATGCGGGAAGTCCTCCCGCCTTCCGCCGCCCACCCCCAGCTCCGGCAGCGGGGCCGACCGACCGGCTCTGACTCCCGGGAGGCAATGAACCGAGCTGCGCCTATCGGATGGACGTCAGAGCGCGTTAAATCACGCCGGCGAGGAGCCATAAAATGTTGTTTTGGGTTGCAGTTTTATTATCTCCACCGTTGTGGTAGGCATACTGATATCTTAAGACATTTTGTGTGGTATGCAGATGTGCTTTGTTGGGCACTGTTCGAACGGGGTGAAGTCAGACAGGTTAGCAGCATGCGTCACCCTTGCGGTCGACCGGCCTTGAACTAGAGACGTTCGGACCTGGTACTGGCTGTGTCTTTCTGGCTGCCCGGACACAGCTGCTTTCCGGATCGCGCCGACCCGTCCGACGTGCATTCAGAAATGTTTTAGAAGTATTTAAAGCTTGTGAATCATTCAGTTGGCTGGCCGAATACGCTCTACCTGCCGAAGGCCTCCCCAATATTCAATGATCGTCTTATGAAAGGCCGGTGCACGCGCTATGCCTCAATCGGTCGTCGATGTCGTCATCGATCCTGGGGAGTGTTGCGACGTCTGCTGTCGCTCGCTGGAACAAGGTCGGCCCGCTGCTCGTGCGTCATGCACCTCCCGCAAGATCTGCTCCGACCGCCCCCCAGTAAACACGGGCATTCGTCTTGCCCGAAACAAACAGCGACTAATAGAAAACAGCAGGCAGATTGCGGCTCCGGACGCCCGGCTGATATCAGCGTGACCTATCTGTGACCCGCTGGGAGTGAGCCGGCGCAGTCCGCCGGAAACTGGCATGTTTATGATGGCGGGGAACGACCCGGTTGCCTCACCGCCGCTGGTGCTACACGCTTACTCTGCGTCGCGCTCTCAGTGATGCGCTGCTGTGCGAGAATGCAGTCTCCGTCGTCGCGGTCGCCGGGGACAGGCTGTTGTGCGGAGCTCCAGTCGCGGGCGGTTCTTTGCAATGCTGCCCTGCAGTCTCCGGTTTCGGGGACGTCGATCGTTTGATGAACGCAATGAGTTTGATGACCTTTAGAGACGAAGACTGATCGTTCGCAGCCATCTGTGGTTCGTTATCCGCGTAAATGGAACCCTTGTGATAATTTAGCCAAGTGTTGTGCCAGGTTATTAAAATGCAATATGACTGACTTCCGTATTTGCTTATAACTCGCACGGAAATGGAATCAGAGCTTGACACTTAAGTGAACCAAACATTTCAAGTTGACTGACTTGCGACTTTCGTGGTTATGATTATTTATACTCTTGTTAAAGCAAATCGCATCTGGGTCAAGCTACCCGGAAAGTGACACGATGACTTATTTTTACCCACGATGCTGTTTGCTGCTGTCAGATAAAACCGGGCTAAATCCATCAGAGGCCGGCCGACTAAATTGCCTAGGTGTTTTGTTGAACACTTGCGGGCACAAAACATGCTGAGATTGCATGGCAACTCTGAAAGCCTCAGTTAAATGGACCATTATGTTGGTGATTGGTGGCCGTCGCTGGTGTACTGCCGTGACAAGAACAGATGCGTCATAGTAACCCTGTTATTCGAATACAGGAAACAGTATACAGGGTACCGGATATGATTCCAGGGTATATTTTTAAATACAGGATAAAGGGTAGCTCTGCTTTATTTTGCGCTATTTATATGTGATCGTACTGCAGTATGTGACTTTTTGTGTAAATTCATTTTGACGGACATATTTGAGGTTGATGTTTGAAACCAGTTAGTGCTATTATATAGAACTACTAAGTGATACATTCCAAGTTCTCTGCAATCGTTGCTTTGAGAAAATAAATAGATCTATTTATTGATGATGTGTATGATAATATATTTGCAACAATAAATAATAACAGTGCTTGAAACATATCTTATGCCATTAACAGAAACACCGGGACACAGTCGCTGTCGCGGACGGATGCTTTCCACAAACAACAAAATCGTCCAGATCGCCCATCCCACGATTTGCGTTAATCCCTTTTACCGCACGGGTGACCGCCCGTCCTACGGCGGCCGCACTGCTCGCGGATACGACTGGTCATCGCTGTGGTATTTCCTCCGCACATCACGGAGCGGCGCCGCGCCCCTGGCGGACCCGTTCGCGGTCCGGTGGTTGACGGCGCAGCTGACTGCAGACGGCCTGCGATGGCCGGAACCGCCTTATCTGGCGGATCGCCTTTGTTAGTAAATTGCGCTCCGGCTCTCAAGGTTGTTTTGGTCGGCAGTCGTCACCTTGCAGTGTACGCGGATGTGGGGATCTGAGAAGTGTACTATGCGGTAAGAAAGAAGCCAACCGGTGTATCCAGAAATATCCAGATTCATTGGGACCGATTGGCTTGTATGAAAAAAGGACTAAAAAATCGAGAATATAGAACAATTTGTTTATGGTTCTACTGGAACAGGATCAAAGCTGCCAACTTCAATTTCGGCCTTTTTAACCCTATTCCCGGCACATGGGCTGAATCCGCCCCCCTCGGGGTTTTTTCTTCCAAGGTTTTTGACGCAGCGCCACGAAACTTGGTGACTTTTCCTAGCTATTCTTTCTATGTGTTGTAACAAAATTTCGTAATTCTATTTCGCTCAGGGGCGGAGCCACTTTTTGGAAGGCATCTCAGGCCATTTTTGGCCCTGTTGAGGGTGAAAAGAAAATGGCTGTTAAAAGTGGTGTTTTTAAGATAGAAATTAAACTTTGTATGGATGTATAGGTAAACAGTTGGGAAACATACAAATGCAATTTGGTTAATATGAGGTCACTTCACAAGGCCAGAGCAAGGTCAAAAGTCAAGATTTGGTTTCACAGAAATAATTTTGGCGCTATTTCTTGAAATGACAAACCCGGAAGAAGTGTGACGTAGAAGGGTGTCCTTTACTTGTGTGCCAAGTTTCAGCTTGATATCAGGTCGGGTCACGGAACTATGACCTAAAACGTCAGTTCGCGTACCCTATATCACAACAGCCGTAAGATGGAATTTTCAAAACAGAGTGAATAGAAATGGTTGAAAACGTTTCAAGATAATGTTAAATTCACACGAGATTATTCCAAGTGACTACAAGGTCGCTGAACGTCATTTAGGGCCAAAGGTCATAAGTTGATCTGAAGAGCATGTGACCATGACATGTTCCCCTTTTCATGTCCCTGGCACCGTCTGTGTTAACAGTATGCAAACATTGTAATACTATTAGTATTTCTTCGGCATAACATGACTAGTAGAAGCCAAAAAAGGTGTTTGCACCTTTTTTGTTAATTCGGTTTTTGAAAAGCTAAACCCCTTTTCTGAAACTCTGTGAACGCCTACGAATTTTCCTAAAATCTGAAATGTATGAGCCAATGGTAAAATTCCCATCCATAATCTCTCGATTCATGCCAGTTTTATCGAAATCGGTTGATAAACAACGGCGTTTTATTAACTCCGAGAATATCCCCCATTTTGACTTTTTGCTCCCTGTATCCACTCCTTCCGGAATTTTGAAAACTTCTTTTTATAAAAATGTACTTTAAATCATGGAAAACCGATTGCCGTTTGTTCCGATGAAATCGGATGTGTAGCTCTTGAGATCCCAAGGGGGCCGAATCCGTCCCCTCCCCTGCCGGGAATCGGCCATACCGTCTAGACCACCGGAAATAGGGTTAATAAATGCTATGCAGACTTCATTGACAAGTAACTGTACAACAATGTCTTTATCAATCACAGTTCATTACGAACACATCAGTACAATGTGGTACAATGTGGATAATGCACAGATAAATGCATGTATGTAAAAAGGAATTTTTAATTCGGTTGGAGATTCATGGCAAGCCATAAAAGAATTAGTTTTTTTGGGCAGTGTCTTTCCTTCCCGTAAAAAGGTTGGTTCCGTTCGTGAACCTTGTACGTAAGGACACAGCAAGAGGACGTACTCGTCTGCAATAAAACACCTTCTTGCCGTGTACTGGTATTAAATGGCTGAAATGAGACATCCGTGAACATTCGTTCTTTTACAGCACCAGATCACGTCACCTCGCGCTTCTTTAAGACACTGAACAACCCCAGTGAAAATCTTAGATCAGATATAGCGGGCGAGGTTGTTAGAGAAGAGGAAGGGTGCCTGTTCTCCCTCTCGTCACCCTGTCTCGTGGCGTCACCGCCCAGCGGCGACCGGTCGGTCGTAACAGAGGTGTCGGCCACGTCAGCATCTGGGACACATTGCCCTACTCCGTGCGGTGCGGGCAGGGACGCGCAGCCACCCCCTCCCGTGACGTCACGGAAAGGCCTACTGCGTGACCGGTGGTCGGTGGCGGGAGGTGGTGACGTGTGGAGGGCCGAACAGCGCCGCGAACGCCGCCGTTCGCCGCGTGGTACCTGACACCGTGGGCCGCCCCGGCGAGCTCTGCGGGGTGGGAAATTGAAGGGACTCTGCTGCTGCAATTCAGTGATTTGTTGCAAATGCGTGGTGCATCGATCATTGTGATTTGCTGCAGAGACTGCCTGCCTCCCGGCATAAATCCTTGTTGAGATAAACTGCAATGTCGTTATCCTAGTTAGACATTGCACAAACTTCGGAAACGCAGGACATCGGACGCATATCTCATATTTTTCACCAGATATTTCATGTCGCCCTCCATCGACTGCGCGGTACGTTCTCCTGCGCTTACGTCGGCGCAAGAGTCCATGTAGTTGATGGTTTCAGGTGTTTATGGTCGGGATACGCCTCAATGGCCAGATATAGCGAAGTAATGAAGATTAGGAAACGCTTCACTGAGTACGTGCCATTCTTTAAACGATGCTAAATCTTGACGTGGCTTGGCTCCGCTCGAGCACGTTTTGACTGCTTGTTCATTATGATATCCCTCGCGCTCCAACTGGCCGCCTGCTCACAGCCTCACTCGTCGAACCTGGCCTTCCTCCTGTATACATCACAGGCAGTGTGAGCAGCTCAGGTGGCTGCGATAGGTGCGCTCTGGCACAACCGCTCGTCATCCTCTCTTGCGTGTCAACCCTTTCTGCGTGGTAACGAACGTCATACGACGTGAGCGTACGTTCACAGGGCCCCGCACACCCACATAAATTCCTGGCCCCGTCCCGTGATAATACACTTTACATACACGCGGTCACACGTCTTGTCGCCGCGGGTGCCAGGAGACTGGAGGCGTGGAGGTGAGCCTTTCCGAGTCGTTCGAGCGTGTAGTGCTCCGCGTGTGGGGCGTTAAGCACGGGTCACAGGCGGGGCACAGGGACACCGCTCCTGTTTGCACCGTGTTTACCGGAGCGACTGGGACGACTCGGGCGAGAAATCGGCCCAGCGAGTGGGCAGCGCGGCAGATGGCGCCTGGGAAGCCATGAATTATTCAGACGGCCTCTGCTGCGGTGCAGGATTCGGTAGACCTGCCTGTAGCCGGCGAGACCGGTGAGCCGTATTGAACAGCGCGGAGTGCTGCGGGTCACAGCCTCCGGCGTAGCGATAAATCAACCGACTAATCCCATTCCCGCAGTATTTGCTTGTGGGAACGCAGCGAAATCCTCGGCTCTGGCGGACGAAAATCGGTCGTTGGTGGTAAACGGCACTGTTCGACGTGACGTAACTACGACGGATGTAAAAGTTTTGCCAATGCATCTGCGGGTGTGGTTCTCGACCCAAACTGCAGACCTGTGGTCATTGTCACATAGGACTGTCGTTGCATTATATGCAGCCCACTGACCTTCACTGTGTGACAGAAGGCGCATAATTCTCGGATGAACGAGAACATAAAATAACACGATCCCGATTCTAGCATTTAAATAATAGTCAATTCAGCAGCGGGTGCGTGCAGCCCATCAGGCCTGATCCGGACATCACACCACACAGCGTGTGGCTGCACACCGGTCATCCCCCACGCAGGGTCTGCGTGCGTGGTTCTGACCCAGTTGCGAGCCTGCGCCGGTCTGGTACCTTCCTGAGATGGTTCGACACTGTCGTGATCGGCGCTGGCCGGCATACCCACTCATTACCGCGAGGAGGCCGACAGTTGTCGACCTCGTAGCCCGTCATCTGTGGTCGTTCGCGCTCGCCTTTCGATAGGCTGAGACATTAGGTCCCGAATTTGGTGCAAGATCCCAGCGCACCTCTGCACTTTCCGACGGCTTAGTGTTAAATACGAGGAAGATTGGAACGCGTTTTTGGATGTCGAAATCAGTGTAGTATGCTTCTATGTTCTTTGGCGAAGCTCGTTTGGGTCTGCTGATCTTGGTATGTCTCATACCAGGAATGTTCAGAACGCAGGAATAATTCTAATGCAATAAACTCCTTGTAAGCTCCGTAGCTTTCCATCTATGTGTTGGGCAGGCAAGACAATGAATCATTAACACATTTAAATGATTACGTCTCGCATGGTATGGTCGCCGCTCTTACCAGTTTTTGTTTCCTCCAGGTGACCACGTCGTTCAGTGAACGCGTGCAGGGAAAGCATAACAGAAGCTATCGCCTCTACGTAATTGCAGATCAAAATTGCTTTTTTATCACGAATGCAGTACTTTTCAGTCACATTTCGATCACGCTCCCGCGTATCATGGCGTCGATGATACTATGCTATCTTCTCAAAAATCAACATGAGGTATTCGGAGCCTGTCTGATACCCGTCGATACTCCGTGAAGAAATGCCTGACACCGGTGTGTGGCGGGGCTCGGCCCGACGATTCACAGGTATTTGTAGAAAGTCGTAAATTCCTCTCGACACAACAGCGATCTTCGCGTGGTACTCATGGCACCCAGGGACTTTGTGGCTGGCGTCCGCCCTCGCCGAAGAACCAGTGAAAGTCTTGCCATAATTTCCATGCGGCGTTATGTTGAGTTTGCTGACTCGTCTGGCCGGGCTTCACCGTGTGGCCGACCTGCGGTTAACAGACAAGTTTTATTACGCCGCTGCGTCAATTCGTGGTGTCACGGTGAAGGCGGCCTGTGCTCGCCGCTGTGACGGCATCCGACTTCGGACTTTGGCTGCCGAATCGGCTTGATGCACATGTCTTTATCGACTCTGGAGCACAGGGCGCTGCGAGAATACCACTATGGTACGTCGGAGAGATCAACTGTGATGCAAACGAGCTTGCCGATTGTTGGCACGGGGCCTCCATCGCCTGATCCAGTATGGGCGCGGCCACTTTCTCGGCAGCTTAGTTTCGTCTGCATGAGCTCAGCTGGCAGCTCTCTCGCCGATCCTGGTCGGAGCGGACCGCATCTGGCAGAGCCCGGCGTGCCGACACGTCTGCCGGCCGGCCGGACCCTGACCGACAGTCGTGAGTCGTGAGACGCCTGCCCCCCCCCCGGCCGGCGTGACCCGGCCCCGCAGACGGCGCGGCCCTCGGGAGTAACCGGAGCTCGACCCGCCGCTGCCGGCGGCCGCTGCCCCTCGCAGCCTTGAGTGGGTCTCGGCGCGTGCCGGCGGCGGCCGCGGTCGGCGCGCGCGGTCGGCTGGCCGCCAGTGCGGCGGCGGCAGGGGACGGCGACGGCGGCGGCGCTCCGGCGGCAGACGGCGCGTCGGTCGGCGACGCGGTGAAGAGGCGCCCGTGCGAGCCAGTGCTGCCCGGCGGCCGGCGGCGCGTGAGTCGCTCGCCCGGCGTGCGTGGAGGACGCCACTAGTCGTGCCGTGAGACGCCCACTCGACGCGGCCGAGCGCCTCTCGAACTCGGCCGAGGGGCGCGCGTTGGGCAAGCGGTGGCCGGGCGCGGCGCCCCGGCGAGGCGGCGGCCCCGGGGAAAGCCGCCCCCCGCAGTGGACCGAATCGACGGCCTCCGGGCCGGGCCGGGGACTGCGAGTCGGCCGGCGGCCTGACCGCGGCTGGAGCCGCCGGGACGCGGCCGTCGGGCGACGAGGGCCGGCGGACTGACGGACCAGGCCGGGAGGACGCGCCTCGTGCCGGCATGACGCGCGACAGCTCGGCCCAGTCGTCGCTGGTGACGTCGTCGTCGGAGCGGGCGGCCGGCGCCCGGGGCGGGCGCGACGACCCGAAGCGGCGCCGGCGCCGGCTGCGCCGCGTCTCGACGAAGCGGCCCAAGTACCGGCGCCCGGTCGTGCGGCGCATCAGCACCAAAATTCTCGGCAAGAAGCCGGCCAAGAAGAAGAGCCCGCTGCAGTGGCTGGTGAGTTTCATGTCGCCTCCCTCCCCCCCCCCGTTTAATTCCATAGACGTGTTCCGTCTTTCGTCAAGAGAGGCACCGCCCGGCTGGTCCATTAAGGTTCCGGGAAACACGGCATCTGGTCGAGCACGATCTCGTGACAAACAAGATCATAGAGGAAACCCTAACCAGGGAAAATGGCCAATACTCATGAAACGTTGCGAAAAGGAACATTTACTTAATCATGAAGGATACTACGCAACATGCTGCTGGCTTCCTCGCAGCTTATTTCGTTTGATCCAGTTCGAGATGTTCATTATGTTGCTTATGGGTAGCTTCTCCTCTGCGTTCCTTAAACGTAACATATTTAGATAAAATGCGTATGGTTAGTTCACTGATAATGTGCATTTTCTCACAGCAACCAGTGCTCTGACTTATGGTTATCTTCCCTGGGGCCTTTTTCCTACACCGCCATTAAATCTCCGCCTTGTTTCTGATCCTGCAGGCTTCTAAAGATGATAAACATGCGCAAACACGTGTGCGTATGGAAACTGTTCGCTAGCATACGTACAGCATCTTTCAATTTCTGCTCTTAGACTGTGGTTCTGATTTCGTCAATGCAGACGTGGTAAACGCGGTAAAATGCTGGTTGCACGCGACAAAGCTTGGGTTCAAGGCTCCTAAATTGGTTCTCTAGTGGGGCAGGGCCATTATGGTTGCGGAATATTGCATCACTCTAACAGCGTGACTTATGTGAAAACTTATCTTGTGATTCTCTTCGATGAAATGGCTAAAAAACAAGTTCATATTTTTGTGACCTACGCAGTGAAGGAATATTCGCACCAGTTGCAAGTCATGTTTCCATTACTTTGATAAAATGGTAATACTGCCGTGCGTCTTCTATATCGGACTTTTGCGTTTTCCTTTGCATGATCGAGCTGTGAAAACTGAAATGCTTGGTGGAAAACTGAAAACTGAAAATTGAAATGGTGCGACTCGACGCGCCTTCTTGTCTCAAGTTCATCGCGACATGCTTAAAGCACATTGCCTAAAGAACTAATTCATTTTGCTAATTCCTTCGTTTTTAGAATCGTTGTTAATAATTTGTTAGCCGACAGATATGCACTGCTCCATAAAAATATCTCGCCAATGTCCTCCTGACGTAGCATTGTTTGCTGGCTTGTAAACCAAGGGTGGTCTTTCAGTAAATTGGTGATTGAGCTAATGTGAACAAGACAAACGTATGTTTTGACGATTCAAATGTCAGCTGACCTTTCTTTCGTCCGAAATAATGGGGTCCTGGGCACGGAGCATCGACTGACAAAGACAGGGAAGTTCACGTCAGGGAATTCAGTTTCGAATGACCGAACTTGTACGAAAGGTCTCGTCAATCACGAAGAGGGACTGACACGGGAATCTCGTATGCACTTTAGGTTTGGTATCATTAACTGCTACACATGCAGCATCCATTTCACTAAGGTCCTCATCAGGGGGTTCAGTTTGCATCCTTTTGAGAGGGCCCTGGCCCACCCTATATTAATTTTGGCCCTCAATATTTTCCGCCGATTTTAAAGGGAAATGAGTAATGATAATGAAAAAAACGACCGCAATAGATAAGAGATACGCAGAAAGTAAAGAATAAAGTCCAAAGCAATGTATATACCTATCTTTCTATCTTCTATATATAAATATATAAATATATACATATATATATATATATATATATATATATATATATATATATATATATATATCAACGTGCAAATTTCCATTGGTCGCAATAAAATGGGCTAAATCCGCTGAGAATCCCACATTTGGGAGGAGATTAGGTTATCGGACGCTCGGCTCGGCCCCCCAGTCATTTACAGAAATCTACGTTCCTGGTTCTCGTGCGTCAGGGCTCGACAGGAATATAATTCCAACCAGTTTCAACCTCTTTAGAACCAATTAATCAGGCAAAACAAGGCAGTGTTGGTCTTTTTTGCCTGCAGATGCGAAGAATCGAATGGTTTCTACTGAAAAAATGAATTGTATGATAAACTAGAAGAGGCGCGGAATATCTAAGTCCTGATCGACCACTCATTATATCAACTTGAACATGGCAACCGAATGAAACGTCTCTTTGGTTTGGTCATGCAACTGTCATCGATTGCAGCGTATTCTGCACGGACTGTGCAAAGTTGACGCCCTTGGAAACGCTTGACAAGTAGACCACTGCCGCGCACACCCGGTCAGTGAAGGTATCCACGTCCACGAGAGCAGAGCACGCCCACGTTTCACTGGAGCTCAGATTCAGATTCAGATTCAGACATTTATTCAGGTCGTCCACTACACACAGAAGCTATTCAGATCTCTTGTCGGCAGCTAAAGCAAAAAAAAAAATCACGAAAAAAATCGTGAAAGAATCGAAAAGAAAAAAAGACATTTTGTTGCCTCACAAGCGACAAAAAAAAACGCGTGTGTCATTGTTCATAGACAAAGTCCATGTGATTTCTACCAAGTCAGGTAGAAGCAAAAGGTAACAGTCACACGGCACGCACACTGGTACACGTGCTGGCCAGTCAGGTGCACGACGCAGGTGATTCACCAGATGGCGGTTGAAAGGCGAAACTGGCCACTCGCTTTCAGTACAAACCAGGCGATCTCAGTCGTGCTTGCTAGGCTCCAGACATGAGGCTGTAAGAAAATCACTTTGCTGTGTTGCTTCACAAGCGACGAAAGAAACCCGGGTGTCATTATGGATAGACAAAGTCACTCTAAGTTGAAAAATAAAGGCACTGCGATGACACCGAATCTTGGTTTTTGACTCAGCGTACTGATGAACTGAATGCCTTGTTACCGGCAGGTAAGATGATCTCATTGGCCTAAGATCACCTCATTTCCTTGGTTGCACAGAGGAATCCATTCACAATCAAGTGGACGATCCCTTTGTCACGGGACATACATACTGACCATTACGCCAGCCCGAGCGGCGGTTGTGGTATGCCTTGTAACTTACAGTAAAGCGTATGACATCTTTACGTTGCCTTGCATATGCGAGGGCCATGAAGGAGTCGATGTGTCACGAAACTGGAACAAGCCAAACAGGAAAAGGAAGCTTTCGTCTGTCTCTGATCTTTGCGCCTGTCGCACTTGAGGTAGTGTGCTCATGCAGCTACGCACTCGGCGCAGTTAGAAGCGCCTCTGAACGTTCTCACAATCTGCAGCCTTCTCCGCGATTCACCCGGAAGATCCCGTTATCGACACCGAGTAGCAGCCGAGAAACTCTTCTGCTCCCAACAACAACAGTCTCCGCTTCCTACCGTCCCCACCCGTCTCCCAAGACTCCGCCCGCGCCCGGATGGTCCCGCCGGGAACGCGGGGACCCCGCCGGCGACCTGTCGTCGGCCGCGTCGTCAGCGCGTCCCGCCCGGCCGTGTTTTCTCCGGCGACAAAGCAGGGCGACCCGCCGCGCCCGCCGGCCATTCAGCCGGCGTGAGCGGTCGCGGGCGGTCGCGAGCGGCCGGCGGCGGGCGGGCCGGACGGCCGCCCTCGCGCTCGTTACTCGGTCCGGCGCTGATTGGGCCGCTTTGTTGCCGGCGCGGCGGCCGGCGCGCTGAATGCTGTCTCTAAATCTGGCCCGACGACCGCGCGACATTTTATTCATAAAAGGAAAGCTTTGATAGTCGTGAAATCGATCCTGAAAGGGAGAGAGCACGGGCGCTTTGTTTTGATGGTTTATCCGTGCGCTGTCGGAAAAGAGAAGGCGGAGAGCGTCTGAGGTGGATGACAATGCTGCCCACCCGCCGCACTGTCCGTGGATGATAACAGGACCCTGTAGTGACGCTCACGGGCGATAGCTTTCCATTACATGTTGTGGACGAGATCGTGAGGGACGCAGAAGCCCGTCACCGCCGTTGAGACTAACCTCGCATACAATCGACTGCTAATGACGCATGGATGTCGCAAAGTAATGCGGCTCGCTTTGCTTCCAAACTGCTTTACAAAGCGTATGAGAGAAGGGGTTCCTGGGCCGGTCGCTGAGAATGGCACGTATTCTTTATCATCTTAAAAAAGCTTTTCCTTTGGGAAATACAGACAGTACTGCCAGTGAGCCTGTTAATCCGCATGGTATGTATGCAATGCATGAATGAAATCTTCAATAAATCAGGAGCTTTTTCCAGATTTTACATTCCTATCCCCTGCAACGCTTTTTAGGCATGGTGCATATATCCTACCATTAGCGTAATGCCGGTCAGGAACTTTCATCCGGTGCGTAATTTATGACAGGCCCTCCCATGTCTAGAAAAATGTGTTTTGTTTTGACTAAAACGATTAGCAATAATCCGTATCAAGTCACGTTTCGTAACCCTGCGAAAACGAAAGGTACCGGATACTTCATGACGAAGTTTCATTCTTAAAACATGGCTTATTTCTCCTAGTCTTATAAAAACCGGAGGTACCTTAACGCTTCAAGGCCGAAACGTGACAATGTCCTGCGAAACAGATGTGTGCGGAAGTTGCATCTGGTGCCGTCAATCCTGACGTCGCATTGTAGGCTGCTGTTTCGCCGCAACAATGTCTTGGAATATATGCTCTGTGCTAGGTGCAGCACCCCCGTCCTGATGCGACAAGCGGTTGAATTTTTTTTTGCGTTGTGGTGTTGTCGTATACACGCTAAATTTGTTGTTTAATAACGTAGCTATACTTGGTTGACTGGAAATCCAATGCGCGACATGACTCAGCTTCCAGCAGTTGAGAGAGCGAGAGAGAGAGAGAGAGAGAGAGAGAGAGAGAGAGAGAGAGAGAGAGAGAGAGAGAGAGAGAGAGAGAGAGAGAGAAGAGAGGAGAGGAGAGAGAGGGATAGAGAGCAATTTTTAGAGCGATACGTATCGCATGTGAATGATGTAGGAAACAGGCATCGTGCTCTCATTAATAGCAGTTTCTCATCGGCAGGAACCCATATGTTCGTACTGTTGGAATAGAGCATGAATCATCTGATATGCTGGCCGATCTTAGTCTCGTATCTACCGCGCTGTCGGAGCAACATCGCGGTACCGATCTCACCTCCAGCGACGACGGCGGCTTGTACCCCGTCCCATCACTGGACGTGGACGCCTCCTCCAGCACGCAGCCTGGGTCTCTGGGGCGTGGGATCGGCACCCTGCCCTCGTCCGCCCCCGCCGCGGCCGCCACGCTGCATGTTAACTACCGCTGGCACCGCGAACAAGACTCGGCCGCGCGCGCCATTAACATAATGAGATGGAGTATCCCTGTAATGGGTGAGGGGGTCGGTCGTCCCCCGCCGGCGTGGATGCAGGTCAGGGAAAACGGCGTTCTGTTCTCCCAAACGAAGCACGACGGATGGCATTAACCACTCGAACTGTTAGGTCCACTCCCCACTGCCTTTACCTGCGACAGGTTTGGTCCGGGGTGCATCCTTGGCCAACAACAGGCCTCATCCTCTTTCCGTGTCTCTATGCGACTCACGTTCTGTTTAAGTCTGCGTTCTATGCCCTCCACATTTTGTCGGATTTCTGCGGCCTATTGACGGTAGCCGCGCTTACGCAGCACATTTTTTCGCTCGGTACATGGTTTCTGGAGCCGTTGGGTGCTCCACCGTAAACTGCTGGAGACTAGCTCTTGCTTATGAAAGCCACCAGTGTGTGCGGTACATTTTCAAATGGCTATCCTGGAAACAGGAATAATTACTGAAGACCTCTGTTCGTGATTTGTTTAACTGATCTGAGTTATTTGGTGACGTTTTCGGTCAGGTTCGCCTGGACATAGGCAACACATATGCTGCAACTGTTCCCTTTTTGATTTTTGGGAGCTTCCGGGCAATCGTCTCCTCGCGTGCAGGTATGCCTGTCTTGGTTAACAGGAAATGAACGGCACCAGCTCAGTATGCCATAAATATGAAGCTAAATCGTTGCAATGTGGGCAAGACATTTAACTATGGACACGGTCTGTCGAGTTTTATACCGCAGACCTATATTTCCTACTCACCGTCTTCAAACCTGCTGCCATATGGGACTATTGAACGGTTTTAGCTCCCTAAATCAACTGTGCATTATGGAAAATTTGTCAGCAATGGACTGCTCTGCTGCGTTTGCCATCAGTCAAGCTGAAAAGTTTAGAGCTCGTCAATCTCTCGCGATAACAATGCCTGAAAAATTTCGGATGGTCCAAGGGAGCTTTGCAGTTTCAGATACAAAACTGTTAAACTACACCCCACAAGCCTGATGCTGAAGAGATGAAAGAGCTGGCTACACTTTAGAGCATGTTAGGTTCTTCGCACTCGCATTGTTTCAGTCATTGGACTTAACTTAGCACATGAGGAATCCCGAAAGCTTTGGATATCTTGTGAAAACAAAACTAACTGAGGCATTTGCCAAAAAAATTTGGTCTGGAATTAACTTTAGTCCCCGCTTAACATAAGGAAAACTCTAAACAACTGATATAACAACCATTTTGGAACTACAAAATTCGGAGAGCTTTTTTCGTCTGGACATAAGTAAAGTCGACACCTATGTAGACTGCCGAAAATGTGACCATGCATCTTTTTCATTCCTTTTCCGGATCTCAAATGGTAACTGCCTATTTTTTGCTCTCCTGTTACTTTAGAAAGCAAATTGCAGCTTTTTTGCACAGTTTTGGATTGGCTCTGTCACGATATCGGATCTTCCGTTGCCAGGTGTCTGCAGGTGGCGCCACCAGCCTCACGAGATGGTCTCTAGATGTCGCTGCGGTCCGCGGCATGCTCGTATTTATTCCCCAATAACTATCAACTACTTCAACATCTACCTGAAGTTTTTTGCTGTTTAACATGCTGCCTCGTATCTGCGCAATTTTTGCTTCGTTTTGGCTGTTGCATGGACACTTGATTTCCTATTTGAACTGGTCGATGCATTCTCAACATCGACGTTTTCTACTCTAAGCGATTTTTGAGAGTACGTAACATACCGGTGTTGTCAGCAGCTGATTTTTGAATAATGCTGGTAGGCTGTATCCTATCAAATATTCTCCCGGAGGCTGGAAAGGGCTTGTATGAATCGGTTGACTTAAAACGGTTAATGTCCATAACGATATAGAAATGTCTGTCACTAAGGCCAGCCTCTCGCCCTAACAACTTTCCACTCTCACAAGGTGGCAGCACTATTTCCCGCAAGATGGCAGCGCTTGCACCATGGCCCGTGGACACAGTCGACCGACGCGCGACAGCAGTGTTCCTCGCATTAATATTCGCCCTCGACAGCGCTCGATTTGACGTGGCGAGGTCAGAGCGCATGCGAAGCCTTGAACTGTAGGAGATTTGGCTTTTACGGTTGTTTGAATGAAAGGACCACCTGAGAACGCAACAATGCGGCAAATTACCACACCACGGTCGTGATATGCATATGGCATGTCTTGATTCTGCCTACAGCGTTTGGTTAGGTAGGATAAGTGAAACCGAGGATCCGTTTTTATGGATGAAATACCCTTAATGATTATCATGGCTCTGATGCGAAATGAACCCGATAAAGCTTCTGGTCTTTATTACAGTATGGCTTTACTTTACTGAATCTCGTTATGTTACCCATTGAACAGTTTTAAAAAGCAAGTGTCATTTTCCCCATACCTTTGGTGAAATTGCTGTCTGTAAATGCAGGTTATTTTATCGCTCATGGAGCATTCATTTAGTTGCACAAAGGAAATATTTAAAGGGAAGTCGTACCCTGCAGTGCTTAACAACGCCCGAAGAACCATATATTTTATATTTGTAGAATCAGATAAACTTTTGCTTGCCATGAAAACCTAATATTTCTACATTAAGTCATCACAGAATAAAGACTGTTCTTCCAGACGGTTTAATGACGAAACGTTGAGTCCAATGTTAATACATCAATGTAATACAATGTTAATACTTTGACGTGTAAAACCCAGCTTCTGGTATACAAACGTTTTTTTTTTGTTTCCATAATCACACGGAAAGTCCTAGAGCCAACCAAGACCAGTTTTGACTTCATTAAATATTCCATACCCAAAGCAGTCATTTATCTGTTGCACTGTCACTGTCATCGCGACGTGATGGTTGGAGGCGTTCTTTCATCCATCACAATTATAGTGAACAGAATGGTGTTCTCGGTTCTAAAATGGAACGCCGTAATGGCCAGATCCCACGTCCAAGGTCTGTAACTAGGAAGTGACTACTTCATCTGGTCAGCTGTAACCAAGTACAGGCGGCGGTCAAATCAGTGGATGGAAATCGGCCAGCCCGTCGAGAATTGGACTTGGCTCCCTCATATGCTCACCTATTTATCACTCTTCAACTTTCAGCCAAGAGACTAGGGACTGATCTGCTTATTGGCATCGGGAAAGAACACAGTGATTTAATTTTGACTTGGGGTATTTTTTGTGCATACTCATTACGATGCTGTCTCATGACGTCCAATGAAACAATATCTGCATGGGACATACTTCACTCTGTTGCTGTCAGCTTTTCCCGTTCATTTTTTACAGTCTTCTCACATAACAGATCTGGAATTAGCTACATTTTATCCGGTTTGCCGTATAGAATACAGTTTCATTTTAATGTTAGGCCAAGAGATTTATGGAGAAACGTTCCTTAATGAATACAGTTATTTGCTTTCTTAATTGGCATATGACGTATTCGCAATTATACGGAGACTTCTACAATTTGTATTTATCATCGAATACTTTCGTTCGCCTGTGTAAATTAAACAGCCACCGGATAGATACCGATTTATCCAGTGCCATTTCTTATTTTCAACCGGAAACCTACTGGAACTGCGATCTTTTCCAGAGTCCTCCATCTTGATCTGTTAAAAGATAGCCAAAGGACACTCACCCAGACCGTTAACCTTAGCTGTTACCATAACCAAAGTTTTCACCGTCACGATTTCAATTGCAAATGATAAAAAAATCAGCCAGAGCCGGTTGATTTACCTCTTCGCAATGATAAATCTGCGGCACGCCTCACTGTGGTCCGTTTTTTGCATGGTCTGCGAAGAAAAAAGCTTGCATGAATGACCATGGTTTTGCGTATCGGCAAAGTGCGATTTAAGGTTGTAAACTTACACAGCAGCTTACAGCAGCGTCCCCTTTCCATCATTTGCCGAATGGCGTTTTCCTCTTGATGATATTCTCGTAATGACCTATCTGGTTTGGCTTGAGGACATCATGTGTCAAGTCTGATACTGCTAGACAACGTTGACTCAGTTGTCCATTTTAGGACATCGTACTTGGCGCAAACGTAACTGGATCGATAGCAAACTTACACGCGACCACCAACATCTCGAAACCGTCCGTCCTTGGCACGCTTTACTGCGTGAACTGCAGACCGCTCGCTGCCCACGGCTGACCTCCATTCATCGGCTGTCGCTCGGCAACACAACGTTTTCGCTGCCGTCTGGCCTGAGAGCTCTCAATAACGCAGCTCCGCTCACGGCACCCGTCGCCCAGTAACCCACGGCGGAACGTCGCCCGCCGGACCAGCCAGGGCCGGCGTCTCCTCCGCAGCGCGAGTGGCCCTCGGAATGGTGCCGCCGGGCCAGGAGTCGGCTGACTCGGCTGGGGAGTTGTCGATGACTCAGGCTGCAGATATCCGCTGTTAGTGGGAGTGACGACGCCGGGGCCGGAACGTGGTAACGGTGTGGGCGCTGGCGCGTCGTCAGCGCTAACAGAAAACGGCCGCAGGCGGTGGCTCTTAGATAAACGACTATTATATATGCTTTATGGTAGCACCTCTAACAGTTTCTTTGATGCCCCATACATTTTGAAATATTTTGATCAGTGTAGTTATTCAGGACATGATATTTCTTTTTTTTCTCACAAGAAGCGTTACTTCATGGAGTGCCTTAAATGACTTGCTGTAAGATTTTACTACTGGGAGGAGAGTCTTAGAACCTACGGAGTTCGCAAGACATTCCCCCAAAAAAGTGCATGTATCTCTTGCCTCTCTGCTTGTTTTTAAAATTGAAGAATCTTTATGCAAATGGAAAATCGCCCTGTTTTCCAACGACCAGTGCCACTTGACTGCGCACCAAAGCCGGTTTGACAGAAATATTCTAAAACTGGATTCGGTGCTCAGGGTCAGATTGGCGGTGACGATGAACGTCTGTCTGAGAAGCGAAACGCAGTTCTCCCGGTGTCCATCTGTGACGGCTGTCAACCAGACCCTGTACATGCCGGGATCCCCGCTGGATAAGGGACCGGCAGAAGCCTGTCCCGACAAACGCGTACGCCTTCCATCAAATCATGCCCGCCGGCCACGACCAAAAACGGCGATTATCGAGTGAACACAGAGGCGACCTTCAACCCCGCTTTTCCACCAAACGGCGCTTTGAGCCAGCGACGGCGACCAAGGCCCGGCCGGTCGGCCGCCGGTGACGTCATCCGACCGGCGGCCAATGGGCGGCGGCGGCGGCCGGCGGCCGGGCCGGGCCGCGCCGGCCGCCGCAGAGCCGGTCCGTCAGCCGAGATCGGCCCGTCGCGCCGCCGAGCCGTGCCGGCCGCCAGTGAGAGTGGGGCGAGACGAGCCGAGCGCGGGCAGGGAGCGCCGCAGCGCCGACGGAGCGGCGCCCAGGTGAGCAGCGGCCGAGCGCTGGCCCGTCGCCGGCGACGGCCGCTTCCGGCGCGGCCGACGGCGCCCGCCGGCCGCCCGTGCCGCGCGTCGGCATTGTTCGCGCCGCCCGCGCCGCGCCGTAATCCGCGGCGTCACGCAGCGCCGGCGCGCGTCCCGCGTCACGAACGTCCGGCGTCACGAACGCCTCGTCCGCCTTCGGCGCGGCGGATCGATTTCGGCAGCGAAAGTGGTCTCGGCCGCGCGTTCTCACGCGGCCGCGCGGGCGGCGGCGCCGCCGGAGTCCGGGGCGGGGAGTGGCCGGCTGACCCAGATCCGACAGGGCAGGGTTGCGCCCGGTTTCGTCACGGCCAGCCGCGCCGGCGATGGCCACCGCGCGACCGGCCGGCGAAGGCCGAGACGACCTCCGGCCGCCGGCCGGCCGCGACCGCTTTCACTGACGCCGGGAACGACACCGGTTTGCGCCGTCGCCGACTGCGGGCAGCATCCTGATGCGTCGCGACTGCCGGGTGGACACGGCAGGTGGCTCTGGGAAGCCCAATGTAGTTTCCGACTGGCACTCTTTTCCGTGGTAGCGAACCCGTTCAGGACACGATGGTGTGACCGGCCGATCGGGGATACCCCAACTCGTACTTCAGTGCTCCAGTTGTCGGTGGTTTACTGAAATCGTGTTCAACGCCATGTTGCCGGAGTAAGCGATCACTGCGAACTGTTACGTAGCCCCTGATACTCAGGAAACCAATGCAACTTTCAGCGGACGGTGGTGGTTTTGCTAGTGCCGCATCACACTATGTACTTTCTTGCGGTGATAATGTTTTGATGCTGTCACGAGACGGGCCGCACCGCTTTATGTGGCGGGGCGACCTGGCATAAACTCCACCGCCCTCATCCCAGCTGGCTCCCCTCTCTGCTGACGCATACAGCGCAGCCCCGCCGGGATGCCGCGCTCCGTGACCAGGTTCGTGGCGCGTGCGCAGCGTGACGCAAACACGATCGCTCGGAATTCTGCTCCACTAAGCAGGCCGTGTCGCAACGGCGCCGCCGAGTGCGCTCGAGGGTCGTGACAGGGCACCCCTTGCCGCCCGACGGCAGCCCGCTCGTGTGAAAGTGGCCGTCGACTGATCGATAGTGGCCGGCAAGTGCGGATCTCTCCCGGGGATAACGCATGCGGCGAAATTCCGCAGATGAACGTCCCGAGGGCCATTACCGGTCCCGGCGCGAGGCGTTTTGTATAGCGGGCGTTCCTTTTTACAAAGTCGGCGGGTTTCACTTTGGCCGTTTCACCAATGGCACTGGCGTCTGATGAAATATGTAGCATCTAGCAAAACTGTGGACTGAGTGAGGGCGTCAGTCGGTGAACGGGCTGGCGGCAAGATGGTACCAGCGAGGCTAGCGTGAGACGTGGTAAAATCAGTCATGAAGCCCGCATGAGGGTGGGGTCTTTCAAACCTAAGTTGTGAGAAATGACTTGTTTGGCTGGAAAGGAAAAGTGACTGGGAATGACTGCACCTCAAACAAGCATACCCAGCACTAGAAGTCCCGGACTTGACGGTTTAATCTCGCTACCTGATTCATCACACCTGTCACCACTAATATAGTCTGACGCACATAATGAGAGAAACCCAGCCGATCGGTGGGTGAAACCGGGACCACCAGCTGGTCGACCATCGGCCGCTTTTCAGCGTCCCGATACGCCGTTCCGACACGGGGAATACGCTCGAAACGCATTCTTTTCTTCTCGCTCTGCACATTCTTTAAATTTTGTATTCGGTAACAGGTAGACCGTTCGTTTTTACCGACGGTAGTCTGTTGTTGACACGGATAGACCAGCAACGCTGCAGTGGTCATGTACGTTCCAATCGACGTGCAGGGGATTTACAACATGATCGGCTCGGCTGTGATTCTTTTCTAACGGATCTCGGCTCCGCGGAGCCGTGCGCATCACGGGCGGGAGGTATTGCCTGTCCAAGTGACAGGCTTGCTTGGAGTTGTCATGGCCGGTTCCGGGTTGATGGCTGGTGATTGTGCAACGTTCGATTTCCTGGCATGTGCTCAGGTGCGCAGGCCCGCAGTGACTGCGACGAAAAACAAGAGGTTAACCAGAGACTGCAAACTAGGGAAAAAAGCTAGCACCGCAAACCTCAACGCAATGCATATGAATAACAGCGATACGCTGACGTCATACGACAGCGTTCCCGATGAGGGGGACCCTGCCACTTGCCAGATCACAAAGAGCATTCTCCGGCATCCCCGCTAGCCCGAACAGAGTCAAAAACACACTGCTAATCCCACTGCCGACATTCCGACGGTCAGATAATGCCCTCAGCTGGGAGCCCGGTGCCAGGTTCGAGAGATCCGCCGTCTGGGTGAGTGAAACCCGACCAGTGCTGGTCCGCGAGATCCGAACGGTCCGCCTCTGCGATATCCAAGCTGTCCGAGGCCTTGAGATCTGAGCGACCGGATCGTCCGTGAGATCCGCGCGGCCTGGTTTCGTGAAATCCGATGGGGTAGGGGCCGTGAGATTCATATACGAGGCTTCTCAGATCCGATCGCCCTGAGTTCGCAGAATCCAGTCGGGCGTAGTCTTTGAAATCCGAGCGTTCCGCGCCCGTGGGGTCCGCCCTGTCCTGACCCGTGAGATCTGAGTGGGCCGGATCCGCGCGATCCAAACGGTCCCGATCCACGAGATCCGATCTCACTCCGGCCGGGTCCGCAAAATCCGAGCGACCAGTCCGTGGACCGGCTCGCCCCGCCGCGGTCTCGGTGCCACGGAGCCGGCTCCCGTCCCCCGCTCCGCCGCGGATCCCCCGCCGCGGACCCTTCGCCGCGGATTCCCCGCCGCCGGCGGCGAACAAAGAGGCCGGCCGGCCGCGAGCGGCGCCTTTGTGGCCGCCGAGAGCAAGGCCGGCGCCGGCCGAGGCCCGGTCCGGCCGCCCGCTGCCGCCGCCCGCGCTCTGCGGCGCAGCCCCCGGCGGCGGGGAGCCCGCCACCGGCTCGTGACCCGGCTGCCGGCAGTGCGGTTGCACCCCCGCACCGCTACAGGAACTCGGGGCGGATATCTCCGGCACGAAGTGCGCCCGGTAAAAGTGGCGCCGGCCCATGTCTGCTGCCGAGTGGTGGTCGGGAGCAGTGCGTGCTCGGAGAGTCTTGTAAGGCGGACTTAACTGCACCGGCATACCACGCATGCCATGTCATGAGTCACCCCGTGTCGTTCGACGATTGGTGTATGATATCAGTCATTGCGAAGGTGTAGCCGAGGGGGGGGCGAGAGGGCCATGATCCCTCCTTAGTGACTGAAAATGTGTCGTCCCTTTACGCACTTAAACACAATTAATAAGAGTTTCGGAAAGTTGGAAATATAGTGGCCGAAATCCAAGGGTTTTCAGTTGTGAGTGGTTTACCTTTGTCCTGGTCTGCTCCTTAGCAAAAGCCTGGTTACTCCGCTGGATCTACGTGGCGCACTGGAAAACTGATCACACCTAAATCTAATGGGAATAATTTTTTATGGTGACGCCTGGTGTAAGAGAGCGTATCGGTCAGAGCTTGCTGCGCGTTATCTGGACCCTATATCCAGTCGCGGTATTCTAAACTAAAGGCTAAAGGCGGTGTTCCAAACTGAAGGTTCCTACGCCTTCTATTCGCGACAGTTCTGGCCGACAGAAAGCTGCAGGTGTGGACCTTACCAGCAGAACAGACTGTCGAAATGGGCCGACATGTGGAGGCCGTTACGGCCGATTTCGTGGCAGACGTCACGCGTGCCCCGTCAATAATGCGCCCGGCCGTATGGTGGCTGGTTGGCCCTGTCCTTGCCAACTGCCTATAGACTCGCAGAGCAAATAACGAGCACCTTTCAGGGAGCAGACTAACTTACTAACTGAGCTGCCGATCATAACAAATCACGAGAAGCGTTCGTAGTACGGCGTCATGGGCATGTCTTGGTCGCCTTTTGAAGTCATGACTGTTTCCTCAAAATTACGAGAACTTCCTCTTAGATTAGTCTCAACGGACACTGACATTTTTTTGCCTTGGTTCTTCGAACCCATGTTCAGAAAGGATTAACTTGTGAGAACATCAGTATTTGCTCTCTCAAGAAGCGCACGAATATTTCGCAGCTGTCGTCGCCACGACCTGAGCTCTGCCCTTTTTCTTAAAACTTTTCGACTGCGCGGGTTACCCTCTCTTCCGAACGCAATCGTAGTGCATCCATTGTCATTGCCACTGTGAAACGGTGACAGGTAGCTCAGTTGGTAGAGCGCTGGTCTCCCCGTCCTGGCAAGATGGGTTCGGGTCGTCCCGACGCTCGATATTTGGCCCCTGGATCAGTTTGTAGCTGACCAACATAGCGTCAAGCTAACACACGGTCGTGTCTCACCCTTGGCAGCACGTTAAACTTTCGCCAAGAATCAGCCGTTGTCTGGAATTTCGCGATCGGGTATAAGAGTCGTGGTCAATGCAACAAGCTCTGCCGAGCACTGACTCCGATTCTAAACATCATCCCCATCAAAGGATTTGGGTCAAAGTCGTAAACTGAAAAAATACTTTGGGACCGGTAACTCGCTCATTACATGATGCTTGCTATGGACTGCTATGATTGTTAGCCACGGATGCGTAGCACCAGGTGGTCTTGGCATGCCTGTTACGATGATCATGGAAGCTTGAAAACTGCCAACCGGTATTGCTTGAAAAATATCAGTCAAGCGCGATGTCAAAACTAGTCCTCGGTTTATTTACACGCGTTTTGCACATTTCGCGCACCGGCGGCAACAATAAGACCGCAGTTACTCTGCACGAGCGATGGTTTTCTCGCCGAGCTTCTTGGTCGTTCTCGGATCGCCATGCCGAACGTGGATGCGAACGATTCGTCACTTGCATTCACAGCCACGGCCAATTTTCAACCCTATACGGGAACAACTTCACAGACGTAGTCCCACATTGTTTCAGAGAGTCTCACTGTTCTGCCCGGCCAGTGAGACTGTTCTGCCCAGCCATCATCTGACAGTGCCCTTCCTGTCCGTTCCTCCGACTGTGTTCGCCTACCTGGCTCTATGATTCTGCTTTCTCTGCGCGGTTCTCTCCGGCCGACGGCTTCCCTGTCCGATTCTCTCACTGCGCTTTCCCGACCGGTCCTCTGCCGCCGCTCTGTCTGTTCAGTCTTCTGAGCGTGCTCCCCGTGACCGGGCATCTGACGGCGCTCCCTCGGCCGGCAGAAGGCGGCGTCGTCGCGCGCTGCCGGGTCATCGCCGGCGACAAGGAGCGGCGCCACCATGCCGGCCGCGCTTAACACGCAGGCCTCCAATGGCACCTACGGCCTCGACGATGACGACTACGACGCCGACGAGAAGACGCCGCTGCAGGAGGACATCTACGGCGGCAGGTGAGCGCGGAGGCTGCCATCAGTGCCGCATCAGTCTTCTGCTGGCGGAGGACTGCTGGTCAGGGGCAGCTGGCGAGTGACCCCTGCTGCTGCGGCCCGACCGGCCTGTGGTCGGCTCTGCAGTTTGTTTGCTCTGATCTGTGGAGCGCGGCGCACCAATGTCGTGCGATTTGAACAACAAGCAGGCGCCGATGGAATCGCAGGTGGTTCTGTTTGATCGATTCCGTGGAGCCTGTTACCGATGCCTGCTGTATTTCAACTCACTGAGCATGTAATTCCGTGCTGTATTGACTGAGAACAAGGGGCTGTAAATATGGCTCAGTAAGCTTTTGGAATCTAGACTGCCAGTCTTCTGAAAACTGAAGGACTCGTTATGATAATCAGCCGTTGTCTTTGGGGGCCGCAAGTAATGCAGTGTCCCAATACTGAAGGCTTTAGTGAGAAATTAAGAGGCTTTTCGAGATTGAAAGCAATAAGAATGTAGACAAAGCGGATCTTTGGTGGGACCCGTTAGAGGATGGCTCATAACTGACGGTATTAAGCAGAACTTAGAGAGTCGCAGTCTTATGATTAACTTATCTACTCATTCCCAAAATGTTTCGGGAACACTTCGAAAAATCTAGGCTTGAACCAGGCTGGTTCAAGATAGGGTTATGCAATATTTTTCTTTTTCTTTATTCCCAACCTTCGCTTTTGTGATGCGTCGCGAAACATGTACCGTCCCAAGTTGTGAATAAATGAACTGTTTATTCGAATAAAAGCTTCAAGTGATTCTCATGAGAATCATTCAGTTGAATAATCTGATAATTCAAGTCGTCCTTGAAATCCTTGCCAATCAAATAGCCTGTTGACCAACGATGCTTTCAGCCAATGCGATGGCATCAAAATTTACTGGCATTTGATTTGAACAAGACGCTGAAAAAAAGCCTTTCCACGTCTTTTACGACTCACGCTGGGACGCCCGACCGGCGCCACCGGTCGGAGGAGACGGTCCCGCTGGAGACCGGCTCCGACGACGCGGGTGCGGCTCCGCAGCAGTCGTCAGGCTAAACCCCTCTCCTGACCAGCGGACAGGCAGCAGCCGCGGTGCCCGGCACCGTGCCAGGCGCCGAGTCCGCCCTGCTGGTGCGGACAAGTCAGCCCGCGTGGCGAGTCCCTCTCTGCCTGACCTTCTCCCACTGCGCTCCCTCCCTCTCCCTCTCCCAGCGCCATCTAGCCGTGACCACCCCTCACGGACGCAGCCAGGGTGACCAGGGGGACTACGGCCCTCTTGGCTTGGAAATTTGGCGTTAATTTGCCTATCAAAAATGAGAATAAGCTTTTCCGGAACTCGAAAATAAAGTGGCGGACATTCGAGAAGTTCTCAGCTTTGAGGCGGCTAGATTTGTCCTCGACCCTCGTAGGAGAAATTCTGGCTACACCCCTGCCGCCCCTCCGCTCTCCCGACACCGGCACTCCGTGGAAGCTCGCGGGCGCCGGCGGCCGCTGCGTCGCCGGCCGTCGGTCGCCGGTCGCCGGCCGTCGGTCGTCGGTCGCCGGGCACCATCTGCCGCGTCACCCGATCTGGGCCGACACGGCCGCGCCGGCGGACATCCTGCCGGCCGCCGCCGCGTGTTCGGCGCGTGATGCGCGCGTCAGGCCGGCACGTGCGCCGGCGGACACGTGCGTGACGAGCTGGCGACAGGTGGCCGCCTGACGCCGGCCACCGCTGTTCTGGGTTAGAGACGCCGGCGGGAAGCTCGTGACGCGGGCTAATCGGCGGGCGAGCCTGAGAGATTGCCAGATGCAGTGTCATGATCAAGTTGGCAGTACATGGGAGATGTCAGACGACTGCCGGCGGAGTGGTTGGGACGTGCGAACAACTTGAGTCAGCCAGGACCTGGACGGGTCACGAATCGGAATGTATTTGGCTATCTGATAAAGGGGCTGTCATGTCTCCGGACAGTTGCGCGAATTTGGTGATTCACCGCCAGATACTTTGCAAAATGAATCTGCTAGACGTGATCTCATCCTGAAACAGCGATTCTTAATCTGATGAAGGCCATGCTGTTTAAATGAAAAAATCGCCCTTCACGTCCATTTGCCGGGACGTCTGATTTTGCAGACCTCTTGAGCTGGGCCACTGGCAGAGTATGCCAAAGTCCGTGACGTGCCTAGAATCACCACGGGCCGGCCTTCTGGCAGTCCTGACGGCCACACTCCCAGCCACCGAGGTCATAATCCGACCGGGACATCGACAGAAATGTCAGGGGAGCCAAAGCAGAGGAACGGGATAGATGCCATGGGAACAAAGACGGTGAAGTGAAACCCCGAAAAATGCCAGAGGTCGTAATGGCTGGGCGAGGCTTCAGCGAGATTGTAGATAACTACGATAACATTACGAGATACGGGATAAATGATGGTATCCTCGAGGCAAATGACTGGGACACCGGGTTGCCTGCTTGGGTACAGGGGGCAATTCTGGGAAAGCTTGATAACCGACCAGGATGCTGAGATATACTTGGAAACGTCGGACCAACGGTACAAAACAAGTAGACCGCCGTGCTGGACACCGCAACGGCCAACCGAAGGCCTGGTTGACACCTGCTCCGGTCGTCGTGATGCTCCAGTCGCCAGTTGTTATTGCCATGACCAGCTGTCTCAGTTCCCTGCCTATTATCGGCATGTCCCAGTTATTTGTCATGAGGTCCCGATAGCTGCTGCCAGGATGTCACGGTATTTGCTTCGCCGTGCTGTTAACTGTCACGTTGCGCCGGTTATTCTTCACGATGGCCTGATCGCCAATTGTGATACATGTTAACGAGCGACCGGAGCAAGGTGACGCTGTGGAACCGGCAGACGGCCTGTCCAGCAAAAACGCTCCACGGACCGGCCAGCCTTTCGACGTGTCACGTGCCATGACCTGTCACTGTTCACATGGGTCTCCCTCGGAGGCTGGGAGGGCCTCAAAATGCCTCTATCCGGGTCAGTTAACAAAATCTGCCTTGGCTGGTTCAGGGCTCCGGAGAGTTAGGGGATGTGAGGTGCCGCTGTCCAGATTAGGTGGCGGGTCTGCCTCGGCTAATTCAGTCCTCCGAGGAGTCAGAGGGTGCCTCTCTGTCCAGGTCAGACGACGGAGTCTGTCTCGACTAGTTCAGTTCTCCGGGGAGTGAGGGGGCGCATCTCTGCCCAGGTTAGGCGACGGGATCTGTCTCGGCTAGTTCAGTCCTCCGGAGAGTCAGAGGGCGCCTCTCTGTCCGGGTCAGGCGACGGGGTCTGTCTCGGCCGATGCCGAGCCTGGTCGGCCGGTGCCGGCCGCCGGCCCGGCCCGTCACCGCTCTGATTAAATCAGCGGGATCCAGGAGAGAGCGCCGCATGTCAAGGCCGCGAGAGCGAGGGCGGACACACGAGGACGTCAGACTGGAGGAGCCCTGGAAGGGTTACGAGTTAAGATGGAATGTCGAGGCGGCTTGTTTTTCTGTCGCGGCGATCCGTAATCAACCACGCATGCTTTGTCCAAACTGGTTATTGGATACGTAAGCAAAACACGCTGGTCTGCACGCAAACAGCATGCTGTGTCCTCTGTAATCCCGTGTCCTTTCTTCATTGGTTATCGACGAGTTCAAGGATGGAGCGTCCCACTCTGCCAGGGAGCCGTGCCGGTTTTCCCATCGGTCGACCGTTGCCAGGATCGCAAACCAGTCTGTCGCACGGCTGGTGCTAGTCTCGTCCGGCTGGGCGGGACTCGGGACCCAGGGACCTCCGCAGCGTGATGTGGCCCCACTGTGGGACCCCGCCGTCGCCCGGAGCCGAAATGGCCGAGCCTGGGACCCCGCCATGTGGTGGGCCCATTTTGGGGCCCGCGACCTCCACTTCCTGGATTGGCTGTTGGCATGCTGCGGTCCGGCGCCGGGACCGCCATAGGTGTCCAGGTCCGGAGCCCACTGTCGTGTTTTGGTCCCATTCTGCGGCCGGGCCGGGCCGGGCTGGTAACGGTCCGGTCTCCTCTCGGGCTAGCCCGGCATGGCGCAGCCATTTTCCAAGGCCAGCCAGTATCTTACAGCGCCCGGCCGCCGCGGAGACCGACGTCACGTCGGCCAACCTTGGGCAACTCCACCCCTGCCCCCCCTCCCCCTGTGCCGCCGCTCCCGTTCTGTGGGGGGTAGCGCTGTCCGCGGACAGGAGGAATTCGGTCCGCGCCTGACGGCAGCTGAGGGACGCCGGCCTGCGTGGCCTCTCGAGATAAATAGTAATGACAGTGGGTCTTCCTTTGAATTAATCACTCTGGCAGACTATTAGCTGAATGGCCGGAAATGTCCATTAAAAACAAAACGGTTTTAGCGTGAAAGTAGATGTGCTTACTTGTGATTTTTGAGATTGGTTGGTTGGTTACTGGGATTTAGGTTCATTCGACTTCATGGCCATTCGGCGCCCATGTGATTTTTGAGGAGAGGTTAACAATACCAAGTTGGTTTTGATGCTGATGACGCAATTATTTTGACTGTACAAGACTGACAATGTAGGAACAATACCGGCCAAAGCCTCTCCGTACGGCGCGCCTCCGTCGCCTGCAGTCCATACGAGCATTACGCCAGACCTTGGTGCCATGGCACCTCTGACGCGGCGGCCCGGGGAGAGGGGGGGGGGGGTGGCTGCGTCTCTCCTGCCGCCTCGGAGGCCGTCGAGGCCGGTGCGGGAGATGACCTCCGCGCCGGGTCCCGCCGGCGTCGACCCGAGAAACTGACGGATGCGCGGGCGCTTGTTATTAGCGGGTACTCAGACGCGACCGGGCGCAGCTGGAGGTTAATCAGGGCTGATGAACATTCGTAGCGTGGCTTTCGAGGAGCTCGGCCTGCGTCCGTGGATGCCGTCATCCGTAGAGTGTTGTAACTGAGAGTGATTGGATGAGATCGAAGCAAATCGACAAGGTGAATGAGAGCGAAAACGTGGAAAGCTGGCTTCAGGCAGAAGCCAGACAAATTGATCATCTGATTACGCGTTCGCAAATATAGCTTTTCTGCGCCATATATCAACTTCGTAACGGTTCGACGACAACACAATCAACACCATCAGCAGTGGATAGCTAACAAAAGAGCAACACACGCGCTCATCAGTCATCCCGCGGCACTGCTTGAGTAAACAGTCCATTATGACGCTTGGGTTTCCTGACAATAGCTCCTGATGCCTGCAGGAATTTAGTGATGTTTGCTGGGATTTGCGGATGTTTTCCAACCATTCCTAAAGTTTACTGATCACTGTTGATTTTCCGTTCCACTTATCTATTGTACATATTGACGACGATGCACGATAGTTACTGCTGTGGATGCCTCCTGAAACTGAGTGGTTACAATCATTCCTGATGTTTGTCGGCATCATCTGACGCTCCTCCCTCGGCAGTCGGCGCAGCGTGGTCCCAGAGACCAAGAAATGGGACGTGTTCCGCGTGCTGCCGCCGGAGAACGACTCTGGCTCGGAGGCCGACCAGCGCTGCCTCGAGATCACCGTCAAGATCGTCAAGGTCCTCGTCTACATCATCACCTTCGGCGTCGTGCTGGCCTGCGGCGTGATCGCCAAGGGCACCACCCTCTTCATGACTTCGCAGCTCAAGCACGACAAGAGCGTGGAGTACTGCAACCGGGACATCGGTGAGTGCCGGCGCTTTGCGCGGGACCGCGACGTCCCCCCCCCCATCCGTTTCCGCTCGGTCAGGTGGCGTGACTTACGCCGCTCTGGTCTCCGCTGCGCCGATTTTGCCGCGGCGGCGGTCGTTCCGCATTCAGTGACGCGGTCCCGCTCTGGCGAGTAGCTCCGTCGGGCCGCCGCCGCCGGTATGCTAACTGCCAAGGTCGCACAGCCGGCCGCGTGATTACCCCACGGCTCCCGCTCCGGTGACGGTAATGGCGCGTGTTCAGGGCGGGCCCCAGGCGGAAGCGCTCATGCTCAGCCTCCCGGGAAGGTCGCGCGGCGACGCTGTTTACCGAGAGTGAAGCCCGCTCTAACGGGAGCAGACATGCACGCCTGCAAAACGCCGCCGCTGGGAAGGCCCATCGTCCGCCGCGGGTTCGTGCGCGTCATGGTCCGGCCCGACTGCAATTACCAGGGGAGCGTCATCCTGCGGGCAGAAAAAAACAAAGCCGCGTTTTTTCGCCAGTCGCCAGCCGCCAGAATCGCGTGGCGGTCCTGCGAGGCCAGTCCTCCGGAGGGCGGCGGGCGGTTTTGCACGGCGCCGCTTTGCGTGCTCGCGCCGGCGGGCTAGGGTCGGGCGTTTTTCGGCGGCGTCGACTGCCGGAGACCGGCGAGGCCGGCCTGCGGCGGCGCCCGGCCGGCCAAGGCTAGCTGGTAACAGCCGGCCGGCCGGGTGGCTTTCGCCCCGGCGCGCCGTCCGGCCGTTCCATTGCCAATCCCGGCCGGCCGGCTGTGGCCACACCGCGGGACGTGCCGCAGGGACCGGCGAGGGACGGGAAAGGGACCGGCCTGGGGTGACTGGAGAGGAGCAGGACTAGGAGAGCGGAGAGGGACCAAATCGGGGGGGGGGGGGTCGGAGAGGGAGCGAGCTGGGGGATCGAATAGGACCAAACTGGGAGGACAAGAGAGAGACCTAAATGGAAATGACCTGGTTTCCAGCTCTAAGCGTCTCAGATCCGCGTCTGTTCGTGCGAGCTTTGCGTGTGCGGATGTGGTTGATGCGTTGCTACTGCGCGTCCCATTATTGCGTCTCGAACAGCTGTGCTTAAACCGGTAATGCCGTGCACGAAAGGCCCAAAAGCTACAGATATGATAATCGTCATGTTTATTTGCCGAACATGGCAACACCTTCGTGACTGTCATTGTCGATAATTCATACGATCCCGTCATTGAGTGTCTCTAGTCGTGTTCGAAAAACAATGAGAAACATGAAGCGATGCTTCGTTGGAAGTGTACTACGTACTACGTAGGACGAGTCATTACATAGAAAACAACGGCAGATATGAGGCTGTTGTTTTCGGCTTATCATCAGTTTATACCTGTATCACCAAACATATGGAGTGCTTTTTCTTTACATTCCGAGTGCAGCATTCTAGGCATGCCAAGCCCGTTGAAGCCCATTGTTTGACCAAGTGAACGGCCCTCATCGCCTGTTATACGTGGCTCACTGCATGCATAAATGAGAACGGCTTATGCAATGTCATATATGGCCTTGCAAGTGTAAAATAGAGACAGATTACTGCTTTGTTTGTTCGGATAAAAAACTAACCACGTGGATAGTACAATACTCGATCAGAAATGGAAATTTTGTTCTGTTGTCATGATTTTTGTAGTCATCCTTTATATTCACTTGAGGGTCAAAACACTAGTCAGGGCGGCCCTTCTACATATCTTCATTAAATATTTCACGATTTCATGCGCCCAAGAACTCATTCGTTCTGGTGGCCATGTTTTGTACAAAAAGTATTGCATGGAGAAAACGATAGCGTATGTATTGAAATGCGATTGCTTTCTGTTTGTGCCCGTACTTCTGGAAACCAATATGCATATCAGATCAAGACTACTAAAGCTGATTTATCGCGCAATATTGATTATACTTCTGTTGATGCATCCAGCCTTAACGTGGCCAGCAAATGCCCTTGAATTTTAGAACAGCGCCTCCGCCAGAAATCTGCTTATGCTGGAGACTTTAATCCACGGCCGGCGGTAGCCTTGGAGAGGCGGGCGCCGTCTCTGGCTGACTGCGGAACCCTGGGGCCGCAGCCGGCCGCCAGCGCCGCCTCGACAGGCGGGCTCAGCGCGGCTCTGTTTGTACGGCCGGACCGGCCAACGTTGCTTGATTGCTGGGCGGAGGAGGTGTGGGGTGTTAGAGGGGGGGGGGGGCGTTCCGGGCCGGCCGGGGTCGGTGAACGACCCGCTCGGTTCGCGGCCGATCCCTCCCCTATCTCGGCCTTATTTGGCCGGTGCGGGAGGCGGACTCTGCTGCCGAGTTGACCGCGTCTGCGGGCTCACCCGGTGCCGAACGCCAGCGCGAGCTGCGGCCCGTGAGATGCCGTGTTGCCGGGGGAACTGGCAACGTTTCGGACATGGGCTTGGGATTTAGAGATTTGAGGCGATGGCGCTCTGGATTGCGTGACGGGCTCCTGGATTTCTGCCTCGTCTTTGTCTGCTTCGCTGCCGCTGATTGCCGTGGCAATGAAATTTGATGCTGCCCAGATTGGACAGTTTTGACTGGCTCTGAAACGGAATTAAAGCCCAACCAACGGTCTCGACCATGGTTCAAGACTTTTTCACCAGACGCGTAACACATCTCACGGAACATTTACCTGTGCTGGGTTCATGATCACCCAGTCTGTGTGCGCAGTGAACAATAGCTTATCCATGCGTAAGTGTGCAGACTGTTGGAAGTTGGCGGCAGTTTGGTTCTTACCAGTTGCGTAACGCTCACTGACCCCAGCAGACGACCGGCGTGAGATTTTGCGACGCCGGACAACCACACAGCCTGAGCACGGTTCTCAGGAGCCCGGCTTCGCGTCCTTAACGAGGGGTCCCGGGTCACTCATGCCCGGCCTGCCCCGAAGGCTTCTGCCGAGACAGCGCCTCTGTCGCGTCTATTGCCGGGACGGACGCCGTGTCGGCGGCTGTTGCCGGCGTCCCTGCCGCCGTGCGGACGCGGTGAGAGGGACTCGGGGCCCGCTGTTGGGTCAGTTGCGATCGGGGTCAGATACTGCAGACGGCGGCCGTGCCGCTGAGTTACGTCAGACGGACGCCGCCGGCGGCATCCCGGACGGGACCGGTACGGAGGCGCCGCGCCAGGACCGGTACGGAGGCGCCGCGTTAGGACCGGTACGGAAGCGCCGCAGTGTGATCGGTACAGAAGCACCGCGCTGGGACCGGCACGGAGGGACAGCGCTGGGACCGAGACACACGGACGTCCTGGGAGGGGCTGGGGACTGAGGGACAGGGCTGGGACGGGACGGCGGGACACTTCATCACTGCTGAATGTAAACCGCCAGCTATCCGGACCGCCCCAGCGTCGGACTATCGGTACGTGGCCTGTGTGACACACGTCGTCAGCTCACTGCCATCGTCCTTTATCCGCGAGAGAGATCTCTCTCTGGTCTCGCACAATAACCATATCCACGGGTCGTTCTCTTCCTGCCCGCCTCTCAGTCCGGTTCTCACCGTAAACGGTTGCTCAATGTCCCGTCAGCGGGAGGGCCTTTTCGGCTCAGTGGACCTAGTCACCGTCCTTAATCTCACCACGTCTGAATGCCGCGAGACGGCCGGGCGTGGCGTGGATTGGGACCGGGTCCGTCTGAGATTTATCCGAACGCTGCGCCGGCGGCGATTGCGAAAGGAACGGTGCCGCCACCAGTGTGGGCCAACTGGTCTTAAGATGTGCAGTTTTCTGACCGATTGACGATGGTAACTGCGCGCAGGACTCGGCGAACAGCGAAATACTCACGAACGCTAACTGGCATAGACATTGCATTCGTAAGCACTCAGCGTTGTCAGGATCACTAGTAATTAATCCCTATCTAAATGATTAGGAATGTTCCAATAAAGTAGCTCTTCTGCAGCTCATGAGCGTAGTTATGCAAGGGCTGATCGGTACCTTTCATCGACATGTCTACAATCGTGCACTGAAATGGACACGACATCTTTAAAACCAACGAAATCGTTTGTAGTGAACCAAGTTTTGAATAATACTTGCATGTCAGCCGTCTGCATCAGCGTTCTACAGCTTGACTGTCAAGGAGATGAATGTAGCTGTAGGTTAGGGAACACTGGTCGAAAAACACAGTTATTGCGTTGTTCCAGTGGTACACACTGTGCCGCCGACGTTCGAAGGCGTCAATCTTGGACCGTTGATGATATGATGTCAGTAACGCTATTTCCAAAGACAATTTGGTTCACACGTTTGCGCTGGAAAACGCTGCTGTGTCACACCTTGGTGGACCGATTTATTAGGTGTTTATTAAAAAATGAGCATTTTCCTCCTCTGCTCCTGTTATTGCTACATTCTTACACAACTTCACATCGATAATGCCCGATAAAGAGCATTTCACAGGAAACAAAGCGTTGTTCTTTCACGCGTTGGTGCTATCATGTCCATTTTGAGGACTGGGGGAGTCCGTGAATAATAATCCGAGCAAAAGTATGCTATCCCCTGACGACATCGCCACCTGATCGGCTCTCGGAAGACATCTCTAGGAAGGCAGCATCCGCGGTCGTTCGCCCCTGAAGGCGAGGGTGGCGCGGCGCGGCTAACGGTGCGCAGTGCTGGGACCGCGCGCCGCTTCAAGGCCGCCAGGCCAACTTTCGTTTTTTGTACAGTGGAGCCCGCCGCCCGGCGGGCCGCGACCGCCGCCGTGCCGCCGCCGCCGCCGCAGCGGCCGCCGCTCCTTCCTCAGACCGCCTCCGCCGCCGCCGCCGCCGCCGCCACCGCCGCCGCCTGCCGGGCGGTGACGCGCCGGCAGTTCCGACAGCGCGCGCGAGACACCTCACGGACGTGCCGTCCGGAGGTGCCGGCATGAAAGGCCCTCGTGCAGCCGACGCCGTCCGGACTCCGCCGCCGGCCTTCAGGCGACGCCGCCCCGGCGCCTTGCATCATTGAGAGCAGCCGTGGGTCACGACGGGGGCGCCGCGTCGTGCGGTCGCTGTATGGCGCGGCGTGCTCTCCTGTCCGGGCCGGCTGACTTGCCATGTTTATGGCGTCGCCGCCGCTCATCGCCCCGCCCCAGGCGTCTCTGTGTGGCGCTGACGCGAGCTTAAATCCGCCGTCATTGTCCTTCACCCTGCGCGCGTTGGCGCTGACCTGTGTAGCGGGGCCAAAACTGTTCCTGCTCCGTCATGCTCGGCCGTGGCGTCATAATGGTCCGTGACGGCGTGATCGTCATGGTAGGGACGCATGCAAGATGCAATGCGATGTTGTGGTGGGTCTGAGGCATCTTGTGGCGCCTGCCGGATAGTTCTCCGAGGCGTCTTGCGTCATTTTCCGGTCCTTCCCAGAACGTTACGACCGGTCAACTGATCTCTCCAAGTGTGGTGTGTTTGGCGTTTTCACAAGCGTCAGTGCCTGCTGTCCCAGGACGTCCGCATCTGCGTCTGATTTTTGAACCTGCAAGGCTTGTCCTGGGTTCACTGAACCAGACAGCCCGTGGTTTGACGTCTGAATCTCTCCGAGACAGCGTTCCGTATCCGTCAGAGGCTGCTCACGACTCGTTATCCGTTTGAGTTTTCAGTGACGCCTGAGTCTGTCAGAAGCCGCCGGTGGTATCTGTTTGTCCGAGACCGCCTGAAGGCCTGAATCCTTCTGAGGTCCCTGTGACGTCGCGACTCGTCCGAGGCTGTCGATGGCGCCTGGGTCTTTCCGAGATTTCCAGTGGCGCCCAAGACCGCCCGAGGCTGCCTGTGACGCTTGGGTCTGTCCGAATCTGAGTCTGGCTGACTCACCGGGGGCTGTCGGAGGCAGAGCGATATGCCTGGGTTTGTCCGGAGCTGTCTGCGACGTATTGGTCCGTCCGAGGCTGGCTGATACGCCTGGTGTCCTCTGAGACTGGCGAATACGTCTGGGTCTCTCCGAGGCAGACTGATACGCCCGGGTCTGTTCGAGACTGCCCGTGACGTCTGGAACCGTCCCTGTGACGCCTGGCCCTGTTCGAGGCTGGCTGTGACGTCTGCCGGCGGCCGCGCCCTGCCCGCCGGACCTGGGCGGCCAGCCGTGGCCTTGGCTGGCCGGCGGCCGGCGCCGCGTCCCCACCCGACCGGTGGGCGAGGCCCCTCAGAGGCGCGCCACACCCGCCCGAACGACCCCACGGCCGCCCGCCGCCGCCCAGTTGCCCGCAGAGAGCCAGTACACAAGCACTGATAATAAAGAAGTACCGCGAAACAGTCAGACTGCACTGGTGCAACCACCGCTAACAGTGACTAACGGGAAAATGGGCGGAGAACGGTAAACCATCGAAAGGTCATCCTCTCTTGTCTTTGCTGGAACGTCGCAGTTCGGTCGACGTTTTTCTTTGTCACAACGCTGCAGTGAACGCATCTCACTAAAGATCCCCGTGGGAAGAATTCCCAGAGTGCCTTTAATTGGCTTCGCGAAGTGCGGAAGCGTTATTGTCCGTCTGTGGCGGCTCAAGGTGAGGCGGAGAAAAACTGGAGCACGAGCCGGCGGTCGTCGGCGGGCCGGCTGGGCTCGAGAGCGTTCAATTCGCGTCCGGCCCGGCAACGGTGCGGCGGCGGCCGAGACCGAGAACCGCCGCCTCGCCAGCTGACGGCCCCGCAAAAAGGCGCCGGCCTTGAGACGGAGCGGGGACCACGCCCTGTGGACCGGCACCGGCGGCCGCGTGCCGGTCCGCGACAGCAGGCAGGGCGATCGGGAAACGCCACCGCCGCCGCCGCGGCGTTCGGGACGGGCATCGCGCGGACCTCGACTGGGGCTCGGGGTGGTCTCCTGCGGAGGGACGGGTTCGCGTCGGAAAGGCCATCGAGTGGTCTGTGCTGCTGTCGGAAGGAGGTGAAGGCGAGATGGTGGAAGGGACCTTGCGCGCTCAGTTTTTGCGCGCTGCCGGCAGACTGTCTGAAAAAAACCACCGCTTCCTTTTCCTTCTGGTCAATTAAGCATGGATCTGACAGACGATGTTGGAAAAAAAGGTTATTTGTTTCTGCGAGGTGGAAATTGAAGCGGAACATGATCCGTATATTATGCATATCCAAGCAGTCGAGTGGTTTCTGTTGTGAATATGCACCTGCCATCTACAGCTGTTGATGTTCTTCAAGGTGCGTGAAAGGCTCCTCGCCAGCGATTATTTCTGCTGTCTGTCAGTGCACACGTCTACTGGTTGTGAGCGGTTATATCATTTTGTTCAATCTTTTTGTTCACACTTGATCACCTGATGAGCCGTGTAGTGCTGAGATAGGTTCTCGGGTATCCCAATCCGAAGAGCCTTATTAGGTCTCGGCACCCCGCAGAGAACAAGATTGGTGTCTGGGAAACGCATGCTGCGACGCGTCACCGAGCTTGGGGCTGCGCCCATTCTTTTCAGTCATTTTGAGTCTCATACAAGCTTGTATTCACTTTCGCTTTCGGCAGCCTTTTCTGAGCTTTTGTTCGTTATGCCGCTACAAAATGTGAAAATATGCTTTTATTCTATTTATTTATATTTATATTTTATTTTAGCTCAAGTTTGATTGCTGGCAAACACGAAACTCTTGGATGGCAAGACTATCACCGCGGCCAAACAATTATGTAGGCGTGGGAATTTCCTGCACACCCCAAAAGTTGATTACATTCGTTCTGGTTAACGACAGCTCATCGGTTGTACTGAAAAAAAAGAATTGTCTCTGCCGTCACGCGGACAGCGCTGGAACGACATTAAGCATGCCACGTCTTCTGATTTGACTTGACACACGAAGACATTTGTTGCTCCGCTGTCACGTGGTGATTGTTACAAAACTCTGGCCGTTGATGACAGGACACGAAACAATTTTTCAAATATCTGGATGCTATGAATGTGTATATACCCAAGTGCAGTTAAACCTGACGTCTATACAAGTTATTTGCAAAACTGAAGCTACGGCTCGACAGAACCAGCCAGTCTTTTGTGTTTCTGTGTGTGCTGTAATAAGGTGTAAAATGTATGTACCACGATGCATTTTCTTATGTCCTCTTTCGTCACTTAGGCCTGGACAAGTCGTGGCAGGTGGAGCTTCCGGACATCGAGAAGGTGGCCTGGGTGTGGTGCCTCTTCTTCTGCTTCATCACCCCAGAGGCGGGCACCCTGTTCCGATCCACCAGGATGTGCTTCTTCAAGGTAAACCACTTTCGCGACGGGCCGGCGGCGGCTGCGGCGGCGGCGGCTGCGGCGGCGGCGGCTGCGGTGGCGGCGCCATCTCCGAGAGCCGGCGCAAGGTGCCGCCGTGCCCGCTCCCCTGCACACGGCGCTGCGTCACCACGCAGCACTGCGTTGTCAGAAGCCGCCGCCGCCGACTGACGCTGTCTGACAGCGCGGGCGACACGTTTTTTTTTTTTGGGGGGGGGGGCTCTTGCGGTATGGACTGAATGTTCCCAGTTTTCGGAATTACGTCTGTTAGTAAAAAATTATGTTCAATGGGCAGTTAACTGATAATGAAAGCATGACTGATTGGAAATGTCGGGTTTTGGAAGGGCGATATCTTGAATGCACGGTAAGTGCGAAAGATAAGGACCTCATTATTTGCTTTCAAGGTTCGGCGACAGTCCTTAACGTGATAAATGAAAAGTCCATTGTGTGGATTGGTATGAAAATGCGAATTAATAGTGAGTAAATGGGTATGATGTTATCCAAATACAAATTCAAAATGACTCTTTTTCATTGCTGAGAGGATCGAATACTCACGCCAGCTTAACAGAAAATATGGTGGTGATGTGACGAAATGTCGTGTACCTACCCTGTCAGTTGCTAGGTGACAGATCACTCTGGTGCAAGATACACCAAACCAAGGTCCAGAATTGCAATGTCCCAAACTCCAACTTCGGTGCATCCACCGGCGCCCCTCACCGCAAGCGTGCTTGCGTCAGCCAGCTGTCGTTCGCGGTCGGCGGCTGCTGTTCGCCGACTCTAAATCGGCCTCTCTGATTGGCAGTCGGTGCGGCGGCCGGACTTCTCCCACTTCCTGGTCGTGGTGCTGTTCGAGACGCTGCACACGGTGGGGCTGGCGCTGCTCGTCTTCTTCGTGCTGCCCGACCTGGACGCCGTCAAGGGCGTCATGCTCACCAACTGCGTCTGCGTCGTGCCCGGCGTCTTCGGTACGGGAGGGTGGCGGGCCGTTCACGCTCTAAATACCGTCCCGCACAGTCCATGTCCGGCCTAGTCAGACCTTTTCAGCATGCATGGAATGGTTTCAGCCCAGGGACGTAGCCAAGGGAGGGTCCATGGGGCATGTTCCCCCTGAGGCAAACGGTCTGCACTAGATATATAGCAATTTCGCACGAATATGGAATATTGATCATGTATATGTTGCAAAAGCAAACATCATATGTATTCCTCTGAGTTAAATATAAGGTCAGTTACATAAAATTGCTGCTTTTTCGCATAAATTTCGTCATATACCAGAGGCTTATCTTGGCTGCGAGCCTGTTTCAGCCCAATATTGTCCGCTTTTCATGTCGGGAGTCATTCATGTCTTTTATGTCGGGAGCATTGTTACTAGATTTTCAGAGCATTAGATTTAGCATCAGACTCGTTCCTTCTAAGCAGGAACGAGTAAATTTTGCTTGCGGATCCCTGAGTGCTGCTGTCAGAGAACTCTTCAAGTTTGACACTGAAGTACCGCTGGCGTTTCTGCAGGCATGCTTTCGCGTACCAACAAGGAGTCAAGGCGCTTCCTGAAGACGGTGTGCGACATAGCCGCCATCCTGGGTCAGGCCACCGGGTTCATCGTGTGGCCCATCATCGAGTACCAGCGCGGCAATGTGAACGCCTGCTGGGCCATCCCACTGGCGGTAGTGCTGACATCTTTCGGCTGGTGGGAGAACTACGTAGACAAGAAGTCGCGCGTCAGTGAGTGTTCCCGGGTTATTGTGGCGCGCTGATCACATATTCATTTTGTTTCCGTTTCAACCAGCCATGCTGCTACGCAGAATACACTGTCTGTACCAGTTAAATGCGAAGTTTGTGCCGTTTTGCGTGATGGGGCACAAAATCAACAACGAAATCTGTGAATGGAACTCTGGGAGGCTATCTTCGTATTTGTGCGCTTTGCAGCTACGTCGTTTTAAAGGCGTTTTATGTTTTTTTTTCAGAAACGATTCAGTACCTGGGAACGATTAAGGAGAAAATGAAGAAGACCCGCTATTGGACTTACCTGTTTGTCTCATTGTGGAAAGTCATGGTGTTTTTTGCCTGCATGGTGCTTTTCATGTACTTCCGTCTGGAAGATATTGGCGACCTCTTCAGCAAGTTCACCGATAGTTTCAGTCAGCACAAGCTCTATGTCAACAAGGTTTGTTTTCTGCGCACAAGCGCAGCTTATTGTTTTGAAAAAATGAACGTACACGACAAACAAAGATTTCAGAGATGACGCATGGGACGTACAGGAAATATTCCTGTCAAAACTACGTATATTTTCTCCTCGTCAGACAACCTTTGGTAAAATCGAAGTCAGCTCGAAAATGGACGGAAACTCGCGCTGTCCAGTGATGGACGTCTCATAAGGAAACCTTGCCGCGCTACAGCGACGAGGCGTGACGCCAGTTATTTGTTTTCCTCAGACGTCAAGCGTGCCTGTCGGAACGGTCACTGACGCCGCCAGCTTCGAGCGCCCGTTTGCCGAGGCGAAAACAATCTTTTCGGACGGCAACTCGGCCTGCTACGTTTGCCTGATTCAGATATTTTCTGCCTATCTGGCGTACATCTTTGGTAAGATAACAACGTTGGCGAATGACACATTTGAGTTGTGCAAAGACGATTGCGCTGAATGTCTTGACATGTGGGCAGTTGGACTGCTCACTTGAACACAGTGTTTTTTCGTGATTGATCTGCCACAAATTAGCGACGATATATGCTATTCAAATGGATGTCTGTTCGATTTAATAAACATGCGGAATTCTCATGACACAAGCACGATCGTTTTGAATATTCCATTGTCCAGTCTGAACAACAGTGATCGAAAAAGTCCATGCTGTCGGAGCCGGAATGCACGTCACCGCCTGTTTTCCTATGAGGTGTCTGGGCGAGCGTGACCGTCCCTCACAACCGCGACACCCGGTTCCAGGCAAGTTCGCCTGCAAAATCTGCATCCAGGGCTTCAGCTTCGCGTTCCCGGTGAACCTGACGATCCCGGTGACGCTGTCGCTGCTGCTCATGAGCTGCGGCCTGCGAGCCGGCGACGCCTGCTTCCTGCGGGACACCATCCCGGGTTACCTCTTCTTCGAGTGTCCATCCGGCGACTACATCAAGGACTTCATCGCCGGCGAGGTACGCCAGCTTTTCCGGTTACTTCAGGGAACTATGACTGACGCAGGGTTTCTTCGTGTCGCCAGCGAAGGAAGTTTTTTTTCGCTACACAATAGAGAGAAACGCTAGGTAAATTATTAGGCCGTAATGATCAGGACGTGAAGCTTTCCTCGTTGGTATCGATTTTCGTGCGCATTGTACTTCGGCTCCAGATCATGTGTGCCATGATAAACACATATCAAACCTAAACCTACGACACGAGCTTCACTTCATCAAAGTACAGTCAGAACGAAATGAGCATGGACAACAACTGTTACCTCTCTCTGTTCAGCTCATTTTGATGTGGTCGGCATATGTAGCTCAAGACCTAGTATCAACACGCCCACAGCGGAACAGCATGTCCGACGACTCAACTAGCGCTCTCTTTTCCAGCACGTGTGGATCTGGGTGCTGTGGCTGTTCTCCCAGACGTGGATCACGCTGCACATCTGGACGCCGCACTGCGAGCGCCTGGCCTCCACCGAGACGCTGTTCGTCACGCCCATGTACAACGCGCTGCTGATCGACCAGTCGCTGGGCATGAACCGGCGCCAAGACGACGAGCCGGAACGGCTGGACTCGGACACGCGGGTCATCGACCCCGACGACCCTGACGGCACGCAGCACTACGAGACCATCAGCATCCACACGGACTCGTCCAACACGGGCAACGTCAAGCCGTCCGACCACATCACGCGCATCATCGCCTGCGCCACCATGTGGCACGAGACGCGCGACGAGATGATGGAGATGCTGAAGTCGGTGCTGCGCCTGGACGAGGACCAGTCGGCCATGAAGGTGGCTCAGGAGTACCTCAAGGTGCGCGACAAGGACTACTACGAGTTCGAAACGCACATCTTCTTCGACGACGCCTTCGAGATGTCCGACGAGGACGAGGACGAGCAGGTGGCCAACCGCTTCGTCAAGCTGCTGGTCGAGTGCATCGACGAGGCGGCGTCGCACGTGCACCAGATCCCGATCCGGCTGCGGCCGCCGGTGAAGACGCCGACGCCGTACGGCGGCAGGCTGACCTGGACGCTGCCCGGCAAGACGAAGATGATCGCCCACTTGAAGAACAAGATGCTGATCCGGCACAGGAAGCGCTGGAGCCAGGTGATGTACATGTACTACCTGCTGGGCTACAGGCTCATGGAGCTGGACATCTCGGTGGAGCGCAAGGAGATCATGGCCGACAACACCTACCTGCTGACCCTGGACGGCGACATCGACTTCCAGCCGTCCGCCGTGAAGCTGCTGGTCGATCTGATGAAGAAGAACAGGAACCTGGGGGCGGCGTGCGGGCGCATCCACCCGGTGGGCTCCGGCCCGATGGTGTGGTACCAGCTGTTCGAGTACGCCATCGGCCATTGGCTCCAGAAGGCGACCGAGCACATGATCGGCTGCGTGCTCTGCAGCCCCGGCTGCTTCTCCCTCTTCCGCGCCAAGGGCCTGATGGACGACAACGTCATGAAGAAGTACACCCTGACGTCGCACCAAGCGCGTCACTACGTGCAGTACGATCAGGGCGAGGACCGATGGTTGTGCACGCTGCTGCTGCAGCGGGGCTACCGAGTAGAATACTCGGCCGCCTCGGACGCCTACACCCACTGCCCGGAGGGCTTCAACGAGTTCTACAACCAACGTCGCCGCTGGGTGCCCTCCACCATCGCCAATATCATGGACCTGCTCATGGACTACAAGGCCACGATCAAGATCAACGACAACATCTCCCTGCCGTACATCTTCTATCAGGTGATTAGGAATTGAGCCAGGAACTCCGACGTTCCGCGTAACGTTTTTGCTGTCTTGCACTGCAAAGCTTTTGTGACCACGTTCCTACAGGCTTTCCCTTAACAGTTTTGCGTCTCGTTTCTAGTCGTTCCTCATGGCTGGCACGATTCTGGGCCCGGGAACCATCTTCCTCATGTTGGTGGGAGCCTTCGTGGCCGCCTTCAGGATCGACAACTGGACATCGTTCCAGTACAACGTCTACCCCATCATCATCTTCATGGTGGTCTGCTTCACCTTGAAGTCTAGTATACAGGTGGGTGGCCGGCGCCCACCCGGCGCAGCGGAGGGGAAGACTGGGAAGAGTGACTCAAACGCTGTCGCAAAGTCTCTTTTACCTGGCAGCCTTTGCAACCCAGGTCATGACTTTGCAAGACTCATGTTTCACGTGAATATAGGTCAGTACTCAAACCATGAGCTGCCCGCGTCTTTCCTGACTCCCTTCCGCTAGCTCTGTTTCCCTTATGTTTCCCCCTGTTTCCATATGAACACTGTTTCGCTCAGGCACGTAGCCAGGATTTTCGTCAAGGGGGCCAGATGTCAAATTTTGTGATATGGTACTGACACATGACGAAATTTAGAGGAAAAGCAGCAGTTTTATGTAATTTGCCCCATGCTTAACGCACAGGAAAATATGTAATGTTTGCGTTTGCAACATATGTATGATCACCATTACGTATTCCTGCGAAATCGCCATATATCTAGTGTAGACGGCTTGGCTCGGGGCGGGGGCATGGCCCCCATAGCCCCCATGGCCCCCTTGGCCACGCCCCTGGTTTCGATATTCCCAACTTGCTCTTGAACAAGCTCATTTCATCCCATCCCTCCGACTGCCATGTGTCACACGACATTGGCAACAGTGAAAAAATCGATTGTATGCCTCGGCTCGTATGCAGCACAGGCGAACTCATTGGAGTCTTTTGCGTCCAGATGCTCCCGATTCGTCCTGATTCTAACCAGAGTGACTTGGGGTTGTTGCAGCTGCTCGTGGCCCAAATCCTATCTGCCGGGTACGCGCTGATCATGATGGCGGTGATCGTGGGTCAGACGCTGCAGCTGTACGAGGACGGACCCGGATCGCCCACCTTCATCTTCCTCATGGCCACCATCATGTTCATGGTGATAGCAGCCATTCTACATCCACAGGAGTTCAAGTGCATTATCCCCGGCTTTATCTACCTGCTTTCTATCCCGTCCATGTACCTGCTGCTAATCCTCTACTCCCTGATCAACCTCAACAACGTCACCTGGGGAACTCGTGAGGTCCTCGCTAAGAAGACGAAGAAGGTTAGTGCTGAGTGTTACCGATGTGACTAGTCTCGTTTGGAAGTTTTGGCCACGGCTGCGGATTGAAAGCTGACTGATGAAGTGAATTGATTACCCTTACTTTCGGTTTCTTTGTCACCTCCACTTCTAGCCCAGATAAAAGTCCCCTCTTTCGCTGATGCCTTGCCTGGTCTTGATTTCGCTGAATGTTAAGGGGAAGTATTGCCAGTTCGCAGCTTTTTGTTCTGATCAGCATTCGTTATCATCACGTTCCATGCCGAATCCTGTTGGTCCGTATCGCTTTGAAGCTTCCCCTCTCGCCCACTACATTGAGTCTCACGACCCGTTGCCACGAGGGTCCGGCTGCCGCTCGCCTCTGACGCCACCCGCCGTCTGCGATCAGGAGCTGGAGGAAGAGCGCAAGGCGGCCGAGGAGGCCAAGAAGCGGCCGGACGGCATCCTGGGCTACCTCTACAACACGCGGCCCGTCGACGAGGACGGCTCGATCGAGTTCAGCTTCGCCAACCTCTTCCGCGTCATGTGCTGCACCTACCCGAAACAGATCAACGAGCGCGAGCAGCTGAAGCGCATCGCCGACTCGCTGGACGCGCTCAACCGGCGCATGGACCAGGTGGAGGGGTGAGTGGTCGGTATCCCGGGGACGCGGCGACCTGTTGCTGGGGCCCGCGAGACGAATGGACGAGACACGGGCACCAGTTAGGATTGGTGCGCCGTATCCTCGTCAAGTACTTTTTGTTGGATCTAATGAGGGCAACATTTGTCAGTTGTGTCGAATGAGTCTGTCATGAGCTGAGCGCTATGCAGACCAAAAGCTTTAAAAAGATGTAACGTCGCATAAGCGATGGAGATACACATACAGGTTCGAAATGAAATACAGGATGAAAAAGACAAAGATATTGGCGTTGTTGCTTCTGCCCTTACCCCCCCCCCCCCTCCTGCGTAATAAATACGTCGGAATGCCTGGACGACGACTCATTTGCGAATGCATCCTGTTTGGAGGGGAAACACGAACATTCTTGCTGTGAACACCGTCCCCAGCACGTGTCTGACGTTGCCGTCAATCCCTTTCCAGCGGTCACCATCATCACGGCAGGAAGCGCAGCTTCAGCCGCAGCTCTGCCCACGGCGGCATCGGCACGGTCAATGAGGACGGCAACGCCGCCTTGGAGAGTGACGACAGCGCCAGCGAGACTTCAGGTAAATCCTGACACTGGGATGTCGTTGGCGTTTGGCCGGAAGCCTTTGAGACGGTACCAGCGGAACTTCTGGCTGGCGGCCGGCCGCTGCTTGTTTCCGCTAAACACAAAATTTGCTAACGTAATGTAACGTTGACGGCTTGCTCCGATCTTCCTAGCGATGAAATGAAGCAGTGAAAAACTGGACTCCATAACGGCTTGAAGCTGTTGTTAAGCGTACCGTCACAGTCTGTACAGACCCTTTGGCCCTGCCGTGTTCAAGACCAAGGGCAGAGCGCTGCCTCCGATCGCTGTTTTAAAGCGCATATTTTCTTAATCAGGAGGTGAATCCCCGAAAAATACGGTTAGAGTTATGCAGGATGTTAAAGTTGTAATGATATTTTTGTCTTGCGTTGGGTCTTGCCATGTGCCTGTTAATGCTGTGGCTTAGATGTTATCATCATGTGCGTGTCAAAAACTGGTTATAGTCACTAAAATCGGAGAATAAGCCAATGACTGCTTTGCAGGAGAGCCCAAAGAGAAGCGTGACCAGCTGAAGAACCCGCTGTGGATTGAAGATAAGGCCCTGCGAAAGGGCAAGGTGGAGTACCTGCAGCCGAACGAGGTGACATTCTGGAACGATCTTCTGGCCAAATATCTCTTCCCCATCGACGAAGACAAGGCTGAAAAGGTATATTCCAGACATGTATAGATGTCGTGACAATGAAGACCCTTAGTGACATAGACTTAGAACACATGCTTAGTGCTGTAAGCCAAGGGGAACCACGTCACATTTGAGCACAGCCGATTGCTCTGGTGACCAAAAGCTTTTTGCCTGATCGTTGCGAATGTGTAAACTTTTGTCGTAGTTGTGAAAATGAGTAACTGCGTAGTTTGGTACTAGGTTTTAACCAAGGTGTTGTGTGGAACATCATCATCGTCACAACACGCGTTATGTGTACCTGGTATATGAGCCGTGCATCGTATTCATAAAGGTCCCCTTTGTGTTCTGTTCATACATGCATCAGGGTGCCGCCGTTTTGAGGATTTTTTCGACGTTTGCCACCGCGCACCGACAGCTTCATACCGTGAAAACACACAATCGGCTTTATTTCCAGACTCGCATTGCCAACGACCTGGCCGAGCTGCGCAACCAGTCGGTGTTCATCTTCTTCATGTGCAACGCCCTCTACTGTCTGATCGTCTTCCTGCTGCAGCTGAACAAGGATAACCTGCACGTGAACTGGCCACTCGGCGTGAAATACAACATCACGCTGATCGAAGGAACGGGACCGGTAAATCTCCGCACTTGAGAAGCCCCACTGCGGCGAAACTTGGTTGATGCCGCACGGTCGGCAATGTGTCTCATCTGTTTGCGGATATTGGGGTGTGTTTAGTTTTGTGGAGATAACTATGGAATATGATAATGGAGATAAGATAGATAATGATATGAATAGAGATAATGGAATAAATAATGGAGACAAGATAGATAGAGATAGAGATGGAGATAGGAGAATGGCGCATACCAGATCACTGCATTGGAAACGTCTTTCCACCACACCCTTCTAACCTGCCGTCCGCCCGCAGATCGTCCACAAGACGTACCTGCAGATGGAGCCCATCGGTCTGGTGTTTGTCTTCTTTTTCGCGCTTATCCTGGTCATTCAGTTCTTGGCCATGTTGTTCCATCGGTTCGGCACCCTCTCGCACATCATGTCGTCATGCGAGCTCACTTCCTGCTGCCATTCTGAGGTGAGGAGGCGATGTATTCGCCTGAGGCTTTCCCTGGTGAGTCAAAAACAAGAATGCATTACAGGATTGCGTAACGTAGACTGATTAATATTAATGCGTGTTGATACGCAAAATTGCTCAGAAAATTCCCAGCACGCTGAATAAGCGTCTGCGCGTTTATACTGTTCGCAAAATGGACGTCAGATTGAAACCCAACGGTGCCAGAAAGCGGCACTGTCCGTATTTAACTGATACGTTATAGCTCAATGATCCCTTCCCTGTTCATCAGTAGTCGCCGTCTTGTCCTGTTCTGCGGACGAAATAGTAGACTGAAAACAAATCAGCGGCAGTGATAGCGCGCATGAGGCTGTTCATTTCCGCGTGGTGCTTGGCGTGACCCTGTGATCTGCACATGAACTCGTTCTGCCTACCCTGTGCGGCTTCTCCACTGACTCCGGCTCCTCTGCGCTCCCAGGACAAGGACACGCCGGAGGAGATGCTGCGCAAGAACGCCGTGGAGATCGTGAAGAACATGCAGCGGCTGCGGGATGACCGGGCCGACTCCTACGACGGCGAGAACCGGCTGGCGCGGCGCCGCACCATCCAGAACCTGGTGAACCAGCAGCAGAAGCGGCAGCCGATCGGCACGCTGGACGTGGCGTTCCGCAAGCGGTTCCAGCAGCTGAACAGCCACACCAGCGAGGGTAGGTGGCGCTGTGCTGCGGCTGTCCGGACCGGCCAGGGTGAAAATCGGGCACGGTTCGGAGGGGCAGGAGCAACCGAAAACGAAATTTAAACGGACATGGTCGGGGAAATGAGTCCGGCTGTGCGGCAGTGGACGGTAACTCGGGTGTTGTGGAAAGAAGACGAGAATACGTGCTGACATGTGCTCTGTCTTTTCAGCCACGCCCATTCTGGGCAACATGCGCCGCATGAGCTTGAGAGCTGATGCGCTGAAGGCCCTGGAACAGCGAAAGAACTCTGTCATGCAGGAAAAACAGAAGAAACGCATGGAAACTCTAGGTGTCGGGAACCAATACAACAAAAAGGTGCGTTGCATTGAAACGAAAAGTACGTCTCCCCAATTATTTCATTAATTTCCCCAATGCGTGAATCGGCTGGCATGTTTTACAGATGATTAATCCAAAACGTTTTTGTGGCAGACAAAACGCAAATGTCAGCTAGCATCTGCGCACATAGCCGGCACCGCAATGGCAATCCGCCCTCAGACGTTTTCGCTGGTCTCGGTGACCCCTTCCCCTCGCGCCGCTGACCCGCCTGACCCGACCTGCCCTCCGCAGCAGCAGCGTCACCGGACCTCGAACGTGTCCGGCGTGGAGAGCCTGCAGGGGGCGTTCATACCGCCGGGCGCGCGGCCCAACGGCGCGCTCAACGACGGCTACGAGAACAGTTCGGGCGACGAGGCGCCGCACCGCGCCAACGGCGTCACCTGGCAGGACCCGGAGCAGGGCGGGCGCCGGTGAGGCCGCGCCGCCGCCGCGCTCGTGCAATCCGGCGTTCCGGCCGGCGCCGCGGGTGTCCTCGCTGCCCGGCGAGGCGTGACGCGGACCGGCGGCGGCCGGCCGCCGCGTGCGGCCCGCCCCGGCGCCGGCCGAGCGGCGGCCACGCCCCGCCGCGGAGGCGGGAGCGCCCCGACGGAGGCGACCGCCTCGCGTGACAACCGGCTGGCTGAGTGGAGACGTTAGCCTGTGATACCTTGATGTGTTCGAGGATGTGATGCTTGTTCCTACGAGCCCGGAATGTCAGTGGGAGCAACGTTTTCGTTGGGTTTTCATTGCTCCGGAGTAACTTAGGAAAAGTTTCACCATGCGTTCCAATTGAAAAGCTAAACCAGTTTTATGAATTTTATGACTTTTGTACTGAATTTTATTACTTTTATGAACTTTCCCATGTAAAGTCTCATCTTTTATTGCCATTTAAATGAGAATCATCTCGTACCACCCTTCAAACGCTTTTGAATCACGCTATTACCAAGGCATCATTGCAACGACTTTTTATGACGGGGCAGTTTGTTGAGAAATTGGTGTCTGACGGTTGGGCTGGCCGAAACGCTTGCATCAGTATATCTATCATTTACCATGTGATCGGTCACCATATTTTGACGACTGATCGGATTGGTTGCCATTTAATTTGCTCAAAGCCTGAATGTCCGAAGACCGTACCACGCTTTTTCCTACATGACAGAGTTCTCTGAATATTTTTGATGAATTTTTAGCGGTTCCTTCTGAATCTATGGGTCTGCGATTTGCTTACCATTTCCGACGTCCTGGGGCAGTTTCACAACACTGTGCTGTTCCGTAAAACGTAAGGTAAAACATAGAACATAGGAGCTGATAGACAGCTCAATAGCCATCACTGTGTCACATCACTCAATGCTGCCATTGTGGACGAACATTCACAGTCTCCCTTTCCTCCCTCCCCTCCTCTCTTTCGGAAACGTGCTGCGTTGGCCTCACCACTCAATGAACTTCATTCGTGGTTTCGATGACACGTCCCGTTCTGCGTCGTGTTCTGCGAGCTCTGCGCGCCAGCTGACTAGCTGACCCGGACCGCGCACGCACGTGACCTTCAAGTGACCTCAGTCGTCGTGGACACGGCCCGGCTGGCCTGCCCTGCGCGGACGGCCCCGCCGGGCTTGCTGGGGAGGGAGATGAGGGGTGCCGGGTAATCGTCGCACTGAGTCCTGGGTTTCTCGGGACTCGCCTGGACTCCCGGACTCACCTGGAAGAGCGCGCTGTGAAATGGAGAGCTACTGCACGTGCAGTAAACAGCGGCGACGCGGTGACTTGTGTTGGTGGACCGGATGGAACTGTGTATGCAATAAACCGATGATGACGACGTCCTGCGTTTGTGATTGGCCGTAATTCAGAGTATCACCTCACGGGAGAGCTTATGGTTCAACGTTATATGCGCATGGATGTCGGCAATAGTGGTTGGAGAATGACTCGTCTCACATTGGAGTTACAACAAAATTAGAGGTGTCCTGCACTTTCAGGGCAGCATTTATTTCCACATTTATTTGCGTGGTGATCTCGAAATATTTACACGTACCGTACTGGGTGATATACCAAAATTTAGTTTATCCGTCAGTGCAGTTGGTTTTAATACGCATATGCAAAAATACAAACACATACAAAGACATACAGTTTTATTTCGCAGTAAGATACACAGTTTATCAATAACCGGAGGAAATCCTCGATAACAGTATCATTTTCAGACATGTAACATACTGTACATGTCCTAAATATGGCAAACTACTGATAAAAGGTTGAAACACCCGCGTAAGTCTACCAAATTCGTACCATACTTTCTGTGTAGTTTCTTGCATTGTTTTTCTTTTGCAATATACAAAGATACTATATTTGCATGGAGTTCACGATGGTACTGCTTTCACGTCTAGATATCTGAGGAACCACAGACTGTTTAGAAAAAAGAAATACTTCGTGGTTGTCTAGTAGTCCTTCCAGTCAACATCAAATGGAGTGCGACAGACTTTGCACAAGCCCCTCTCGCTTTACCTCTCCGCTGTTTTTCTCCCTATCTGCGCATTTCCTTATTTCTCCTTTTTTGTTCCCATCTCTTTTCTTTTCTGTCTCTACCTTCTCGCTGTCCACAGCAGTGATCACAAGTATAAATACGCATCACACAAAGAGGTAACCAAATGGCCGTCATCACAAGTTTTCTTCAGTTAGTTCAGTACTCGGTGTCAAACATCAGTGCTCCAAAACTTCGGACAGTTGAATCAGTTCTGCTCGGCCTTCAGGCAGCCCACGCCAGTCCTCCCGTCCCCAGGCAGCTGATGTCAGTCCTCCGAGGATAACTGACGCCGGGCCGTTCAGGGTCGGAAGCCGACGTTGCTCGGGCCGCGCCCCTACGAGTCGTCGCCGGAGCTGTTGTCGTACGTCTCGTTGTCGTAGCCGCCGCCGGGGCTGTACGGTCCTGTCGGCTGCTGGCTGCTGGTGGACGGCGTCGACAGAGACACGCGCGAGCGCAGCTGGAAACAGAGGCCCGGGGCGAGTCAGCAGACGGTTCGCGATGGTGCCGCCAGCAAACGGGCGCTAGCTGCGCCCGCGAGAGCTCTGCATGCGTGAGGAAGTACCACAGGTCTTTTCCCAGGGTGACTTCTAGCGCCCAGATTGAAGTCAGCGATCTATTGTGGCCCACGAACGTAGTCAGTCTATGGTCATACAACGCAGATCAACAATACAGATAGTCGTAAATTGCATCAACAATGCTTATGTCATCCGGCCTCACTTTCCTCAAATCGTGTAACAGGGCCAATCCAGACGAAACGTTAGCTCCGCTGGGGCACATTCGACGCCAACGGCTGCTTTTCAGCGACAGTCATGCTGGACCGATCAGGTCCAGACATGATCGTACCCAGGCCCGACGGTACACAGACCCGGCCCAGACTCAGCCCAGCACAGACCCGGTCCAGACCCGACCGCACACAGACCGGTCCAGACCCCACCGTGCAAAGACCAGGTCCAGGTCCAATCGTACACAGGCCCGGTCTACCTACACAGACCCGGTCCAGACTAAACCGTACAAAGACCCGACCGTAACAGACCCTGTCCAGACCCGACTGTACAATGATCCGACCGTGCAGAGGCCCGATCCTGGCCCAGTCGTGCATACAAAAAAAAACGGTCCGGACCTCGCCGTACACAGACCCAACCGTACACCGTACACGGACCCGATCTGGACCCAGCTATGCACGAACCCAGTCCAGACCCAGCCCAGCTGCTGAGCAGACCGTTTCAGACCGGTCTGGCCACGTACCGCCGCCGAGCCGGACATGGAAGCCATTCGGGACTGGCGGCGCTGGTCCACTGACTTGCGCAGGTTCTGCATCGCCTTGATGGTGGCGCGTCTCTTACTCATGCGCGAGCCACGGCTCGGGATGTTATCTGTCGGCACAACAACTGACCTATAATGGCGCTGTTAGGTACTGTAGATGATGCGGCTCCTTGAAAATTAATAATCACATAATCACCGTCTTTTATTCACGTGATGTGTGATGCATATTTTTCCTTTGCATTCTGACATCAGTTCCGTGTGAAGCATTAGGCTACGTAAAACAATACAAGTTTTAACAATAAAGTCCAAGTTGAGTCATTCTGCTATCATATGCAGTACTATGGCTGAAACTGGCAATGTTTTTAATGCTCCTCAAGCACTCATTTCCAAGGCCTCCTCAGCTTAATTTAGAATGGGTCGTGTCCTGAGACAGCATGGCGTTAAACCTACTAAAACTAAACTAACTTGTGAAAAACTGAAGTGGCATTTTGGTAGCCACCAAAACACGTCACATTTTACCATGTCTGACAGCAACACCTGTCCAATAAACCTTTAGACAGTCACCGATTAACCTGCTACCCGTATTTGCATTACGCCTTTCATCCTGCCGCACAGCTCCATCTCCTACCTATTTCCTCTGGCAGAGCCTCGTACTGCTGCTGGAACTTCTCGTCCAGCGAGAAGGTGATTTTCCTGGACTTTTTGCGTTCGTCCACCAGCCGGTGGATGGTCTGCCGGCGGGCAAGCCTGTCCGAGCCCTGTTCAGAGTCCTTTTTGTCGACCTTGAGCCGCTGCATATTCTTGACCTCCTTCACCACGTCCTCGCTGAGCACGAATCCCTCCGACGGTGACTTCTGGTAACGTCGTAGTTAGTTGGTTATTACAACGAACAGGACAAAGAAACGTTCATGTCAAGTTCGAGGCTGGATTTACTGCGACCAGGCACGAACGTCCAGCATATGATTTAAAACATAGACGAGCAGCAAAGCACTCATGCTTGACAATTTAAGAGCAAAGGCAGATTAAACCTGGAAATAACTTCACGTATTTACAGTAGAGTCATCCTAGACTGAAGACGAGGTTTTCGATTACAAGCTAATGTGAGAGTTTCCGCACACCCACCTTCCCGCTGCACAAGTCCAGCGTGACAAGCGACAAAATCTGCGAGATTGTTCCGAAACGATGGAACATCATGGCGATGAACTGGATCACTAGAATCAACGCAAAGAACAGGACGAAGACGAATCCGATGGGTTCCAGCTGGAGGTAGACCTGACTGATCTGAATCTGAAATGCAGATAATATTTTCAGTCGTCGAAAAACTGGACTATGGACGTGTTGACTGTTATGATATTGTCATGATATTAACTTTTCATGGTGGCGTCTGACTCATCCTAGTGTTGGTGGTTTTCGCTTCCTTCCAGTAATTCATCCATCCTTCGAGACTATCGCATCATTGAGGAAATGACCGATTCTGATAGTGTGCAGAATTCCAACCACCCTCAGCCAGACAGAAAATTCGAAGTCCACGCTGGGGGCATACGTGAAATAAAACACACAACTCCGTTTGCTTCGAGCTCCAATAGCGGCCGCTGACGCGGTCCGGCAGCAGCACCAATGGGAGAAACACCTACCGATCTGCCCACGCCGTCCTCGCTGTACGTGATGAAGTTCTGCGCGCCCAAAAACCAGTTCAAGTGAAGTTCGTCCTGGTGTATCTCGAGAATGAAGATGGCCACCACGAACAGCACGTTGACCATCATGAAGAAGAAGCAGACGGTGGTCCTCAGCTGATCCAGAGCCGCTGCGATCCGGTCCTGCAACCGGCCGACCCGCGTGAAACGGAGCAGGCGCACCAATTCGCCCGGTGTCAGAAGCCGACCAATGGCTGACCTACCGCATGCCAAGTTGCGGCACTAAACAGACCAACGGTTCGAAGTGATCGGGAGCTGTTGGACGCATGCACGTCCAACCTGGGCTAACCATTTCGCAACACCACAAACGCCACAGCAGTAATAATTATAGAAAGCGAATTCAGAAAAAGAAAACGCCTTTGGTCGCTGTGTGTGCGGACTGTGAAAACAAGAAAACCAAAACACGCTTTGTAACTTTATGTCTGCAGCAACCCTAAAAGAGGAATATGCGAAGCAAAACAGACGAATGGCATTCGACGGTTTCACATTTACCCATGCATATGGCTCCAAAGGCACAGTGGGTTTCTTTATGGCGTCCGCACTTCCCCAAAGCATTTGGTGTTCACCAGTATTTGGATTATTTAACACCAGGTGAAAGGGGAATTTACGGAAAGTTGTTTGTCTTGGCAATTTCAGTGTTGCGTCCAATCTCCCCAAAAAGCGCAGTTTTCTTGTCATAATTCCATTAATGCTTCAAAAACTACGTAAAAGTAACCAAGCTAAAATGTGGGTATGATATTGCGATCTTGACAATGCGATGTGTAATCTTATGACTTTGAAAGTGATACAAAGATTGGTCCAATGTGACAAATCGAGCATCTAAGTGCCCAGGAGACTGATGAAATTTTAAAACCTCTGGCCCCTAGCCGGTCGGACCTAACGAAAAAAAACCCACAAAGAAGCAAATCGCACCTCATGAAATGAAGCATGGACAAACCATGTTTACGTGGAGAGAGAAAAAAATGGAAAATGTGTCGTTACAGTGTCTAAAGAAATTCTTATTGCATGTGAAAGGCCAGGGGCGTTGGACCCCCCCCCCGACCTTGTGCAGCATTTCACACTACCCCTATGGTGGTGCATGAAAAGAAACGAGAAAAAGAAAAAAATCACGTTTACCACCCCTCCTCCCCTCATACCCATCTCCCGAGAGGGTCCGCCGTTACCGTCCATGAGTGAGAGTGCCTAACAAACGTTAGTGAACCAAACTTGCTTTGCCTGATGGGAGGTATTTGTTGCCAATGTGGCTTGAACCTCTCATCATTTCGTTTTCATTCCGCTGGCCTTGGTTTATGAACACTTCTTCTAGGTCGAAGGCGCAAAACGGACGTTGACGAATGTCGTAAGGCGGAAGACGCAGAAATGGAAATCAACAAGAACGGAGAACGTAATAAAAGGTACAACACCGCTGAAATTTTTGCGGATTATTTAACCAAGCTAGGAGGTTCAGATTTGTGAGAAGTATCCAGAATGTCATTAGTTTACTGATCTGTGATTTAAAAAAAATTGTGACCGAAACTTTAAAGTGGCGCCGCCAGGCGTGTTTTTATACCCAAGACCGCCTGAGGATCTCAAAAGGGGCACCCCTACTATCTCAGGATCTAACCGTCGGATCTAAACTGGCCTACCACCAATCGATAACCCTGAGTCTTACGATTCAGGAAATGCTACATAACTCCTGGTCACCTGACTGGTGACGTCACAGGTCACGCAAAATGCGCAACACGAAGTCGGAAAACTGACACCGGTTCGCACATCATACCATTAGCAATACCGGCCTTTCAGCCTTCAACTGGGCATCAAACAAAGCGTCACGATCTCCTCCATTAGAAGCATGCAAAAATGTAGCAAAAATACTAGGTCCAGGTCAACCTAGGTCACGTGAACTAATGGTCTCTACGTGCCAAAGATCGGTACTAACTCGCAGCCGTTTTGATCCACGTGACAAAAAGGACAGAAATGAAACCTTCTGATGATCAGTTTCGGATTACCTGTTTTTCATCCAGTCACTCATTATAGGTCAGCTCAGATAAAGTTGCATTGCTCTTCCTGACAAAGAGCGATAATTACTCGAGTAATTATCGCTCTCAGAGTCCCAGCGATCGCTGGGATTCTGAACCTCGTCAGTACAGAACGAGCTGAAATGACATTTTGTGATAATTAAATTTGCTCTGTCCGCTCCTTATCGGGTCAAGGTCAAGCCAGGTCACGTCAGAGATTCATTTTTTTCTTTTTCTGATTGGGAACAATAGTTGTTCACTGCTGCTACTGAACGATCTTCCATAGACAACAATGTATTTCATTCGGTTTGACATCAATCTATGACGTTACCTGGCATGACCTCACGCTACATTTAGCGAGCCTTGCTAAGAGATGTATAATATTTGCTTGTACGGCTTGAGCGATGGGGAAAGTCAGCGCAACCACTTTTGTCACCCACAATGCAAATCAGTCCAATTGTCATTATGCATTTGACCTAGCATGACCTCTAATGTTGACGTGTCACGGTTTTATGTCCTCTCGGGGACCGTGCCCAATGTAAATCGCAATAGTCCATAAAATAAATTCGCGAATATTGTCAAAAAAACGAAGCGTGTTCCCGCCACCGCCCGAACAGGCGAAAACATGCATGCAGGGGTTCACTGATGACGTCATATCTCTATGACCTGACCTACCATTGAAGTGGTTTTGTGTCAAAATATGTAGCATTGATTGGCAAATAGGTGCTAAATGTTTGATTAGGTTGGCTTTACTGGTTCAAAATTTATCTACGAAAACCGAGGGGGTTGCCCTATTTGAAACCCCCAGGCGGTGCCGGATTAATCCAGTTTGTCTCTAATCGGGCAGTTTGACAAGTTCCATGACAGGCGAAAGGCAATTTGTACGCATGTTTATTTGTAATTTGTGCCTTTTTACTCCTATTTTGTGCAAGAAAACCGTTCCACTCAATCAGGCATTACAACTGTCTTGGAACACTTGGAATATTGAAACATGTAGCTTAACTCGGGTAATCTCGGGAAATGAGATCCGACAGAAGCCGAGTGCAGTAACATGAGAAAGCTTACCTTTTCTTCCTTATTCTCGATGAGTGGAAACAGATAGGTGCCGATCAGCTCCTTCCAGAATGCAATCTCGTTTTGAGACAGAAGTTCAATGATGCCTTGGTCACCGAATATCTTGTCTTCGATCCAGAGCGGATTCTTCAGCATGTCCCTTTTCTTTGTCGGCCGGTTATCTGAAAACACTGCAAAATCAGATCGGTTTGGTTTGAATCTGCGTGAAGAAAGAAGGCATTCAACGAGGTTAGGTTATTTGGCTAGAAAAAAAACTTCATAAAACGAAGTGATATTACAATTGCTTTGCCAGTCGGCTTTTCGATGCATGGTGACCGTACGACTCGGTTGATCTCACGCAATTTTTTACCTGACACGACTTGAAATGCCTCGACAGGACCTGATATGACCTGACGTCACCTAGCATGTGAACTGAAAGGTTACAGGGTATCCCTGGCGCGTTGATACGCACAAAGCGACATCAAAATCCTGTATGGGGGATTTGGGTAATATCGGACGGTAGGTAATTTCGGACACCCTGATTTCTTCGCCATTGTTAGACTCACGTCCAAAATACCATATTTTTGGAGTTGGGAAGGATCCAATGTCCCTTTTTGACACGTTGCGCACACGAAGAGCTGCATGTCTCAGGCAAATGTTTTTTCTTTAAATTCACTACTTCTGTTTCTACAATTACCGATTTTCTGTCATCTGGTATTAAACAATCCACAAGCAGTAGTGTGCGCGATTATCATATTATCCTCTATTGGTGTCTTTACTTCATTTTAGGGGTGGCTGCAAATGACTGACACCGTCTGCCTCACCATCAACCCCCACGTTTTCAGGCACCACCTTTCTGGTAATATTGGACACTGTGCGATAATGCCCAAATACCCGAAGCCTCTGCGTTAATATGTGCAATGACATATATTTTCGTCAAAGCAGTTTTTTTTACTAGATATGCGCGGTAGCATGTAAGAACTGGCCTGAAGAACGGCTGGCAGAACTATTAGAACGAATCGACCAGGCAGCTTCTGGTGCCTGACAACAACAGCAGAGGTGACGCGGCAAGACGACGGCAATAGCAAAGGCGGTGGGAGATTGACGCGGGGTAGATACCTAGCTTGTGACTGACCTAAGGAAATTTCAGTTCAGCCTCAGCTAGCACCGCTTGTATCAGACATGGACCGGGTAAATTTGGACCACCGTCTGAAATTATCCAGCGGTGTCCGGAATTACCCAGAATAAAAATCTATTTAAAAAAATGATTGCAGCAGCAATCAGAACGGTCGCATTTGGGATCTGAAGGCGGTCTTTCATTTGAATGTTCTTTGGTTCCGATATTACCCGATTCTTCCCTATCTACGATTTTACACTCGTATCTCCATTCGTTCACAATGAATTATCGCCTCATCGCCTGATCTTGGTTGATCCCACTACATCGTGGACCCAATATCCTTGGGCAAGATTTTAAACTTCATTTTCATGGCTGCAGAGAGCCTGCGGGAGCGGAAGACTGGGCCGTCATCACATGACGACGAAGACGTGACGTCGAGTGACGTCACGTCCGGCTCGGCTCGGTCGGACCAGGGCGGCGTCGCCGCCGCGTCTCCCACCGTCGTCGGAGTCGTCTCTGCGGGTGTCGGGGGACGCGGCCTCGTCCGACTCGTCCGGCTCCTTCACGGTGCTCATGGGGACCGTTGCGCTGCGCGTCGAGCTGCGGCTGTTGGTCCGTCGCCGACCCGGGCCCGTCCTGCCGGCACAGCGTCGGCCGGTCGTCAGCCGGGCGACGGGCGACCGCCGCTCGTCTTGTGCCTGTGCGAGAGCGCGCGAGCCACTAACAGACCCGGCAACGACCAGGTTTGGAAACGTGGCGCGTGCGTCATGGCTGTAGGAGGATTTTTCAGGTTGGGAGGACCAGATTCAGTTTTACCTCATTCCTTTTTCTGCAGTGCCAAAGAACTTGTGATGTTATTACCAAAGTTGATAGGGCTGGCCCCTCCCCTACAACGGGCTGCTGTGTCCATCACACGTATCACATATACAAAACTTGAGACTTGCGCATTCTCAAATTTCATCGAGACTTTGCCCATATTCTGATGCTCTCAGACCGGCAAGGCATCATCCTCTGTGCGAGAACGGAGAATAAAACTTTGAATAAAACTTTCTGAGATCTGGCCCTGAAATGCGAACCGTATTCCCAACATTTGACCAGCATAGCCTCCCGTTGCATTATTTGTATGTCTTGTCAATCTAGCGTTCAGCTGAACCAGCCGGACTCACATTTCCAACACATCCATCCTTTTGTTGATGTTGTCGATGGAGTCTGCGATCCTTTTCAGCTGTTCGCGCTCATCGATGGCCTTGGGGTATGTGCAGCACATACAGCGAAACAAGTTCCCCAGGGAGAAGTCCACTGAGCCGTCTTCGTCTTTCTTGGTGTTGTTCAGCTGGTACAGGAAGCCCATGATGCCCTCCGGTTGCTTCTTCGCTGCCTCCATCATCTTCTTTTCGGCCTCCAACTCCTGTGAAGCGCATTCCTCAGTTCCTCTCACCTTTCGATGCGCCTCGTAAAAGCTGACAGTCATGCAGTAACCAGTATAACTGGATTGGCATATAGTACAACATAACAGTGGCTTCAGTTAGAGCAAGTACGTTGCTTCTGTTAGAGCAAGTACAACATAACAGTGGCTTCTGTTAGAGCAAGTACGCTGTGGTCTGAAGCTAAATGCTCCAGTCAGACCCTGGACATGGCGTATTTCAGTGCGCACTATGGCATATGAACACATGCATATGAATGTAAACATAAACAATTCAATGAACATAAAAACGGAGAACCAAACGCTTGTTAAATTACATACTTAAACAAGACACTGATGTCATGGTATTTGAACGTTCCTAAGCCAGTCAACGCGGCTTAACCTCTACACGGGAGCCTTTTGAATGACGCCGTTGAACAATGCTGTGGTTCGCCTTGCAGTGTAAGACAGTATGTTCATGTGATTTCAAAAGTTACTCCATGCAAACTAGCATTTCCAACAGAATTAAATATCCGATCCATGAAACGCAAATATGTATATATATATATATATATATATATACATATATTCTGCTCTGCATGCATGTCAAGTTTATAAATATATATAATATGATATTATATGTATACATATATATTCTGTACTGCACGCATGTCAAGTTTAGATGACAGTTGCAGCGACAGCCGGCAAGGAAATTCTGCCGTCACGATTTCGTATTTCAGGGGGTTCACGTTCGTGTTCTGTACATCGCGACTCATAGGATGCCCATTAGCAAAACCACTCAAGGTGCCCGCCCACCTACAAATGCTCTCTGTTTTTACATGGGTACACTAAACGACGCACTTGTAATAACCTCTGGGGCTATCCCTTTCCCCGGTCCGCACAAACATAGACCCACTGTCATGCTCAGCTGCCTACCTCCTCCGTCTTATTCGTCTTGGTGGCCACCTCGCGTGTGCCCCACGTGACATTGTTCATGTTGGTGAAGGAGTAGACGATGAGCAGGAAGTACATGCTGGGCACGGTGATGTAGTAGACGACCAGCGCCGGCAGGCAGTAGAATTCGAGCGGGTGCATGGCCGCTGCATGGCCAGGCCGCGTCACAATCGTCGAATCGATGCAAACTCAGAGTTAACCACGGGACCGAACGACACTGTTCCCCTCCTTTGCCATAGCGCTACAAGCCAGGAACAATGATAATCGTCTTCAAGTCTCGGGGAGAATTTCCACGAGCAGCCATGGCGTGGTCCCTCACGCTGTTCTTAGTCAACCATCGCTCCAACCGCAGGAGTGTCGACGAAAAGGCCTTCCATGAAACAGACTCGCATACTTGGACAGAGCTACGGATAGACAGCCATAGAACCTGGCCCAAATAAGGGGAGAGGCCTTGAAGATTGGCTGATCAAGATGAGTCACTGGCAGAGCCACTCACCAGTGATCACGAAGCTGCCCATGGTGGCGGCAAAGAAGATTGCCGTGGGAGACTCGAAGCCCTCTTCGGCGAACTGCAGCGCGAGTCCGACAATCACGATCACCATGACGATGGTGTACACGGCCGTCAGAAGCTGGGCTATCAACAGCTGCAAGAAAAACAACCACTTCATCCGGAACCACTCTGCAATGTCGTGGACCCGACCACGAATCAGTCACCAGTGCTTCAATAGTTTGGCAACAGTTCGCAAACAGACCATTAAAACTCTGGCCGACTGCCCAGTTCTGATGTCTTAAGAGTCTCACAGTACCTGGATCTTCGAGTTGACAGTCATGCAGGCCCCCATGAAGATGAGCACGGGGATGGCGTTGTAGAGCAGCGAGTACCAGTTGCTGATTCCGAACGCGGCGTTGAACGATCCGACCAGCATGAGGAAGATCGTACCCGGTCCCAGTACTGTGCCAATCATCAACATCACCTGAAAACAGGCATCCTCAAATAAATATATACGTAAGGAGGCGTTGCATCAACGGATAACGCAAATCATGCACTCTAGAGAAGTGGAACCTGTAAGAAAATCATTGTCCGTGGCTCTGTAAGGCGACTTCTTTGCAAAAAAAAGAGGATAAAACGGCTGTTGAAATAGCCTCCTCATAATACTCATTCCTGACATTTGCAAAACACATACCAACAGGGACGCAGCCAAGGGGGCGTGGGGACCACATCCCACCCCCCCCCCCGAGCCAAGCGTTGTACACTAGATATATGGTGATTTCGCAGGAATATGGAATAATGATCATGCATATGTATAAAAAGCAAACATCATATGTTTACCTGTGCGCTAAACATGAGATAAATTACATAAAGTTACTGCCCTTTCTTATAAATTTCTCCATATGTCAGTGGTATATGACAAAATTTGAAATTAACCCCCCCACAGGGAAATGCTGGCTACGTGCCTGTATACCGGTATTACACCAAAACGCAAAGAAAAGGAACGACGGAACAATCTTTGCGGGTACTGACTTCTGCTTCGCGAATCTAGGGACACTTAAAAATATGCATAGAGCTCCATCCTATGCACTCCATAAATGCACGATGGGATGATTCGGATTCCTCATAGTTTGAGGATTTCACGGGACTTCATTGCAATGTTATCCGCCTGGCTCATAAATGATCATGGAAATGGCGGTAAACTTCGTGCAACAGAGCCAGGTTTATAACAATGACATGCATTACATACGCAAATGGGCCCTAGTTTACTGACGACAAAGTTCTCGACCAATTACTAGCTGACAAGATGGGCGAAAATAGGCCTTTCTGTTCCCGAATGCCGGGTAAAACAACACATTTCATCCCTATTCAATGCTCCTAAGGCTTCTGAAAACCGTCCCTTCACTTTTAATTTAGAAAACAACAGGGCAAAATCGCTATAACAGAAATTACGACGTCAGAAGGCAAAGTTACCTGGTACATGATGTACAGAGTCGAGATGTTGTCGTTGACTTTCACCGTCCTGGAGTGACTTTTGAGCAGGTCAAGGATATTGGCCATGGTGGAGGGCACCCAGCGGCGGCGCTGGTTGTAGAACTCGTTGAAGCCTTCTGGCGCATGGGTGTAGGCGTCTGAGGCCGCGCAGTATTCTACTCGGTAGCCCCGCTGCAGCAGCAGCGTGCACAGCCACCGGTCCTCGCCCTGATCGTACTGCACGTAGTGGCGCGCCTCTGTGGCCGGCGTCGTGTACGTCTTCATCACGTTGTCGTCCATCAGGCCCTTGGCGCGGAAGAGGGAGAAGCAGCCGGGGCTGCAGAGCACGCAGCCGATCATGTGCTCGGTCGCCTTCTGGAGCCAATGTCCGATGGCGTACTCGAACAGCTGGTACCACACCATCGGGCCGGAGCCCACCGGGTGGATGCGCCCGCACGCCGCGCCCAGGTTCTTGTTTTTCTTCATCAGGTCGACCAGCAGCTTCACGGCCTCTGGCATGAAGTCGATGTCACCGTCCAGGGCCAGCAGGTACGTGTTCTCCGCGATCACCTCCTTCCTGTCCGTGGCGATGTCCTGCTCCATGAGCTTGAAGCCGAGCAGGTAGTACATGTACATCACCTGGCTCCAGCGCTTCCTGTGCCGGATCAGTGATTTGTCCTTGAGGTGGACCACGATCTCGTTCTTTCCGGGCAGAGTCCAGACCATGCGGCCGCCATACGGCGTTGGCGTCTTCACCGGCGGCGGCAGCTTCAGCTCAATGCCGTGCGCGTTCGAGAACGCCTCGTCAATGCACTCGATGAGTTGACGCACGTACCGGTTGATCACGCTCTGCCCCTCGTTCTGGCCACCAGATGCCTCGAAGGCGTCGTCGAAGAAGATGTGCGTCTTGAAGTGGTAGTAATCGGGGTCAATGCCGCGGAAGAACTTTTGCGCGATGCGCCGGGCGCCCTGGTCGATGTCCATGTGCGCCACCGCCTTCAGCATCAGCAGCATCTCCTCCCGCTCCTCGTGCCACATGGTGGCGCAGGCGATGATGCGCGTGACGGAATCGCTGGGGCGCACGTTCGAGCTGGCCGACTCGTCAGAGTGGTGTGACATGCTATCCGTGGCGATCGCCGAGTTGCCCTCAAATTCCTCATCCAGGTCGCCTCCCTAGCATGCAAGAGTTATTACATTAAGGATGTATCCACACCTCTGACGGTGCATGTTAATAGTCAGCAATTTCATTTTTATGGATGCTGGCATTTTAGTACCGTGGACGAGATGCTCAGGGAATACACATGCATGAGTGACTTCGTTCCGGCACCAGCCAGCAATGAGTTTGCCCCGTTGCCACGTTTTCTCCTCTCAGCGAGGAGACACCTACCTCAATGGACACGTTCGGCTGGTCGTCGCGTCGCCGGTTCAGACACAGCGACTGGTCGATCAGCAGCGCGTTGTACATGGGAGTGACGAACAGCTTCTCGGTGGAGGCCAGGCGGAAACTGCGCGGCGTCCAGATGTGCAGCGTGATCCACGCCTGGGAGAACAGCCACAGCACCCACATCCAGACGCACTGGAAGGAGTGCCGGCCGGGCGTCAGAAGCTGGCAGTGCCGAGGGAGCGTATGCGCGCGCTTGACCTGACAGGCTTCGGCCACAAAAGCAGGAGTGGCTGTTGCGACAGGTGGTGCCGTTCAATGGGTCGCAACAAAGTCTGCGCATGCTGCCAGGAGTGGAGCATATTTGTACGCAGTGTATGTACAAAAATGCCACGTTTGTTCGTTAGTGGGTTAGACTGCGCCGACGACATGACAATGGCCGAGAAACGAAGTCAAGTACAGCGCAGAAAACAACTCCTGCAGAAGCGACTGACATAAAAACGTCGCCTGCCGGTCCTAAAACACTGCTGCCATGGATCTGGCCGAAGCAAAAATCTGCACCGTTCGCAGCGCGGGCTACCCTTAATCCAGGCCCTCCCGGTCGCCCCGTTCCCGCGCGACCCGTCTCGGAAGACAGCGAACCGCGTCGGCTGCGGCCGAACTCACGTCCTCGGCCAGGAACGAGTCGATGTAGTCCCCCCGCGGACACTCGAAAAAGAGGTAGGACGGCAGCCCTTTCTGGAAGCAGCAGGCATCGTCGGCGCGCAGCCCGCACAGCAGCAGCAGCAGCGCCAGGCTGCACGGCACCGCCAGGCTCACCGGCAGCGCGAAGCTGAACGGCTGAATCCAGATCTTGCAGGCGAACTTGCCTGCGGGCGGCCGGCGGCGTCATGGCGGTGGCCGGTCACTGACCCCGGTGACGCACGGACACCCAGCTACGCGTGCGGCGTCTGCGCTCGGTGCGACTGAAAGCGAGACTGAGCTGAATGTGCAAGCGACATCTGCGAGAAAACGGCCGCCACGGTGCCGTCTGAAGAACGTTCTGCCGTTTGATCTGGTTACCTGTAATGTAGGCCAGGTAGGCGGCGAACAGCTGCACGAGCCAAACGTAAGCTGGGGTCGCCACCTTTGTGGAGATCGTCTTCGCCTCCATGAAGTTCGTGGAAAACTGGTTGGCGTCTGAGAAGGAGTTTTCCACCGAGCCTCCAGTCTGCGAATAAAGATTCATATTGGAACCACTCTACGCTATTGGAGGGCTGTCTGTATCTGAAAAGGTCGAAATAGCGATATAGCAATTTAGATTATTTGAAATAGGTAGCGAGCATTATTTCTCTAAGCCTCATGAGTTACAACAGTTTAAAATCACCTTTTCTTTTTTGACGAAACTGGATTGCTGAAATAGGGTGGTCAAAGCAAATAATGGAAATACAGCAACAAAAACATGTTCAAATCTTACTATAAAAGCCACGATCTTGCCTTCTACTTCAGCACGTTGCAGCATACAATATCTCCTTGCATTACCACTGACATGTTTGTTTTGTTCTTTTCAATTTCTTCCAACGTTTTCGCATCATCAGCATAAATAAGGCCTAGAGTGTTCTGCTTGGATACCAACACCTCTCCATGTAATGAAATAATGACAACGTACGAGAGGAAGCGAGATTGTACTTACTTCGTTGATCACCAGGGTGTGGACGGAGAAGCCTGATCTGATCTCGGTAAATAAGTTACTAAGATGGTCAATCTTTAACATCGCCAGCAAGACCATCATGCCGAAAAACAGGACAATCTTCCACACTGATATGATTGCGTAGGTGAAGTAGCGCGTTTTACGCATGCGGTACTTGATGTTGCCCAAAAACGTCAGGAAATCTGAAGAGCAAGAAGAAGTATCACTGTGACTTCGCCACTGCCTCTCTCTCCAAAAACAGTGACCAGTATGACATGAGACACAAGACCAGCAACGATCATTCTTACCGAAACATTAAAACGGGGAAGCTGTTCCGACAGTTGCCTTCCGCCTTCTCCTCTACAAATTATTGATAAACAAACGGCATTATGTTCCGCTGCTAAATAAGCACGACTTTCTTCTTGACAGCTCTGTCTCATAGGATACTGGTCATCCGAAAGTTTGGTAAGCCCGTGCAATCCACGGATAAGTAATTCGTAAAACTGCCGCTCGGCAAATCCCTATGCCTAACGACAATGAAAAAATAATGCCTGGGTGTGAGGGACGATTTCAACGAAAAGCTCAACGTACCGGCGCGAGCGTTCTGTTTCTGGGCCTTCTCGTCAGTCAGTGGGTCCATTTCAAAGATGGTCAGCTTGTTGGACTGTCTCGGCTTTTCCACGGGGCGCTTCTCCACGACGTAGTTCTCCCACCAACCAAACGAGGTCAGGATAAGCCCCACCGGGATGGACCAAGCCGCAGTCGTATTGCCCTTTAAGCCCTCGGTGACAGGCCAAAGGACGCATCCACTGATCTGAAGAATGATTGCAATGCCATCGACGATCTTCTTGAGCTTTCTGTTCTCGTCAGAGCCGCGTGAAACCATACCTGAGGGCCGACGTATTCGTGGGTTAAAAAGGTGGCTTCATCCTGTTTTGCGGGTTCCCCGTCGCACATTTCTGTCGGATTCTTTAGTCAGTTTCCAATAAATGCATTCTTTGGGTGTAAAATCTGTCAAGCACATGCAATGGCCACAGTGCCATTCCTGATTTCACTCACATTTCACCGTACAAAGTAATATAAGTGTCAAGCAACTAGGAAAAACTTGTTGGCGATGGAATGAGGAAAGATACAAAAATACCTGGACAAGGATACAGTCATGTCCACTGAGTAATACGGTACTGCCTCTTGACGTTCGGCACAAAAAGTTGAGTACGACGAGTCATGAGCGCCTTTGCTGTCTCATAACCATACCGAAGCACCTTGGTTATGAAATTCCATTGCTGCACACTGTTTTTAACATCACAGGAACTCACAGAGCACGGCCGGCACCAGGCAGACGCAGTTGGTGAGCATGACGGCGCGCACGGAGTCGAGCTCGGGCAGAGCGACGAACATCAGCACGGCCAGGCCGGCCGTGTGCAGGCCCTCCAGCAGGGCCACCGTAAGCAGCTCCGACAGCGGCGGCTTCCGCCAGCTCTGTGGCACGGTCAGGCACGCTGTGAGGCGTCGCACAGCCGCCGCCAGCAGCGCAGCTTCCGCCAGCACCGGCTTCCGCCTGCGCTTCATCGCCACCAAGGCGTCGGCCATGGTCCCCTGGTATTAAACACGCTTTCTATATCTAAACAGTTAATTTACACCCTGCCCTGGCTTAAGTCAGAAAACTATACCTGCGTTGTTTTGTACAAAAAATCGCTATCTTTCATTTTTCAGCGAATATGATTATGACAGAGCCTGCTACTGAGGCGAATGCAAAGACCATAACAATCATCGCCTGGTCTCGTGAGTGAAGGGCCCGGAGCACACGATGTCGACAGCTAAAGGGCACACACGCACCTTGAAGAAGCAGATCCGCACTGACCGGATGAACGTGCCCACTTCCGGCACAACGAACGACAGGAAGATGCACCACATCCAGGCGACCTTCTCCACTTCCGGGATCTCCACGCTCCATGATCGTCCCAGACCTGAGCGGAAAGGATAGCCAGCGGCCGGGGTGACGAACACGCTTCTCCACCCCACCACGCGCACGAGAGCGGGCATGCTGTGACAGACAGGCCTGACGCCGGTGGTACATCGATACAACAGCTTGTAAATGTGGTATCAGTCCCACCGTCGTTTTCATTTTCCTACATGCACTTTTTGTTCGGCACTGGACATAATTGTTTTGCTTCCTAAATATTCACTCGCAATGTTTTGTAGCTTCGCGTCATTCCGGTTCTAATCTACGTCGGTCTCCTTGCATCCAAGCACTCACTGATGTTTACCGCAACACATCACAACACATCATGACACTCGGAGTTAAACCTGCCCACCTAGACCTCCATCACTATCAACTGCTGGATGCTGACCACCATTACCTGATCTCTCCTTTCTCCATGTTACGAAACACTACATGACTGGGACATTAAACCTATTGGTTAGCCAGGCAAGTCAAGCCGAGAATCTTATCATAATCTTTCTATCTGGGCACTTTTAAATCTCTGTATACGAACAACCAACAGTTGGAGTATCGAATTTCCAGGCTAATACGCATCTGCACGTCTAGAATCTTATGTCTCCGGATGCTCCATACACGTGCGTGCGAGCTCATTATTACGTGAATCCTTCCACTCAGAACATAGATGCATGCAGACAGCCCTCTGTGTGCCTACAAACTGCCAGGCTCATATACAGTAATTAACTGATTAGGCGCCCAGAATTTCGTGAGCTAATCTACCAAACCATCGAGCATCCGGATAATTCATCCGCAATGTACTGATACATATAAAACTGCGTGCATCCGGATGTTTGAGCTCACGCCCATACGCATCAAATGTGGTGTTCAAGGACTCGATATCTTTGTTCCCGCCCAAGTGCTACACTGAATACCACGGAATAATCCCCCTGAATGTTTTCCCAAACCTATCTCTGTACTGCCCTACATCTGAGCATCCCATTATCATGCGTCTCTGCAGTGTCGGAATGCGTCCTATCTAAACATCTTTCTTGTATGCCGCTCCGAGACCCACGGCCGAATGGTGGTCACCCTTCTGCGCCGGTGAACTCGCGGACTACGAAATCCCCACGATAAACCGGCAGACATTCGCCTTCAAGTGTCTCCTTGTCAGTGCCATCGCAGCTTGGCGCAGATAGTCACTCACCGCTTCGTTTGTCGCAGTAGGCCAGCTTCTTGTCCGTCTTGAGCTGCGCCGTCATGAGCAGCATGGTGCCCTTGGCGATGGCAGAGCCGGCCAGCACCACGCAGAACGTCAGCAGGTAGGTGAACACCTTCAGGATCCTGATGGCTGCCTGGTAGATCGGGTGTTCGACGGCCGAGCCGCTGGCCTCTTCGATCGGCTCTGTCCGGAATATGTTCCAGTTGGGGATGACCTCTTCCCTGCCGACGTTCAGAGCGGTTATCACCGCATCGTCGCTATCGTTAAAACGGATCGCAGCAAAACAAAGCTACGTTGTCACGGGACGAAAGGCATTAGCGTTGTCGGGCTGTACTTATCTGTTGACGCAGATTACATGTTCAGCTAGGGCCACCTGAGCGCTGGTCGCATGCATCCGACGCTCACGCACCTTCCATCCTTCAGTGCGGCACCAGCTGGGGTATTTCACGGAACACAAGCTAATGGGGACATTTCCCTTTCCTTTATCTGGTTGGGAACATTCGGACTCATTTGGAGAACTTCATACGGGGATAGTTCCTAACCTGTCCGTCTTCTTGTCGATCTGTCGTCCCAAATGTATAAGGCACAGTACTAGTAGGTTGAAACGAATGGAACTGACTCTTATTCCCTGGCTATACAGGACATATCGTACGTCATTCATTAAAATTCACGCCCCTGAGCTCGATATGGAGGTAATCATCGAAATTGGCAGAGTTTTGGTGAATTTTTCTAATACTGTAACGCCAAATTCGAACAATGGTATCGTGGAACAAAACTACTGATGATCGATATTACGCAATGAGAAATTATTGAAAAAGCAGTATCTGATCACCCACAAAGCCACATATCACATGACTGACTAGATCGGATCCATATCTTGCGCCTAGTAGCCTGCAGTCAAGCTAATTTCCAGAGGAAGTACAAGGCTTGAGCACATGGGTTGTGTCCAAAACTGTAAAGGTATGTGACGCAAGATATTGCTATATGCGCTATGTCGTTTATGTGCACTTGCTAAAATTTACCAGCATTGCAAAGGGATTCGTTCCGGTTATCGGTAGCACTCGCTTCTGTTCACAATGGCAAATTTTAATGCTGGGAAGCTGAGAGACAAGGGATAAAGCCAGAACTGGGTAAGAAACGCAAAGTATGTTGGTCTTTATCCCACCCAACCTTGACAGTTTTCTGTCAGCATGCTATGTCAGATGTGTGCCTGAATATGCAGATAATTTATACATATGATGTCTTCAGTGAGTTCAAGGGCGGATCCAGGTCATGTGTGTGTGTATGTGTGTGTGGTGGGGGAATCTCTATCTGTTTGACCTAACCTACCCCATAATGTTGACTCGTCCTTGGATTCTGGCCACTTCTTTTCGCCATTCTCGAAAATTAAGATGCATTTAAAGACAAGCGTTTTGGGAACTAAATATTTACACTTTTGTCGGAAAAGGGCAAAAGACCTACAGACTCCCTTTTCTCTACGAAATAAAGGGATCCATGGCCCCGATGGCGCCCCTGGATTCGTCAGTGAGTGACTTATGAAGTGGCAGTAATCGCATCATAGCTCATTCACCATGGATCTGCTGCCAGCAGACGAATATGGCGGCTGCTCCACCAAACGCCGAATGTCAGCGGTGGCACGTCCGAACTTTGACGCTTTCGTCGCCCGAGGACGCGAGGCACCGGAGGGGGGGGGGGCTACCACCTCTCCGATAAGCGCGTCCTGTGGCAGTATCGGACAGCAGGGAGACCTATCTAAATCCGGGGGCGCAGCGCGATACACCTTGTGACGGTCTAACCGCAGGGTCCATCGAGCTGTCTAAGTGCTGCCGAAAAAATGGCCGGCTTAGCGGCTTAGCTATCGGGCGCCAAGGACGTGGGCGGCAGCTTCGGGGACGAGCTTCGGCGCGTCGCAAACGCCGGCCGCCGCGCGGCGTGCAAATGCAAAACAGCCAGCTCGCTAGTAGACACTTGTAGACTTGAGGACAATGATATTCACGGAAAAGCAGTACTGGCTCATTAATGTTCCATGTCTGCACGCGGAAGTTGCCCAGCGAGTGGCTGTGCTTATTACGTGCCTTGTTGGAAACTGGTGTAGTAAACGGCCTTCTTCAAATGCGAGCCAGTCATAACGGCCAAAGTTTTCGGAACTGCATAAAACAAGACACCGGACAGAAACCTGTTTCCATGCAAAGAACAGCAAACAAACGCATTCAAATGAAGACATACTTCAATGAACCCTCCCAAAAAAAGAAAAAAAAATTGCGCTGGTATGAAGGAAAACGGTTGACATACAGCATTCTTCGCAGCTAATCGCAGGTTGCCGTTAGCGAGATCGCACCTGCGAGGGCGTGGGTTACTCACTCCTGGAGAGGCTGGTTTTCCGCGCTCTCGTCGAAGTCGTACTCGTCATCGTCCATGCTGTACCGAGGCGGCATCATGGCTGCCGAGGGCGCGGCCGCGCCGCCGGATGAGAGGTACTTCCGGTCGGTGCAGCGCCTGACTGGCGAGTCGGCGAGGTCAGGTTCCACTTCTCCCGGCCTCAGTACGCTGGTCTTCTCCGCTGTCACCCAACAGGAGGTCAGTGTTGACGGGCAGAGTGTGAGTTCTCATTTAATGAGTGTATTCATCGGATTATAAAATCGTTTTGGTCCGGTCCTTTCCTGCCTTTCTGTTTCTGCGGTCATCGCAAATCGCCACAAGAAGAGAAAGGCTCGGCAACATCAGTCTTCTTTATAGGAAGAATTTCTTTTAGCGGTAAGTACACTTTTCCGCAAACTCCACAGCAACTGTTTCTGCGGTCAGTCATCACTTGCAAGGGTTCAGGCAACTGCGGAAATTGCTTGTGTGGTCAACACTTTATGCGACACTACTAAGCATCTGACCTTGCGGGTGATGGCAAAGAAAATATAGCAAACGTGTTACGACCGTTTTGGGGCTTGTGAAGGCACACATATGTTGGCAGGAGTATCTCATTTACCTATATAAAGGAGTCTGCGTGTTCGCGGAATAATCTGTCAGGACTACCTTCTTAACCCGCGCATGGCCGTCGGTCCGTTTCGAACACCGGCGACTGGGGGGGTGGGGGCAGTTGGCCGCCCCCTCTAACTCACGAACGGTTGGTCGCACGATAAAAATAAGCACACCGTTGGAAAGCTTGTGACGAGTAGAGCTCGAAACTGGTCTCATTTTTGGTTTTAGATAATATGTAAGCAATTTACGCCCTATATATATGTTTTCCTCATAGCCGACTGCATGAGACCGAGAAATGGCCTGAATCTCAAGGGCTGTGACTAAAAACGCTTACGTAAAGGCATCAGCGCACAAGTAAAGGTCCACGGATGTCGATACACGTCTAATTTCCCAGATTTGTTCAATATATACGCCGAATTGTTGAGTTAAAGACACGGCATTTTTCGCGGCAGCTGCTAGACGTGCGCTGCTGCCGTATGCACTAACAAATTGACGGGAATTGATTTTAGCGTACCTTCATTTTCGCGAAAAAAGACGATCTATGTATGTTTTATTGATCTTAGAGGTCCTTGTGATGGTTTTTCATACTAAAATTTAGAACAAAATCATTAGTTACCAATCTACAAAATTGGCAGAGCTTTATTCGCGAGAGCCTGTTTATTTCCAAAATATGTAATTTTTTCAAACTTTTTGAGGTTCCTGGTATTATTTACGTCTGAGCAAGCCAGTTCTGCCATTTTCTACCCATTCTGAGTAATTCATCGTTGATTTTGACGGTGGTACATTTTGACTTACTACAGTGATTTGTGACCTGACCTCAGGTCAATGACTGTCTGTCATTGATACTTTGTCCAATGACGGCAACTAGATGTCTGCTTGACTCCACACTAAAAATGTTATGAGATATTCCGTCAATTTCCGAAAAAAAACGACGGCATGTCTTAAAAATGGGCTTGACCTTAGGTCAATGACCCGGAAAATTCAGAAAAATATGAGATAGCAGATTTGTTGCATCTATCACTTTCACTAATCCCTGAAAGTATTGTTGAAGTATCTTGTTTTGTGAAAAAGTTACAGGGCGCTAAACTTTTTCGGACATAGGTCTATTTGACCTGACCTAGGTCAGGCACTTCACCTGACCTGAGGTCAAAATTTTGACACGAGATGTAAAATTGATGAGGCAAAAGTTACACGAAGTTTCGTGACTCTGTTTGTTCGTTCCCCCTCAATCTCAGAAAAACCTCAGGGGGAGGGGCAGTCAACTGTCCCCCCAGTCGGGGACGGGTTAATTGGCCCGTAATCCACTCATCTTAAACCTGATCTGGTTAACTGACAAAAAATAATGAAGTCAGTGAGATTCCCTGTATAACGAGCGAACCTACTTCGTTTCAATTTGACTTTGGAAGTGCAGTTTTAGTAATCCTGGCACACTGTTGGCGCCCTTTACACATTTTACAACGCATAAAGCTGTTTGCGATCTATTTCAGTGTCCTGCATCTAAAGGAACCGCAAGTTTAACCGTCGCTCTTGCGTATATGATATTGTTCTCAGTCGTTCAAGATTCCTCAAATGTGTTTTAGACATACAGTAAAGTCGCTGTTACTGGACGGCAAAAAAATTAACAACGACAAGGTAGAAAAGTACAAGGAAAATTGGCTCTCAGTTTACGTTCCGTTTACAGCATGTTCATGTTTATCATATGTGCAAAGTGGCCTTAAGAGCAAGATCATTACTCTCGGAACTGTTAAGTGAACAGGGACAGATCTAGGGGAAGAGGGTAGCGAGGTCCCCCTTGGCATTTGACACCTACCCGTCGAAGGCGGATAAGGGTGCCAAATGCGAAACCCATAGCCACCGAAGACGGAAGATGAAAGCCACTCGCGGACGAACGTTGTCGTTGGATACGAAAACACCCTGTCGTTAAAGACCGCACAGGTGACACCGTTCACCCTTGTGGCAGGACATGGGCGCACTTACATTAAAGGGAGCCCCTAGCAACACTGAGGAAACGTTGATGATATAGCTTAACCCTATTCCCGGAGGGCTAGACGGTATGGTAGATTCCCGGCAGGGGGGGGGGGGCGGATTCGGCCCCCCCCTGAGATATCGAGAACTACTCGTCCGATTTCATCGCAACAAACGGCAATCGATTTGCCGTGACGTGAACTACACTTTTATAAAAAGAAATTTTCAAAATTTTGATAGGTGTGGATACAGGAGGGAAAATGCCAAAACTAGGGGTATTTTTGGACTTCTTATAATTCCGTGGTTTATCGACCGATTTCAATGAAATTGGCATGAATCGAGAGATTATGGATAAGGCTTTTACCATGGGTACACACGTCTGAAATTTTGAGGAAATTCATGGGCGTTCACAGGGTTTCAAAAATAGGAGGATTAGTTTTTTAACAACCGAACGAACAAAAGACGCAAAAGCAATTTTTGGCTTCTGCTAGTCATGGTATGCTACAGAAGTACAAATCGCATCACAGTGTTTGTATAATGTTAGCATAGGAGGTGCCAGGGACATGAGAAAGGGGCAACTGTCAAGGTCACACGTTTTTCAGATCAACTTGTGACCTTTGACCTTAAATGACCTCCAGTGGCCTTGGGGTCACTTGGAATGATCTTACGTGCATTTAATATTATCTGCAAATGTTTTCAATCATTTCAATTCACTCTATTTCAAAAATTTCATTTTATGGCTATTGCGGTATGCGCTACGAGCATTGACATTTTAGGTCATAGCTCCGTGGCCCGCACTGATGTCAAGCTGAAATTTGATACGCAAGTAGAGGGCACCGTTCTACGTCATATGTATTTCGGGTTGGAATGTAAAAAGACGGCGCCGAAATTATTGCAAAAAAACAAATTTTGTTTTTTGACCTTAACCTGGCCTTGTAAAGTGACCTCAGATGAACAAAATTACATCTGCACATTGCCCAACTATTTAGCTATACATCCATATAAAGTTTTAAGTTTTATCTTAAAAACCCTGTTTTTGGCAGACATTTTCCTTTTACCCTCAACATGGCCAAAAATGGCCTGAGGTGCCTCCCAAAAACGTTGCCTGGCTCCGCCCCTGGGCAAAAAAAATTGAAATTTAGTCACGGCGCGTAGAAAGAATAGCTAGGAAACGTCACCAAGTTTGGTGAAGCTGCGTTAAAAAGCCTGGAATTGGCAAGAAAAAAACCCGGGGGGGCGCATTCAGCCCCCCTGCCGGGAATAGGGCTAAGTCATAACGTAATCAAGCTATGTATACCACTAACTAATATCATAGCTTAAGTCAGGCCGTTCTTCAAGATGCGCCGTTAACTCAGCGCCATGTGACACAGATGGAACACAGAAGACACTGAGGCGCCCTTGCTATGGCGCATGGGCGCTCTGGCATTGAAAAGGCGCCTTTTGACACGAACAAGGCACGTCTATGACGCAAAAGGGGGCCCTCAAAAGGGAGCCCTGCCAACATCGAGGAGGCGCCCTCGTTATAGCACTTGAATGATCTTTCCGTTAGTACAACGCCCGTGTGATTGAGTCCGAGGACTTGAAACATGCCGCGAGCACGCATGTCCGAGGACTTGGAGCATGTCGTATGTCGCAGATACCTTGGAAAGGTCCATGTCAGGTTCATGTGGCATCAAGACGACGCCCCTGTGGTGGTTTATGGTCAACCTGTTGATCGAAAGGCGGCCATGCGACACTAAGCAGCCTCTCCATGCGACGGGGTTTGGTAGCCCTGTCGTTCAAAAGGTGTCGTTGTCGCCCCTGTGATACCAAATATTTGTGATAAAGTATGGACGCCGTGTCCTTCAAAATGTGCCCCAACACCGAACAGCAACCCATGTGATGCCGTATGTTTGGCCTGTCGTTCAAAAGGCACTGCTGTGACATCAAGAAGACGCCCCTGTGATGGAGTACTGGCGCCCTGTCGTTTAAATTGCGTCCCTAAGACACAAAGACACCACGGCGAATGACTATTCTATAACATCTTATTCGTCAAAGTAAGGCCGTAGTAACATCGAAGAGGTAGCAACATTTTAGTAATGGGCGCCTTTTTGTTAGAATGACCCTTGTGACACTCCGGCACTAAGCCAGACCTCATGTTCAGACTGGTGCTTGAATCCGTTTTTCACGGACGAATTTTGTTCTTTGATACCCAGGCGCCCTATCGCTAAAGGGCGCATAGAAGACATCGCGCGCTCTTGTAACACGTGTCTATTAAAAAGGCGCCCTTGCAACATCGAGGAAGAGGCCATAACATAGTACATATACGATATAATATTTCCATCTTTAACACGGGGATACCGTTTCCAAGCGCATACGAGTCAAAAGGCCTTCGTGGGTTGCTTTGACGCCGCCCGTTACACACAGTTAAACGCTTCACGTGATTTAACCGCTATTACTGTCGACTTCGGCACCCTTCTAACGAAATTTTAGTGCCCTTTTGGTGCGATTTTGGCGCTCCCACAATATTTTTGGCGTCCCTAATAATCCACGTTTGGCAAAATCCTGGATCCGCCCCTGTATGTGAGCGGGAGACTTCCAAGTTAACGCAGTGCAGTTGCAGATGTACACAATTTAAATAACTGAGCCATCTTATTCAGAAATCTGCATAATTCTATATCCAGTGGTTGCAAGGTAATCAGCCTCTGGAAGAAAAGGAATAAGGCCGAGCCGAGCCGGCCACGACGTTTAGTTTTTTTTCTACTAGCTGAAGCAAGACTTGCTCGTCTTGCCATATGACCCCACTCGTTATACTGGGACGAAAATCCTCACACAATCATGACGTAAGGGATGGGACAATGCCACAAGCAGACGTAGGTCAGGTCAGGAACTCAAAATCCATTGACCGAAATCCTACATCGAATGCGAATCAGTCTGTAAATGTTACGGACCTCTTGGCAGTCGGACATCCCGGTAGTCCTCACTTTCCATGACGAAATTCTATTGGGAGGGAGGCATAAAACTGCAGGATCTTACTTCAGTTGTCAATGGATCAATGATGAGCGATTTTTCTGGATGGACCAGGACCAAATGTTCGTGGAATCGTGTCTGACGCTCTGAATATTTCAGCTTTGACAATCACAGCGCCGCTGCAATCATCTCGAAATCCCTGACGCGAAGCGCTCGAGATCCTCATTTCAGTACCCCGCTTACAGTACCCCGACACCGTCTCCGTACCTGTCTCCGCGGCTCCGAGCCGTCTCCCGTGCAGGCGTGAGGCCGTCTCACTGGCAGCGGCTCACTTCGGGCCGGCGGCTGTCCCGACAGGGACCGGCCAGACCCGTATCTTATCTGCCGATTCTCGCGGCGGCGGCGGGCCAGCAAATCAACAGGATACGGCTGATACGGGCGCATGACGCAGGTAGCTCCGCCGGGTTCCGCTGTCCGCTCTTCCCCTCTCTCCTGTCTGACGCGCCCTGTCATCGCCGAGCGGTGTCTCCGGGTCGGATGGCCCTGACAACGACTGACTTCTGTTGAGTTTAGAGGCCTTCACGCATAGCTGATGCACGCCATGACTACTCGCTAATGTCGAGACACAGGCTTCTGACGAACCGGATGACTCTGTCAGCAAATCAGCTGCACACCGAGGCTTACATCAGTCCTTTGTCGCTCCAGACGGGCCCTCTCACTCCTCCGATGTGACAGGATGGTTTGATTCCACACCTGGTCGATACTATAATGCCTCGGTAATCTTTTAGCCCGTCAGACGGCCCGCTGCACGGTAAATGTACCCAGGCTGAGCACGTCCCCTATACCAGTCGGCTGCATCATCCTTCAGAAGGCCCTCTGGGATGAAAATATTTTTCGGAACTCTGCAAAAACTGACGCATCGACTGACCGACTAGAAGAATATTCTGTCTCGCTGTCGCGAAGACACATCAAACTGAATTAAGGTGTGTACATTACTACATGACATTCAACATGACTGTAACATTTAATTCAAAATCGGCTCAAGTTGTTTAGAGTGGCTGCAGTGTCCCGTCCTGGTTAGGTTCATACCCGAAACCGAAACGTATCTGTGATTCGCAATGTTGATTCGACAAGAATAACGCAAGGCAAATTGACTTTTAGGGGCTACGCTGACTTAGATATATTTATCTCTGAAGTTCGTAGCGTAAAAACAGCTTTTCTTCTTGGAATATAGCATCGCATTTTTATTTCTCTTCAACATAATTTCATTTCAAACGTGACGCTGAGTAAATGTTTCGTTTTGGAGTAGCGTCATATCGCACGTCTACGTTGATTCGAAGAGGTTCAGTGTAACTCCGTTTAGATGCGGCATTTGTTTTTGGTCGAAATGCTGTGCTGAAACTCGATGCTTAGGTAACGCCATTTCTCCACCGCAAGATTAGGCCTAATGCAAAGGCAGCCGACGTAACGACGTAAGTTCGGTGTTAAGTGAACATCGAAAGACTGACATGCTGGTGAAAATACGTTTGTCTGTCACGTGCTAAAATAACAGGTTAATGACTTCTTACGATATAAAACGCAGGCATTTTGCTGCACATTTTGGTTATGACATTGTTTGAAATAAAGGTTCGTAGTTAGCATATCAAGAAGGAGCATAACGTATAACGTATAATTTGTATATAATGTGAGCGCATAACGAGCACATACACATGCTTGTCCGAGAAACAACCGACAGCAACATATGACTCATACCGAACAAGCGACGTCACCGGCCACCGCCAATGGAGCTGCTTCCGAAGCAACAAGACGTTACATACAGCGCTGCCGTAACATTATGTACGCGAGAGGTTTCCCGCTGCGGTGGCCGGCTGGCCGGGCCCGCAGGGTGCGTCTGCGTCAGCCTCGGCCCCGCCGGCCGGCCGGCCGATGCCCGCCTGGGGCGGCCATCACGTGACCATCTCGTGCGGTGTCCGTCTGGGTCCGTACAGGCACTGGCGTCCCGGAACACGCGCACCGAGGAACGCGGTGTGCTCGTGGTCGTGACCCCGCTGTGAACCGGCAGCCAGGTGAGGTTAAGGACGTAGTGTGCTGATGTGGTCTGCTGATGTGCTGATCGCAGTGCGCGGCAGTGATATGAGTCGGCCAATATGGCGCCGGTGACGACTGATGACTGTGCGCTGCTTGCATTGTGCTGAGGATGGAATGTGTTGGAGTCGTGGGGTCATTTTGCGTCACGTCATGCGAAATTTCTGCTCATGTGCCACGCCACTTCGTATCACAAGTGTTTGATATTTTACTTTCTTTGCTATTTTACTTATTCAGGCCTGGTCAAGTCAGTGGAGAAATGGAGATAAACCATTGCATTCTAGTGCATACCAATGTTCTTCAATTGTTTGCTGCGTCTCAAACAAGCCTCCAAACATACCTGCACCAAAAAATGAACTGCACGTACTCAGGTGTCTTATCCAAGTGAATTCCAGTGTTGTGTCAAGTGTAAGTGTGTCATCGTAGATATGGTCATACGGGGGTAACCAAGTTTAAGTGAACAATTCCAGTTATAACTCCCGAACGAAAAAACGTATCAAGGTGAAATCAACCATGATCATTTCGTGCACCGCCCAACGAAACTCAAGCGCATCAAAAGCATTCCGGAACTGCTCAGTCGATGCAAAGTGATGTCCGGTCATAGTAGGTAACGAGAAGTCGAAGAGCGTTACGTTGTGAGCTGACGAATCCGCTCGTCATATGTAACAAGAAACGAATGGTAACGGCACATGGATTCCCACTTCGCGTTCATGAAGTTTTGAAGCCAATCGATCCCAGTTGATGTCACTGAACTTTTGCGCAAGTCAGGTCTGTTCTTGAGCAAGTGAAAATACCGTTGCTACCCCTCTTGCGATGCATTAAACTACTTATGTAGCTTAATTTCCGGAAGAATGACCAAAAACAGCTCCTTGATACAACCGGGGTCAGGTCAGCCTAGTTCTTCCGAAAAATTTACTTTAATGTCTCCTAGAGAATGAGCTGCTGATTTGTGGGACTTCAGCCGTTTATTACAATCTTATTTCGGCAATAGGTAGAGCACGCTTGAGCGTTTTTAAGCACATTGTTTTCATGCGTAATAGATTTGTGGACTGGCATGACCTTGCTTTGAGAATCGATAAAAATGCATAATAATAATGCAAAAACGGCTGCTGCAGATTTCACGCTTCCGACCTCGTTTGTCTCGTCATCGTCTCCAGAAAAATTAAGGGAGTTCTCGATAACTCCCGGACGCGCTCAGGTTAAAGTCCCTTCCAAATGATGACGGGCTTGTCGCCTTTTAGAGTTACAAACGCATCCATGCCAAGCCGAGCTTGTTACCGCACCTGACCCCGCCACCCAGGTGTTCCGAAATATGGAATGATTTTGTTCCAGGCGCCCAACCAGATGGCGCTGAAGAGTCTGGAGGAAGCCATTTGCAGCGCGAGGGATATGTGGGTATGGGCGTCATTTGTGCACCAACCGCCAGCTGATGATGTTACCGATGTACAGCGACAGAGATGCGTCAGGTGGTGATTTACTCTTGTTACAGTGACGGAGATGCGCCAGGTGATGGTGTTCGACAGCCTCCTGAACAACCCGCAGACGTTCCGTCGGATTCTGGCGGACGATGTCGAGCGGCGTCGATTTCTGCTCGACGCGGACGTTCAGGTAAACTGGCCTTGCACGTGCGATCCAGGACTGTTTTCGCAGGTATTTGTGTCGTAGGATGCATACTGTGTAGCTGTCGTCGTTTTGCGTGTCATTGTACGATCGATGGCTTATTTATTGCGTGCCGGATAGGAGCGCCATTGAACGATAGATCATTACACTCGTGATACAAGTTGGTCGGCCGGAGCTCTGTCCATTGTCTTCAGCGCCTGTTCGTCACAGCGAGCACATAACATGTCCCGTCTGTGCTCAGCCCCGCTGACCGGACCCGACCGTTCCAGACGCAGACGCTGGCGCTGGCCCGGGCGCCGCCGCCGCTGGACGAGAACGGCCACCTGGCGGCGTCGCCGGGCGGCGGCCGCCGGCGGATCGACCACATCCTGCACCGGCGCAGCCCGGCCGTGCACGCGCGCGACTACACGTTCGTGGCGGCGCTGGCCGGCCTCACCGACCACGTGCCCGTCTGCATGACCATCGGCACGGCGTGACGGGTGCGGCGCGTGACCGCGTGGCCGGTGCCGGGGGAGTGACCAGGGGGGGGGGCGGGGCAAGTGCCCGGCGGTCTGCCTCCTTGGAACTCGGTCCGGGACCGGCCTTGGATGTACGTGGTGGCAGGTCGCGAGAGGTCGAGCTCTTGGACTTGTAGATCATCGCATTCATTCGATAGTTTCTTGGTCTGTAGGATTTCATCGTCGCTGCCCGCTGTTTATGGGATGGTACCACGCGACGCAACGAGGGGTCAATAAGATGTCGAGGGATTTGCGATGTAGGTCGCCGCAGTCTAACGCAGTGACTGGTCGTCTAGAATTCGAGGCACGTCGTCAGTGCTGCCTGCTACTGATGTGATCTAAACACGAGTCAGAGTTGCCATTCCGTGGACGGTTTATCCCGTGCCTTTTTGTGTTTTGTCATTTGTGCGTAGGTGTAAAATGAGCCGTGCGTTTGCCGGACGAGCGGCACGACAAACGCTACGTTTCACAAGCATGCCTCCGGTTTAGGTATTTCGGTCGGCATTTCCGATTCTAGTCGCATGTTTATGCTGAGGCCGGTGTTCACTCGTCGGAAACGAAATACTCCGTGTTTCTGTATCGCCCACGGCGTCAGTCCATCCGAGTGTCACGCATAGTGGGTTATGTTCGAAACTGCTGACGATAGATTTTCGGCTAGTTGTATTCATTGGTTATGCTTGCTCTTGGTCTCATCAAGAACGACGCCTATTGGCGTCGAAATCTGTGAAGTACAGTAACCGCAGTTTGTGCCAACAGCATTAGAAAGGTCATCAGAATGTTCCGACGTATTTAAATTCCTCACACAGTGCACGTGTCCTAGAGAAAATACATCTGTGATTAATCCCAGAACTTTGAACCCTGAGAGGGGAATCCCTCCGCACTGAACGAGTCGGCAGGAGTAATTGTCTTCACGTCGTTTTGCCCTCCATCCGTAACAGGGTGAATAGCAGTACTACCGTCTAATGCACCACGACACAGAACCTTACGTTAGTTCCCAGAGCTATTCAAGACTGGAGGAAACGTGTCGTTACGCTCCCTGATACCGGTGGCGAGGTACTGGTTGTTGGGCAGGTACAGAGGAGCCTGTTTTCCATGGAAATCCCATAATTGTTTTCACGAGTGGCTCGACCCAGCCAGCACTCATAGCCATCTCCATATTGGGAAATCAATTAAATTATCATAAGTTCGCCTGGTGTCCAGACTGCGTGCCCCTGGACAACGTGGAAAGATTAACCAAAGTGATGCCCTCCTGGTCTGCATCCCAACCAACCTAGCACCGAGTGTTCGTAGCTTTAAAAGGCGACAGGCCCGTCATCACCTGGAAGGGACTTTAACCTGAGCGCGTCCGGGGGTTCTCGAGAATTTTAATTTCTCTGGAGACAACGAGGAAACAAAAGAGTCCGAGAACGTGAAACTTGCAGCGGCCGTTTTTACATTATTATTAGGCATTTTTACAGATTCTCAAAGCAAGGTCATGTCAGGTCACCGACCTATTATGCACGGAACCAGTGTGTTTAGAAAAGCTCAAGCCTGCTCTACCTGTTGCCGAAACAAGATTATAATAAACGACTGAAGTCCCGCAAATCAGCAGCTCATTCTCTCGGAGACATTTAGGTAAAATTTTTCAAAGAACTTGGCTGACCTGACGTCAGTTGTATCAAGGAGCTGTTTTTGGTCATTCTTCCGGAAATCACGCCACATAAATAGCTTAATGCATCGCAAGAGGGGTAGCAACGCTATTTTCATGACTTCAAAACTCCATTAACGCATAATGAGAATCCATGTGCCGTTACCATTTGTTTCTTGTTACAAAAGACGAGCGGATTCGTCAGCTAAAAACGTTGCGCTCTTCGACTTCTCGTTACCCACTATGACCGGACATGGTTTTGCGTCGACTGAGGAGTTCCGGCATGCTTTTGATGCGCTTGAGTTTCGTTGGGCGGTACCCGAAATTATTATGGCTGGTTTCATCTTCATACGTTTCTCCGTTCGGGAGATATAACTGGCACTGTTCACTTCAACTTGGTTAACCTCGTATGACCATATCTACCATGAGACAGTTGCACTTGACACAGCACTGGAATTACACTTGGATGAGACACTTGAGTACGTGCAGTTCATTTTCTGGTGCAAGAATGTTTGGAGGCTTGTTTGAAACTCAGCAAACAATTGAAGAACATTGATATGCACTAGAATGCCATGGTTTGTCTGCATTTCTCGCCTGACTTGACCCGACCTGACGTAAAATAGCAATCACTTGTGATACCAAGTGGCGTGACACATGAGCAGAAATATGACATGACGTGACGCAAACGCAGAGGACTCCAACACATTCCATCCGCAGCACAACGCAAGTAACGCACAGTCATCAGCCGCCACCGGCACCATACTGGCCGACTCATATCACTGCCGCGCACTGCGATCAGCACATCAGCAGACCACATCAGCACACTACGTCCTTAACCCTATTCCCGGAGGGCTAGACGGTATGGCCGATTCCCGGCAGGGGGGGGCGGATTCGGCCCCCCCCTGAGATCTCGAGAACTACTTATCCGATTTCATCGCAACAAACGGCAATCGATTTGCCGTGACGTGAACTACATTTTTATAAAAAGAAATTTTCAAAATTTTGAAATTTGTGGATACAGGGGGGCAAAAATGTAAAAATTGGGGGTACTTTTTGACTTCTTATAACTCCGTTGTTTATGGACCGATTTCGATGAAACTGGCACCAATCGAGAGATCATGGATAGGGCTTTTACCATGGGTATGCAAATTTGAAATTTTGAGAAAATTCATGGGCGTTCACAGGGTTTCAAAAATAGGGGGATTAGTTTTCCAATAACGGAATGAACAAAAGAGGCCAAAACACTTTTTTAGCTTCTGCTAGTCATGTTATGCTAAAGAAGTACAAATCGGATTACAATGTTTGTATAATGTTAGCATAGGCGGTGCCAGGGACATAAAAAAGGGGGAACTGTCATGGTCACACGTTTCTCAGATCAACTTGTGACCTTTGACCTTAAATGACCTCCAGTGACCTTGGGGTCACTTGGAATGATGTCGTGTGCATTCAATATTATCTGTAAACGCTTTTAATCGATTAAATTCACTCTATTCCAAAAAATTCATTTTTTGGCTTTTGCGATATAGGGTACGTGCACTGACATTTTAGGTCATAGCTCCGTGACCTGACCTGATATCAAGCTGAAACTTGGTACACAAGTAGAGGGCATCTTTCTACGTCATATATATTCCGGGTTTGGCATTTGAAAAAACGGCGCCGAAATTATTGCGAAAAAACAAATTTTGACTTTTGACCTTGACCTGACCTTGTAAAATGACCTCAGATAAACAAAATTACATATGCACATTGCCCAACTATTTAGCTATATATTCATATAAAGTTTTAAGTTCTATCTTAAGAACTCTGTTTTTGGCAGACATTTTCCTTTTACCCTCAACATGGCCAAAAATGACCTGAGGTGCCTCCCAAAAACGTTGCCTGGCTCCGCCCCTGAGCAAAATAGAATTTCGAAATTTTGTCACGGCGCGTAGAAGGAATAGCTAGGAAAAGTCACCAAGTTTCGTGAAGCTGCGTCAAAAAGCCTGGAATTGGCAAGCAAAAAACCCGAGGGGGGGCGGATTCCGCCCCCCCCTGCCGGGAATAGGGTTAACCTCACCTGGCTGCCGGTTCACAGCGGGGTCACGACCACGAGCACACCGCGTTCCTCGGTGCGCGTGTTCCGGGACGCCAGTGCCTGTACGGACCCCGACGGACACCGCACGAGCTAGTCACGTGATCACCGTCCTGGCCTCCCCAGGCGGGCATCGGCCGGCCGGCGGGGCCGAGCCTCGGCCCCGCCGGCCGACGCACCCTGCAGGTCCGGCCAGCCGGCCACCGCAGCGGGAAACCTCTCGCGTACATAATGTTACGGCAGCGCTGTATGTAACGTCTTGTTGCTTCGGAAACAGCTCCATCGGCGGTGGCCGGTGACGTCGCTTGTTCGGTATGAGTCATATGTTGCTGTCGGTTGTTTCTCGGACAAGCATGTGTATGTGCTCGTTATGCGCTCACATTATATACAAATTATACGTTATACGTTATGCTCCTTCTTGATATGTTAACTACGAACCTTTTATTTCGAACAATGTCGTAACCAAAATGTGCAGCAAAATGCGTGTGTTTTATATCGTAAGAAGTCATTAACCTGTTATTTTAGCACGTGACAGACAAACGTATTTTCACCAGCATGTCAGTCTTTCGATGTTCGCTCAATACAGAACTTATGTCGGCTGCCTTTGCATTAGGCCTAATCTTGCGGTGGAGAAATGGCGTTACCTAAGCACCGAGTTTCAGCACAGCATTTCGACCAAAAACAAATGCCGCATCTAAACGGAGTTACATTGAACCTCTTCGAATCAACGTAGACGTGCGATATGACGCTACTCCAAAACGAAACATTTACTCAGCGTCACGTTTAAAATGAAATTATGTTGAAGAGAAATAAAAATGCGATGCTATATTCCACCAAAAGAAACCCTGTTTTCATGTTGCGAGTTTTAGATATAAATATATGTAAATCAGCGTAGCCCCTAAACGTCAATTTACCTTGCGTTATTCTTGTCGAATCAACATTGCGAATTACAGATACGTTTCGGTTTCGGGTATGAACCTAACCAGGACGGGACATTGTAGCCGCTTTGAACAACTTGAGCCGATTTTGAATTAAAGGTTACAGTCATGTTGAATGTCATGTAGTAATGTACACACCTCAATTCAGTTTGATGTGTCTTCGCGACAGCGAGACAGAACATTCTTCTAGTCGGTCAGTCGATACGTCAGTTTTGGCAGAGTTCCGAAAAAATATTTTCATCCCAGAGGGCCTTCTGACGGCTGATGCAGCCGACTGGTATAGGGGACGTGCTCAGCCTGGGTACATTTACCGTGCAGCGGGCCGTCTGACGGGCTAAAAGATTACCGAGGCATTATAGTATCGACCAGGTGTGGAATCAAACCATCCTATCACATCGGAGGAGTGAGAGGGCCCGTCTGGCGCGACAAAGGACTGATGTAAGCCTCGGTGTGCAGCTGATCTGCTGACAGAGTCATCCGACTCGTCAGAAGCCTGTGTCTCGACATTGCCAGTTGTCATGGCGTGCATCAGCTATGCGTGAAGGCCTCTAAACTCAACAGAAGTCAGTTATCGTCGGGGCCATTCGACCTGGAGACACACCGATCGACGAAGACACGGCGCGTCAGACAGGAGAGAGGGGAAGAGCGGACAGCGGAACCCGGCGGAGCTACCTGCGTCATGCGCCCGTATCATGTTGATTTGCTGGCCCGCCGCCGCCGCGAGAATCGGCAGATAAGATGCGAGTCCGGCCGGTCCCTGTCGGGACAGCCGCCGGCCCGAAGTGAGCCGCTGCCAGTCAGACGGCCTCACGCCTGCACGGGAGACGGCTCGGAAGCGCGGAGACAGGTACGGAGACGGTGTCGGGGTACTGTAAGCGGGGTATTGAAATGAGGATCTCGAGCGCCTCGCGTCAGGGATTTCGAGATGATTGCAGCGGCGCTGTGATTGTCAAAGCTGAAATATTCAGAGCGTCAGACACGATGCCACGAACAACTGGTCCTGGTCCATTCAGAAAAATCGCTCATCATTGATCCATTGACTACTGAACTTAGACCCTGCAGCTTTATGCCTCCCCTCCCAATAGAATTTCGTCATGGAAAGTGAGGACTACCGGGATGTCCGACTGCCAAGAGGTCCGTAACATTTACAGACTGATTCGCATTCGATGTAGGATTTCGGTCAATGGATTATGAGTTCTTGGCCTGACCCACGCCAGCTTGTGACATTGTCCCATCCCTTACGTCATGATTATGTGAGGATTTTTCGTCCCAGTATAACGAGTGAGGTCATATGGCAACACGAGCAAGTCTTTCTTCAGCTAGTAGAAAAAAAATCTAAACGTAGTGGCCGGCTCGGCTCGGCCTTATTCCTTTTTTCCAGAGGCTGATAACCTTGCAACCACTGGAAATAGAATTATGCAGATTTCTCAATAAGATGGCTCAGTTATTTAAATTGTGTACATCTGCAACTGCACTGCGTTAACTTGGAAGTCTCCCGCTCACATACAGGGGCGGATTCAGGATTCTGCCAAACGTGGATTATTAGGGACGCCAAAAAATAGTGTGGGAGCGCCAAAATCGCACCAAAAGGGCGCTAAAACTGCTTTAGAAGGGTGCCGAAGTCGACAGTAATAGCGGTTAAATCACGTGAAGCGTTTAACTGTGTGTGACGGGCGGCGTCAAAGCGACCCACGATGGCCTTTTGACTCGTATGCGCTTGAAAACGGTATCCCCGTGTTAAAGATGGAAATATTATATCGTATATGTACTATGTTATGGCCTCTTCCTCGATGTTGCAAGGGCGCCTTTTAACAGACGCGCGCCTATGTCCTCATCACAAGAGAGGATGATGTCTTATATGCGCTCTTTAGCGATGGGACGCCTCGGTATCAAAAAACAAAATTCGCCCGTGAAAAACGGATTCAGGCGCCAGTCGGAACATGAGGTCTAGCTCAGTGGCGGGTTGCCACAAGGGTCATTGTAACAAAAAGGCGCCCATTACTAAAATGTTGCCTCCTCTTCGATGTTACTACGGCTTGACTTTGAAGATTAAGATGCTATAGAATAGTCATTCGCCGTGGTGTCTTTGTGTCTTAGGGACGCCATTTAAATGATAGGGCGCCCGTACTCCATCACAGGGGCGTCTTCTTGATGTCACGGCAATGCTTTTTGAACGACAGGCCAAACATACGCCATCACATGGGTTCCTGTTTGGTGTAAAGGGGCACATTTTGAAAGACAGGGCGTCCATACTCCGTCACAAATACGAGGGTGGGCTGAAAAGTTCATAGGCTGACTCGGAAGGAGTTATGCCACAGCAATGAAACTTGGTATACATTAATTTCAACATTTTATGATACTAACGGCATTGTTTCTTTTCAGATCAACTGAAGCTGATCGAGTGATTAAAGACTTTGAAAAGTAGAACCAGAGACATTTTGTGAATATGGATAAAATTTGGCAACGTGGTGTTATTAAATATCTGCAGAAAAAGGGGTTAACCCCCAAGGATATTCACGCCGACATGGTTGCTACATTAGGGGATGATGCTCCAGCTTTATCAATTGTGCAAAAGTGGACAGCTGAATTCATGAGGGGTAGGGAGAGCCTTGAAGATGACCCAAGGTCCGGACGTCTTGCCACAGCAACCACCCAAGAAAACATCGACCGTTTTACCACATGGTGATGGATGACACGTTTAACTGTTAATCAGACAGCTAATACCGTAGCCATCTCCCGTGAACGAATAGCGAATATTCTGCACAAAGAACTAGGCATGTCAAAGGTTTCCGCTCGGTGGGTGCCACGCCTTTTGACGCCTGATCTAAGCACACCAGGCTGGTCATGTCGCAGGAAAACTTGGCACTTTTTGAAGCAGATCCAGCCAGTTTTCTTGAACGTTTCCTCACCCTAGATGAGTGTTGGGTACACCACTTCGAGCCAGAGACCAAACGGCAGTTGATGCAGTGGAAACACCCCTCTTCTCCCGCTCCAAAGAAGGCCACGGTGGTGTCGTCGGCAGGGAAGGTGATGGCCTCCGTCTTCTGGGATGCAAAGGGTATTGTGTTCATTGATTACCTTCAGAAAGGACAAACTATCAACGGAGAATACTATGCCAACTTGCTGAGGCAGCTGCGAAAGGCTGTCAGGTCAAAACGGCCTGGAAAACTGACGAAGGGGGTCCTGTTTCACCAGGACAATGCTCCTGCTCACAAGTCGGTGTTTGCAATGGCTGCTGTGCGTGACTGTGGCTTTCAGCTGGTTGATCACCCCCCATATTCTCCTGATTTGGCACCATCTGACTATTTTTTGTTCCCAAACATGAAAAACACCGCAGGGGAGACTATGTTGAAAAATAAACCATTTACGGTCTTATTCGACCAGTGCATCGTTGTGAGCCTATGAACTTTGCCCACCCTCGTACTTGGTATCACAGGGGCGTTTTTGAACGACAGGGCTACCATACCCCGTCGCATGGAGAGGCTGCTTAGTGTCGCATGGTCGCCTTTCCATGAACAGCTTGACCATTATTCATTGTTTTTTTTATAACAGAAACCATTTTTTTACAGACTAACTCATACCATTACAAGTCGTCATGAGTTTAAACATTGGAAAATCACCCAGAGACCTTTACATGGCAACCAGTTTGGAATCCCTTGAGCCTAATATCTACAAAAAGGTGGACAGTGTCAAAGATCTTTCAGCCAAGAAATGCTGTGGCCATGCTAATAAAGTGTATATTGCTGCTGGTGAAGCTATGCGAAGTGGTGACGAGGAGAGGGCGTACGTCCTCTTCATGATGTACATGGAAATATTGAACATAGTCAGAAGAAAGCCAGAGTATAAGAAGGATGAGAAGTACTACAACACTTTAATTGGGCTGAAAAAGTTTGAACAGGCTTTGTCCGCGTGCGAGCGCCTGCAGACGACTCTCGAAAAGCGTTATCAGCTCAAAAAGGAAGAGGAAGAGGCGAAAAAGCTCATCGAGAAGCAGGAGCAGCTGGAGAAGGAGAACAAGGACGTGTCGGCGTTTCCCGTGGCGAAGCCGATAGCGCCGAGCGACGCTGCCGCGCCGCGGGCGGCCTCCAAGTCGGCGTCCGACCCGGCCGCCGCCGACGCCGAGCAGCAGCGCACGATGACGTGCCCGGCGCTGAACGCGCTCATCCAGCAGGAGAGCGCCTCGTACCTGATCGTGGACGTGCGGCCGGCGGACGACTTCGCCGCCTCGCAGCTGGCAAGCCGGTTCGTGGTGAACGTGCCGGCCGAGCTGGTGCGCCTGGGTGCCACGGCGCCGGCGCTGGAGGTGGAGCTGGCCGAGCCCAGCCGGCAGCTGTTCACGCGCCGCCACACGGTCGATCGGCTGGTGCTGCTCGACTGGAGCGGCCGCGACGAGCCGGGTTCGCCGCTCGACACGCTGCGCGACGTCATGGTGCGCTGGGACGTGGCCACCTATCGCGCTCGGCCCGTCACGCTCGACGGCGGCTACCAGATGTGGATGCACACCTACCCGATGCTGACGACCAACCCGCAGGCGCGCGCGCCGGTGGCGGCGGCGCGGCCCGCCGTCGTGCCGCTCAACTTCGAGTACCCGAGCCTGGAGAAGCCGGAGCCGCCGCCGCCGCAGGTGGACCGCAACGTGAAGCCGGCTGGACCGCCGTCGGCCGCGTCGCAGCCCGATACCAGCCAGCCGGCGGCGCCGCTGGACGCCGGTGACGTCACGGAGGGGGCCGACGACCTGCTGCGCCGCATCGGCAGCCTGCGGGTGGACGGCGGCGGCGCTCCGGCGGCGCCTCAACAGCCTCAGCAGCTGCAGCAGCCGCAGCAGCTGCAGCAGCCACAGCGGCTGCAGCAGCCTCAGCAGCCGCAGCAGCCGCAGCGGCTGCAGCAGCCGCGGCCTCAGCAGCCGCAGACCGGGGGCGGCCGGCCGACGCCGCCCGGCGTACCGTCACGCGCGCTGAAGCCGCAGCTGAGTGACGAGGCGGCGGCGCGGCGCCGGATCGAGCTGGGACGCAGCCGGCTCGAGGCCGAGCAGGACTGGCAGGTGAGCTGGCTCTGGCGGCGGCGTGGGCCGGCCGCTTGCCTCTCTCGGACAAGGTAGGGCCGTTGGAATGGCCGACCTGCAGTGTGTCCTGTTGATGGGTCCGCATGTCCCATGCTTGTTGGAGCTGCGGTGCCGGCCTGATACATAATCGATGTTGGTTACGTAGCGGGATGACAGTCCATGAAAGGCTGCCTTATGAATCATCAGGTTAATTCCACTCCGCACGGTCGGTGCTCCACGCTGCTTCCGTGCCTGGGATGTAGTCGCGTCTGATGGCGGACGGCGGTGCGTGTCGCAGGCCGTGCGACAGTCGCGCCAGCAGCAGCTCGAGTCGGAGATGCGCGCGCAGCTGCAGCAGAAGGAGGAGAGCCTGCTGGCCGAGATCCAGCGGCTGGAGCGCGAGCAGGATTCCTGGGAGAGCCAGCAGTCTGAGCTGAGGTGCGTACGACGCTCTGAGATGGCGCCCTCGCCGCACACGGGATTGCGTCACCTTGCGCCGATTGTTTCTCGTGCAAGTTTTCTGTGTGCGACGTCGTGTAAGTTACTGTGTCGGTGGCTTATTTGTGTTAGGCTTATGTAAAGAGAGGCTTTCAGACGTATTTCTTTTTTCAAATCCTGTTGTAATTCGATACATGCTGTATTTCTACGGTTTGGTGTAGACGCCGTTCTCAAAGAGTTCAGCACTGTGCGTTGTATATCAATGTGATCTTTAGTGTTAGAAACCCGAGTATTGTTTAACTCTGCGTGAATTCTTCTGGTGCTCCAGTCCGTAACAAGTCGAGTTGCAGGCTGTATTCTGTCATTTTCTGTTCGTCATATTCTGAATCCTCGCCCATTTCTCGTTACCGTTGATGGCCTCAGTGTTATCGGCGATCTCCGTTGAATATCTCGCACTCAGCTGTCGGTGTCGTTTTCGCCGGCGTCATAGCATTCCGTCGATCGGCAGGGCCGAGAACGACGCGCTCCGCCCGCGGCTGGCCGTGCACGAGCCGGCCGCAGCGGTGGCGTCGCCCGCCGACGCCGCCGAGAAGCTCGACACGGAGCGGCGTCTCCAGGACTTGCAGGCAGAGCAGACCCGCATCGCCGAGCAGCTGGAGCAGGCGCGGAAGAGGCGGGAGGAGGAGCAGAGGGCAGAGCGGCAGCGGCTGGAGAAAGAGCGCCACGAAGAGGAGGTGCGTAAAAGGAGGCTAGAAGAGGAAGCGCGGAAAAGGAGGCTAGAGGAGGAGGAGGCGCGGAAGAAGCGACTGGAGGAGGAGGCCCGCAAGAAGAAAGAGGCGGAGGCGGCCGAGGAGCGGCAGCGGCGCGCCGCCGAGGAGCAGCGTCTCCTGGAGGAGCAGGAGCGGCGCCTGCAGGAGCAGGACCGACAGCAGGACCAGGTGTACCGGGCGCGGCTCAAGGACGGCGGCGGCGGCGGCGGAAGGCCTTCAGAAGGCCCTCTGGGATGGAAATATTTTTTCAGAACTCTGTCAAAACTGACGCATCGACTGACTAACTAGAAGAGTATTCGGTCTCGCTGTCGCGAAGACACAGACTGAATTAAGGTGTGTACATTACTAAATTACATTCAACATGACTGTAACATTTTCAAATCGGCTCAAGTTGTTCAAAGCGGCTGCAATGTCCCGTCCTGGTTAGGCTCATACCCGAATTCGAAGCGTATCTGTGATTCGCAATGTTGATTCGACAAGAATAACGCAAGGCAAATTAACGGTCAGGGGCTACGCTGATTTACATATATTTGCCTCTGAAGTTCGCAGCATCAAAATAGCTTGCCTTCGTGGTGGAATATATTTGTTTATGACACTGTTTTTCTGTTTCTCTATGACATCGCATTTCTATTTCTCTTCAACATAATTTCATTTTAAACGTGACACTGAGTCAATGCTTCGTTTTGGAGCAGCGTCATATCGGACGTCTACGTTGATTCTAAGAGGTTCAATGTAACTCCGTTTAGATGCGGCATTTGTTTTTGGTCGAAATGCTGTGCTGAAACTCGGTGCTTAGGTAACGCCATTTCTCCACCGCAAGATTAGGCCTAATGCAAAGGCAGCCGACATAAGTTCTGTATTGAGCGAACATCGAAAGACTGACATGCTGACATGCATGAAAATACGTTGGTCTGTCACATGTTAAAATAAGAGGATAATTGTTTTTCCCGATATAAAACACACACATTTTGCTGCACATTTTGGTTATGACATTGTTTGAAATGAAAGGTTCGTAGTAAGCATATCAAGAACAAGCATAACGTATAACGTATAATTTGTATATAATGTGAGCGCATAACGAGCGCATACACATGCTTGTCCGAGAAACAACCGACAGCAACATATGACTCATGCCGAACAAGCGACGTCACCGGTCACCACCAATGGAGCTGTGCTTCCGACGCAACAAGACGTTACATACAGTTACAACAGCATACATACGTTACATCCTTCTCCAGCTGCTCCTGCTTCTCGATGAGCTTTTTCGCCTCTTCCTCTTCCTTTTTGAGCTGATAACGCTTTTCGAGAGTCGTCTGCAGGCGCTCGCACGCGGACAAAGCCTGTTCAAACTTTTTCAGCCCAATTAAAGTGTTGTAGTACTTCTCATCCTTCTTATACTCTGGCTTTCTTCTGACTATGTTCAATATTTCCATGTACATCATGAAGAGGACGTACGCCCTCTCCTCGTCACCACTTCGCATAGCTTCACCAGCAGCAATATACACTTTATTAGCATGGCCACAGCATTTCTTGGCTGAAAGATCTTTGACACTGTCCACCTTTTTGTAGATATTAGGCTCAAGGGATTCCAAACTGGTTGCCATGTAAAGGTCTCTGGGTGATTTTCCAATGTTTAAACTCATGACGACTTGTAATGGTATGAGTTAGTCTGTAAAAAAATGGTTTCTGTTATAAAAAAAACAATGAATAATGGTCAAGCTGTTCATGGAAAGGCGACCATGCGACACTAAGCAGCCTCTCCATGCGACGGGGTATGGTAGCCCTGTCGTTCAAAAACGCCCCTGTGATACCAAGTACGAGGGTGGGCAAAGTTCATAGGCTCACAACGATGCACTGGTCGAATAAGACCGTAAATGGTTTATTTTTCAACATAGTCTCCCCTGCGGTGTTTTTCATGTTTGGGAACAAAAAATAGTCAGATGGTGCCAAATCAGGAGAATATGGGGGGTGATCAACCAGCTGAAAGCCACAGTCACGCACAGCAGCCATTGCAAACACCGACTTGTGAGCAGGAGCATTGTCCTGGTGAAACAGGACCCCTTCGTCAGTTTTCCAGGCCGTTTTGACCTGACAGCCTTTCGCAGCTGCCTCAGCAAGTTGGCATAGTATTCTCCGTTGATAGTTTGTCCTTTCTGAAGGTAATCAATGAACACAATACCCTTTGCATCCCAGAAGACGGAGGCCATCACCTTCCCTGCCGACGACACCACCGTGGCCTTCTTTGGAGCGGGAGAAGAGGGGTGTTTCCACTGCATCAACTGCCGTTTGGTCTCTGGCTCGAAGTGGTGTACCCAACACTCATCTAGGGTGAGGAAACGTTCAAGAAAACTGGCTGGATCTGCTTCAAAAAGTGCCAAGTTTTCCTGCGACATGACCAGCCTGGTGTGCTTAGATCAGGCGTCAAAAGGCGTGGCACCCACCGAGCGGAAACCTTTGACATGCCTAGTTCTTTGTGCAGAATATTCGCTATTCGTTCACGGGAGATGGCTACGGTATTAGCTGTCTGATTAACAGTTAAACGTGTCATCCATCACCATGTGGTAAAACGGTCGATGTTTTCTTGGGTGGTTGCTGTGGCAAGACGTCCGGACCTTGGGTCATCTTCAAGGCTCTCCCTACCCCTCATGAATTCAGCTGTCCACTTTTGCACAATTGATAAAGCTGGAGCATCATCCCCTAATGTAGCAACCATGTCGGCGTGAATATCCTTGGGGGTTAACCCCTTTTTCTGCAGATATTTAATAACACCACGTTGCCAAATTTTATCCATATTCACAAAATGTCTCTGGTTCTACTTTTCAAAGTCTTTAATCACTCGATCAGCTTCAGTTGATCTGAAAAGAAACAATGCCGTTAGTATCATAAAATGTTGAAATTAATGTATACCAAGTTTCATTGCTGTGGCATAACTCCTTCCGAGTCAGCCTATGAACTTTTCAGCCCACCCTCGTATTTGTGACGGAGTATGGACGCCCTGTCTTTCAAAACGTGCCCCTTTACACCAAACAGGAACGCATGTGATGGCGTATGTTTGGCCTGTCGTTCAAAAAGCATTGCCGTGACATCAAGAAGACGCCCCTGTGATGGAGTACGGGCGCCCTATCATTTAAATGGCGTCCCTAAGACACAAAGACACCACGGCGAATGACTATTCTATAGCATCTTAATCTTCAAAGTAAGGCCGTAGTAACATCGAAGAGGCAGCAACATTTTAGTCATGGGCGCCTTTTTGTTACAATGACCCTTGTGACACTCCAGCACTGAGCCAGACCTCATGTTCAGACTGGTGCTTGAATCCGTTTTTCACGGACGAATTTTGTTCTTTGATACCCAGGCGCCCCATCGCTAAAGAGCGCATATAAGACATCGTGCTCTCTTGTGATGACATAGGCGCGCGTCTGTTAAAAAGGCGCCCTTGCAGTATCGAGGAAGAGGCCATAACATAGTACATATACGATATAATATTTCCATCTTTAACACGGGGATACCGTTTCCAAGCGCATACGAGTCAAAAGGCCATCGTGGGTCGCTTTGACGCCGCCCGTCACACACAGTTAAACGCTTCACGTGATTTAACCGTTATTACTGTCGACTTCGGCACCCTTCTAAAGCAACTTTGGTGCCCTTTTGGTGCAATTTTGGCGCTGCCACAATATTTTTTGGCGTCCCTAATAATCCACGTTTGGCAAAATCCTGGATCCGCCCCTGTATGTGAGCGGGAGACTTCCAAGTTAACGCAGTGCAGTTGCAGATGTACACAATTTAAATAACTGAGCCATCTTATTCAGAAATCTGCATAATTCTACATCCAGTGGTTGCAAGGTTATCAGCCTCTGGAAGAAAAGGAATAAGGCCGAGCCGAGCCGGCCACTACGTTTAGTTTTTTTTCTACTGGCTGAAGCAAGACTTGCTCGTCTTGCCATATGACCTCACTCGTTATACTGGGACGAAAATCCTCACACAATCATGACGTAAGGGATGGGACAATGTCACAAGCAGGCGTAGGTCAGGCCAAGAACTCATAATCCATTGACCGAAATCCTACATCGAATGCGAATCAGTCTGTAAATGTTACGGACCTCTTGGCAGTCGGACATCCCGGTAGTCCTCACTTTCCATGGCAAAATTCTATTGGGAGGGAGGCATAAAACTGCAGGATCTTACTTCAGTTGTCAATGGATCAATGATGAGCGATTTTTCTGGATGGACCAGGACCAAATGTTCGTGGAATCGTGCCTGACGCTCTGAATATTTCAGCTTTGACAATCACAGCGCCGCTGCAATCATCTCGAAATCCCTGACGCGAAGCGCTCGAGATCCTCATTTCAGTACCCCGCTTACAGTACCCCGACACCGTCTCCGTACCTGTCTCCGCGCCTCCGAGCCGTCTCCCGTGCAGGCGTGAGGCCGTCTGACTGGCAGCAGCTCACTTCGGGCCGGCGGCTGTCCCGACAGGGACCGGCCGGACCCGTATCTTATCTGCCGATTCTCGCGGCGGCGGCGGGCCAGCAAATCAACATGATACGGGCACATGACGCAGGTAGCTCCGCCGGGTTCCGATGTCCGCTCTTCCCCCTCTTGCCTACCTGACGCGCCGTGTCTTCGCCGATCGGTGTGTCTCCAGGTCGGATAGGCCCGACGGCAACTGACTTCTGTTGAGTTTAGAGGCCTTCACGCATAGCTGATGCACGCCATGACAACTCGCTAATGTCGAGACACAGGCTTCTGACGAGTCGGATGACTCTGTCAGCAGATCAGCTGCACACCGAGGCTTACGCAAGTCCTTTGTCGCGCCAGACGGGCCCTCTCACTCCTCCCATGTGACAGGATGGTTTGATTCCACACCTGGTCGATACTATAATGCCTCGGTAATCTTTTAGCCCGTCAGACGGCCCGCTGCACGGTAAATGTACCCAGGCTGAGCACGTCCCCTATACCAGTCGGCTGCATCAGCCTTCAGAAGGCCCTCTGGGATGAAAACATTTTTTCGGGACTCTGCCAAAACTGACGCATTGACTGACTGACTAGAAGATTGTTCGGTCTCGCTGTCTTGAAGACACATCAAACTGAATTGAGGTGTGTACATTACTACATGACATTCAACATGACTGTAACATTTAATTCAAAATCGGCTCAAGTTGTTTAGAGCGGCTACAATGTCCCGTCCTGGTTAGGCTCATACCCGAAACCGAAACGTATCTGTAATTCGCAATGTTGATTCGACAAGAATAACGCAAGGTAAATTGACGTTTAGGGGCTACGCTGATTTACATATATTTATCTCTAAAGCTCGCAACATGAAAACAGGGTTTCTTATTGGTGGAATATAGCATCGCATTTTTATTTCTCTTCAACATAATTTCATTTTAAACGTGACGCTGAGTAAATGTTTCGTTTTGGAGTAGCGTCATATCGCACGTCTACGTTGATTCGAAGAGGTTCAATGTAACTCCGTTTAGATGCGGCATTTGTTTTTGGTCGAAATGCTGTGCTGAAACTCGGTGCTTAGGTAACGCCATTTCTCCACCGCAAGATTAGGCCTAATGCAAAGGCAGCCGACATAAGTTCTGTATTGAGCGAACATCGAAAGACTGACATGCTGGTGAAAATACGTTTGTCTGTCACGTGCTAAAATAACAGGTTAATGACTTCTTACGATATAAAACACACGCATTTTGCTGCACATTTTGGTTACGACATTGTTCGAAATAAAAGGTTCGTAGTTAACATATCAAGAAGGAGCATAACGTATAACGTATAATTTGTATATAATGTGAGCGCATAACGAGCACATACACATGCTTGTCCGAGAAACAACCGACAGCAACATATGACTCATACCGAACAAGCGACGTCACCGGCCACCGCCGATGGAGCTGTTTCCGAAGCAACAAGACGTTACATACAGCGCTGCCGTAACATTATGTACGCGAGAGGTTTCCCGCTGCGGTGGCCGGCTGGCCGGACCTGCAGGGTGCGTCGGCCGGCGGGGCCGAGGCTCGGCCCCGCCGGCCGGCCGATGCCCGCCTGGGGAGGCCAGGACGGTGATCACGTGACTAGCTCGTGCGGTGTCCGTCGGGGTCCGTACAGGCACTGGCGTCCCGGAACACGCGCACCGAGGAACGCGGTGTGCTCGTGGTCGTGACCCCGCTGTGAACCGGCAGCCAGGTGAGGTTAACCCTATTCCCGGCAGGGGGGGGCGGAATCCGCCCCCCCTCGGGTTTTTTGCTTGCCAATTCCAGGCTTTTTGACGCAGCTTCACGAAACTTGGTGACTTTTCCTAGCTATTCCTTCTACGCGCCGTGACAAAATTTCGAAATTCTATTTTGCTCAGGGGCGGAGCCAGGCAACGTTTTTGGGAGGCACCTCAGGTCATTTTTGGCCATGTTGAGGGTAAAAGGAAAATGTCTGCCAAAAACAGAGTTCTTAAGATAGAACTTAAAACTTTATATGAATATATAGCTAAATAGTTGGGCAATGTGCATATGTAATTTTGTTTATCTGAGGTCATTTTACAAGGTCAGGTCAAGGTCAAAAGTCAAAATTTGTTTTTTCGCAATAATTTCGGCGCCGTTTTTTCAAATGCCAAACCCGGAATATATATGACGCAGAAAGATGCCCTCTACTTGTGTACCAAGTTTCAGCTTGATATCAGGTTGGGTCACGGAGCTATGACCTAAAATGTCAGTGCACGTACCCTATATCGCAAAAACCAAAAAATGAATTTTTTGGAATAGAGTGAATTTAATCGATTAAAAACGTTTACAGATAATATTAAATGCACACGACATCATTCCAGGTGACCCCAAGGTCACTGGAGGTCATTTAAGGTCAAAAGTCACAAGTTGATCTGAGAAACGTGTGACCATGACAGTTCCCCCTTTCTCATGTCCCTGGCACCGCCTATGCTAACATTATACAAACATTGTAATGCGATTTGTACTTCTTTAGCATAACATGACTAGCAGAAGCTAAAAAAGTGTTTTTACCTTTTTTGTTCATTCCGTTATTAGAAAACTTATCCCCCTATTTTTTGAAACCCTGTGAACGCCCATGAATTTTCTCAAAATTTCAGATTTGCATACCCATGGTAAAAGCCCTATCCATAATCTCTCGATTGATGCCAGTTTCATCGAAATCGGTCCATAAACAACGGAGTTATAAGAAGTCAAAAAGTACCCCCCATTTTGACATTTTTGCCCCCCTGTATCCACAAATTTCAAAATTTTGAAAATTTCTTTTTATCAAAATGTAGTTCACGTCACGGCAAATCGATTGCCGTTTGTTGCGATGAAATCGAATAAGTAGTTCTCGAGATCTCAGGGGGGGGCCGAATCCGCCCCCCTGCCGGGAATCGGCCATACCGTCTAGCCCTCCGGGAATAGGGTTAAGCGCATCAAAAGCATTCCGGAACTGCTCAGTCGACGCAGTCATGTCCGGCCATAGTGGGTAACGAGAAGTCGAAGAGCGCAACGTTTTTAGCTGACGAATTCGCTCGTCTTATGTAACAAGAAACGAATGGTAACGGCAGATGGATTCCCACTTCGCGTTCATGAAGTTTTGAAGCCAATCGACCCCAGTTGAGGTCACTGAACTTTTGCGCAAGTCAAGTCTGTTCTGGAGCAAGTGAAAATACCGTTGTTGCACCTCTTGTGATGCATTAAGCTATTTATGTAGCATAATTCCCAGAAGAATGACCAAAAACAACTGGATACAACTGACGTCAGGTCAGCCAAGTTCTTTGAAAAAATTACTTTAATGTCTCGTAACGAATGAGCTGCTGATTTGTGGGAATTCAGCCCTTTATTATAATTTTGTTTCGGCAATAGGTAGAGCACGCTTGAGCTTTTTTAAACACATTGTTTTTATGCGTAATAGGTTGGTGGACTGGCATGACCTTGCTTTGAGAATCGATAAAAATGCATAATAATGTAAAAACGGCTTCTGCAGATTTGACGTTTCCGACCTCGTTTGTTTCGCCATCGTCTCCAGAAAAATTATGGAATTCTCGATAGCTCCCGGACGTGCTCAGGTTGAAGCTCCTTCCAGGTGATGACAGGCTTGTCGCCTTTTAGAATTACAAACGCTCGGTGGTTGGTTGGTTTGGATGCAGGCCAGGGGGGGGGATCACTTTGGACAACCCCTTCACGTTCTCCAGTGGCCCGCAATCTGGACACCAGGCGAACGTATCATAATTTAATTGATTTCCCAATATGGAGATGGCTATGAGTGCTGGCTGGGTCGAGCCACTCGTGCAAACAGTTGCGGGATTTCCATGGAGAACACAGGCTCCCTTGTACCCGCCCATCAACCAGTACCTCGCCACCGGTATCAGGGAGCGCAACGGCACGTTTTCTCCAGCCTTGAATAGCTCTTAAGTTCCTGTGTCGAGGTGGATTGGACGGTAGTACTGCCCGGTTCGTTCAGTACCGCGGGATTTCTCTCTCGGGGTTCAAAGTTATGGGATTAATCACAGATGTATTTTCTCTAGGACATGTGCACTGTGTGAAGAATTTAAATACGTCGGAACATTCCCGTGACCTTTCTAATAATGTTGGCACAAACTGCGGTTACTATGCTTCACTGAATTCGACGTCAATAGGCGTCGGTCTTGATGAGAACAAGAGCAAGCATAACCAGCTGAAAATCTATCGTCAGCAGTTTCGAACACAACCCACTCTGCGTAACACTCGGGTGGACTGACGCCGAGGGCGATGCAGAAACACGGAGTATTCGTTCCCGACGGGTGAACACCGGCCTCGGCAAAAACATGCGACTAGAATCGGAAATGCCGACCGAAAAACCTAAACTGGCGGCATGCCTGTGAAACGTGGCGTTTGCCGCGCCGCTCGTCCGGCAAAAGCACGTTTCATTCTACATCTACGCACAAATGACAGAACACAAAAAGGCACGGGATAAACCGTCCACGGAATGGCAACTCTGACTCGTGTTTAGATCATCAGTAGCAGGCAGCACTGATGACGTGCCTCGAATTCTAGACGACCAGCCACTGCGTTACACTGCGGCGACCTACATCGCGAATCCCTCGACATCTTATTGAGCCCTCGCTACGTCGCGTGATACCATCTTATAAACAGCGGGCAGCGACGATGAAATCCTACAGACCAAGAACCTATCGACTGAATGCGATGATCTACAAGTCCAAGAGCTCGACCTCTCGCGACCTGCCGCCAAGTACATCCAAGGCCGGTCCCGGACCGAGCTCCAAGGAGGCAGACCGCCGGGCACTCGCCCCGCCCCCCTGGTCACTCCCCCGGCACCGGCCACGCGGTCACGCGCCGCACCCGTCACGCCGTGCCGATGGTCATGCAGACGGGCACGTGATCGGTGAGGCCGGCCAGCGCCGCCACGAACGTGTAGTCGCGCACGTGCACGGCCGGGCTGCGCCGGTGCAGGATGTGGTCGATCCGCCGGCGGCCGCCGCCCGGCGACGCCGCCAGGTGGCCGTTCTCGTCCAGCGGCGGCGGCGCCCGGGCCAGCGCCAGCGTCTGCGTCTGGAACGTTCGGGTCCGGTCAGCGGGGTCTGAGCACAGATCGGACATGGTATAAGCTCGCGGTGACCAACAGACGCTGGAAAGATTTAGCAGAGCCCCGGTCGACGGACTCGTGCCACGGTGTAATGACCCGTCGTACAATGGCGCTCCTATCCGGCACGCAATAAACAAGCCATCGATCGCACAGTGACGCTCCAAACGACAAAAGCTACACATTTATGGATATTACGACATTCAAATACCCATGAACAGACCTGGATCGCACGGTGGAGAACGTCCTGTCGTGAACTACCTGAACGTCCGCGTCGAGCAGAAATCGGCGTCGCTCTACATCGTCCGCCAGAATCCGACGGAACGTCTGCGGGTTGTTCAGGCGGCTATCGAACATCATCACCTGGCGCATCTCTGTGCCTGTAACGGGAGGAAATCATCACCTGGCGCACCTCTGTCGCTGTACATCGGTAACATCATCAGCTGGCGGTTGGTGCGCGTCCGCCCTCTAACGGAAGCTTCACCCGAAGCAAATCTGTCCCTGTACCAAGGGAGCATAATTACATGAACATAGCCGGGCCTGACAAGAGGAAGCATCGTCAACCAGTGCATGCCAGCCACAACAGCAAACCAACAAGACAATACCATATCCCACAGAACAGAAGCATCACCAAATGACGCATATCCATTTCTACAAAACGGAAAGGGCATCGTTTAGCGTATTTGTCAATAACGAAAGAAAACATCATCAGCTGACTGATATCAGTCAACAAAAAAGGGAAACATGATCAAATGGCGCTTATCGCTTCTGAAGAACGAAAACATCTGCAAACGTCTATCTCTGTCTACAAAAAGAAAAGAAACATCACAAACTTATGCTTATCCTTCCCCGAGGATTTGAAACATAATAATCTGATGCGCATCCATGCCTAAAGAACGATCATCATCATCATCCGACACATTTCAAATTCTGAACAAAGAAAAAACCAACAGCTGATGATGTCCGCATAGAAAAAAATCATGTACGTAAATACAACGCCCAGCCTGCTTCCGTTCTTCAAGGATACGAACATCGTGAGCTGGCAGATCCTTTGGCGACCAGAACCACCCAACACCCAGAGAGAACTTCATTGAAACTTTTTACAGCATGAGTTATTTGTGGATTTAATGGTATGATTCCGTACTGGGTGCATTTTACACTGAACTCTGCACAAATCGAGAGCGCAAGATCGGCTAACGAAGAAAACACGTTGCTTTCTCAACGTGATCGGCTATCTGCTAGCCTGACTACCTACGTGTACGTTATTTTATCACACTGCTCGTATCTTACAACGCAGCTACAGCCTCTACAAAGCTTCCGGTAAATACACAACCTTTCATTATGAAAAAAAACTCACCTCTGTTGACCTGTTCTAGGCCATTCACACTGGTCATCTATCAATCCATGACGGTTCATAACAACAGGCCCGAAAAAAAAATCGGAGGACAAGTATGGTTGCTAGTCCATATCTGGGAATCGAAGCATGAATGGAACGCAAAAAAACACTGACGGAGAACATTTCACAAGCTTTGAACATTCACTGTTTCGTCAGGCAATGAAATCGCCGACGGTGACAACGCAGCATTTCTGAAACAAGCAATTAACTTTCATAAAACAGGGATGGCTGACGAGCCTATGACTTCCAGTCAGGCATCGACCAAATGCAGAACCCCTCAGGAAATCTCGTCATCCACCTCCTGCACAATGCAACGCGTTCCCCCAATCAACCAGTCCCGGTTGCCCTCGCACTTCCTCGGCTCCGGCGTCTCTCGGTGCCGAGCCGCCCGCTCACCGACGGTCCACGGCTGGTCCTGGCCCGGGCATACCCGACAGAAGTCCTCGTAGTCTTTGAACAGCGGGTGCTTCTGGTTCATGGCGTCCCCTGAAACGGCGCCAGTCACTCAGCCAGCCACAGACCCAGGGGGCGGGCAACGACGCTTCAGACAATGTCTTAAGATGTGTACGGCTAGACGACACGAAACGCCAAATGGAAAGTGCGGTCAGTTACTGGTTGACCATATGGATGATTCAGTTCCAACGTACCAGTAATTTACCACTTGATTTCCACCTGGGGTATTTTTCTGAGCCTTTCGAACGTGCAAATAAATGGCTGATTGCACAGAAAAAAATGAATTAGGCTACATGCACAGGCTCCGGGCTTTCTAGCAGCAACCAATATAACGAGTATGAAATATGTGCCAAAGTAACCCCACACATCCTTCAAACAAGAATGGCAGCTTGCATGTACATGTACCTGGTGAAATGTTATCATAATTGAAGTCGCCACAGATAATCTGGAACAATGACACCTCATCTGGGTGCAGGCTTTCCTGACAGAAGTTTTCAAACACTTGATGGGCTTGCAGCAGCTCCTACAAAAGCATAAAAGTTGGTTTCAGCCGATCTGAGCACAATAATACCAGAGTGTTGCCCAAAAATCAAGCATATCCAAGCCAGGCAATGGTTACATGGTAGTACCTACAATCACTTTGCTATTATGAGAGCCAAATAATATTTTAAAATAAGGTGCACAAAAACATTGAGCATATCACCACAATTCACAACCTCCATGGAATGCATCAAATTAAATGTGATATTCCATAACATTAAATCACTGCCACCTACCCTACAAAAAGAATGACAGTTACACAAAAGGCAGGTTCTGTCAATTTCATCTAAGAGTTCACAGAGACAGTAATTACCTCATAGATGATGGGCTCATGATCCTGATATGCTTGGGTATGCAGGTTTGCCACAAATCCAACTCTTTTCTGTTCTGAGGTCCCAACATCTACCTGACAATGTAGGACAGTGAGGCAGGGAAACAGGCTTAACATATCCACTCTAGCATACCACAATACCAAATTAGTTCCCTTAGAGTGCACCAGAAACACCTGTGTCTGTTTTGTGAGCTATGCTGCATTTCACAGAGCAGACATTTTCCATGGCCTTATTTAAAAAAAAGGCAATACAGGCATAAAAATTCCCAGGCCTAAAAACTGGAATAAAAGGATGAATGCCCATTAAGAAATACTGAAATTACCTTTACACAGAGGATGCCATATGATATACATCTGGCCCATCCTTTCCTGCATTTGAAGGGTTCAAACTTGACTGCCAGGATAGGATACTTGCTAGCAAAAAACAGCCCACTTCCTGAAAAAGCCAGTGTGGTGGGGGCATGTACAAAGTCTCTTCAAAGCTCCTCAGCAGTCATATCAGATTTAGGAAAGCATCATGCATACATGAGAAAATAAGAAATGACAAAACAATCCCACAAGAACTTCAGACAAAGTATGGACTAGATATTCTCCTGAATGGAATGAGGCCAAGGTGCAACATATTTCCTGGAATTAAAACTGCAGAATATACAAATTTGCACAGGACTGTTCAATCAATGTCACATTGCAAGGTGGTGATCTGCCTACAAATGACAATATTCTGTTACCTACCTGCCATACAGCCATTCACATGAAGTTTATTCTCCCCAATGTCACATACAAAGTATGAGTATTTCTTCTGTAGTTCCTTGATGAGGAACAGTGCCCAAACCCTCTCCCATACCTCTTGCAAGCAGTAAAAGTCCACTTCAGGAAACAATGTGGAAACATGGTCTTCTGTGCTAGCACTGTGACTATTTTCACAGCCAGTCTTTTGCCACAGAAGTCTTCTAGCCAGTTCAGGTCCACGGGTATAAACAAACTTGTTCTTGTTGAATCTCACAATGCACTCAGGTGCAAGCAAAAGGTTTGCTGTGCAAAACGTGAACTTCCTGGGCTGCTTCAAATCACCAGTGTATGCATGAGGCATATCAAAGCCATTCATGCTATTCTCTTTGTTAACAGTGAGCTGCATGAAGTTCTTGCATGAAAATAAATGACAGACCAACACATGGAGAAGATACCCAAAGAAAGCAAGTGGGGCAAAAACCACCATCAACACTGCCAGTGCTGGGCCATAGACAAAGTAGTGGGTTAATTTTGTCTGTGGGTGCTGTTCTTCCCATGGGGTTGATTGGTAGCATGACAGGAACAGACTGACTATTGTTAGCCATGGATAAGTGACAACAAATGCTATGTTGTCCAGGAGTCCTGCCAGAGAGCTCTTATACCGACCATTTCCAAACATCATTACAGATGTGACAGTGTGAGAATCTCCTTACTGTCTCTGCTAGGTGCATGGGCTGAAAAAAGACAAGGAATAGATCTGGAATATCTTGTCAATACCGGCCGGCTTCATCTACAGACCACATTTAAGAGCTTCCTGGGTCTTCAGTGAGCTTTACGAGATAGTCTCCTACTGCATAGTTCCATGATGTTTTTGTCACAGCGTTTATCCACCTACGCTTGTGTCCTTAACATGTAATTTATCGATTTACACGGTGTAGTTGCTACGAGCCGATTCTGATCGATGAGCTCGGCGACCAGAACCAGCCGTGACGTGCAGTTGTCAAAGAAGAATAAAGTGTAGGTATTCATAAACATGACCTTTTATACCGAAGGTATGTATCTTTCGCCGGGATCTAACGTTTTCAAACACGAAATTTTCAGTGTCATTTATATACGAATGTATGTCTTGTTAATTTTATTTACGTGGTGAAATTCTACAGCTACGACGAAGGTAAGTCTTTTACGGCGCACCCCGGCAGTATTAGCTGTCTCGTGTAAACATCCCTTGGTATCCTGCGACTAAGTGGCTAGATACGATCGGTCTGTGAGTACGTGTATCCGTTAGTGCTTACAGGTATGCTGTACCTCTACGCTATCGCAATTCTTTGCTGCACTGGGAAAAATGCTCAGTATGCGGGCTAATCGGTTCTATTCGTAATTCTGCCGTATGTTACGTAAGATAAAGGGGTTCCCCTGTTCTTAGTTGCATCATTCTAGTTATGCTGCGTTGGCGTCCCCGTCAGTCAGTATCGCATTGTTTGCTTTTGCTGTGACTGCTTTGAGTTTAGTAAAGACTTGTGTCTTGCTGCTGGTAGGCACCATGTTGAAGTTCTGAAATATGAGGTAGCATAAGGTTCACCCTCACTTGAGCGAATTGGGAGCAAAGTTGACATATATGTCGGTGAGCAGTACCATAAAACTAGCGTCAAAAATTCCTCCATCAAATTGTGGAGGTGTCTTATCCTAGTAGTCCCTGCATCCATGTGTCCATGCATAGCATAATGTTGCTCATATGCTATTGGCTTCAGTGTAGGTTTGACTATTCTATGTGCAGAAGTGGCAGATGGTTAAGTCTGTTGGTCAGTTGTGCTGTATCCAGTGTAAGTGATGGTCTATACAGTGGTCAGAATGTATCAGCAAGGCATGGATATAGAAGGGGAGGGTGCCCTTCTGTATGCCAGCTTGTGTATGTGCTCCTCCCCCCATCAGTTCACAGAAGCATTCCTGCTCTGAAATATGCCCTTGGCCCTCCAAAAGCATCCTCACTGACTTACTTAATTGAAGGTGCATCTTCTAAGAAGAATGCCCCTGACCCACCAAAACTGTCCAATCCATCTGAAGGTGCCCATGGCACATCTTATCAAAAACTCCCCTGCCCACAGCAGGTGCCTCTGTCATCAAAAGTGCCCTTCCTGACTGAAGGTGTGTCTTAGTGTCAAAGGTGATCTCACCCAAATGCAGACATCCCTTTCTACTGAAGGTGCCCCCACCTGCTCAGGAGGTATTTATAGTGTCCAAGGTACTCCCTCCTGACTGAAGACACCCCTTTTGGTGGCTGCCCGAAAAGAAAAAAAAAAAAAAAAAAAAAAAAAAAAGGACAGTGAACAAGTAATTTAAAAAAATTAATTATTTTTTTTTTTCTTTCAAATGGGAGGTGTACCTTCCCAACCTTGGCTGAGAATCCCAAAAACCCCCCCAAAAAAACCCTCCCCCATAAATTTTTGTATATTTTTTAAAAGTTTTTTTTAGGAAAAACTTTTTTTTTTTTTTTTTTTTTTTTTTTTTTCCCCCCCCCTTTTTTATTATTTTTTTTTTTTTTTACCCTTTCCCCCCCCCTTTTTTTTTTTTTTTTTTTTTTTTTTTTTCTTTTTTTATTAAAAAAAAAAAAAAAAAAACAATTTTTTTATTTTTTTTAAAAAAAAAAAATGGCCTTCCAGATCATAAGTTCTAGATCTGCCTCCAGAAGCAGCTAGCAAGAATAGTATCTGGAAAAAGTAGGAGGCACTTTATTGGTTGCCACAGAACTATGAGGAAAATTTTGTGGTCCTGCTGTCAGATACATATCCTAACTACTGCTAAACTTTTATATGTATTTCAGAATGTTTTTCTGTGGGGTTTTAGAATTCATGGTTGCAAGAGTCTGGCTGATGTCATTTGTCACCCTAGGTGACTATGGACATTTGTCATCCAAGATACACATGTCTTGTCACATACTAAATTCATTGTCATTGAGTTGTGTCTTGTGTCATCAAGCATTGCTTCTTCCTAATTTGGGGTTCCTCAAATTTCAACAGGTTGAAAGAGAAAATGAGGTGCCTAAGATTACCACAAAGCCTATTTGTGGCCTTTAGGCAAGCTGGAAGCACCCCAAATAATGTTGTAACACCTAGGCTTCAGAGACTTTCTTTGACTCAAGTAAGTAAAAATTGATGTAGATATAATTGGACTGTGACTTGGTTCTCATTGTACATTGGAAAGTGTAATATAGCATCAACAGCTTCCTTGTATGTTTTGTGAAATTGTACAATGGTGATTGTGAGACTTTTTGCACAAAAATAGTTTTGTAATTGTTGCAGATAGACTAAGGTGGCATACTTAACTATGAAACAACTTTAAGGTATCATGCAGATTGCATCAGTGTAAAAGGATTACTGTATTAGCACTGTGGAATTGGCCTCAGTTCTGAAGCATGCTATTTCTGGGCCCCTTTTCACTCATTTTCAGCAAGTCATCCAGCAACGATGTCTCAGCACTCAACCAAAGGATCCTCGTCGCAGCAAGGAGCCAATGTCCCGGAAGACATTGGCTGGAACAGCTGTCCTAGGAACTGGTCTCCTTGGTTTCATGTACTATCTGAAGAGGAAGAAAGAGTTTGGTTAGTTTTGGCACTGGTGTCTGTCTGCTGCCACTTTGCAAACTCCATATCATGCAGCTTCCACGACCGCATGTGTTGAAACTTGACTATTGGCTCGCGCACACTCTGGCATGTCGCCGAGAACGCGAGCTGGAGCCCCTAAGAGGTTTCTTTGTCATCAGGTTATGCTGCAACATTTTCCGACTTAATAATTTGGGACCTAGTGTCTTTGAGAGCTTCCAAGATATTCATTGAGTGGCGCGTTGCCAAATAAAGGCAGCATTGATGTCATTTGCTGCAACACATATTTGCACCAGTCCTGCACCCGACCCGTCTGCGGGGGCGCCGACTGTGTCTGCGCCTTCGCCGGCAGCGATCGACCAGGAGCGGCGGCGCGCGCTGGGCAAGGCGGCGCTGGGCGGCCGCTTCGAGCTGGTGGACCAGAACGGCCGGCCGTGCACCAGCGACGACCTGCTGGGCCAGTGGGTACTGCTGTACTTCGGCTTCACCCACTGCCCGGACATCTGCCCGGACGAGCTGGAGAAGATGGCCGCCGCTGTCGACATCGTCGGTGAGCGTTTTGTTTGGAGGAGAGCGGTGGCGGGGAAGCGGTGTCTGCACGAAGCCTGTGGCATGGGGTATGCTGCGATGCGTGCAGCATGTTCGGCCACGGTACCAATATGCATCTTATTACTTTGGTTGGTTGGATGAGAGCTCTGGTCCTGTAGTGAGCACCATCAAGTCAGAGCACATACTTGCCTGCGACTTCCTGAGGTCAGGGCAGCTGAGATGTCCTGCCATGGAGTTTTTCAGCTATCCCAAGGCGCTCGGTAGATACTGTTGCCTTCCGCCGCCGTCCTGTCTGCTGGATCCAGGTTGTCCCCCACCCTCGGTCATGGATTAACCGCGTGGTATTGCCGGAGGCCGCTGACGCGCCGACCGTTTTCAGCGGCGACGCCCAATATGCCTCGCGTGCAGCCCGTCTTCATCACGGTCGACCCGCAGAGGGACGATGTGAAGGCGGTGCGCGAATACGTCAAGGAATTCCACCCGCAGTTGTTGGGTCTGACCGGCACTGTTGAGCAGGTGAGTTCCACCCGCAGCTGACTATCATCGGTGGCGGGAGTAGATTTAGAAAAAGAGAATGACAGGGAATGATGTGACCCAAAGTGATTATTCATTTAGTGTAGAAACCATAGTATTTAACGTAATTGGGTCATACGGGGCATGGAAGGGCACTCCTGCTCGCCCATTAACGGGTAGGGGATTAAAAAAAGCTGCTGGGTCTGACCGGCACCGTCGAGCACATAGAGAGCTCTGCCGGACTGAGTCTGAGCTGGACATGGTCCGAGCACGAGCGGACTTATTCGCAGGTGTCCCGCCTGGTTTCTTTGTGAGTGGACACTTTTTGGCACCTGGTGAGACGCCAGAGGTGGGGGAGGGGAAGCACCTGACCGCCCCTTGAGGCGAGCTCATGTTTGTCTTGGTTTGCCATTTGTGTTTTCTGTTAGCAGTGAATTCACATTAGGTTGTAGGATGTCGTTAGTTCTTAGTATGCCCATGTCGACGCTCCTGCGTATGACCTTCACGCCAAATTTCCGTTTGTTTTACATTATATTTGTCTTTCATGCTTTCCAGGTGAAGCAGGCGTGCAAGGCATACAGAGTCTACTTCAGCGAGGGACCTAAAGATGACGATAATGACTACATCGTGAGTTTTTGGTTGGAAAGCCAGCCAAACCATAGTATGTAGGGCCGAGTTCAGTAACAACAGTTACTTTTTTAATCGGATGGCTTGTCCATGAAATCCTCCTCCCCTACGCGCCAAACTTGGATTTAAGTAGCCCGGATGTGTTATTTTGGGTGAGAGCAAGCAAGCGTTTGTTCGTCTTTTGGACTTAGGGAATACTGCGAATTCTTGCACGTTTTATGTTGTTTGATTTTTTGGGACGTATGGCGATTGAAGCGAGAACCATCTGGTCCCCGGTGCTCGGTGCCAGGTGGGCCTGTGTGGCGCGTGGTGACCGCGCCTCGGCTGGTAGGTGGACCACACCATCATCATGTACTTGATCGATCCGGACGGCCAGTTCGTCGACTACTACGGCCAGACCAAGACGGCCGAGCAGGTGGCCTCCAGCGTGTTGGTCAACATGGCCAAGTTTAACAAGCTGAAGAAGGGATCCTTCTGGTAGCGACGGGTGCGCGTTTTTGTGTGTGTGCGCGTGGGACTTCGTTCGCCGTGTCGGATGCGGTGTCCGAGGTTGGAGTATGCTGGATGCGGGATGGTCAGCTGTGAAATGGCCAGATGCGCCGCAGGGTTCTTTGTGTATGTTTTGTCGGCGGATGGCGACGTTATTTCCAGCCATACGCGGCGTTCTTTTACGCAGCGATTTTGATGGCCGGCTGTGCCCGGCAGTCTGTACCACTGTTACAGGGACTCGCTTGCGGCGACCGAACGTGCTATATCCCATTGGTATGGCAAGGCTAGTGCACGCACGCTGTTGCCGCGCGGTTGTGAAGCCTAAACCACGTGGCTTATTCAGTCCTCGCTCGTACCGGCCGGCAACCCGACGACGGCGGCCTCCGTCTGCACCGTACTTTGAAGACAGGTTTTTATTGGCGGAGCTGATGACTTTTGTTTCGTTCTTGGCCGGCGGGTCGTGCTAACTCCACCTGGAACTGCTGTATCGCGCAGGCGATTCTGAAAGTCTTCTCCCTCTCACGGGAACAGTCAACCCGTACCCTTTGTGAAACAAGACTTCTCCAAGTAAGACGCTATGTATTGGTACGACTGTACGGCTTAACAGGAACAGGTCGTCCGGACATGGTTATACACGAGCTGCTGGTACTGCTGGTACATAGACTATCACGAGGATGGCGTGACCCGCACGACAGAACAAGAGCCGTGCCGCGTAGGGACGCAAGCGGAAGTAGCAGCGAGAGAATAACAACGAAGCACGCAGATACAGGGTCTACAGCTGGGATACACATTACAGGATAGCCGCCGCCATTACATGCATTCTCGCCGGACAGCTGGCGACGGGCGCCTAGTATTCACCGCCGCCATCGGCGGCCGGTGTGCAGGGGTGCGCGGGCGCGGCGGTGGCTTTGGTGACTTCGCGCGGGCGCGGGAACCGCTCACGCTCATCGGCGCTCGGCGGGGGACTGGACGGGGTGGCCGCCTTCCCAAAGACAAACGGTGCGCTGACATCGACACTCACGGCGTACAAAGACCGGGGCACAGCGACATCACGGCTACCCGATCTAGCGACGACCACGGCGGCCGGGCATCCTAGAGGAATGTCGCGTCTCCTGCCCCGCTCGAGGCCGCCCACAGAAAGCGCACGCCACGCCGAAGTGACTGCTGTGACCACGGGTTACGCATCCCTTTGTATCTGCGCATTTCAGTGCATTTTTTACCGAAAAAGAAAGGGTTCAAAGCCACCAACGGGAAACATTCGACATCGCTCAAACACATCCCATGTGCCGCGCAAACATGCCTGCGAATACATTGCCGTACAGGGACACGGTGATTCAATAATGTATATAACGGAATCGAAATTATTTCACCCCGTCATGGGCTTACAAAGGCCGCATCGGACGGCCCACCTCGTCAACAAAAAAGGCTAACAGCACGCCGATAATAACCAATGGAAGCGCGTTTTCGCTACAGATCTTCCCCGCGTCTCCGCCGACCGCTCTGAACCGCTTCGCCCACCGGAAAACACGTGAGAACGCAGACAGCCGCGGGCGGGCCGCGGCGCGCCGCTCTCCGCCGCCGCGGCGGCCGGGCAAGCGGCCGGCGCTAGCAGCGCGTCTCGTACAGCCCGCTCCTGCCGATGTAGCGCACCCATTTGATGACGTCGTGGTCCGAGTAGTTCAGCTTGGACTCGAACACCTTCAGGTAGCGCACCTTGAAGCCGGAGGGCGCGAACGGTACCTGCGGGGCATGGGGGAGAAGTGTCGGTCCGGGAGCTGTGCGAAGCGCGCTCCTACTCAACCAGAGCTTGAAACTGCCCCCCCCCCCGGTCGATGGTTTGCCAACCATACTCGGCCGCTGAAGTACACTCCGAATCCACGCCCAGCCGCCTTCCATCCCCCTCCCGGTCAACAACTCCGCTGACCAACCACGTAAGACCCAGGAAACTGGCTTGCCCCCCTCCGCCAAACGGAGCCGCTGGATCCACCCCTGCTGGCCACATATGCTTGCAAAGCACCTGATTAGTACATGTTTCTCACATAAAAAATAACCTTTCATACTAAAAAAAAAATTAAAACCAAAAACAAGAAGAAAAATCTGATTTCCAACAGGGGGTGAGGCCACGTACAACAATGTAACGTTGTATGTGCGCCTCTCGCACACGCTCGACACTTCAAATATTGGAAGAACCGTTGTACCGAAAGAACCAACGCAAGATCCTTCGTACCAAACTATTGCTGCCATCCTGCGTAACACCTGTAGGGCAAACCATTCCGTTTCCCGCAGTTTAAAACATTCCAAACTGCAGCGGACACCTTCGTGTACCAGCTCCCTTCATTCGTACACCAGTCTCCGCAACCACGCACATCCGCGGCCGCACCCGAACGGCCTGCAACCATCCGCGGCCAGCCGTCCCCCGGCCCTGCCTGCCGGATGCCATGCCCACAGACCGGGGCCGACGCAGCGGCCCCACCGGCCACCAACCGCCCACCGCCCGCGTCCCCGGCGACAGATCACCTCGAAGTTCATGGAGATGGGCGGCCGGGTCCACTTGCGCTTGTTGTCCGTCTGGAGCAGCTCCACCTCGGCCGAGATCTGGGACTCCTTCATGCCGCCCATGCGCTTGATCCTGCCGGACGGTCGGCGGCTCGGTCAGACAGCGCGCCAGAGCGGGACGCCGGGACGGCCTGCCCGGCGCCCCGGGACGCGCCGTCAACAGGCCACGCTCGAAAATCCACGCTGGTCGCATCGCCTCCGCCTGACCCCCTAATCGGCACCGCACGGACCAGACAACGCGTGCACTTTCCAATACCAGGCATGTCAGGGGAAGACCAACGCTCCACCAGGTAATATGCTTGCGTTCACTCCGCCGCCTTACTTCCGTTTAACAACTCTGATGTATGATCACCACAGACAGTACAGTGGCAAAGCCCAGTCACAAAAAAACACGTTCACTGTTGGGCTTGGGGTGACGGTGCTAGGTTAGTGTCAGTCAGGATGGTGTTGGATTAGTTAGTTAGGACGGTGTTAGGTTGCTGCTGGGTGTTAGGCGACACGTGCTGAGGCAACGTGCTGGTGCTGAGGCAACATGTGCTAGTGCTGGGGCGCCGCCACACTCACTTCCAGACGATGGCGTTCTCCGATGCCTTGTACTTGGCCTTGCCCTTCATGCAGATCAGCTGGACGCCCGAGGTGTTCAGCGGAGTCGGGATGCGCACCTCGATCTTCTGCGCCAGCAGCGACGGCTTGAAGTTGGACTTGATGACCACCTGAGGCGCGAGAGGACGCTCGTCACCGCCCGCCTACGGCCGGCGCCAAAGGACGCGGCGAACACAGACCGCAGTTAGCAACAATGGCCGGAAGGTGCAGCTGACACCTCTTTTGGGCTGCGCTGGCAAAAGGGTGACGCTTAATACGTGTTATTTACTTCAAATTATAAAGACATTACCCCGGGCTCTACCTCGAGAACATTCTCGCAGTCAATGACCTCCTTAAAACACTGAGCATTCGGACGAACTATGCAGAGCATCAACAGCAGGCATCACGCGAATGGACCGCCAGAAAACGGGCTCGCTCGCCCTGCCGGCGCCAGGCTGACCTTGACCTCCATCTTGGTCCTGCCGACCTCGCAGACCAGCGGGATGACGCGGAACGGCAGCGAGATGTCCTTGGTGGTGCGGTAGCGCATCAGCTCGTACTCGCCGTCCGGCGGGATGAAGCTGATGGCGTGCTCCGTCTCGAACTTGGACAGCTTCACGCACTGGTGGAACTGGCAGTCGTCGATGGCGATGCTGGTGCGGCCCGAGCGGGTGGCGTCGTCCCCGGCGCCTGGCCGGACCGGTCGCGTGTGAAACGCCGTGAACCACGCCGACACGTCTCTCCAGGTTCACAGTCACTGGGACTGTGTATCACGCAGACGTGCCACTGTGTACCACACAGACGTGACACTGTGCCACAGATGTGCCACCAGTCGACGTGAATGCGAACCATGCTGCCGTGTCTTAGTGACCGTGAATCCTGTACCGCGGACCGTGAACCCTTCCAGTGTGTCTCAGTGCAGACTCGGTAGGAAAGCTAAGGTATTAATGTGCTGAGATTCCCAGCTAAGGAGCTGTGATCCACGTCGGCTTGCTGGACGAAGTTCGAGGAGCAGCGGAAATCAACATAGGCTGTTCAGTACTGACATCTCATGGCCTTAAACGCTATTCATGTAAGCACACAGGCCTGCTCCTTACCCTTTTTGGCTTCCATCAGGATCTTGTCGTTGATGCCGAACTTGCACTCCGGCATACCGGACAGGTACGACTTCATCACCACCTTACCGGCCACGTGAGCTGACAAGACCTGACCTGGAGCGGGTACAGGCACCGGGTCATACCTCGAACGCTCGCGGCGAATATATGGATCGAATACCATCACAGAGACATGCCCTGCAGCAGGCACAACTGTGGCCACGACGGGGAGAATATCTCCAATGCACAAAAGGCCGTAGCCAGGTACCGTCCGGCGTTCAGAACATCCTGTTTTAGAAATGCACCCAGGAACCATCTCTAACACGACATCGTCCTAACGGACCGCTGAAGAAGGCAAACAAGCCGAAACGACGACGATACTTCCACCTGCACGGAGCACATGGCCGCCACAACTCCGCGTGCCGCTCCATTGCGCGCAGCAGTTCTGACAAAACAAACCACGCCCAAACGACGCCATGTGTCATGTGTCACACATGTTAACGCCGTCTCAGACCGCAACTCCCCGTACGGCCTTCCGTCCGCCCCTCCACTCACCCTGCGGCGACATGAGCAGGTTGACGTACTCCAGCACGTCCAGGAAGAGCTCGTTGCGACGGTACTTGATACCCTCGCGACGCCAGCCGATCTGGCCGGTCACCTGCGGCGGCCGGGCCGTCACGGTCAGCACCCGACCGAACGGTACACACAGTCATACGGCATGGAACTCCAGACACGGACCGAGCGAGGCAGCCGGCCAGACGGTACACACCGTCAGACAGCACGGAACTCCGGACACGGGCCGAGCGAGGCAGAGGGCCAGACGGTACATACTGTCATACGGCACGGAACTCCGGACACGGGCCGAGCGAGGCAGAGGGCCAGACGGTACATATTGTCATACGGCACGGAACTCCGGACACGGGCCGAACGAAGGACCCATATGAACAAATGTCATATGGTACGAGGCTCAAGACAAATGCTGGACGAGGGGTCCAGCCGGATGGTGCGTACCGTCAGACAGCATGGCATGCAGGAGCGCCACCCGATGCTGCTGAGATGAAAAGTGGGTGGTGATTCAACAACGAGAGAAAAAGAGAGCAGACGGATTATCGACAAGTTCAAAACAAACTTCATAAAGTACTAATCGCAGCGATGACAACAAACGTATCACATTACTTCACAGCCACGTCGCAACACCGGCCGCAGCAAGGGTCCTTACAAAACCATCCTTCCTAATGCCAGATTCCACCCGATGACTGAGTTCGGAGTAGGGTGGGGTCCAAATCACTCGCCTGGGAAGTGATCATGGCCTGCTCCTCCTTGCTGGCAGACTTGATGCCAGTCTGGGTGATGAACGTCTTCAGGATGCCGGTGTCGGTGTTCTGGGGATAACCATAGTCCAGGATCTCGTCCAGCAGCTCATAGATGAGCACGAAGTTGTTCTTGATGTTCTCTTCGGACACCTGGCACGAGCACAGGGGACGCCGAGTGTCAGCACACCCTGCCCTTCACACAGAGCAAATGTCGTCATGCGGCCGTCGCAAGGGTGGTTTGAGGTGCAGGACTAGGGGTAATGGCGCTGAGCGAACTCTTCGTGGAGCAATTACGCTAACCACGACACAAGACCAGTTTTCAAATGCTACGATCAAAGTATTGGATCGAAGTATTTGATCGACTCGATCAAAGATCAAAGATTAAAGATCCACGATGAACACAAAACGATAAATGGTTCCCATTTTAAACATTTAAATGCATCATAGTATCCGAACACGTTGCACACAGCTCAATGCAGTTACACCAGCCCGCAAAAGTCGGATATCAAGAAATCAATAAATGCCAAGTAAACATCAGGCATACTGCAGAACACTTACGATGACTGTTGACATGTGGATCCTAAGTCATCAAAGGGCCATACCAGCACGCCACTCAAGGAAACTAATGACTATCTCCCACGAACAGACTACCTTTCCGAAGTAGGACTGCATCACTTCGATCATCTTAAGCAGAAATTCGAACACCATGGCGGCGTTGACATTCTGCTTGGTGACGGCTGCCAGCCAGATGTTGGCCCGCTTGATGTGGAAGAAGGAGGTGCGGGCGATGTTGGTGACTGGAGAGCGCACCTGCAGCGGGCAACAATCTCAGTAATGGGAGAGGAGAGAGACAGACGAAGATGGTACCATATGAAAACGTACATCTATTTGGTGCATTACCTCCAGTAACTCTCGACGTCTCCAGTGCTTCCAATGACGACTGCATCACAGACATTCCAGGAAAAAAAACAGTGAGACTAGCAATGCCTGCTTTTTTTAACTCACAGCAATAACCGAAGCACCGCACGACCTCCCTGAAAAACACACGACACGGCGATGGTGTGACCACCTCCCGTCGTCGGCATAACGCACGAATCACGGGAAACGCATACAGCACTAACGCACCCAGCCGAAACGACGTCCGTCCGGACTGCCAACCTCACCCCGCAGCCCCTCGCCCTCACTCCACCGACACCGGCTACGCCAGCGTCCTGTCCCTCGCAGCCCCCGGGGGGGGGGGGGGCAGAGCTCCGCGGGCTGACCTGCTGCCGCGCGTGGATGACGTTCACCCGGAAGGCGTCGACGGCGTTGCGCCCGATGTCGTCGCGGTAGACGCGCGAGATGAGCACCTCGCCCTTGTGGTTGTAGATGAAGAGGCCGCCGATCATGGTTGCGGAGTGCCGGCCGCCGCGCCGCTGTCCGGCCCTCACGAGACTGTCCGAGGCCGCTCCGGCCCGTCACCCCCTCAGTGTGGCCCGTCAGGGGTGTTCAGAGCTTCGATGACGCCCTGCAGACGGGCGCACAGCACCTGGCAGCGGAGAGGTCAGCCACGTCAGAATGGTCCGGGCATATTTCTCAAACTACGGCGAAGCTCCAACAGGATCGCTGTCAGCACGGTGCAGTACAATCAACACAAAGGCAAACGCACGTGCCTAAGACAGCATTACAATTGGGAGTGCATGCATATAGTTTGTAACGTATATTACTTGTATTCTGGGACAGCTGGCCCGCAGTGGATTCAGTTATATCTCTGCAACACGATTTAAGCTGGGCGAAATAGGTGATTGCATAAAGAGCGTTGTACTGTAATGTCATTAGTTAACTGTTCACCGCAAGGATTTCGATAAACGTACACTTAATACAAACATCACGTCAATTCTAAAGTTAACAATTTTATTACAACCATATGCTATCAAAACAAAGCATAACAGTACGCACATAAAGCACGCAGCGTCATCCACAAGCACAAAGAAAATTGTCTGAAGGATGGAAATGAAGGAAAATGGAAATCAATGGAGATAATAACGGTGGAAATCACGAAGTGCAAATAATGGAGGGATAAATATAAGAATACGGATTAACACCATGTGCGGGAGACTGCCATGAATTTCTTCCCATGGAAGAATACTCTGTACTGCACATGTCCCCCAATGCATATGCTATTGCACAATGAGCCTAACATTATTTTGGTACTCTGGAAGCTTGAACCACCGGGCGCAAATAATGCGGTGGATGAAATCCAGATACATAACTCAGTATCCCTTAGACTTATATGCAATAACAAATTCCATTATGATAGTTTAAAATATTTATGTTTAAATACAGCAATATCTAAAATATGCAAATATCACAATGCACATATGAATACAATTAGTCTGTATATCAGACGGCTCAATTTGCACAATGACAGCCAGAATTACGGCTGCTCTCCCAGCATACATCTTATTCCGAAATAAGGCTGACAACATTTTGGTACATCGTCCGCAAATAACGTCTCGAATTACATTCAAATACAGAGCTTACCTTTTCCTTCACCTATATCTGACAAGTTCGATCATGATAATGTAAAATAAATGATATTTAAATATATGCATCTCAAATTAAAATATAGCAATATCTCAACTATATGAATTTCGCAATGCATCTCTTAGTGATACTGTTCAACATATCAAACGGTTAAATTTTTGCTATCAGAATCAAGATCGCGGTTGCTCTCTAAGAACACCTTTCTATTCATCAAAGAGCATCTCAGGCGCAGAAGACGCTGTGAACGAAATGCCCGTTTTTTCATTCTTTAATAGCCTCCTCGTCATCTCCCAACTTATTTTATTATTTCTACGACGGGTTAACAAGCCAAAAATTTTCTCTCCTGAGTGCTTTTTTCTCTTTTTTGTTGCTCTTTATGTGTTCGTGTCCTTTTGAGGCTTTTTTTGGGCAGTGCCAAAGGTTCATAACCGAAGCTTCGACTTAACACACAGCCTAAAAATGGTAGATGACTAAGTTATTTGGCGACTACAAAACAATGCTAAACTAAACATGCACTATATCCGAACTTAAAACAGGCTCCCAGACTGGCCAAATCTATCCAAATAAAATCCGGCGGTCACCTAAGACGGGCACACAGGTGCCTCAAGTCAATGCTACTGGTTCGCTGGGCTAGGTCCAGACTCCCCGGCGCTCGCAGCGAACCTTGGTCCACTGACCACCAGCCGGCCCGGCCCCAGGACACAAACCACGTGACCTGACCGGCCCCGGCACGCCTGGCACCCAGTCCCCGCCGGCGGCGCGCACAGGTGACGGCCCCAGGTGTCCGAGGTCAGCTGCGCGGACGGCGGTCAGTCACAGCTGCGGCGCGGCCGGCGCAGGGCCGGGTCCGCCCGACCGCGGGAGGTCAGCCGGCAGCCGCTCGTCCGTCACGACGCCCGGCACGCCGACGCCATGCTGGAGCCGTGGTCGCAGTCCGTCCTCTGGATCGTCGTCGTCGCCTTCGTCATCGCCTTCGCGCTGGCGTTCGGCCTGGGCGCCAACGACGTGGCCAACAGCTTCGGCACGAGCGTCGGCTCACGCGTCCTCACGTTGCGCCAGGCGTGCGTGCTGGCCTCCGTGTTCGAGCTGGCCGGCGCGGCGCTGCTCGGCTACAAGGTGGCCGACACGGTGCGCGAGGGCATCGTCGACGTGCGCCTGTTCGTCGGCGGCGAGCGCGAGCTGATGCTGGGCTCGCTGTCGGCGCTGGTCGGCTCGGCGCTCTGGAGCCTGCTGGCCACGGCGCTGGCGCTGCCCATCTCCGGCACGCACACGGTGGTCGGCGCCACGGTCGGGTTCGCGCTGGTGGCGCGCGGCGCCGGCGGCGTCCGCTGGCCGGCGCTGGCGCGGATCGTCGGCTCGTGGCTCGTGTCGCCGCTGCTGTCCGGCGCCGCGTCGGCGCTGCTCTTCCTGGCCGTGCGGGCCGCGGTGCTGCGCGCCGAGCGGCCGCTGCCGCGCGGCCTCCTGCTGCTGCCCGTCCTCTGCGGCGCCACCGTGCTCATCAACGTGCTGGGCGTGCTGCTGGACGGGCCGCGGCTGCTGTTGCTCGACCGGCTGCCCGCGTGGGGCGCCATCGCGGCGGCGGCCGCCGTCGGCCTGCTCGCCGCCGCCGTCGCGCAACTGTGGCTCGTGCCGAGGATACGGCGCCGCCAAGACGAAGACGGCTCCGCGCAGCTGAACGGCAAAGCAGCGACGAGCGGCGGCGCGTCGAACGCGGGCTTCGCCGGCGACGAGCCGGCCAGCGAAGCGACGGACACTCCTTCGGCCCGGCCAACCCAGGACCACTCAGCCGGCGCCGGAACGGGGCCGACCGACCTAACCGGCCCGACCAACAGCGACTCGCCCGGCACCGACCCCGACACAGCCGCCGGCGTGGCGCCGCGGAACTACGGCACCGTCGGCAGCGCCGGCGCCGACGATAACGTCGTCGCCGCCGCCGCCCCGCCGCCGGCGCCGCTGCAGGACGCCGCCGGCGAGGCGCCGCTCTTCGCGCCGCTGCAGATCATGACCGCCTGCTTCGGCAGCCTGGCGCACGGCGGCAACGACGTGAGCAACGCGGTGGGTCCGCTGGCCGCCGTCTGGCTGGTGTACACGGACGGCTCAGTGGCGCGCGGCGTCCAGACGCCGGCCTCCGTGCTGCTGTTCGGCGGCGTGGGCATGGTGATCGGCCTCTGGGCGTGGGGCCGGCGCGTCATGCGCACCATCGGCGAGGACCTGACGCCGCTGACGCCGGCCGCCGGCTTCGCCGTGGAGCTGGGCGCCGCCAGCACCGTGCTGCTCGCCTCCAAGGCCGGCCTGCCCATCTCCACCACGCACTGCAAGGTGGGCAGCGTGGTGCTGGTGGGCTGGGCGCGCGCCGGCGTCGGCGGCGTCAGCTGGCGCCTGTTCGCCGGCATCGCCGCCGCCTGGCTGGTGACGGTGCCGGCGGCGGCCGTGGCCAGCGCGGCCACCATGGTGGCGCTGCAGACGGCTGCACTGTAGCATTGTGCAGGGACCGGCCGCCACCGGCAGCACGGCGAGCCGGCCCTGCGGTGTTTCCGTCACCGGGGGCCGCCAGGCTGGGTGGTGAAGCGCGCTTCACCCAGCCGATTGCCGCATGAATCACGTCACGTGGACGGGGAGGGACTTTACCATGGCGTCGATCACACCGACGTCTTCCTAAAAAAAAAAACTCCTCCCCCCCGACAAAAAACATACGTTTATATTACACTACTATCTACAGTTCAACTCAATGCGTTTTGTACAGATCTCCGCATTCCAACTGTAACAATGGTAGTCGAAGGCAAAAGGAAAAAAACACTACAAAGAAGGAAATCATACGGAGATGGTGCCGACAAATCAACAATGGAGCAAACAATGAAACATGGAGCAATGGAGGAATGCAGGGAAATGTTCAACTCTTCATGTCTGAAAAGTCAACTGTAAAGAGGATGGTAATCTTTCCAGGCAACTTTTCCTGAAGTCCCGGCTCCATCAAATGACGCCCATACCTACATATCCCTCGCGCTGCAAATGGTTTCCTCCAGATTCTTCAGCGCCATCTGTTTGGGCGCCTGGAGCAAAATCATTCCATATTTCGGAACACCTGGGTGGCGGGGTCAGGTGCGGTAACAAGCTCGGCTTGGCATGGAAACTGATCCCAACGTCACCCATTTCAACACATCCCGGCTAAATTCACAAAAACCAAATATATGAAACATTTCGATATATTTGCCATATCGCTTATCTGGCTGTGCACTTTGCTTTCTCCATTCACCTTACACTATGTGCAGTCTGATTCCCTAGAATAAGGGACATAACCCACGTTGATCAATGAAACGGGAATCAGGCAGCAAGTTTGGCTAGCATTGCACTGCTGGTCGAATTCTCTAGGTTAACCCGGTACCGCCTGGGGGAGGTGACATAGGGTGCCTCCTCGGTTTATCGTGAATGACTTCTAAACTGTTACAGCCAGCACAACCAAACTTTCAGCACCTGTTTATCAATCAATTTTGCATATTTTGACATCAAAACCATTTCCATGCTAGGTCAGGTCATGGAGATGTGACGCTATGGGTGAACCCCTGCATGCATGTTTTCGCCTCTTCAGAAGATGGCGCGAACATGCCTAGTTTTTTAATATTCGCGAATATAGTGCATGGATTATTTTGATTTATATAGAATATGGTCCCCAAAAGGACATACAATCGCGGCACGTCGACATCTGAAGTCATACTAGGTCACACGCATGATGACAACTGGACTGGTTTGCATTATGGGTGGTAGAAATGGTTGTTGCTGACCTTCCCCATCATTCAAGCCAGACAAACCCATCTATATGGGCCTCTTAGTGAGGTTCACCAAATGCAACGTGGGGTCATAGCAGGTCATGTCATAGGTTGATGTCAAGACGAAATAAAATACAACAATGTCTGTGGAAAATCCTGGAGTGCAATGGATTGATGGAATGGAATGGAAGAAGATTCGGTAGCAGCAGAGAGCAATTAATGTTCCAAGTCAGGAAATGAAAAATGACTATTCTGACCTGTCTTGACCTTGGTCCTATGAACAGCATGCAGAACAGACTTGATTATCACGAGACGTCGCTTCAGTTCTGTACTTGAAGCAATTAAGAATCCCGGCGATTTATTATCACTCTTTGTCAGGAAGGGTAATGCAACCCCATTTGAACTGACCCAGAATGACTATGACCGGATGCAACACAGATCATCTGGAGGTTTCACTACCATCGCTTTTCCCACGTAGATCAAAACAGCTGCGAGGAAGAATCGGTCCCTGACATGTAAAATAAGTGCAATATTTCACCTGACCTACACTGACGCTGACCCGACATTTTTTGACATTTTGGCATGTTTCTGATGCAAAGATCGTGACCTTCCCTTTGAAACCCAGTTGAAGGCTCAAAGACCAATGTCAGTTTTTCCGACGTCGTCTTATGCCTTTTGCGCGACGTTTGACGTCACCAGGCCCGTGACCAGAGCCTTCATGGTATTTTCTGAACTGCAAGACTATGGGCCATCGAATGGCGATAGACCGGTTCGGATCCAAGGGTTAGATCCTGAGATAACAGGGGGTGCGCTTCTTTGACACCACCAGGCGGTCGCAGGTATCAAAACACGCCAGGCGGTTCCAGGTTAAGTCATCAGCCTCTACCATATAAGCCTCTGTGAACCCAGCAATGCCTTAAACATTGTCTCAGCTATACTGATAATGTAACATAATTTCAAGCAATGCAAATCAGAGACGACTTCCAATATATTAGTTCTGGGCGACATTCTTTGCACATCAAAGATGTGCTGCATTAATGCACCATGTGATATTGCTTATAAACCATAATTCAGCTCTATTGCCATTCCAAACAAACCTTGATAATGACTGGTGGAACAATATTCAATATTCTTCCTGTGATGCATGAAGAATAATAATGTAACTCAGGCATGTTACAGAAAAAACAACCATCAATGACAGTGCAACATTACCCTGCCTGATCCTACATGAACCAACAAGGATGCTGGTCACCATCTAACCATGGGGGTTATTACATGGTATTTTATATAAAGATGTGGGCAAGCAATGTATGAAAATCTGGCAAGTGTACCAGATCATCAGAAGAGAATAAAATTACACTCCCAGATGTTGCATTAACTTTGATAGGCCAATGAGCATTCATTGTTTTGAGACTGAATTCAACTTTACATGCGTCGTGAATTCGGAATTTCCATGTTCCTGGAAACATCCTGTCATACACATAATCTCCACAGCTAGTGAACAACACCACTGTCCCAATTTCCAACCCACTCTTAGACCAATGATGGCAAAAGAAGTTGAACATGCTGTTCAAAGCTAGCTGTATGTTTTCCTCATTTCCAATGTCCTTTTGCCTCCCACCCAGAACAGCTTCCATCCTAGCTATTCAATGGAAACAGCCCCTACTTTAATCACTGACCACATCCTCAGCTACTGAAAGCTCTGCTGGTACAGATCCTCCCTCGAGGTGAGATCTCTATCATTTTGTTGACCAGCCTCTTAAAGTACATTAGCTACTCATCACTTTACCCTCTACTAATTCACACCCTTGGGGTATTGATGTATTGTGGTTCACTTCGTGCATCTTTGATCATGCATAATCTGTCAGCTTCACTGACAAATCAGTCAACAAACCCTTATCCAAAGATCTACCGAATCAAATCAGCATTTTTCAGGGCAGCTGTATGAAACTTTAACTCATTAAATTTTAATTTCTCTTTTCCATCCAACTTTCACATTTACTTTACCACATTTTATTTCTTCCACCCATCAGCATCAGCCTTTTCACCTCCAGTCCTTAAGTTGTAAACTATGCTAACAACACACAGCTGCTTGTGAATGGCAAAGTCGGTCCTGGAAGAAACAACTCCACAGATGGAAACTCAAGAAACTTGATGCCTGGCTTGCCTCAGTGCCTGCTCATGCCCATACTCACATGCTCATCACATGCTCAAAATAAACCTTACAGAAAAGCTTTATACTCTTCAGTGACTGCCTAAATTTAAGAGGTCTCTTTGAACTACTCTAAAATTGATTTCCAGTCTTCATTCCAAAATCTCCTCTTCAGCAAAAAAATCTTGACCTTACATTCAATCACCATCTCTCTCTCAGGAAAGTCATATGGCCAATGGCACCATGCACACCCAATGGGGGGAGGGAAGACTGCCTCCTCTAACTTGCAAAAGGTTGGTCACATGCTCAAAATAAGCATGCCATTGGAAAGCTTGTGGCAGGCAGCTGTCATTTTCACTTCTGGATTATATGCAGCCATTGACATCCATATATTTCTTCTCATAGCAGACTATATGGACCCAAGAAGCAGCCCGGATCTCAAGCAATGTGATCAATAAAGTCAAGGTAAATGCACCAACAGGTAAGTAAAAGTCCAAAGTCAACAGATGCCAACATGTGTCTAGATTCTCTCTTCTGTTGAATATTTACATGAAACTGCAGGAAAACAATGACCATATATGATGCAAAAGCAAACAATACATGTTTTCCCTCCAACTTAAATAAGAGGTCAGTTACATAACACTGCTACTTTTTCCTATAGATTTTGTGCATGGAGACAAATCTGACATTTGCCCCCCTGAGGAAAATCCTGGCTATGTGCCTGTGCCTTGTTTTATTAGAATATCAATGTAACTGAAGGTTCCAAGGTCTGTCTGAAGCACCACCTTTCCTTCTTAGTTTTGGGGGGGTTGAGACATATTTTGAAGCTTGCGCTCGAGCTTGAAACTGTGGAACAATAGCCAACATGTTCTCTGCAGCCCATTTTGTGATGTATTTTCTTTCTATTTTTCAGACATTTATCTTTCTCAAATCTTTAGATGCAAATGCATTAAGGAACATACTTTAACAGAGATACCTTACTATTCAGATCAAATTCTTGTCAAACCATGTATTCTAGTTCTACCATCCTGCTACAATGACATTCACCATATTCTGGAACCTATGCCCATAGGTGTTATCTCTGCAGGGGCTGCAGGGGATATGTCCAATGTAGTTTCACAGAAGTGCTGATTTGCCCTCCCTTATTTTTTAAGTGTCAAACAAATACTTCACAATGGCAGCACAATTCTTTCAGCTTTGAAATCCGCCTAAGGAATTCCAACTGTGCATTATCATGCAATGACTAGCAGTGGTTTTAAATGCCTCCTCCTTTCCTATTCATGGTGACTTGCAGCCAACTTGTCAACTCCCCCTCCCCAACATCTGAACCATGGTTGCAACCATGCCTTCAAATGCAGTGAGAGATGGTGGGCTCTGCTATGATCATTGCATTATTTCTTTCTTCATTTTTTACAAGAAAACCTACGGAAACCTCACAGAAAGTGTACACACTATAGTGAATGTTTTACACTCATAACATTTTATTTAATGCTTACCAGCTTTCCTGATCTCTCCTTTTCGTCCACAGTAAGATTTTGACCGAGCGCTTACTTCAAGGGAAAATAATCGTAGTAGTGGTTGCATGGCGTTTCAAATGCAATACTGATAAGTACTACTTACGATTTCAGCCGGAAAAACCTGAAACACACATTATTTCCCCCAAAACAGATTGCGTTGTCACTGGTATGCTAACTGCTCGACCCTCGCGTAGCGATTTTTGATGTTTCTGCGTTAAATAGTTTGTTTACCTGAGATCTCGACCCTGATTGGTCATCAGTCGGACTCAAGGTCCAATCAAGAGTAATAAAAAAGTTTGGGGAAACAGCTAATGCAATATAAATTATCTTTAAAATAAAAAGTTAACCATTGTAAAAATAATAATAATAATAATAATAATAATAATAATAATAATAATAATCATCATCATCATCATAAACAACAATAATAAAAAAGCCGAAATATTTTGAAGATGGCAAAGTGTAGTTGCAACTTGAAAAATACCAAAAATAAAAAGTAGCAAAATAAAATATCTGAAAAAGAAATCACAGAACAAAACTGGAAAATATTAGGAAGTGAAATAAAACAATAAATAAAAATTTACCCTAGCCTAACATAGCAACCAAACCTAACCAAACCTAACCCAACCTAACCTAACCTAACCTAATCTAATCTAACCTAGCCTGGCCTAACCTAACCTAAACTAACCTAACCTAACCTAAACCTAACCCAAGCTAACCTAACCTAAAGTAACCTTATCTAACCTAGCCCAGCACAAGAAATCACAGAACAAAACTTCAAAATATTAGGAAGTGAAATAAAATGATAAATAAAAATGTACCCTAGCCTAACATAGTAACCTAACCTAACCTAACCTAACCTAACCTAACCTAGCCTAGCACAACCCAACCTAGCAACCTAATGTAATGAGTATTAAATGCCATAATGTAATAATACTGATATCAGATGTCCCAACAATTATCTAAAACAATATAATGGCATAATAATTCAGCAGTTCCTCCAAGTTCAGTCTGTGGCAACAGAATAGAATTTTCATATATATGATGTCATTAATCGCTTGAAGATGCATGCGGGGTCTACACATCCTTGATGTCAATAACCTTAACCTTGGCGGCACTACATTTTCCGCCGCGGAATAATGTTATTCTCCACCAATCGACTGTAGCACGGTATTACTGTGTGGTACATTATTGTTACAATTTTGTTGCTATTTTTTAGAAAATCAAGTAGTGGAAAGTATGGTTAGAAACAGGATGATACATTCTTTACATTGGTGGCAATTATACAAAGGATTGTTTGCGATTTCGTCGGGCAGAAACTTACCTTTTGCCGTCCTTTTTCTTTCATCTTTTCATTGATTTTTCAGTAAAAAACAGGAGTAAAAATGGGTAAGCATAATATCTGGTATTCAGCTGGATATCCAACATACCTGGCATATCCAGTATGAGATAAGGTAAAAAAATCCTGATCTGGTGTATACTAACCCACCTCTTTGCAGCAAAGTGGAAAAATAGGAGTTTAACAGTATCCACTACTCCTAAGCCTATTTTCCTAAATACACAGATAGTTTATATTGCCTCTGCACTATGTCACCCAGTGTTCACATAATACATTATTTGGTTATATTACATATCAGCACCGCTCTCGCGACAAATGTTGCTCATATAAGACGAAGACTCCGCGTACCGCCGGTTGTTATTGGACGATTGACTGTGACGTCAGCAGGCATTCATCAGCTGATCTGTTGTGTCATTGTCGGTAACTAGATATAGAGGTGGTGTATTACAGATGGAAAGTGAATGCTGTTTGTTATGAAAATACTGTTTTCCGCGATAATGGTATGTCCAATACGGGACAAACGTTGAAAACAGGGGATTTTGGGTGGGGTTAATTTTCTACATCGCAACAGGGGGCTTTAGGGAGTTTTTTCGTACCCGACCAGTGACTGCTAACGGTGTTATCGGTGGCTAGGCGGTGGCCGTGCTATGTGTGAATGTTGTGTTCGACGATATTGGTATGTCCAATACGGGATAAACGCTGGGAACAGGGGATTTGGGTGGGGTTAATTTTCTATATCGGAACAGGAGCTTTTCCGGACCGGTGATTACTACCGATGTTATCGGTGGCCGGGCGGCGACCATGCTATATGTGAATGCAGTATTCTGCGATAATGGTATGCACAACAGGAGATAAACTCTGGGAACAGGGGGGTTTGGGTGGGGCTTATTTTCTACATCGGAACAGGAAGCTTCAGGGGGTTTTTCTATACCGGGCCGGTAATTGCTACCGGTGCTATCGGTGGCCTGGCGGTGGCCGTAAAACTATAGGAATTGTAGACTGGTTTCCCACATTAAACCAGCGGGATGGGTGAACTAGGATATTCCGCCACCTTCCATTAACTGGGATTAACACTGTTTATGGGGCGTAAGGCTATCTTATACCGCGGCCGAAGCGCGGTATAAGATACTAGAGGCCACAGGCCGATGAAGGGTGCGATTGGTCTTGGCTCTTTCCAACACTTAAGGTAGATTAGGTTAAGTTGGTAAGGTTAGGTTAGGTTAGGTTGGGTTTTGTTAGGTTAGTTTGGTAAGGTTAGGTTAGGTTAGGTTAGGTTAGGTTAGGTTAGGATAGGGTAGGTTAGGTTAGGTTAGGTTAGGTTAGGTTAAGTTAGGTTAGGTCTGTAAGGTTAGGTTAGGTTAAGTGAGGTTAGGTTGGGGTAGAGTGCGGGAAAATATAGCTTCCTGTATTTGATATGTTTGAGATATTTTTTATTTCCTTTTCTGTTTAGTAATTAAGCATGTTTTTATTTTTCATTTTTATTAATTAAACATCTTTTCACTTTTCCATATCATTTTTTATTAAAATTGCATGTCTTAATATTTTACTTATATTTCCGGTTCATTCTATATCTATACTTTTGGATCATTTCACTGCTACATTGGATTGCCCTTTCAGCCTTTTCCTTTATTAAATTCCCACTAACATAATGTATCTATTGCATTCTGTTCCCCTATCTTGTTAATTATCTATTCAGTTTCATTAGGAAACATGTAAGTTAATGGTCTTATATATCGATACCACCCAGTGAACAGGACTGAGCATTACAACCCATCTCTACTTTTGTTGGGACAACAACATAAATGGCGTCTCAGACGGCAGGAAGGAGTTAGCGGTGCATTATTGAAATGCTGTTTCCATGGAAATTACAATCTTTACATGTCGGGAATGACTTTTTCACGTAACAAGACTACATATTCTGCGTTGTAAGTATAGTTTTTCCTCAATATCGTAATCTTCACGCAGCCGGTGCGAAATGGACGGGAGACCCATTATTTGGCAATTTAATTGCAGTCATGTCTGAATATATTTCTGTTAGTTACTTCTTAAGGGGAATTATTTTCCCCGACTCTTCTGCTGAATGATCCGGCACTGGATACGCCCTAAACCCGAAAACATAAACGGTGTTGCGTTGTACGGGCGCAAGTCGGCGCAGGCGGCTCTACCTTACAAGACAATTCACATGAATGGAAGCACATGACATCGAATACCTCCCATCAACAAAAACCACTAATCATTTCAACTTCACATACCTATGACGACTCCTGACTCTTTAAAGAGGAAGACAGCTTCAGGAATTTAACAACAGACACGACGTATGCCAACGTAGACTTCTGTGCGGCCATTAGGATGCGTCACAAATGAAAAAATTATCCGCCCCTTTCATTCAGCTTTCACCAACCTCGCTCTTATATCACGTGTTATAGTAATAAGTATATATTGTTTCCTAAACAAGAATGAATAGGAAAAATTGAATCTATAATAATACATTTTATAAGCAAGAAAATATTTTCTTATGACAGCATTAAGCACGATGCAATTAATATGCTTCAAATGCAAATTCATTTCGTAGGAAAAAAGGTATTCGCTTCAAATAAAACATATTAAAGATGTGCATCGTTCTGAGCTTTTGGATACTTTTGACGTCAGTGCTAAATTTCTTACCGCATCCTGGAATTTTCATGGAGCTTAACCCATGAAATTTCCCTGTGTTGTGCTATCATTCAGAAAGTGTTCGTTAAAATATCTTATCTTTATTTCCTACCCTTCATTGCCATGGTAGCTGGCATAGGTGGGCACTGGTCCGTTACTCCGTTACTCCGTTACTAACGAAGTTACTTTTTTGAGTAACGGAGTAACGGACCCGTTACTTTTATTTTACTGTAACGGACTGAGTAACGGAAGTTACTTTTGCAGTCCGTTACACCGTTACTTTTTGGTCCGTTACTCCGTTACTCCGTTACTTTTTAAACTCCTTACAGACACCGCCCGGCTTTATTTGCATCGGCGCACGCCATTGGCTACTTGAATAGCCAACACCCAATAGCGTGCGGCGATACAAGCGCGGCTGGGCGCGCACTCAGCTGACAATCGCGGAGTCGACTTGTTGACAATATTCGTCAGCTGATAAACGTTGACGGCAAGCTAGCGGCAATGGTTCAGTATAAAGGCCAGCTGACTTTGGGACAAAAGTACTGAATTATGCGTAAGTTTGATATAACTTAAAACGATAAATTAACCAGTCGTCATTTTTCAGGCTAAAAGATATCAAAGTTATTGTCATTTATACTGGAACAGCCAGCTGACGGCAGTTTTCAATGTTGTCTCAAGTCAGTCACGGATTGCTTACCACCGCCCCGCCAAGATCACTCAAGGCTGTTGAGCACATGATTACTGCCGCCATGGCCTTCGATCTGTGATGTCCATGGGGCGATGGAGTGGTGATTGATTCTTGACTGGCCTGAAATTTTAACTGCCTGACATTAAAGTGTCCCATTAAGGCGTCTTTACGCCGCCACTGGAGGTCGAAAACTTTGACTCCGAGTCCGACGGTGCCTCAGCTTCGGAGGAAGAGGACGAGCCCGGTCTGGGTCACCCATGGCCACATCTAGAAACGTACTTTGAGTTTAAGGAGGAGGGGAAAAACGTCATTTTTACGTATGTCCTGTGCCGACCGAAAGAGGTTATAATCAAGGGTCACAAGAGTAGCCTTTCAAACTAAAGGCACATATCAAGAGGAAGCATTATTTACGGTATTTCTAGGTGAGAACAGAATGTGTACAATAAGTTGTCAGTAGTGAAGCATAATTATGAAGCTTGTCGACTATTGCTTGGACTATTTGCCTTAACCATATTCTCTGCAGGCAGTGAGATTCACATTACCCGGGGGGGGGGGGCAGTCTGCGGTAATCTACCTTTCGGCCGACGCTTACGCGTAATTTTTGGAGACTCGGAAGTGGCAACACAAGTTGTGTGAATAATTTAGCCCATTCAGGTATTTTTCTAAGCACTGGTCCCTACTGGGTGTGTAAACTGACTTGGTTAGGTAACTCTTGAATTTTGATTCAGTTGACACATGTTTGCCTTCAGCCGATACGAGCTAACCAAACCAAAAAACAGGCAAATTGAACCCAACAAAAAATTAGTTTTACATGCCCATCTAGGGCAATCCCTGCAACCATACAGTAGGTCTTAGGTTAGGTTAGGTTAAATCATTTTTAACTTCGAGGACAGGCTACATTGTCCATGCGATTCGAGTTACCACTTCTGCGTTCCCGAAAAAAATATCAACTGGCCGAAACACTTTTCGGCTGACACATTATTTTTTGTAGACGCAGAAGTGAGGACCCAAACTCAAACATGATATGAGCCGTTGCCACTTTTGCACTTTCGAAAAATATGCATTGGCCGAAAGGTGAAGATTACCAATTCTGCCCCCTCTCCTCCCCGCCATCCCAGAGAACTCGAGATTCATTCGTCCAATGTTGATGGGATGAATGCCATTTAATATGTTTCAACGAGATCTCGAATTCCGGACCCCTAAAAATTCAAAAATTGCGAAAATAGGGCGTGGGGCAAAAACACTCCAAAACTTGGGGATTTTTGAAAGGTCACTGCGGCCGTGTTTACCAACCAATTTTCATGGGAATAACACGGTTCAGGTTGGAATGTCCAAGTCTTTTATATACCGAAAGCTGAAATTTAAAATAGAAAACCATAGGCAGTTCCAGGGAGGGCACGAAGGGTGATTTTTGAAATAAGAAATTTCCTTTGTTTTTGTTTGTTTTGGGTGATATAAACATCAGATGTACAACTAGCAAGCCAGTTTAAGTTTATATGTAGCGCAGAGGTGGATCCAGGTAAACAAAATTGGGAGGGCACCTTAAGCACAATAGTGTGCTCCCCCATTTTTTCAGTACCTGGGTGTGCGTTCGCCTGAAAATGTGTGTGCATACGCATTGTTTAGGATGTGTATGACCATATAAATGAGTCAGTGATCTTTATTTCTACTCAAAATGTCACGATAGTGAACCGCACAACTTTGCAGCTTCAAGTACAGCACATTACCGCCGAAAACGGGGGCTTGGAACCGCCTCTTCGGGACCGATTTTTTTTTAAATATTGACAAAACACGTGTGTATCAATTCCATGAAATGCCAGAAAATCTTGTGGCGCTGCGGCAAACAGTGTGGAAGGGACAAGCAACAAGACACGGGTAGCAGAATCTGCCCCCCACAGGGAATAGGGTTAAATAAAGTGTTTTTAACTCGTCTTCGGCCGGGCTCAGAATGCCCTTTGCCCGGCCGGAGGGGGGGGGGGGGCGCGGATATCCGCACCTCCCAGGATCTCGGCTCCCATATATCGCACGGAAAAAAGGAAAACACCGGCGGAAAGGTTTTGTCCAACCGAGACAAAAACATTGAAGAGTTTTGACCTCAGGTCAATTTTGAGGCCATCAGACGCCAGGAAAGGTCAAAACACGTCCTTGGAATTAGGTAAATAGACACAATACCTTGTCCCTGAAAAGCTGAACTTAAGCGACATATACTGAACCGTAAGACAATAGCGAGTTCATTGATATCAATTTTGGCTTTTCACAAGGGTCAGGTCAGGTCACGTCATCGTTCCAAAATGTTCCACTTGTGAACGGCTAACATCCTCCGTTGCATCTTACTTATGACCATATTTTTATAGGTAATTTGTCTTCAAGGGTGCTGAAGAGGTACTAAAGTACCTTTTTTAGTCTTTTATTTCACAATAATAAAATCCATATCACTCATGTTTTTTTCAGTCCTTCGTCGTTTGGTATTAAAAAAACGTCAGAGGTATCAGGAATCTTACCTCCACGCACGCGCACGGACACAAACTAATACACACACATAATTTCAAAACAAAACAAGAAGTTGGCGAGACCGAAACGAGCTCTGAACGGAGACCATTATGTTCAGGGCGGATACTTCGAGAGGCATTGTTGATCAAACCCAGTCGATAGATGTCCGCTGTTTGTCGCATTTTGCATGCGTCCGCTCCAGCGCCGGTTGTTCCCGCTCCGTCGGCGCCGCGGGCAATGAACAGGAATTCGTTGGTTTGAACATCGTGGCTAACACAGTGGTAGAATATCCGCCGCGACTGTTGTCCCGGCGCCGCCGACTACAACGGCTGGTGAGGGCAGTGGGCAGCTAGCGGAGTGTTTTGGGTAAGCGCTTTTTGTTTCTTCCCTTTGCATATGGAATGCGGTTTACAACCACAAAGCAGCATAAAAGACTTAAAACCCGCGTTCGCTTGGTTTTCACTGCATTTAAAAAGGTAACGGAATAACGGAGTAACGGTAACTTCCGTTACTTTTTAAGGCAGAGTAACGGAGTAACGAGTAACGGACTGGCTTTTTTGAGTAACGGAGTAACAAGTAACGAAGTTACATTTTTTAGTAACGATGCCCACCTATGGTAGCTGGGCACTCTCCAGTAACTTTGGCACCAACTTGGATCGCCTGTAGGAAAGAAGGGCAATCCTTTAAAAGCGCACGCCATAAACCAAGCACACTGGATGACACATATACGGCGCGCGTGGCAAAAGGAGACGTCAGCTGTTGCGGGAACAACAACATTATGCACTGGAGCTCCAGGTCGTAGATCACCTACTATTCGCTCTTGTTTTACACAGTAGGTTAGGTTAGGTTAGGTTAGGTTAGGTTAGGTAAGGTTAGGTTAGGTTAGGTTAGCGAATAGTAGGTGATCCACGACCTGGAGCTCCAGTGCATAATGTTGTTGTTTCCCGCAACAGCTGACGTCTCCTTTTGCCACGCGCGCCGTATATGTCATCCAGTGTGCTTGGTTTATGGCGCACGCTTCTAAAGGATTACCGGAAAGAAGTTGGCCAGGTACTTAATTCGCTCATTTACCGTAAATATTTCGTGGATGGAGGGGACGTGATATGTTATCGGTGTACGTGCGGCAAGTTGAGAGTTGTTTGGTTTTGGCGGAGGATAACTAATAAGATACACGAATCCCATTTTTAACGGAAAGTGGATGTTTTTCGATATGTTTCAGTTACTATTTGTGTTGTTTTTTTTTGTTGTGAAAATGCACTGGTTTGTCAGTGTTTGCATATCAACTACTGTCAGACTGTTGTTGTTTTCATTTCCATTGTCAATTTGTTGTACAATTATCATTATTTTGTTGTTATTACAATGAACTGGCTCATAATGTGTTTAGATTGGTTTTCATTGCAATTCTACATGAGACTGTTTCTTCCACTGTCATTGTCCATTGTCAGACAAACACAAGCTGTTCCCTGGGGAAGCTTTTTGGCAGCAGATACTAACATTTGGCAAAAAAATATGGGGAAAATATGGCAATGTATAACTGTTTTTTTCAAACATATCATAGTGGTACAATGCTTTCCACCCAGACCATCCATACTCAACAAGGATGCTGTGTCATACTTTTACATGGTGATGGTACTTAAAGACCCTAACACATAATAGGAGGTTGTGATATTTTGTGATCATAATGCACAGACACACACACACACACACACATGCACACATATATATATATATGTGTGTGTGTGTGTGTGTGTGTGTGTGTGTGCACATACTCATCTGCCCATTGATGGGAAGGCAGGAGTGACCTTCTATGCTGCTGTGACTGAGTTGTGTTGAATACCATGGTTTGTACCCTAATGCATGGACCATTTTGAGTTGCACTACTCCCCACTATTCCCTTTTTTCTAGATTTAGTCCCAGAATCAATGCTACTGATGAGCCTCACAGACATGGCAAGCCTGCAACAGGCTAGTAATGCCACTCATATTACAAGGAATACAGTGCTCTGGTGCAAACAGTGATTAAATTAGAATAACATAAGTTTTGTATAAGTTGTGAATAGAAAGCGTATACAGAGCACAGTTTTGACCTTGTATTTAAGCTTCAGTCTGTTATGGAAGAGATTTCAATTGCATACTTCAGCTTGGTTGGCATGGCCAGATGCTTTTTACGTAGTTTTTACAACTGAGTTCTGCATCTATCCAACATGCCTTGCTGTGCTTGATTTGAGGGTCTTTTTCTTGGGGCACTTGGAATTCTAGGAAATATTTCACCATTTGTTTTGTGCCATGCTTTAGGACCTGCTATCCATAGAGAGAAGAGCCTGTAATTTGTTGGAGAAAAGGGAATATGAAAAAAGGGAATATGAAAAAGAAAATATGAAAATAATATGCATATGGGTGTGTTCTGTGGTGTAGGCTGGTCTGTCATGCAATGATTTTGGTATGTATTGGCATATTGCATGCAAACTTTGGGAATATGTGGAGACTTTCAGTGGTATGTTTTATGTGTTGTGCTTGCTCCAGAAGTATTCAGTTTTTCTCCTAGTTTTGGGCTTCAGAAGTTTTGTGACCACTTTTTGGCACTTTGCCTCCTTTCCCTAAATTTTGAATGTGTCTCACATGTCTGGGGAACTTCAAACATGTAAGCTTAAATAATTCGAATTGCAAAGGCTATTAGAAGGGCATCATGCTGCAATCCTGAACATTCAACAACAGAAATATAGGCTTCTGTGCACTCATTGTTAGTTGTTAGGTGTTATGTATCACATAGGATTATATACCATTTGGTAGTGCTTATGACATCACTGAAAGTTGCTTGGGTAGCATTGCAGTTCTGGCAGTGGTCTTAGATGGATCTACTGCCTGCTGATATGCAGCAACACCAGTCATCCCCTGACAAAGGAGTTAACCATTGTGAGGGTGTAAGAATATGGCAGACCAGAATTTATTCTTCATTGCTGTATGACAGAGATGAGCATCAAGGCATCATGTTTGGAATGTTTGTGTGTGTCATACACAAACATTCCAATATCTGTGCTGAAGTGGATCATTTAGCACTGACTTGCTGAAGATCCATTGTCACTACCAGTGCACAGTTTCAAGTTGCTATTTCCACAACCATTAAATGCAGGTTTTTGTGTTCGTGGTTTTAGATGTTAGTGGTTAGATTAGGTTGGGGACTCTGCATAATTTTGGTTTTGTAAACTGCTTTATTACTGCAGTCCTGACCACTTATGCCTGGACATTATTCATTGTTTGTATAACAGAAACCTATTTTTTACAGATTAACTCATACCAGTACAAGTCATCATGAGTTTAAACATTGGAAAATCACCCAGAGACCTTTACATGGCAACCAGTTTGGAATCCCTTCAGCCTAATATCAACAAAAAGGTGGACAGTGTCAAAGATCTTTCAGCCAAGAATTGCTGTCGCCATGCTGATAAAGTGTATATTGCTGCTGGTGAGGCTATGCGAAGTGGTGACGAGGAGAGGGCGTACGTCCTCTTCATGATGTACATGGAAATATTGAACATAGTCAGAAGAAAGCCAGAGTATAAGAAGGATGAGAAGTACTACAACACTTTAATTGGGCTGAAAAAGTTTGAACAGGCTTTGTCCGCGTGCGAGCGCCTGCAGACGACTCTCGAAAAGCGTTATCAGCTCAAAAAGGAAGAGGAAGAGGCGAAAAAGCTCATCGAGAAGCAGGAGCAGCTGGAGAAGGAGAAGAAGGACGTGTCGGCGTTTCCCGTGGCGAAGCCGATAGCGCCGAGCGACGCCGCCGCGCCGCGGGCGGCCTCCAAGTCGGCGTCCGACCCGGCCGCCGCCGACGCCGAGCAGCAGCGCACGATGACGTGTCCGGCGCTGAACGCGCTCATCCAGCAGGAGAGCGCCTCGTACCTGATCGTGGACGTGCGGCCGGCGGACGACTTCGCCGCCTCGCAGCTGGCGAGCCGGTTCGTGGTGAACGTGCCGGCCGAGCTGGTGCGCCCGGGTGCCACGGCGCCGGCGCTGGAGGTGCAGCTGGCCGAGCCCAGCCGGCAACTGTTCGCGCGCCGCCACACGGTCGATCGGCTGGTGCTGCTCGACTGGAGCGGCCGCGACGAGCCGGGCTCGCCGCTCGACACGCTGCGCGACGCCATGGTGCGCTGGGACGTGGCCGCCTATCGCGCTCGGCCCGTCACGCTCAACGGCGGCTACCAGATGTGGCTGCACACCTACCCGATGCTGACGACCAACCCGCAGGCGCGCGCGCCGGCGGCGGCGGCGCGGCCCGCCGTCGTGCCGCTCAGCTTCGAGTACCCGAGCCTGGAGGAGCCGGAGCCGCCGCCGCCGCAGGTGGACCGCAGCGTGAAGCCGGCTGGACCGCCGTCGGCCGCGTCGCAGCCCGATACCAGCCAGCCGGCGGCGCCGCTCGACGCCGGCGACGTCACGCAGCGGGCCGACGAGCTGCTGCGTCGCATCGGCAGCCTGCGGGTGGACGGCGGCGGCGTTCCGGCGGCGCCTCAGCAGCCTCAGCAGCTGCAGCAGCCGCAGCAGCTGCAGCAGCCGCAGCGGCTGCAGCAGCCTCAGCAGCCGCAGCAGCTGCAGCAGCCGCGGCCTCAGCAGCCGCAGACCGGGGGCGGCCGGCCGACGCCGCCCGGCGTACCGTCACGCGCGCTGAAGCCGCAGCTGAGTGACGAGGCGGCGGCGCGGCGCCGGATCGAGCTGGGACGCAGCCGGCTCGAGGCCGAGCGGGACTGGCAGGTGAGCTGGCTCTGGCGGCGGCGTGGGCCGGCCCCTTGCCTCTCTCGGACAAGGTAGGGCCGTTGGAATGGCCGACCTGCAGTGTGTCCTGTTGATGGGTCCGCATGTCCCATGCTTGTTGGAGCTGCGGTGCCGGCCTGATACATAATCGATATTGGTTACCTAGCGGGATGACAGTCCATGAAAGGCTGCCTTATGAATCATCACGTTAATTCCACTCCGCACGGTCGGTGCTCCGCGCTGCTTCCGTGCCTGGGATGTAGTCGCGTCTGATGGCGAACGGCGGTGCGTGTCGCAGGCCGTGCGACAGTCGCGCCAGCAGCAGCTGGAGTCGGAGATGCGCGCGCAGCTGCAGCAGAAGGAGGAGAGCCTGCTGGCCGAGATCCAGCGGCTGGAGCGCGAGCAGGATTCCTGGGAGAGCCAGCAGTCTGAGCTGAGGTGCGTACGACGCTCCGAGATAGCGCCCTCGCCGCACACGGGATTGCTTCATCTTGCGCCGATTGTTTCTCGTGCAAGTTTTCTGTGTGCGACGTCGTTTAAGTTACTGCGTCGGTGGGTTATTTGTGTTAGGCTTATGTAAAGAGAGGCGTTTAGAGGTATTTATTTTTTCAAATCCTGTTGTAATTCGATACATGCTGTATTTCTACGGTTTGGTGTAGATGCCGTTCTCAAAGAGTTCAGCACTGTGCGTTGTATATCAATGTGATCTTTAGTGATCTTGTGATCTCCGAATATTGTTTAACTCTGCGTGAATTCTTCTGGTGCTCCAGCCCGTAACAAGTCGAGTTGCAGGCTGTATTCTGTCATTTTCTGTTCGTCATATTCTGAACCCTCGCCCATTTCTCGTTACCGTTGATGGCCTCAGTGTTATCGGCGATCTCCGTTGAATATCTCGCACTCAGCTGTCGGTGTCGTTTTCGCCGGCGTCATAGCATTCCGTCGATCGGCAGGGCCGAGAACGACGCGCTCCGCCTGCGGCTGGCCGTGTACGAGCCGGCCGCAGCGGTGGCGTCGCCCGCCGACGCCGCCGAGAAGCTCGACACGGAGCGGCGTCTCCAGGACTTGCAGGCGGAGCAGACCCGCATCGCCGAGCAGCTGGAGCAGGCGCGGAAGAGGCGGGAGGAGGAGCAGAGAGCAGAGCGGCAGCGGCTGGAGAAAGAGCGCCACGAAGAGGAGGTGCGTAAAAGGAGGCTAGAAGAGGAAGCGCGGAAAAGGAGGCTAGAGGAGGAGGAGGCGCGGAAGAAGCGACTGGAGGAGGAGGCCTGCAGGAAGAAAGAGGCGGAGGTGGCCGAGGAGCGGCAGCGGCGCGCCGCCGAGGAGCAGCGTCTCCTGGAGGAGCAGGAGCGGCGCCTGCAGGAGCAGGACCGACAGCAGGACCAGGTGTACCGGGCGCGACTCAAGGACGGCGGCGGCGGCGGCGGACTGAAGCGCTCCCACTCGTCGCCGTTCATTGCGCGGCTCGGGGAGGAGCAGGCGGCGGCGCCGGCACCCCGCTTCAGTCGCGACACGAAGCCGTTCTCGCGCGGCGGCCGCGGTGACGTGCAGGTGAGAGCGCCCGTTGCCTCTCCAGCTCGGACTGGTTGGCCTCTGTGGGGCTCTTCTGTCATCATGGAGAGCTTTCTGCGTTTTGTTCCGGGAGTTTTTACGTGACAAAACGTGATGTAGCTGGTGTTCATTTCGTGCTCAGGTATGGAAGTGTTATGACGTGAAGAACTTTTGCTCGCTTGCGGACGACGGCGGAACCTGCACGCCTTTTTCCCTATTCGCATATCGTCGCCATATCGGGTTTTGCGACCCGGCTTCGTCTCCGGGCTTCGTCCGTACCGTTTCACGTCGTCCACGTCGTCGTACGTCCTGTGCGTCGTCTGCAGGCGGCCCGGACCCGACGCTTTGCTCCCGTATACGGCTCCGTGGGCCGCGGGCTGACCGGGCTCAAGAACCTGGGCAACACGTGCTACATGAACGCCGTGGTGCAGTGCATCAACAACACGCCCCGCCTGAGCGGCTTCTTCGTGGACGAGCTGTACCGCGGCTACATCAACGACGCCAACGAGCTGTCACGCGGCGAGGTGGCTCAGGAGATGGCCGCCGCTGTCAAGGTGCTCTGCAGTGGACATTACAGGTGAGCGGAGCTCGCCCCAAAACGGCGTTAACGAACGAGTGGGCGTTGTGCTGGAGTAGACGCCGATGCTAAGCGAGTTATGCTGTAGATCAGATGCTGCAGGCTGGGGAGGCGTGGTTATGTTGCGGAATTCACGGCGATGCGTCGTGAGAAAGAGCCGGGCTGCCGCGGTTACTGCTGAATGGGGTTTTGTGTGAAGGGAAATGAGTTGATAATGGAATGAAACTTGATGGGTGGGAGAACAGCTGGTGAATGTGGTGCACATGGCATGCAGGGTAAGAGACTGTGTTTGTCACAAATTGCTTTCTTCTTGAATCACCATGAAATGTTCTAGACACTATCAGGAAGCCGCCTTCATTAAAGATGTAATGTGTAAATGCAGATAGTTTTTGACCCCCGTAAAATACGGGATACAAAAGCATCATTGATTTAATTTGTGGATGGCGTTGGGACGTTTGGTAAACGACGCTTACCGTATTTCATTTTTAGGAAATATTCTTATGGAAAGACGTTACGAACTGTATGTAATCGCGCCCGGTCTTGGATGCTTTGTGGCCACTGACAAGTCAAGTTTCACGCGAGTGGACCGGTTCACGGGCCGATCATTTACGCTGGTCGCCGGCGGCTACGGCTGTCTAGCGCGGCGAACTGAGCGCTCCGCGTACGCCGTCAGGTCGGTGGCGCTGTACGACCTGAAGGACGTGATGGGCCGCCACCACCAACGCTTCAGCGGCACCGCGCAGCAGGACGCCCACGAGTTCCTCATGTACCTGCTGCTCTTCCTGCACGAGGATCTGAACGAGGTCCCCAAGAAGAAGCCGCTCAAGGTGTGTGCTCGGTGGCGGCTGGGCTGCAGGCTTAATCCGGCGGCGGTGTGTCGGAAACGACGCCTAGGCGGTGGAATGACGTGGAACTGACGTACGGGCCCATGCGGCGGTAGGACTGAAATTTCCTGTCGGTGATCACAGGGGTGTCATGGTTACGGACAGTGTCAGTTGTCTTTTTTACATATTCGTAGCCTTTCTGTAAAAGTGTAAAAAAAACGTTTGCTCTCCCATTCCGGGATTGCAAAGGCCGTCGAGGATACGGACTATGACAGGACGATAACCTGGATTCTTGGTGAGGTCTTCTCGATAACTGTCCACGGCAACCGAAGCAATTTGTTCCGAAGACCTTGGCCTCACTCGACGTCATTGGGCACTTTTGCTCCGTTGCGCATTCCCTCAGTCCCGTTGAATATCATATGTTGCCACACTGTTTTGTTTCGCACTGCTGTCCAAGGCAAAATGTTTCCTTTATGGAAAATTAAACCCAGATTTTTCAAAAAAGATTTTGACTTAGGTGTTTCTGGAATCTTGTACGAAGGAGACATTTATCTTGATTCTGAAATACCACGTCTCAGCGACCTGCTGACGACGGAGAAAGCCACCTGGACCCTGGTAGCCAAGTACCAAGCTTGCCTTGGAAGGGGACGGACGACCGCGACCGTGGTGCTGAGGGTTTTGGCTTGCTATGGGAGGAGGAAAGCGGCCTAAATCCTAACGCTGCATGGTCTGAGCCGCACAGGAGCCGGATGGCTCTGATCCCCATGGGAACAGAGCTTGCGAGGGCAGCGCAGTCTGTTCTGACCCCCACACGAACAGGATGATGCTAATCCCCAAAGAGGCAGGAGAGCGGGTGAGGCCCTTGCGCTGACGGCTCTGATCCCCACAGGAGCAGGAGAATGACGGCGTACCGGACCAGGAAGCGGCCGAAACCGCCTGGGAGGACTTCAAGGGCAACAACCGCTCCTTCATCCAGAAACTGTTCTGGGGTCAGCACAAGTCGACGGTGCGCTGCTCCCGCTGCGGAAAGGAGTCTGTCAAGTTCGAGACGTTCTCCCACCTCTCTGTGCCCATGCCGCCCAGGCGAGTGACATTTCTGGGTGGAGAGATATACGTGAGTGCGAGAGGGGACGACAGTATGCGGACAGCATTCGGGGGAATTGCTGTTCATGATAATGCAGATGGCAATTGAGCATGCTCTAGCACTGTTTAATGCATTATTTTGCACGCAATACCGATTCTCAGACCAGTGCCTTCAGTCCATTTACTTTGTGTTGCGAGATGGTTCCCTCGGCTCAGATAGAAGGCGGGAGATTCGTTAATTATATCGTGGATGGACATCGACGCTTCCTGTGCACCCTTCATTCACACTGAACATTTCAGTTCCCGGGCATGGCTGCACTGACCTCACGTACTGTCCCCTACTGAGGGCACGCGCCATGTTCGCCGCCCACTAGCTCCGATGCTGACGTTTCTTGAAGCCGACGTGAGGACCGAATGGTCTTCAGTATGGTCAATAGTTATCAGGGGACGACAGCTGACGTCACGTGACAGCGCGCCGTCTGTGGCTGCCGCCAGGTCCAGCAAGTGCTTCCTGCGGGACTGTATCCGGCTGTACATGGCCGGAGACACGATCAGCGGCTGGCGCTGTCCAAAGTGCAAGAGCAACATCGAGGCCACGAAGACGCTGGCCATCTGGCAGCTGCCACCGATTCTTATCATCCACATACAGAGGTCAGTGGGGCTGCGGCATCCGTGCGCAGAAGTCAGAAGTGATTTACCGTCCACGCAGGCTGAAGAGTTTCATTGCCTACGCACACGACCGGAAGGAGTTCGATAGTCCTGTGCGGCAAATTGTAAATGTCTGTTGTCCACCAAGTCAGCTTAGTAAGTCATCAAGTGCAGGTACTTCCCAAGTACAAGTACCTTCCACATAGATCATTGACCGCGTAGAAAGAAAACTATGATGGCTTCTTGTTCACATACAACGGGAGTACGGGTTTTATTTCCATATCTACCTACGGATCAGAGTGCTTCGTTACCCACAAAGCCCTGTGGCGTCTTAATTGGCTGCATTTTAGAGGACAGGATACTTTGATTGTCCTTGCAGAGGTCATGGATTCTTTAATCAGTTCATATGTTATCCTTTTTCTCAGTTCAAACCTCAGTGCGTATGTTTGCATGGTCCAAGTTCACATCAAGGCTCCGGCTGTCTAGGCGTATGCGGAGGTCAGCAAGTGGTCATCCAGAGTTAAATTGAGCATCGCAGTCCGCGTACAGTCAGCTATTGGCAGTCGTCGTGTGGTCTGAATGGTCACTTCCACTTCTGGTGACCAGTCTCGCTTTTATTGGCATACCTATATATCTCTCAAAACGCCAGACCGACCGGCATGGCATTTAGGTTTTGCCGGCATCATGAAAAAAATTATGAGGAGAAAATTCGTGTAACGCGCATAAGTCAAATGCATGTTTGTTTTGCAGGTTCTACAATGACGGCCTGTGGAGGAAGAAACAATCGAACGTGGTTTTCCCATTAGAAAATTTGGACATGTCCCCGTACCTCATCAACCAGAATGTAAGCTTCATTGTGGACCCTGTCTGTTTTTGAACGCAACCTCTGGTTTGCAAGAACCGCGAACACGAAATTCTACACCAAGTGGAGTTGTTTAATATGCAGGAGACGCTTGGCTTGTTAAAGCAGGGAAGTTGCGTCGCTTTCGCGTTTATTTCCGTTCCGTGATTGATTCTTTTCATTTTCATTTGGAGGTGAATTACAACCTTTGAGTGACCTTTGCCGTTTGAACTACTGATCCCGCATGAACTCCACTGGCGTGGCTCGTGTCGTTCTTCTTGTATTGTTCCTCTGAACCCAGAGGTCGGCCGGTTCCCGAAGCGCGGTACACCGCGCGCACGTTATCATTACCACCAGTACCCCGGTCCTCTGACCCCACTGGTCCTCCTGCATCGCAGGCGCGGTACCGGAACGAGAAGTACAACCTGTACGGCGTGGTGAACCACACGGGCAGCTTGGAGAGCGGCCACTACACGTCCGTCTGCCACGGCCCCACCTCCGCGCTGGAGCAAGTTCGACGATCACGAGGTGTACCCGAACATCAGCCCGAGCAGCGTGCAAACCTCGGCCGCCTACATGCTCTTCTATACGCGCATCAACGGCAAGGTGTAGAGGTATGGGCGGCGGTGCCCGCCTGGCGTCGTACCTCGCCACATAGCCGCCGCGACATGAACGGGAAGTGCTTCGTGAGTTGTCTTCTCCGTTCATGTATCGCATTCTCGTTTTTTTTTTTTTAGTCGTGTTGCTGGTGACTGCTGAGACGGCTGGTGCGTCGTAGTTCGTTAGAGCTTTGTAGGGGGACGACGTTGTTGCGGTAGAAAGTCGCCAAGTTTGCTGGTGACAGTGACGGAATGAGAAGGTCATGTTACGGTGCAAATCGCCCATGGCAGGTGATCGCGACATTTGGAGGCGCCCAGAATGCGTCCACATTGACTGTGACGTGGCTTGTCATGTTTTGTTTTTGCGCAACCGCAAGGTTGGGGTCCTTGAACGGCAATGTTTCAACCGTTAACGTACTTCTGGACTAACAAAGCGAAATTCCGGATCACGGGAAAAAATGGGCCATAACACATTACGTCTCAGTTGGATTTTTTCCCAATTTCTGTTGGATACCATTCGCAGCATGAAATTTGCGCAGTGAATTTGAAATCTATTCACCTTTGGGCATCATGTTTTGCACCGCCTTCCCTCCGAGCTTTTTCATTATTTCTGTTTTCGTCTTCCCTTCCCTTCTGAACCTGATTCCGGCGGCCCGTGCGGCCGTGATACGCCTGTTAGCCTGTTGCCGTGGTGTCCCACACACACCGAGTACCGGTCTGCAGTCCAGTCGGCCCGATGTCTCGGCAATGTGTCGCCTTTGTTGCCTCAGGCGCGGCCCGAGACCGTCCTGCTGTGATGGAGGCTGCGCTCAGAGGCCCGCGGTGGGCCGGCCCGCTCGGAGCGCCGCGCAGCCCCGGGTCTGTGCAATAGCCGCCGCCAGTCGTCTGCCCGGCAGCCGGACTCGCGGGGACGGCCGCGGCGGCGGCCGGCGGAGCTCCCCCAGCCCGGCAGCCGGCGGCCGTGCTGCGGGCGCGGAGCCCGCCGCCGCCGGGGCGGACCGCCGGGACGCCGCCGCTATCGGGGATCGTCACTGGCCGGTGGAGCAGGCCGCCGGGGCGGCAGCGGTCTGTCAAGTATTCAGGCGCGGCCGGCGTGCCGAGGACGGACGCGTCAGCTGGCGGCCCGCCGACGCGAGGCTGCCGGCTCGCCGCGGTGTTTTGCCGCTCCGTCTCGCTTGCTCCGTCGCGAGGCTGCTCGTGCTCCGCCGCTGGCGCCGTGCCGGCCGGCGGCAGCCCATGGCGCCGTGCCATGGCCTTGGCCGCAACGTCATGCGCCGGGACAAGGCCGCGGGACGAGCGACGCGTGGCGTCCGTCGGTACCGTGACGGGGCGGCGGCCGAGCTGGACTGGTACCGTTCTGGTGCCGCGCCGCCGCGACTGGACCAAGATCAAATGTTATATTAGATCCGGAAGTGCTACTTTATTGTTATTTTGCGCGGCTTCACGCGATTCCACTGTTTATCCGGATGGATGGCGCCATGAGCTGACTGGTACTGAGAGCGCCGACAGCTCGGCCGAGAGCTTAACGCCGCCGAGTACGGCTATCCCCCATGTTTAGGAGCACTGTCACACTGTCACATATGCATATGTACGTCGCGTGAAATAAACCGCCCGGGCAGGGTACTCTCAGCAGCTGGTCCGATCAAACCGACTCCATCCCCGCCGTCTGGTAGTCCTCTGGCGAGCAGATAAATTAAAATATCACACCGACAGCACGTCACCAGGGTCCGTCGCATGCACTCCGGACCCAGAGGAGGCCGGTAGAGGGGACCGGCCGGGTCCTCTCAGTGGTCCGTTCTGCGTCCGATCCGTCGACTGCACTACGAGAGTCTAGCGCGCCGCCGAGCCGCTACACGCCGGTCGTCGTCATGCCGGGCTCCTCCTTTTTGGCGATGCCCGACAGCAGCTTCTTGATCTCGGCGATGGCCTTGCCCGGGTTCAGTCCCTGCAGCGCAGCGCGGGCCAGTTACAACGGTCCGGAGACGTGAACGGCGCCTTTTAGCATGGCTGGGCTCTCGCTCAGCGCCGGAGAATGCAGGCAGAGCATAGTCGATGACTGAACTCTCGGTACGACGTGCGGGGAAGACGTAACCCACAGACACACGGGACTGCAGCGTTCAGCCCGGAACTTCAGGCGACAAAATCACGAATGGGGCAATCACAACGGCGCATTCCCGCTGTAACAACCGACCGGCCAGAGTCCGTGCCACAGCTTCGGGTCAGGAGTCGGGCACGGCGGGCAGCGGCCGACAGTACCGGGCCGCCGACTAGCGACGGCCGGCCGCCCTCCTGCTGCTCGGTTACCTTCGGACACGTCTTGGTGCAATTCATGATGGTGTGGCACTTGAAGACCGAGTACGGGTCGCGGATCCGTCCGAGCCGCTCCTCGGTGGCCGTGTCGCGGGAGTCGATGATCCAGCGGTACGCCTGCGTGACATGAGCAGTCTTCTTTTGGACGGGAGCGCATTACATCGGCACCGGTGCAGTGAAATAGGGGCAGTGGGGCGACTACAAAAGCGAGGGACCTAAGTAAATTCAACAGAGCGGGCAACTTCATCAACCCGTCTGAGTATAGGTGCAGGTATCCTGGCAAATGTTCAGCTCAGGAAGGCGACAAAAGAACCTGCACTGGTGCGGGAGAAGGTGCTACAAGTTAAACAGGAGAAACATTACGTGGGATGCGTACCTGCATGAGAACCGCCGGTCCCAAGTACTTGTCGCCGTTCCACCAATACGAGGGGCACGAGGTACTGCAGCACGCGCACAGGATGCACTCGTACAGGCCGTCCTGCGGGGAAGTTAGTGCCATCAGTCACCGCCCACCCTCACCTGCTGGCCTCACTCGACTCACCACATGAACAGAACACAATCGCACTGAACGAGGCAGGTGTGAACACAGAAAAACGCCTCCACGCTCTGTGAGACCTACTACCTACGCGGACCATCTGCTCACTACCATCGGTTAGTTTTCTGCCAGCTGAGCTATGTCATCCTCTCCAGCTCACTGACCAGCTTCTTCCTGTCGCCGACGCTCTGAAGGAACTCTGTCTCGCGGCCCTTGGCGTCCTCGCGCTGAAGCCACGGCTGAATGTTGCGGTATTGTTCGTAGAAGTTGTTCATGTCCGGCACCAGGTCCTTGATCACGTACATGTGCGGCAATGGGTAGATCTTTGTCGGTTTGCTCAGGTTCGTGTCGATTTTGCTGCAAAAAAACAAGTGTAAGGCACTTAATGAGCAGTTTGAGCATTAATAAGTGCGTTTTATCACTGTCACTCATTCTCACCTCTACTGCATATTGGCAGGACCCAAGCAATACAACTCGCAACATGGTATGTAAACCACCTCAATCCTGTACATAGCATTACAAATTCACTGAGTTAAAAGCGCATGTCTCAGGGCATGAAAGCAGTCTCGTAAACAAAAAAACTCGAATAGCAAAGAAAATTAATGATTCTGAAATCACAGTGCCAGTTCTTCAATTTTACTTAGCACTACAGCAATGTTACATGCAAGATCTAGCCCATTCATCACAACCTACGGACAGGTGTACCTACACAAGCACTTCGAACAAAATACCGAGGTTCCGCAGTCTGCCGACTTCCCCCCCCCCACAGCACCCCACTCCATCTGTACTCAGTTGGTACCTGGGCCAGCCCCCACCTGATGCAGGCGAGCGTGTTGACGCCGCCGATGTTCATGGAGCACGAGCCGCAGATGCCCTCGCGGCAAGAGCGCCGGAAAGTCAGTGTCGGGTCCATCTCGTTCTTAATCTTGATGAGCGCATCCAGCAGCATGGGACCGCACGAATTCAGGTCCACGTCGTATGTCTGGGGACGCCACAGAAACGGGCTGCTGTCAGAGGGACCGAATGGCTCCAGTCATCAAATCAGCAATGCATGGGTCATGATTGGTGGTGAAAATAGCAATCACCACAGGAATCAGAGAAGATGCAATTCTCATGCTGAAGCTGATGCATATCATACATCAAAACTGAATCTGACCTGCATGTGTGGCTTATCACCAGGCTTATCAGGGTTCCATCTGTAGATGGAGAACTGCTTGATGCGTCGCTGTGATGCAGGGCTGGCGGCAGCTGCCGTCTGCGCGCCGCGAATCTACCAAAGCAAAGCAAAGAGTTAATTATGCATGAATTATACAGCATTCTAGTCTTCACACTGACAGGAACTCAAAGCAGTTTCTAACCCCACTGTCCTTGCTACCAGTGCAATAACAGTGTGTGTAGGATACATCCAAATTTTCAATGAATGTTACCAAATAAATGTTGTAACTATTTGCACATATGCTTAGCTTGAACATATCAATTATTGTTATCACTTCAACAAGATCATATTCTGCAAACCCTCTCAGTATGATGGCAACCTGGCTTGGTGGCCAAATTAAGACATCTCAAAAAATTATGAAGGAATCAAACAGAGCTAGAAAATAGAAAAATGCCTAAAAATATGATGTTTGTTCCAAACTATATTTATTTGGTTAGACATAACTAATTCTGCACTCTCCTGATGCAAATGGAACTGACAGACACTAGCCACATTAGCCTGTATTGGGTGGCCTCTTGCTATATTTCTACCACATAACAAAATGTAATGGTAAAGATGGAATTCAACCCACACCCATGATAAAGAAAAAGTGCCTCACAATCCACAATGCAATAATATTAACAAGGATAATGCAGGCATTCTATATAACCCAACTGGTGAATTCTGAAAGCAAGTTAATGGTTTTTGTTCTTAACCACGTATCAAGCTATCAGTGAGGCAGTGCTGGTGGAACTAAATTTCAACTAGCTTTAACACATTTAAGGGGCAAATTTTAAAACTGAGACTGCTTAATCTGCCTTGATGCCTCTCAGTGTATTCTTTATAAGGGGGTTGGATGAGGTTACATCACCACCACAATCCTCTCAAAGAAAGACAAAAAATAGCACACTGCTTTTCATTTTCTTCACGCGCCCCCGACTGGGGGGAGGCGGTTGACCGTCCCCCAGTTTTTTCGGAGATTGCAAAAGAGCGAACAAACACAGCGACACGAAACTTCGTGAAACTTTTGCTTGACCATTTTTACACCTTGCGTCAAAGTTTTGACTTCAGGTCAAGTCAGGTGTCTGACCAAGGTCAGGTCAAACGGACCTATGTCCAAAAACGTTTAGCGCCCTGTAACGTTTTCGGAAAATAAGATGTCACAATAATGCTTTCGGGGATAAGTGATCGTGATACATGCAACAAATCTGCTATCTCAGATTTTTAGGAATTTTCTGGGTCATTGACCTAAGGTCAAGCCCATTTTCAAGACATGTCATTTTTCTCAGAAACTGGCAAAATTTTTCAAAACAATTGCAGTGTGGAGTAAAGCAGACATCCAGTTACCATCAATGGGCAACGTATCCATGACTTCCGGCCATTGACCTGAGGTCAGGTCACGAATGGCTGTGGCGAGCCAAAATGTACCACCATCAAAATCAGAGATAAATTACTCAGAATGGGCAGAAAATGGCAGAACTGACTTGCATAGATGTAAGAAATACTAAAAACCTCAGAAAGTTTGTAAAAAATGCATACTTTGAAAATAAACCGGCTCTCGCGAATAAACCTACGCCAATTATGTAGATTGGTAACCAATTAATTTTTCCGCTTACATCGCCAGAACCAGTGAGGTCAACGGAACTTACATGGATAGGCTTACGTCGCAAAAATAAAGGAACGCTAAAATTCATTCCCATTAATTTCTTGCTCCGTGCGGCTGCGGCGCCCGCCGACAACCGGCGTGAAAATTGCAGTGTCTTTAACTGGACGCTTCGGCGTACATACTGAATAAATCTAAGAAGTCAGACGTGTATCGGCATCTGCGGACCTTTCCTTGAGCGATGGTGGCTGTGCCTATGCATTATTAGTCACAGCCCTTGAGATTCAAGCCATTTCTTAATCTCATGCAGTTGGCAATCATAAAACATATATAGGACATAAATTGCTTATACATAATCTAAAACTAAAAATGAGATCAGCTTCGAGCTCTACTCGTCACAAGCTTTCCAATGGTATACTTGTTTTTACTGTGCGACCAACCGTTCATGAGTCAGAGGGGGCAGTCAACCACCCTCCCCCCAGTCGGGCATGATCGTCGCCGACCGACGGTCGTGCGCGTGTTAAGATGCAGTCTCCCAGTCTTGGGCTCCTGGATTCTTGGGTTAAGTTTGATGCTTCCAAAGGCATCACTCATTTATATGTCTAATAAGAACATAATATTCTGAATCATACTTAACACAGTGATACAATACTTTTCCACCTATTCACAGATCACTTTTTCTGTACATAGCATAATGTAGCATACCACCACTTTTTCTATACATAGCATAGCATAGCAATATGCTCATAAACTTTCCTAAGAATGCAAGAAATGGTGAGATTACCAGTATGATTTTTGAAGGAAATGGAATTATATTTCACTGCAAGCAAATGCAACCGCAATGGGCACAGCCATCTTGTTTACATTGCCTTCCCTCCAAGGATGCCCTATGTACTGCTGCTGATGACATCATCAGTAAATGATACACAAGGCCACAGTCCAATAAATGGATGTTCATGGGCATGTTGAGCCAAAGGCGCAGCATAGGATACTAGAGGCCTTAGGCCGATTAAGGGTGTGATCAAACTTGGCTCTGTCCACCAGAGGTTAGATCATGTGACTACATAGGTAGGGTTAGGTTAGATTAAGTGAAGTTAGGTTAAGTTAGGTTAGGGTTAGGATTAGGGTTAGGGTTAGGTGAGGTTAGGTCGAGTTAATTATCTTTTTTATTATTCATTAGGTTAGGTTACACTGATGACATCACTAGGCCCAAAACACATTCACCTTGGGAAATGCCCTTTTTGACTTTGTTACTGTAGAATCACAGCAGAAGTCAAATAGAAGAGTGACACAACAGTCAGTGATGATTGGATTGGCAATATTTTTTGGTACTCTTTCACTTTCTTCATCTTGAAATGATACTATGCAATCACCAAATCACAAGTATTTAACTTAGAACCATTTGTTGTATGACTTTTATGCCATTTATGCTGTTTTTCATTGCCTAATGAAAATGCCATGTATGGCCCTTATCTCAGATGCAATGCATCTCACTTTCCATTCCACAAATGATTATGTGAAAGGCAAAATTTACTGAGGGCAATGACATAGCCTAAATCTAGCAATGCCATGATTTCAGGTTTGCTGTCCTAGAGCTTTGCAATGAGATTACCAAACAAGAGGTATCAGTTATAACAGTGAAAATGAATGCACTCTTGGCCCAACTATCTTTGGGTTTAAAGACATAGCAAAAACAACAAAATACTATTGCATATGTTACACAACTGTTACATAATAACATTAAGGGCTGTTTTAACTACCAGAGCTAACATTGCAAAACATGATCTCAGCACCAACCTTTCATAAAGCTCGAAATGAACTGAAACGGGACACCACAAACTAACCAGGCTGCAAGAGTCATTTTTCATAACTCAGCAAAATATGTTCAGACAAACTTCACCTGACAAACCCCTGACAGAACGCAAGCCGTCGATACTTACAAAACTTTGGCCGCAAATCAGGCCAAAATTTCCCGCAAGAATTGCGGACTTTGACACAGCAGCAGACATGTCTGATTAATATCAAAGCCCACGGCTTAAATTACGCAACGACGACGGGCCCCGGGCGTATGTTTTCGCTCTTCCCACGACACTGTATGATGCGACTGAATCTGACGCTGGCTGCGCCAGGCTCCGTTACGCAAAGCATTACGTAATGATCTGCAAACATAAAACGAGTCAAAATCAGAGCCATAATGATCTTAACATAAAAATAAAATACAGACATAGAGATTAATCGTTATTCATTATTGCCCTTTGAAATAAAGTGGAAACGACGTGCCCATTGTGTTTATTTTTTCATTCCTCTGGATACTGCGAGACATCAATCTTGGCGCTAATGCTACATTTTTCAGCGCAATATTTACCACGGAAGCTGTCGCGATTTATCGACGGCCGCCAAGCCGAGACAACCCTGCAAAGACTAATGTTTTAGCAGAAACGGTCCAAAATTTCTCTACAGGCCTTTTACTAAATTTTACTCTACTTCATTCCAGGGTGGTCAGTTACTGTACTGGGAACGTCCAAGAAAGGACTTCATATTCCAAAGAAAAAAGTAGGTGAGTGGTTTCCCGCTATTTGCCCGCCCCCGACTGGGGGTCGGTTGAAACATCTTGGGTTGAAACCACCCGGGGTTTTCCAAGATTGCGAGAGAACGAAGAACTGTAGCATCTCAAAACCTTACTGACCTTTTCTTTGATTATTTTGCATCTTGTGTCAAACTTTTGACCTCAGTCAAAAGTTTTATTACAGGTCACCACAGATCACATATCACACATCATCATCACAGGTCATCAGGTGTCTGACCTAGGTCAGGTCAAGTGGACCTATGTCTGCAAAAAGTCTATGTTACATATGTTGTTTGTGACAGAAGCCTTTTTATGTAATATTTTGTTTATCCCAGTGGTTTTTTTGATGATTTTTCATACTTAAGTTCTGGAAAAAATTCAGTAGTTATCAATCTACACAACAGGTAGAGCTTTATTCACGACTCTGTTAATTTCCAAAATACAATTTTTTTGCCTTTTTGCATTTCTCAGTATTACTATCAACTTTGCAAGCCAGTTCTGCCATTTTCAACCCATCCTGAGCAATTTGTTGCTGATCTTGATGGACAGGCATTTTGGCTCAAATGTTATTCATGACCTGACCTCAGATCAATATATAGAAGTCAATGATACTTTGGACATTGATAGCAAATGGATGTCTGCATCACCCCAATTTAAACTGGTATAAAACAATTCTGTCAAATTCTCAAAAACAGGGTTGAAAACAGGTCTTAAAGAATGAAGAAACGAAAAAAACAGATCTTAAAGAAAACAGGTTCTTAAAAACAGGTCAGATTTTTAAAAATCTTAAAAATAGGGTTGACCTAAAGTCAGTGACCCAGGAAATCCTGCAAAATCTGAGATGGCAGATTTGTGGTATCTATCAAGATTTCTAGTTCCTAAACGGAATATGGTAATAACATGTTTTCCAAAAAAGTTACAGGCTGCTATGTTACATATGTTGTGTACAGCACCCACCACCAGTTGGCGAGAAAACCTTCATGTCATCTAAAAATGTTTCAGAATATATATCAAACAAATCAGAGAAACTAGGCACATATTGACATCTGCAGACTTTCACTTGTTCATTGGTCCTTTTCCTAGCCTCTATTAATCACAGCCCTTGAGATCCAGGCTGCTTCTCAGTTTCATGCATTTGACTGAGAAAAAATGTATGGGGTGTAAATTGCTTCGATATTTTCCAAAACTCAAAATGGGGGCAGTTTTGAGCTCTACTTGTAACAGGCTTTTCAATGGTATCCTTATTTTATTGTGCAGCCAGTCTTTCATGATGTAGAGGGGCAGTGACCCCCCATTCTGACATGATCAGCACTGTCAGGCAAAGGTTAATAGTTAAATAATTCATCATGGTTTCCTCACTACCTGTCATCTTGAGCCAGTAGTATGGTGATGCAGGAAGCAGGGAGGTGTTCCCCTAACTTTTTTTAAAATTTAACTTTGGCCCTATGGGCTTTGACTGCAAAGAATTGAGCCAGATTGCTTCTTTGCCTCCCCCCAACTGTGGAGGGGATCTCATGCCCCTACAATAGTATGAAGATAAATCATGAAGAAAGTGTTCATTTTCTGCCATTTAGATTTAATCCTTCTCACTGTGCTGTGGTTCTGCTGCAGATACATTTGAGGTGGGGGGAGGGGGGCTAATTGTTGTGAAATGAAATGTACCTGTTCAGGGGTAAATCTTTCTCCCATAAAAATGGACACTGTCAACACTGGTTATGATTGGGTGATTGACTGTCATGTGAGCCATTGCTGACTGATCAGGCAGTTATGATATAAATAGACTGGCAAGATAAAGAGAAGAAACATTAATGTTTCCATGCTTTACTTGTTACCATTTTTAATATTAATTTTGTGCATTATTCTTTGTTTTATTTTGGGTTTGTTCTGTAGTAATGTTTCTATTTTGCTTGGTGTTGTTCCTCATTTAGCTTTTATGTTTCTTTGACATTTATTGCTGTCTTCATTTATTTCTTTTACTTTGAATTTACTCTGCATGAATGTTTCATGTTATATTTTGGTTTTTCATTTCATTTTTTCCCACAGTTGTTACCATTTTATTTATTTATTCCTTTTGTATATCAATACAACTCTGTGAATAACTGTGAGGTGGTGACCCATTTTTAACCTTTGCCTGCACATTTGCAATTTTGGTATTTGAGGGAGTGGTAGTGGGGTCAAACAACATGTACTGAAAAACCTTATGGATAGAAGTTGCAGTATGTAGATACCTGGGTTGACATTCCTGTAAATATATGATGAATATTCTGCACTGTGATTTTGCATTTTGTCAGTATTGTAATGTGTACACATTGTGTATTCATAATTATACATTATGTGGTGTTTTCACATTATGTACTTCTGGAGAACTATTTTGATTTTTTTTATGATTACTTGTATGAGAAGAAGTAGGCCTTATGGACCTCCTGTTGTGGTCAGGGATTGGAAAGTGTCTTTACAGGCAGCTGTCCAAATTCAGAACTAGTTTTTAACAGGCATGCCAGCTGTTCAGTCTGTTGCTTTTAATGATGCTTTTTCTGTGCTACATTCCATGCCAGCAGTTAAAAGCAGATACCTTCACTCAGTTATTTTTTCTTGAGTTTGTCCCAAATCTAATGTGTAACAGCATATTAGACATATGTCTAACATATCATTGCATATTAGGTGTACAAATCAGATGTGCCTGATTTGTATGTCTAATATGCAACCTGGACGAATTTGCCCAAAGAAAGGCCCAAAAACTTCAATGGTACATCAAGAAAATAGCAAATGTGGAACATGCGGGCATTTTTAACGAAACACATAGATAGATAAATTGACAGATGGATAGATAGATAGATAGATAGATAGATAGATAGATAGATAGATACATACATAGATAGATAGAAAGATAGATAGATAGATAGATAGATAGATAGATAGATAGATAGATAGATAGATAGATAGATAGATAGATAGATAGACAGACAGACAGACAGACAGACAGACAGACAGACAGACAGACAGACAGATAGATAGATAGATAGATAGACAGACAGACAGACAGACAGACAGACAGACAGACGGGCAGGGGGGGGCGGATGGACGGATGGATGTGTGCGGTTGTGCGTGTGCGTATGCGTGCGTGCGTGCGTATGTGCGCGCGTGCGCGTGTGTTTGTAACTGTTTATGCATATGTACATAATTGTGCTCTCCAGATGTCTTACCGTGAGAAGTCAACGGGGCCGTAGTCAACCGGCCGCGTTCACGCGCTAAAACGGCTGATACGCTCCCAGTTATGGCGTCAGAGCTCGCTACCATGGACGTGGAAACCATACCTTACAGGGTGCACAGAGTTTCAGGGCGATCAGACAAACCGTTGGGAAGTTTTCGGAAAACCTCGGGTGGGAGAGTCGCATCAACCTCCCTCCCATATGGCCTAGGTCGCATCGGCATCAGTAAGCCTTATTGTGCCACGGTAGCAAGTGTGTGCTGTGTGTGTACTTTAGTTAAAATTTAATGCTGAGCTGAACAGCTTGTATGGAGTCAGTTATGCTACAGATGAAATGTAGCAAAGTACTTGTTCTCATGATCTGTAGTGTTTGCTATTTTGAAGGCTTTCAGTGCTTCTCATGGATGCATAACATTGATGTGAATCTCATTCCCTACGGCGTGTGTGCATATTTGCATGAAATGGTGGGGAACAACCAGCTTAATGTGAAAAATGATGCAGCATTGGAATGGATGGAAATGAAACATTGTGTATTAAAGCTATGTTGCATCTCTTTCTCAACAGGCATATAAATGAAAAAATCAAAGGCTGGTGGTAGCAAACACAAGAAATATGGAATTAGGAACACGTCAGATAGCTCTCTGCTTGTGCTTGATTTTGACCACACGATCGTGGATGAAAATACTGACACCTTCGTGTGGCAGCTAGGAGAAAATGGTACTATTCCGGACTCAGTCAAGGAGCAGCGTGCTCAGAAGATGTGGACTTACCTGATGCAAGATGTCTTTGACTACCTGCATCAGTGCGGGCGCACACCCGTGGACATCCTCGACTGCATCGCGTCCATGAAGCTGGCACCGGGCATGGACACGTTCCTCTATAACGTGCCCGAGAATTTCGACATCATCATCATATCAGACTCGAATGCTGTATTCATTCAGCACATCCTGGAGACGCACGGACTGTTCGACCGCATTGCACATATCTTCACCAACCCGGCAAACTTCGACCCCGACGGCCGTCTGGTGGTGACGCCATTTACCGAGCAGGAGACCTGTGACATCTGCGAGAAAAATCTCTGTAAGGGAGAGGCTTTGAAAATGCACATCGATCGAATGGCCGGCACCCACAAGGCTTATGGACGTGTGCTGTACGTCGGCGATGGAATGAACGACTTGTGCCCTTGCTTGAGGTTGAAAAAGGACGACACGATATTTGCTAGATCTGGCTACAAGCTTGAACACGAAATTAAGAAGATCTTGCGTGAGAAGAAAGGCAAAATCAAAGCGGAGCTGGTGTCGTGGCAGGATGCCTCCGTCATTCTCGAACACATGTGATATCAAGCACTAGCTGCTCTACGACACTGCCATTTTTATTACTTTATTGTTGAATGTTGGAAAATGAGACCATCTGATACACGAGAATTGTCTGTGATACCGGTTTTACACGGAGTCCCTTGTGATTACTCCGTATTTTAAGTTACCTTCGTTATAACTCTTTCAACTACCTACTTTTTGTTTGTCGCGCAACGCGACCGCTTTGCCCAGCCCAACCTATTTTGTGTCGGACGAAATAAATAGTGAATGCATACCCTTCACACTGAGTATGTCAAGTCAAGTTGTAGAATGAAGCTGTATTTTATATTCCAAAACCAGCAATGCTCACCATTTTCGCAGCAGCAGGGAAATTTTGAGGCGCTGTGGGCACGAGATTCAGCACACACCAATTTTACTAAGCAATGTCAGCAGTTACAAAAATAAACTGGCAAAATGGTCCAACAGGCTCTGGCTTTTCACCAAGCCACGACGCTTCAGCCAACACCACCAAAGCATTATTGGTTCACCTGCAAGCGACAATGAGCTAGCTCTCTCAAACCACTCCCAGATCCGGACGACGCTTGTACTTCGTCCGGGACAACGCAGGCAATCGTCACCTCACACTCCCCGGAAGAATTCAGAAGCGCGAATCGATGACGAATGAACCTAATAACGCAGAAAAACCAACGAGCAACAGTCAATACCACAAGTAACGTCCACAAATTACGCATTCCGCCAGCCACCTGGGGTCAGGGGTGAGAAACCCCACACACACGACCACCCAGCACGGCAGGCAGCCGAAGCTGTGCCGTCCGCGCCGCCAGGCCCCGCCACCTCAATCGCCCCCGGACTCCCACAGCACCTCCGCGCGCGTCCGACGCCCGCGGCCGGCCGGCGCCGCTCAGGCCAGCATGTTCAGCCAGCTCATCACCGCCTCCAGGCTGGGCTCGTCGTCCTCGTTGGCGCCGCACGAGCCCTCGACGAACTCGACCGGCTGCCGCAGGTGGCCGAACTCGAACTCCTGACCCTCGCGGCCCAGCGGCGCCGCCGACGACGACGAGTCATCGTCCGTACCCTGCAGGCTCGACGACTTGGTCCACCGCAGCGTGTTTCTGCGGGCGGACCGCACAGGCCAGGGTCAGCTGGACGAACTCAGCGCAAAGAGAATATTAGAAAGCGCAAAGAGAATATATAGTAACCGGAAGCATGGTCGAAATCCGAATGTTTAACATCCTATCTGTCAAGGAATTCTGCAGTTCATTGGATTCGAAAAAGACGTTTTCGCTAACGCAGTTATGTGCGACAAAATATTAGGATTCTCACTAACTCCTAACTTGAATAGAATGAACAGACCTGGCACTTTCAGTTTCCTTGTTTGACTTGTCACAGAGCATGGCACATGACTCATCACAGAGCACAGCACACGACCTCCTATATAAACGAGGCCTTAAAACTCACATTTCTCGCTCGAGCTGAGTGCGGATCAGCCCTGCGCCCTTGGCCATGGCCTGGTCCTGTTTGTTGCAGAACACAAGCAGCGGCGGCTGCAGCGCCGCCACCACCGGGTCCGTCAGCACCGTGTACAGGAACTCGGCCACGTCCTTCAGCTGCTTCTGGACGGTGGTGCTGTCCACCACGAAGAGGATGCCGCGCGCGGCGCTCTTGTACCGGTCGAGCGCCGCCTGGCGAAGTCGCTCATGGCCGGGCACGTCCACCAGGTCCAGGTGGCGCTGTCGACGGCAAGACACGGCCCGTGGGCGGGATTAGGGAGCCGACAAAGCAGGGCACAGCCGGAGCCTCCCAGCCGATCAACACGGTCTGCCGCAGCCGGTATCATTAGTACGGTGGGGCGCAGACGAATGTGCTAAAAAATATCAGACAAAAGCTAACATTGCGGTCATCAATTTACTCCAGAAACCAAGCGATGTCCTTTGAGGAATAGGGGTAGTTAGATGCACAGGGATAATCGTGGTAACTATCTGATGAAAGACTCACCACCTTTTCACTGCTTTTATCTACATCCAAAAATTGCAAACTTCTCAAGTGTTTTTCCTTACCTTGCCATCTGGAGAATATGATGCTTCATTAGCCTTGATCGAGGTGTGTGTATTCTTGTACGTCTCATGGCCGATAAGGGACAGAAGCAGAGTTTTGCCACTGTCGCAAAGACCCAGGAACAGGATGGCTTTCTGCTGAACTCGCTTCCTCAGTAGAATGAACAGGAGAACTGGAACCGTTAAACAGTTATCGCAACTGTGGCCGCAAATGGTGATAAGCATTGCTCTAAGTTGTGTACTGTTCATTTTTACATGAAATAAAATCGCCTTCTAATGAGCTACTGTTGTTCTCATAAAAATTCCATCATCCAACTTCTTCTGCAAATCCAAGAAGGATTCTCGTCATTTTTTATTTTGGTAAATTCACACAGAAAAGAAACAATTTCGACCAGATTTGTAACCGATTCGGGACACCTGGAATCAATTCAAGTTTTTATTCACAACCCAAGAACGTGACCACGATCGATTCGGATTCAACCCTGAATCGCTAAAAGGTTTGCTTGGGACCCATAAACAGTCAAACTGTCCTCGCTCTACACATGATTACAGAAATCTCAGATGACCTGTGGACAGAAATCACTCCCAGCGGATTCGCCGTAGCATTTGGAAATAGCAGATGGGAAGTAGATCAATACACGATTCAGGTACTCTGTGAGTTTTTAAATCCAGCTACCAGGAAACATTTCAAACATTCAATCACACCCAAGCAATGCTGATTAGCAGACCCTCATCCCAGAATCAGACTTGTAACTTGTCAAAAAGTCGCAGCTCTTCGTGGGGATAAAGTACAGAGAAATGCAGAGGAAACAATAGTATGAACTAAGGGGGCACCTGTATCCTCCATCATTTGAGAAGTTAAAAACGCCCCTGTGAACAGTGTCTGGAAAGCACCTTACATGAAAGAACGTTTTTTTTCTCCTCAATCATAAGCATATGAACTATTATAACAACAAAAACATGGTCTCGCCGGACCGGCCTTCCGGCTCTGCCTTCGCCGAGTCGATGGAGCAGAGCTCATGAGAACCCCAAGATCTCGAAAGCTTCAAGTCCCACAGAAAAAGCAAAAAATTGCACTACTAAGGTCAATATTAAGTTCACCAGGGGTCATCTTATGTCAAATGATCCCTTATACATTTTGTTACAAAATCTTGTTAACCAAGGCTGGTAAATGGCTCTAAAGGTGACAACGGTAAAAAATGAAGGCCTGATTTACGTAGGTAGGCTGGAAAACGTCAGATGAGGATGAAATTGATTATTTGAAAACAACGATGAAAATGAAGGGAAGAATCGTCTTATTCTAATCACAGGAGCCATCTGCTTCTGAATGTGCACTAATCTGTTTTGGTTTCAATATCCAACAAATGTCTCTGGCACGCTTACACAGTTGGAAACTACCATATTAAGGTCTAACAAGGTTAGCCTATGCCAAGATATTATCGTCTACACGTCGGTCGTTTTTGGTGTCTGTCATATCATCTGCCGCATTACCACTGATCAGACACGATGGGGCATAAAATCCTAGAACATTGGTTCCTGTAATATCCCTTCCATATCATGAAATTAGGGCAACAAAGCAGTTTTCATGTGAATCACACAGGTGCCGGGTAGCAGGCACGGCCGCAACGTAAAAAACCAATATTTGGTTGAAGTTATTTTCATGATGGCAAAGATTTTTATCTTGGCAACCAAAAATAACAGAGCTGTGGCAATACAAACTGTATTCAGAAAAATCAGTGAAATACTTATCTCTTGTGGCCATGCAAAGTGCATTCACATTGGAAACAAGCACATTGTTTCAAAAGGTTTGAATAAATTGAGTCTATGTACAAATACACAACTGTATACAAAGGTATGGGTCAAGTTCTTATTTGTTGTGGCCATACAAAGTGAGTCCACATAGGAAAACAAGGATAATATTTCAGAAGTTTAATCAGGTCAGTCCAGGTCAGATGGGTTCTAGTCACCCTTGGCAAGTAAGTTCTTGCCATATATTGGTGGTCCCAAAGCATGTATGACTACAAATAAACATCCCAAGACCATAAACTAATGAATTATATTTAGCTGTGTGGGCGCAAATTTGAAATAAAACAAGACCTGACCCGGTTCACAGGTGAAAAGGTACAACTACATGTGCAGAGGACATGAGAAGCACAAAGGTGCATATCGTAGCTCCAAAACAGCTGTGCCAGACCCAGAGTTACATTAGCAAATGTAAAAATGGCCACAGGTTTCAATGACCTAAGGCCAATGACCTGGATATTCCTGGGAAATTCAAGATAGCAGAATTGCTCCATTTGTCATATTCTACAAATGTGGCAAATTGCATGTCAACTGATGCATTTAACAAATAAGTTATGCTACTCTGATTTTTGGAGAACACCATTCTGACCTTACATAGGTCAAGGCCTAAGGTGACCCTACATTCAAAAAATGGCATAAGGTGTAGAAATGATGCATGAAAAGCTATGCCAAGTTTCACATCTCTGCACCTTTTCATTTCTTTTTTTGGCTATCTTCAGAAAACGAGAGGTGGATTCTCATGATGCCCCCAGGCCTGGCTAAGATTAAATGTGTTCAGAGTTTGTATTCATGTTCCCATTTATGAAGAACATCTCTTCAAAGGTTTTGGGTACTCAATGCAAATTATTGCCATCAACACACAATGAATGTAGAGGTTGACAGGAATGATGCATGGCAGCTAAAGGGCTAAATCTATAAAATTACTATCTTTTTGGACTTTGACATATGCCAACATGTCCTGGTGTCAATTGTGTAAACATGTCACCAAAAAGTCCTAATGCATGAAGATCTAGGGCAGTCTGGCTTAGTACAGGCAAGTTACACTGTGTCTGAGCTCAGGAATGGACAGGATCCAATGGCAGAACATGGCAGTTTTCAATAATACCTTGGGACAGAACTGAAGTGAAAACTAGTGTTTGGAGCACCTTTAAAAAGAAGTGCAGCAGAAGAATAAAAACTAGAGATGCATTACCCACCTTGGGGCAACAGGTTGGACTGGGGCTCATGTCCATAATCATTTTCCTACAGACAGATGATCATTTCTTCACACATGACATTCATCACAAAGGATGAAGTGCAGCACTATGCTGCATTTGTCTCAGATCCATCAGAGACATCCCATTTTATGAAAACACATACTGAAACTGAAAATTTCTGCAGATTTCAAAACACAGGGGCAGTGACAAAACCCAGTGGCAAATGATATTTTAGGGGTAGATCAAGTTCAAAGATTCTGCCCCAAGTGAGATGACTTATTGCCCCATGGGACAGAACTTGGGCCATCCCAAACATCAGTATTCTAGGTGCAGGCCTCCCCCTTCTCATAACTCTCACAATCCACATAGTCAGCAAGCCATGTCAGCACCAAAAGATGCACAATTAAAAAATAACCTAAAGGCATCTCAAGTCTTGTCAACATCACAACTTCCTCAAAACAATCCTGATGCAATCCAGCTACCCTCAGCCTCAACAGCTAGCAAGAGTTTGAAGCACCAAGCATCTCCAGAGACAGATCAACACCAACTTTGAAGCAATGAAGGTCGACATCTGTGCTTCAAAATATGACATCACTGAAGGACCTGTCAAAATGTGGCCATCTCAAAATTCAAAACAAGTTGAGAAGTACTGGAACAGGATGGAGATGGACTGGGATTGAAGAGGGAATGGCATGAGTTCCTTGGGGGGAACAGGTACAAAGGAAGAGAACTGGGACTGCATAGAGATATGGAGGACCTGGATGGGGCTGGGAGAGACATGAGTGGGCTTGGCAAGGTATTTAGATGGAATGGTGAAAAAGGGTCTGGGCTGGAAAAGGGGCAGGAGAATGGGGATGGGGCTGGGATGGGTAAGGGTAACAGCTACTAACTGATGTTTGAATGAACCAAATCATGCAGATAGTTCTCAAGATAAACAGAGCCAGGATGTTATGGGCCCCCAGCCAATGGAAGGTAAAGGAATACCCTAGTAAGTGCCAACCTAAAATAATCCTCTTTGTACCAGTTCCCTTTCAGTCCATATTTGCTTCTTTTCTGCCCTTCTTCCCCATTTCTGTCTCTCCACCTCCTGGCCTCATCCCAATGTATTCCTTGTCCCTGCCAGTTACAGTCCCTTTTCATTGCTCCCATTCCAACTTTTCCTGTCTTTAACATACCTCTTGTTGCAGTCCCATTCCTATCATTTTTCTTGTTCCCGTCCCATGTCCATCTATTTACTCCTCCCCTCCTCCCAGGGCTTTTTCACCATGCCATCCCATAACCATTCTGCCTTTCCACACCCTTCCCATCATGATCTTCATCTCTCTCCCCACCCCATCCAGGTCCTCCATATATCTCTAATGTCCTGGTTTTTCTTTTCTTTTCCTGTCCTTTCCAGGCACTTAGGCAAGTCCTTGATCAATCCCAGCCCACCCCCCTGTCTGATTCCAGTGACATCACCAACTTATTCTGAATTTTGGGCTGCTGCATTTTAATGAGTCCTTCAGTGACATCATATTTCATGACACCTTTGGTGAACCTTTGATCCTCTCAAGTTGGTACTGATCTGCCTCACAAGGGATGCTCCATGCTTAAAACTCATGCTAGTTGTTGAAGGAGTAGGTGACTGGATCACTTCAGGAAATTACTTCAGGGAAGTTGTGATACTGAAGGTACAAAATGTCTTAAAATATGCTATGTTTTATAGTGCACATTTTGGTACCAACATGGCTTGGGCAACTAGGTGGATTTCTGGAGTTATGGGCAGTAGGGGCCTGTGCCTACAATACCCAAGTATTTTGTTGACTCACATGACATTATTTGCAGACTGGTTCAAAAGTCATGGTATGCTCATTTCTGAATGTGGGATTTGCAACAACTGCATCAATTCTAACCATATGTCATCATTTTATGCACCTCCAGAACATGATGATAAAAGGGTACAAACTGCTCCCATCTGAATGCATTTCCAAGTGCCAAGCCTACCACAGTAATTTGATGCATGGTTCAGAATACTGATATAGACATCCAACATACACATTCTGAATGCAACATGCATGATATACCAGTAACTAAAAGGCAATTTGAACACAGTCTTCCATGAAACAAAAAACATTATTTCACCCTTCATATCCACATTTAACATTCAACTTTGGTTCAGTCAACACGATCACACAGAACATCTACATGTAATAGATTTTGCCCAAAATTCATCCAAAATTTTCAACCTAAGTGACACATACTTGTGCTAACGACGATTGCCACAATGGCAATGATAACCCCAATCTTCGGGGTCGATGATGAAACAGGAACCGTTGGTGACGGAGTTGACGTTTCAGGTTTGGCCATTTCAACGATTTTATGTGGCAGTTGCCAACAAAACACACTTAAAAGCACACCAATCTACCACGATTAACCTCGTGGGCAAAGCCTTGGGCCAAACGGGCTATACGGGTTTGAAAGGCAGTTTCGCCGTCAATTCCAGGCCATCTGTCAGCCATTTATTGTCAGCACAAAACTCGCAGCTATGCTCAAATCTCCACGTGAATCATTTGCGCCACATATGATATCTTTTTTGCTTCCATATCTTTACTGGGATTTAGCATGAAATCGCTCATTATAAAAATGTCCAAATATATGGTTACGAATGGACTACTGCTTCATTGAAAGACAAAATGATCGACCAAATATAATAGCATGGCTTATAACTGTCTTCTAAATGTGGTTTTTGGTGCCCACTTATTTTTTTCTTATTCTTTAAATTGATAAGGTTTATCAAAGCCATACCATTAAACTATTTTTGAGTAATTTGGGCTTGTTTTGAGCTGATTTTTCAAATGGTTTCAGCCAGTAAAACAATTTTTTAAATAACGGCTTCTAATAAAATTACCAAATAAAAAGACGAATTGGACTTCTTCGTCAGCTGAAAGTCATCGCTTTTATGATGCGGTTTGTGACGCACAAGGAGACATGGAATTTATTATTTCCTGCCGGTGTTTGGAAGCGTAGCGACTTCCGGCTATCAACTTGCTTTTTATAACAATGATTAATAGTCGTATAACGAATGTCACTTATTCCTGTTGAATACTGATGCGAATTGCATAAAAGATCTCCGACGCAACTGTCTCTTGCGGTCCTGGGGTAGAGGCCATCAGCGAACAAGCGTAAAAGAACTGGCCAATAAATTGTACTGTGATTAAGCCCAAACATGCCTTTTTCGACTCTCATATCGTCATTATCCGACAACCCATACTTTGGAGCGGGATTCGGGCTTTTTGGTGTTGGAGCTGGTGCTGCACTTCTGAGGAAAGGTTCTCAAGCTGGCATGATTCTCTTTCGACGACACTATATGATGACTTTGGAAGTTCCATGTAGAGATAAAAGCTATCAATGGCTTTTGCAATGGATGACCAATAAAGCAGCCAAACAGACCCAACATTTAAGTGTTGAGACAACCTACAAACAGCATGATAGTGGCAGAATCAGCACGAATTATGACTTTATTCCAAGCATTGGTGTTCATTTTTTTCGGTAAGTGGTGTCAAAGTGGGAATATTTGCTTCAATTGGTAAATACTGAGGTTGATTATTTTTGTCAAGTCATTGGATCGTGAAGTACCAATGGGGCTCTTTAATTGGCATTTTAAGTGCATTTTTCATTCATGTGACAATTCTTATTAAAGAGAGTTCAATACTGTGTTTTTTTTTTATTTACCTTTGAGCTTGACTTCTTTGTAGTGATTTAGATGTACAAACTAAGCATGCATCCTTTACTAGAGCTTTCCTAAGAAAAAGGTACATCTGCAGGTACAAGAACACATGGATTCGGGCAGAACGGAACAGGGAGCAACACACTCTAGACCTGCACATGGGCATTCCATGGGAGACAGTGACATTGACTGCTTTAGGAAGGAACAAGAAGCTGTATTTTGAGATGCTTGAAGAAGGTAAGATATTAAGTTTGGCATGGCTGAAAAATTTGTGCATTTTTTTGACTGCAAAGAGCTGAAAATTGCATGAAAAATGTTTTTTTTGCCTTCTAAGAACATTTGCATGCCTTGGGCTTGATTGCAGACTTGAATTTTTATTGTCATTAATACATGTATGCAAATGCCTAATCAAATACATGGATGTGTTTGTGTCATCTACAGAGCATTCCAAAAGTTCTTTCTCACCCTGCACCTACACATTAAATCTTGTAGCTTCAACACTTTACATTCACACAACAGAAAGTAACCAGAAGTCATGTGCATTTTTCAGTTTATCACATTACATGTGCAAACTTATGAAAAATTGACTAATTAGGTTTTATTGGACAGAACTCAAACATGACTAAACAATAGACATGGATGGTATTGAAAATGCTCTCTCCTAGGTGGCTGCTCATGCAAGTGCTTGTGGGAATGGTCCTGACTGGCTCCAGCCAAAGAGATGTTGCCAAGGCACTGGGCCTGTTGCACCTTATGGGCAAATATACATGAAGAAAATTTACACAGGGGAAATCCCAGTAACAAGCAGTGCTCAAGGTTGACTCTTGCAGGCCAGCCAGGTGATGAAAATTGTCTGAGCTTAATCCTGGCTGAAGAGGGGCCAAGGCATGTGAAAATTATCTGTCAGATTGAAATGCATGAGCTATGAGGTGCCCACCATCACTGTCTTCCAATGCATGAGGTGCTCACTGGAACTCACTGCATCCAAGAAAGCCAAACAGCCAAAACTGAGTGAAAAGCAGTAGAAGGTGAGGATGGAGCTGTGCAAAAAAAGCAGAGGAACTGGAGCAAGAATCATTGCAAGAAAATCACTTGCAGCAACAAGTCTGTTTTCGAGCTTGCACAACCCTCAAACCCCTCAAAACGACCGCATATGGACGAAAGACAGGTGGAAGTGCCATCTTGCCATCTTGGACGAGGTCCCGGCAGACGATGGTCTGGGAGCAGTCAGTGCTCTGGACCTCACTTTTGCGGCACGTGGTGCCGCAACAGCAGATGGTCAGCACAGATTACTGTGTCAAAGAGATTCTGGAAAAGTCTCACTAAAGCCATGAGGCGGATGGCGAACACCGTCTCCGCAAGTCAGAGGAAGATGGTGCGCGACATGTCAGATGCCATCTCCATGTAAGGCGGCACGCCCGCTCACGGCGCAGGGGCCCAAGAGTGATGCCAGAGGCACCCTCTGGGGTTGTGGGACAAGAAACATGGCCCTTAACCTGAAACCCATCGAAAATCCGCGGGACGTCCTAAAGGCGTCCCTCAGCGAGATGAACCTCTGCGAGGGCGTCGCGGAACTCGAGACATTGCTGCAGAGGGAGTGGGCGAACATTTCGCCCTTCATGTTCTGCGAAGTGGTGGATAGCATACCAGATAGGATTGTCAGGTGTTAAGAATTAAAAGGGGGTACATCATTACGTGGATAAAACATGTCGCATGGATATGATGTGTTTTACAGGTGGTAGAAAGGCGAGAAAAGAAGTTTCGAAACACCCTGCAGGTTTGAAATGTGCGGTATCATGAACTCACTCTATGGACGTTAGTTTGTTCAATGCATTTTGCTTCATCACATTCAGAACCATAGGACACTGATTTTCCCTGCTCCTGATGCAAGGAATATCCGTCAGCCCGCCAGATGGCTCTGCGCGAGAACGAGGGCAAGACGCTGATGTACACCGCAGCCGGCTCTGAGTGGCGGCAGTTCGGCCACCCGCGCCGTCGCCGCCCCATCCAGTCGGTGGTGCTGGACCGTGGCGTCGGAGAGCGGATTCTGGCCGACGTCAACGAGTTCCGCCGGAATCCGGCCTGGTACCAGGACAGAGGTAGGGGCCTCCACTCGGCATTGCCCCGCCAGTAAACCAGGCTGCGTGTCGGTTTGCAGGAAGCCGCTTTGTTGCACCATAGAATAGATTAATCACATGATTTATGCCTGCAGAATGTGGTATATGCCCTTGCAGAACATGGAACATGTACGATATTTTATATTGTGCACTGTCGTATGAGGCGATTATCTGGCTGTTCATTGTCTATGAAGGGCTGCAAACTGTTTGAGCCGTGTCAAGGGGATGTTTCCCCATCTGACATCCCGTCCTTTCCACAGGTATCCCGTACCGGCGCGGCTACTTGCTGTACGGGCCTCCCGGCTGTGGCAAGTCGTCATTCATCACGGCGCTGGCCGGCGAGCTGGGCTTCAGCATCTGCGTTCTGAACCTGTCGGAGCGGGGCCTCAGCGACGACCGGCTGCACCACCTGCTAGCCGTGGCCCCCACCGAGAGCATCATCCTGCTGGAGGACGTGGACGCCGCCTTCGTCAGTCGCGAGGACTCGGCCCAGGTCAGGACAGGGCGCGCAGATGGCGCTGTCTTCCAGCGGGGGACAGGGTAGGGAGAAGTGCCGGAGAAGCTGGGGAATGGCCCAGGGCAGTCGGACGTTATGCGGGAGATCGGGCTCAAGACCGAGGGGGAACGACAGAGCACTGGACTGTGGTCGGAATACTGGGGTTAGAAGGACGTGATGCTGAAGACATGTTCATAGTTACGATAGAGCCGGGAAGTCGGTAGGTCTTAGGGTTTCAGGGTGTAGGTCTTAAGTATCCTATTCTTTTCGGTATCTCCTATTACAAATGTTCTATAACCCTGACCAATAGCTGTGCGTTAGTATGCCGGATATAGAGTAATGCCAATGCGTTACTTTCCCACCTGATTTACAGCGCGGAGAGAATTTTACCACCTGAAACCTTGCAGTCATACTGGTGACGATCGTCTGGGCGTCGGGGCCGGTGTCCGGGTCATGCGGTGCTCGTAAATGAAGCGTGACAGGGAGGTACACAAACTTTTCAAACGGAGGTTGCAGTCGAATTTGTCGTATTATCTCCGGATAAGGATCTGGACACCCAGGAGATTCTGTCGGACTCAGAGTTTGTGCAGGGTTCCTTGAGTTTACTGTGGCCGATATTTGCGTGGCTGATTTACATTCCGACCGGAGACAATGTCGTCGTAAGAGGGTCCAATGCGCTCTGTTTGTCATAGATGATTCACGGTTGGCAACAGATTCAGATGGCCTGGAAGGGGCTGTCGCTAGGGCGTGCCATTGCCGACGTCGCTGTGGTGCGTCCGCCATGGATAGTGTACAGGGGTCTGTGGTGAGCGGTGTTCTGATGGCTGGGCCATGCTCACGCCCCAGACTCGGGCGACATACTGGCTTGTGTGTTAGTCTGTTGTGAGCGGTGCTCTGAAGACTGGGTCGTGTTCACGCCCCAGACTCGGGCGGCGTACGAAGGTCTGTCCCGGGTGACGTTTAGCGGCCTCCTCAACTGTTTGGACGGCGTGGCGTCCACTGAGGCTCGGATCGTCTTTATGACTACCAACTACCTGGAAAGGTGAGTCCTCCATTGTGGAGCACCTCGAATGTGTTCTTGCTTGGTCGTGGTGGTCTCTTCCGTTTTTCACATATATCTTTAACATGTATTAAGGGCTTTGCAAGAAATGTTTATCCTTAGCTAAATAGGCAGTGACGTATTTTTTCCGAAAACGATAATTTATCTTATCGCGAAAACATAATGAAATACAATGAGGGTGTGCATTACGGGCCGCGCTTTTCGTGGGAGATTCGTAACCTGCTTGGGGCTTGCCTTATGCTACCCCTTTCGTGTGTTGTCGGTCAAGGAACTCTTTGTTTTTTTTCTGGAGTTTAAGGCATCATGATTGACATATCATTTCGCAATGCGTGCTGAAAACCAATGGATACCCGAAAACGTTTTTTTCCCATCGTTGGCATGATGTTAGTCGTTGTTGTGTTGTTATCTTTGTTAAAGCACAAAAGCGGAGATACGATAACATTAAAATGTTCTTTTTAGGGACCCTTCCAGCCTTTCTTTTAAACATGGTATGTTCATTAAATATTTCCAGGAGTTCTGTTGTTGCCGATGATTGCCATCCCTTGATCTCGGCATCCCGCCTCCCCTGGCCCGATATTTCCCTCCTGTTACGTCGGCCCGTTTGGCCCGGCAGGCTGGACCCGGCCCTGATCCGGCCCGGCCGGGTGGACGTCAAGGAGCTGGTGGGCTACGTGACCCCGTACCAGCTGCGCCAGCTGTTCCTGCGCTTCTACCCGGGCCAGACGCAGCTAGCGGAGGAGTTCATGGCGGCCGCCGGCCGGCTGGGCCGCCCTCTGAGCGCCGCCGACGTCCAGGGGCACTTCATGCTGTACAAGGCCGAGCCGCAGCGGGCCGTCGACACGGTGCAGGCGATGGGCGGTTCGTGACCCCGCAGACGGTGAAGGTCGCCTGGAGCCAGGCGCCGGGGCGTGTGTAGTGAGCGGTGAGCGTGGACTGAACGGGTCTGGTCTGGACGTTGGTCGGGCGGTTGTGGACATTGCGCGGCGTGTGCGCTGCGATGTGTGTTGCCACGCGTCGAGAATGTATGTGACGGTGGTGACGTCATGCCACTGTACAATCAGGATACACCAGTCGTGATGAGTTTCCGCAAGGACATGTACTTTGTGAACCGACATAGATATTTATTGTACATCAATGCAATCGATATAACATCCATGTGGAAACGTCATCGTTTTTATTATTCGTGTAAACACGTGCGGCAAGCGAAATGACATTTTTATGCGTCACTTTTTCTTCTTGCCCTTGGGACTTGCGCCTTTACCTTTTCCGCCCTTCGCATCTGCCCCACCGGCCTTTCCAGCCTTTTTGGCCTTTTTCAAAGCCTTCCTCATTTTCTTGAGCTTCTTCCTCATCTTTTTTCGCTCCTTGTAACCCTTCCAGTAAGCCTGAATGACAATGGCGGCGTCCTCCCGGCGTGCCTCCTCCTTTATCCTCTCCTCTTCCAGTCTTAGTTCCTCGTCATCTTCGGCTATGACTCGTGTATATAACGCAAACCTCTCCTTGATGTCGGTCAGGGCCTGGAAGTTTTGCTGCAAGCGCCATGGAACCAGCAGTCAAAAGTTGATGGGAGTGTTAAATGGTGAGTTTATGACATCTTGATGCAAGGCAGGAGGAGTGGCCGTTAAAAAAGCCACTTCAGATTAAACGAGGAAAGTAACAAGACGGTTTTCCTTGCTTGGATGCCAAACACTGCGCGCCGGTTTTCTCGCACAAAAGAAAATAACTCTCTGTCATGCCTCAGTTCGTCGATTCAACGAGACACAAACACAAGAAGAAAGTTGAAAGTTTCGGCGCGGCTGGCTCAACTCGAAAATAGTGCTTAGAGATCCTGTTACGCATTCATCCCGAAATTTCCACAGCATGAATTATTTTGGGGATGACTTGCGATAACCATTGGAATAAATACAACGGCTCACCTGTTTTTGATATTTGAGATTACCGAGTTCACGCTCCTTGGTGTCCGTATCCACGTCGAACTTGGTCAGCCGTTTGTCGAGCATGTCATTCAGTTCCTACGCGGTCAAAAATATGCATGATGTTCAGCACATGCATAGGCATCTGAGACGCTCATTTTGCACCTGTTGTCATGAAGCTGTGGAACCAGATGGGTTAAGTTATTCTGAACAGCCCTTCCAAGACTGTTATGAAGGTTCATGGGAATAATTCCGCAGTCAGTCAAGTCTCTCCGCCTACTGTTCATCCCCACCCCTCGGCGTTGCCATACTCCATTGATAACGGGTCGCTTGCACCCGTTCCCGTTGGCCACCCCGCTCTGCTCACGTCCAGCGAGTCGCGCAGGTTGCTCTCGATCTCGGTGTTAACGCGGGTCTCGTAGTCGATCTGCATGCGCGCGTTCGCAGCGTTGTCGCGCATCTGGTTTCGCCGGCACTCGCTCTGCGCGTCGAACGAGGCCAGGTGGGCCTGCATCGAGGCCCGCATGTAGCGCACCTCCATCCCGGTCCGGAGCCAGGACTTCCTGGAGCTCGTCCTGTTGTACAGCCGAGTGTCAATGTTGCTTCCCATCCACCGTGCGGTGCATGGTCCACGTGAACCCAGGAGGGTGTCCGGGAGTTTGTCAAGGAGTGGACCTGGACAGGCATCTCAAAACTGAAAGCTCCTTGGTTTTCGGCCTAAATTATGTATTTTTCATTTGTGGTACAGAAAGAAACGTTAGATATGCAACCTCAACTGGGGCATGACCGTGCCCCTGCCCATGACTTTGCTCATGCGTGAGTCTAACCCGAGCCTGTGAACATGCATTCAAGTTGGACGAAGCGCTAGTGGTTCGCCGGGTCTTTGTCTTTCCAGCTGCAGTTAGGCTGTCGCCAGATAGCTGACGGCCCGCGCAGGCTGGGGTAATTTATGCAGTTTTCTCGCGTTTCCACTCCCTGTTTACGTAACACCGATGGCTGCGTGATATACCGGTGAGTTGCGATGCCGGTTCATTTCCAGATCTGTTCCATGGAAATGCTGACGTGAGGATTTGATAAGCCTGATGGCATCAGATTAATTTAAATATCCATTCTGAACTACCGGGACTCGAGAATTGTGAGCAACTTTGTTCGCATACCATTTCTCGGTTGGTCGTCCTCTTTGTTGGACGCTGAGGTGATTATTCCAGTACCCTTAATTAACGGATTGGAAAACTTACCTTCAGTTCAAATATCCTATTGTTGCGATTCCTTATTTCCTGTTCCATGGATATTTCCAACTCTTTTATCTGCTGCTGCAGAGCAGTGATTCGTTGCGAATTTTCAATGGCCTCGTCCTGAAAAAGCAAATAGTGAACCCGTCCGTTCTAGTAATTAAGCCATTTTTGAGGCAACAGTCTCTGAACAGCAGCAGTCTGCCAACTAAGAATTCTGAAACTTCTACTCGATAGCTACTGATATTAACTGAAAGTCACTGTGAACAATGACGTCACGATACGGTTGGCAGCTGTGATTTGGTAGGATTGGTTGCGCCCTCGTGCCATTCTGGAGTAGCAAAGCAGATTTTCCGCTCCCTGGTCGGCTGATGGAAATTCAACACGAAACCAGCTCGCTCAAATGTGGCATTCGACCATCGAGCGGTGAAATATCCATTTTGCTGATACGATAAATGAATACGGTCAGAAGCGGATTGAGGCTCGGGAAAGGAGTAATGTCTTTTTACAGTAACGATCCTCCATGTCACCGCTCAGTGGAATGTTGGCTGCCTTAAAAGCTAGGAAAAATTAACTTAGTAATGTTACGTCAGGTTCCCTTCCTCTGAATCCTCGCCATAAGCGAGGATTCAGAGTCAGAACTGTCCCATATATCCAGAACTGTCCCATATGTCCAGCAAAACGTGTAAGGTGACTGCAGAGGCGAATGGCAGTTTTGGGTTCTGTAAAAATCATATCATTAAAACGTTCATTTTTCAAAATCGTAACTAAATGTTTGAACATGACACCAACTGGCGATGAGGTGCTCAGAGTTGCCAGGCAACTACCGACCTCGATGATGACGAACTCTTTCCTCCTGATGCCTTCTGCCTCCACCGTCTCCAGCAGAGGAACGTACGAGTTCTCCCGACGAAGTGCCCTCATCAGTCGGTCAATAGCCTGCGGCCAGTCTGCGGTCATGGCTTGGAAACGTGGCGGTCATGGCATGGGGCTACGACTGGCACAATATGAGTGATATTGTCGTAACAGCATGTCACGGTGACGGTGCTATACGGCCATTCACGACGCACTGCGACTACTCTTGTCCCGATGGTTCGAGTATGGCTGATCATGCAGGGTTCGCCTCCTCTGTGACAATTGACGCGGTGTCATTGAACCACAGCAGTTGGGGAGTCGTTAGAAAACGGACAAATCGAATTCGACCTGTTGTGGATTCTAAGTGTCTTCAGTTCACACGGTATCAGCGTTGCCAAAAAACGTAGTTTCAAAGTCGCAAGATAGTTGCAAAACTGCACATCTTAAGTAGTCGAATCCACACGACTGTTTGCAATACCTACTTGACTGATATGCTTATCCTTTTCCGTTTTAGAATGCATTATGTCGTCTTCGTGCATGTCTGGTGGACATTCTTAGAACATTTGCTGACCAACATTGATGAGAGTGTGAGTTTTCCATCTCACCTTGCTAAGGTAGGCCCTGTCCTTTTGAATTTTCACCATGCTGGGGTGAGCCGGCACCATGTGGTCGCCGTGTTTGCCCTTAATTTTGATGGGCTCGTCCTCTTCCCTCCGGAACCTGACCAGAGCAACGCCGGACGACGTTAGCTGAGACGTGTGTAATTTGTCTTATACCACCACTTTTGATGTGTGTATAGAGGATGCGCGGTCATTCAGCAGAGGGTATGTGTACGATACTGAGTTGTTTAAATGAACGATGTGCGACTGGGTGAGGAAAAACGCCTCTCTTCCTTGTGTGAAAAAAGAAATTTGGTGCATTTCAGAAGGTACACCGACACATGAACACATGGAAATACAATTTCGAAGAACACCCTGTACCAGGTTTATCGTGGAGGTTACCCTTAAGTATTTCGCTCCGTATAAACAATGCTGCATGCAACTTCAGACATGAAGACAGGTGGAGGAGAGACGAACAGCATTACGAGCTTACGAATGCGCCACCTTTGTTTGTGAAAGGTACCTTTGCCTCAGTGTCTCCTTTTCATCCTCGTAATCCTTAATATAAGGCGCGGCGATTATCTTTCCGAGCACCTCTAGCTGTTGTTGGTACTCGTCAAGCATGGCGTACACTGCCTGAAGCCAATATTTGTTAGCAAACAGCGCCAATCTTGAAAAGACATGCATTTCAAAACATTTCACCCAGCAGAACGTTTTTGTGTGAGTGCAGAAGCTCCCTGAAGGCAGTGATAGAGCTTGACGCATGGGAAAACGCGGCATTGCTCATAACTACTCAAAACTGTTACATGAGCGTTGTCTGAGCAAGCAGTAGTGGGTGTCGTGACGTTTTAGTCTCCACTCCTGCATTCTGCATTCACTAGTCACTGCCCAGTAAGGCTTGTACATGTTCCGTTTTGTAATGCGGCTGCATGCATTGGACAAAAATAAATGAAGTACTTAATATACGACACTTAGTTGCACTTCTCAGTGTCATGAGTTTTCTCGTAATGCGGTAAATGATGTCTTACTTTAAATGCTGTTTACCTGAGCATCCACGTCGGGTAGAAGGTTGTTTTCGAGAAGAACTGCGTCGTTGCTTTTGTCGTATTCTTCGGAAGAGACAACAACCGAAAAGTTTCTTGATGGAGACACCTCACTTCGAACGCCTCTAGGCTTCAGCATAAGGAATCTCGTCACTGCTGTCACCCGGTGGCCGTCATATATGGGTTGCTGCTTGCTTTGCATTGATAACCCTTTAAGCATTGTCAATGAAAGGTAGCAAAAAGATAAAGAGCATGCTTGTAAGATTTAATTAATTTAATTATATAATTTTATAATTATCATATATATTATTATATAATATATTATTATAAATATATTAATTATATAATTTAATAATAAATAATTAATTAATAAAATTAATAAATTTCGCCATCGACAGATGTCTGTTATAGCACCTGTAGACAACGTGCGTTGCCGCAGAATAACCCTGAACTGAATAGTTTTTACGTGTCTGCAAAGAATCTAAACGTTCCTGGCCCTTGTGTCGACACCCAGCCGTCACGTGTCTCAATACCACGTTTCATTGGCGATTAACACTGAAGTGAGGACTACAGCATCCGCCAGATTTGCTGTCAGATGAGGGTCCGGCCGTTCTGTTGCCTACCTGAGCGTCTCCGCTGGCGCTGCCGACCGCCGCCGCCGGCAGACTAGCGGAAGGGACCACAGAGGCTTCCTTCAGCATAAGAGTCTCCGATGAGCCCGCACCACTGGCTGCCACCTGGCTAGCAGCCTCTCCCATCTCTTGGCCGGAGCTCGCCGCAGCCTTTGCGCTCTCCTGATGGGAACTGGAGGTCTCCACAACTTCCTGGCTAGATCTGGCTGTTTCATCAGCTTCCTGTTTCGAGCTGGAGGGCTCTCCGACCTCCTTACTCGAGGTGGCTGGGCTGCTTCCCTCCTGGAGCTCCTGGCTGGAGCTGACAGGACTGTCATACTCCTGGTCGGGGCTGGACGTATACCCGCCCTCCTGGCCGGCTTTGGCGTGTTCGCTGCCATCTTGGCTGGGGCTGGCGAGGTCGTCGCCGCCATTACCGGTATCCCCAGGATCGGATATGTTGCCCGCGGCTTTGCTGTTCGCCGAGGATGCGACGGCAGAACTGCTTGCGTCGTCTCTCGTCTCCTCAGGAGCTCGTTCCGTCTCTGCCTCTGCAGCGGCTAAGTTCTCGTCTGTGCTCACGCCGTCCCCCGGTGTTTCTGGGTCGGTCGTGGCTTCGCTGGTACTGTCGTCCTGGGGTCCTGTGTCAGTGGTGGCTTTGCCGGCGTCGTCTTGGCTGGAGTCTGGGGATGACACCCCGTCACCTGCTTCCTGGGATGGCACTTTTTCCATAGTCCACACGCGAAGATCGACCTGCCACACGACACGCAGCTGATGGAGATGTGCAAGGCGTATCTCCCCGGAACAGGTGAACCCTGAAATATGACGGCACTTCTAATTCGGGCTGCTGCTGGCTGGTCCGGATCAATTTGCCGATTGGGTCACGCCAGTCTCATTGCTACTGACTGGCTGCCGAGCCACGACACGCCTCAAAGCTCGCCGCGGGGGGTATCAAGGAACTGGTCGTGGCCAAAACATTACAGATTCAGGCGGTATGAGTCCAAACTGATATATCATTGGGGTCCACCTGAAGTTAACCCTCGGGACCGGTTCAGCCGAGTGGTTAGATCCTCTGACCTCGGTCCGGTGGTTTGATTTTGCAGCAGTCTTTGACGTCCCAGCTAATCGGCGTAAAAAGCTTGCCGCTAAGCGAACAGAACATTCATTGTGGCGTGTAGAAAAGAACGCCAACCGTCGTTAAGTGAGTTCATATCATATGCATGACGTTTGCCTTTTGCAGGAATGTTACTGAGGCGAGTGTATGTTACGGACAAGCCCTGTGAACAAGCTTCTCGGGACGCGTGCCAACCTTTTGTGTGACTCTCAGTTGTCTGTCAGACGGCTGAATGTCGATTCCGTAAAGCTGGTGCGAAATGATTCACTTAGGGATACCGCTGCGATTCCATTGAATTTAGAATTTATCTCTGGAATTTCCCATGACCAGAATGCACTGCACATTCGCCTTGCGACCACAAAACCTATGGAGTCATGGCTAAATCATTTGTAAAGGTGATCGAAAAACCACACATTTTACCCGCATCGAGTCTTTTTTCGCCATGAAACTGACTCGTAGCGGTGTAACAGAAACGTTCGTCGCAACCCAGTGTGCGTTGATCTCAAATCTGCGTGGTTGTAGGAGTAGCCCGGGCCTGCAACCGTAAGCCTGGTCTTGTGCTGTAGGTATATATAGAGTTATGGTGTACACTGCCTTAGGTCTGGCCATCGTTACCATCGTTACCAGACGTTTTGAAGCATTTTTTAATAGTCACTGCATTTGTAATAAAATAAAAAGATCACGTGCATTTGCAATGAAAAGATACTTAAAGGGGGCTGATTAACATTTTTAAATCGCCATCGCAAATTTTAGAAATGAAACGTCATGGGCTTACCTCCAACTGCGCCTGAATTACTGCTTTTTGCACACCTTTCTGAACGTGACCGTTTCTTCACCCACCAATCAAACTGAAATAATCATCAAGTTCACTTTACATCTGTAAAAACATGAACGTGATATCCAATACCTGAGTAAGGTGTACGGTATTAATCCATTGCACCCTCTCCGCCGAACACCAGCCTGGATTTTGGTGGTGGGGAGCGAAGCAGAGCGAAAGGTAATGAACCATCGATTATACTGCAGCCGTCCTCAACGACGCTGTTCCCATGGCAACCTTTGTTACATCGGACAACTCCCAGGAAGAAATGGTGATATTTCCTGAAATCGATGTGGCATGTGTAAGCTTGAATGGTTGGCTTATGATTAGGAATTATTTCTGCAAGTAGTGTGGCTCTAAAACACGGATATATAGTACTTTTTCCGTTATTTCTAAGTAAAAAAAAATCAATTCATTATAACCATGCTGCGGAGCTTCCTTGTTCTTGTAGGCACGGAGACGCAAAAACTGTCCACGCAAGGCATGCAGCTGAGACTGTACCGCACTCGTAAATTATTCTGACGTAAGGCATTATGCTGATTCGATGTACATGCATTATATTGAGAACCACAGATGTAGCAACAGAACCAAACGTTTTCATCGTGTTGTTTCACGTCAGTGACGCCGAGCTGCTGTATGACAGAACAGGCGGGTACATCTGAAAGCTGCGTGTCCTCCATTCGACGAGTTTGCGTCGTTTTTGTGACCTTCATCGCAGGAATTCTCAGTATGATGACATCATGTCATGATGTACTGTCACCTCTCTTCTCGACTCATCTTGAGCGACGACTCTTCGGGATTTATAAAGAACGCAATAACTGAAACGACATTGGATGCACCGGGATCATGGGTACTTAGACTTGTCGGCCACTGTCTTGTTTTTTCGTTCTTTCAAACATTCTTGGCCTCCGCCGTATAGGAAGATATTCAATTATGATTCAGTTGTATATTTCTGTGAAGAATAAGATTCTCGGCAACGCGTCACGCAATGTCTAGTTTTCAGCTACTCGCACTTGTAAATAATTTGTTTGCAACAATAATAAAGGAACCGATAGACTTTCAGTATGGCTCGAAAACAATACCTCCTCGCTTTCAACAACATCGGAAACAAATTGAATCCACCATACACCAGTCACTCATCCGATAGCTCGTGAACTGCTGAACTTGCTCTCCCGTGGAATGAATTGGTGTCGTCGATGAAATCCATTGAAAATGCAAGTATTATAACACTGAACATGAAAGACGAGCGTTTCAAAAATCCCTCATTGATCGGAGTGAGGACGCCAATAGTGATATGTCAATACAAATTAGCTAGTAAATGCGTATGAGAAAGGCCAGGCTACCAAAAAGTGTCCCAAAGGCCGGCGCCGCGCGTCGACACCTCGCCGGTGAGATGACGGCTGAAAACACAACTCAAGTTGAGCATGAGATCCGCAGCGCTGTCGTCCGGACGCGCTAGAACAGCTCCTCGTGAGCCACTGCCTCGGCGGAGGCGGACGCCGCGAGCCGCGAGACGCCCGGACGCCCGAGGCGACCCCGAGACGCCCCAGACTCGCATCCGCGCCAGCCGCCGCCCAGCACGGCCGCGACGCACGGCGCCACCGAGCGCCACCCAGGCCGGGTGGTGGTTTCCGAGTCAGACATCGTTCGCGTCGTGGCCGAGGCGCGGTGTGAGGTGACTGACCGTTCCAGCGGCGGCCGGTGGTACGGTTCAAATAGCACTTTGAAGTCTCTCTGTTGTACCCCGAGCCGGTAATCGACGCCTTAAATAGGGCACCCGCCTTTGCGTGCAGGATGTGCGACGCGATGCAAGAGTTCTCCTGCGACGGGTACAGTCGTTCATCACCGGGGCAGTGAATATCACCGAGTGCACTCCAGTCGGAACGAAGACCGTCGGTGGATGCTCTGGCGCCCATGAACATTGCTGCCTGCAGTGACGGTCACTAGATGTACTCGCTCGGGCCGCCGTAGGAGTGGGTCAGGCCGTGACCGTCACTGGATGTACTCGCACGGGTCACTGCAAGAGTGAGTCAGCGTGCGGCCGCTGGCGGTCAGCAGCGCCGACCGCTCGTCCGGCTCGGCCGGCGTCTCCTCGGAGCTGGAGCTGGCGCTGGCGCCGGCCGTCGGCGGTCGCGGCTTGCGCAGCCGCCGCAGCGAGCGCAGCTGCGTGGCCAGCGCGCGGAACCGGGAGCAGCGGCGGCCGGCCAGCCCGCCGGTGCCGACCTCCATCGCCTGCAACGGCCGCCCGGGCACGGTCAGCTGGCGCCACGATTAAACGCGACCGCGCTGGACCGTTCAGTTCCCGATATTTGGGATATGAGACGGAACGGCTCCGTTTGATGGGAAGGAAACCACGCTGGGTTTCGGGGCCCTTGGCAGCTGAAATCGTTTTCGGGAGAGCAGAGAGATTTCGGTGGAAGTGGCAGTCACTGGCGCTTTCGACACAATATTCGGCCGTTTTCCTGAGCAGAGTCACACCCGTCAGTCAGAAGAGAGTCTGGAGTCACCTGATCGTCTGAGGTGTCCAGAGAGCCCTGTCTCCTGATCCTGCGCCTGTAGCGGCGCCCGCTGCAAGCGCTCCTGGTGCTGGCGGCCTCGCTGTCTGACGACTCCTGGTACAGCTCCTGACAGTCGCCCAACGGCGCAGACCTGGCCATGCAGCCAGCGGTCAGCAACAGTATCGGGGACAGTTCCGACATTCACTTGCAAATAACAGTGCGATTGCTTGACATCGCACCCCTGGCATGGTTTTTGACAACCGCTGCCGTTATGTTTAGAAAAAGAGCGTAAATCAACAGTATGAATGTATCTGCATGACTCCTTGCAGATTTTGACGAACATCAGTTTAAGTGTAAGGCTTTAAAGGCTTTCCTCTTTCAAATGGACGAAAACACCATGTCGTCTGACTAATGGTAAGAGAAGCCCCCCAGTTTATAATTTTTGATAAATTCAGCAAAGCCTTAAAGGCTTGACTGACTGGTTCAGGCAGCAGCGCGGCACACCAACCTGACGAAGCATCCACCGCAGCAGCGCACTACAGCACTGCAGGATCCGCCGCTAGATGGCAGCAGCGTCACATTCCTCCCGCCTCCGTGCGCTGAGGTTCCAGGCAGCGTCGTGCGAGGTGAAAGCACGGCAGGTGCGCCGCGAGCTTCACATGCATCAAGCAGGGCCTCAGCAAGACTGAGAAGAATGCTTGACAAAGCTTCATAAAAAATAGCTGAGGGGCAATTTTACTCTCTTCTATGAGACGCCGCACCAAGCAGCAGAGGCCGAGAGGTAAAATGCAAGGACTGTGTTTTGATGTACAGTTTAACCCTATTCCCGGCAGGAGGGCTGAATCCGCCCCCCTTCGGGTTTTTTGCTTGCCAATTCTAGACTTTTTAATGCAGCTTCACGAAACTTGGTGACTTTCCCTAACTATTCTTTCTACGCCCTGTGACAAAATTTCACAATTCTACTTTGCTCAGAAGCGGAGCCAGGCAACGTTTTTGGGAGGCACCTCAGGTTATTTTTGGCCATGTTGAGGGTAAAAGAAAAATGTCTGCCAAAAACATATGGATGTATAGCTTAATAGTTGGGCAATGTGCACACAAAATTTTGTTTATCTGAGATCACTTTACAAGGTCAGGTCAAGGTCAAAAGTCAAAATTTGTTTTTTGCAATAACTTCGGCGCTGTTTTTTCAAATGCCAAACCCGGAATATATATTACGTAGAAGGGTGCCCTCTACTTGTGTACCAAGTTTCAGCTTGATATCAGGTCGGGTCACGGAGCTATGACCTAAAATGTCAGTGCGCGTACCCTGTGTCGCAATAGCCATAAAATGAAATTTTTGAAATAAAGTGAATTCAAATGATTGAAAACGTTTACAGATAATATCAAATGCACACGAGATCATTCCAGGTGACCCCAAGGTCACTGGAGGTCATTTAAGGTGAAAGGTCACAAGTTGATCTGAAGAACGTGTGACCATGACAGTCCCCCCTTTTCATGTCTCTGGCACCGCCTATGCTAACATTATACAAACACTGTAATGCGATTTCTACTTTTTTAGCATAGCATGACTAGCAGAAGCCAAAAAAGATGTTTTTGCCTTTTTTGTTCATCCATTTGTTAGAAAACTAATCCTCCCATTTTTGAAACCGTGTGAACGCCCATGAATTTTCTCAAAATTTCAGATTTGCGGACCCATGGTAAAAGCTTTATCCATAATCTCTCGATTCATGCCAGTTTTATTGAAATCGGTCCATAAACAACGGAGTTATAAGAAGTCCAAAAGTATCCCCCATTTTGGCATTTTTGCCCCCCTGTATCCACAAATTTCGAAATTTTGAAAATTTCTTTCTATAAAAGTGTAGTTCACGTCACGGCAAATCGATTGCCGTTTGTTGCGATGAAATCGGACGGGTAGTTCTCGAGATCTCAGGGGGGGGGGGCGAATCCGCTCCCTCCTGCCGGAAATTGACCATACCGTCCAGCCCTCCGGAAATAGGGTTAAGGGCTGCTCCATGCTGTGTCGTGCATGGCAGTCAGTAACAGCTTAGCATACGACACATTGCATTTTAATCTGCAGAACATCCACATGATTTCCCTAGCGTGTAATTTGTAGGTATATACATCATGCAGTACCTGGACGGGGATTCCCTTGTGGGATTGATGTTAACCTTCATGGTAACCTTTCAAATTAGGTCAGCTTCACAAAGCCTGTCATCGCGTGCGCTTAACAATTATGAGATGCAACAATATGGATATGAGAATCCCCTTTCCCCCAGAAAAATTGCAACAAAGCAGCGCAGAGCCGGCTGAGCTGGCACAAAACGCCCACAAATCATGCCGATAACGGAATCACGTGCAGCTCATCGCCACGCCGTCAGCGCCCACCTGGTCAGGTCGAGGGACTCGTTGGACGAGGTCCACTCGGAGCGGGCCGGCTTGGAGCGGCGCCGGTGAGCCTGCGCCGCCCACGACTTCTGGCGGGCGTCGGCGGGCGGCGAGCCGGCGTCGCGCTCGGGCGGCACTGTCGGCACGCTGCGCCACTTGGTGGCGACGCGGCGGCGGCGGCGGCCGGCGCGGCGCGGGCCGCCGGCCGCCAGCCGTTCAGAGCTCGGGTAGTCGTACAGGCAGTCCGAGTCGGTGCACGGCAGCTCAAGTTTGCCGAAGAACTGGCGCGAGAAGCGGCGTCCGGTGCGGTCGCTGAGCGGCGACTCAGAGCGCGACGAGGCCGGGCTCGGCCGCTGCGGCTCCTCCAGCGACGAGTCGGACGGCGGCGCCTGCGGCGGGTGGATGACGATCTGCGGCGGCGGCGGCGGCGGCGGCGGTGGCGCCGGCGTCGCCGCCGCCGCCGGCTCGGGCCGCGCCATCTCCGGGTCGGTCGACAGGCAGTCGTCGTTGCTGCCGAGCGCCGAGTCGTCCTCCAGCGTGGCCTGGTGCAGCAGCGTCGGCCGGCGCGGCGCCGAGCCGGCCTCCTCCACCAGCGGGTTGGTGGACGAGCAGCGCGACGGCGCCGGGCTGTAGGCCGAGCTGTAGCCGGACGAGCTCAGGTTCGACTCGGAGTTGCTGTGCGCCGCGTTGGGCGCGAGCGGTGCCAGCAGCAACCCGGCCGTCTGCTTGGTACTGTCCGTGTCCGAGTCCTGCTCGCTCATGTTGCGGGTGAGCCGGTGCAGCGGCCGCGGCTGCAGCTCGAGCGAATCGGCGCGGTTCGCCTCGCGCAGGCACGGCGCCTTGCGCAGCATGCTGAGCGCGTGCGGCGCGCTCAGCTTACGTTCGGCGCAGGCGGGCGGCGGCAGCAGCGGCGACAGCGGGGCCTCGCCCGTCGGCGACGCCGCCAGAAAGGTGAATGAGGGCACGGCGGGCGCAGCGGGCTCGGCGGGGGCGGCGGCGGCCGCCGCCGGCGGGCTGCCCTCCTCGTCGCCGTCCTCCTCTGAGATGATGATGGCCGGCGGCGGGAGCTGCGGCGGCCCCGGCGACGCCTCCTCGCTGTCCGGCGACGTGTTGGTCGTCTCGATGATCACCATCGGGATGGGGAAGTTGCAGCTGTACTTGCGGTTGAGCGTCGGCGACGGCGTGCGGTTGCTGGCGTCGGCGTTGATGTCGAGCGAGGCGCTGCTGGTACGCGACTGTTCGTTGCCCGACATGGAGACGGTGGTGGACGCGTCCGAGTCCATGTCCGACACGCGGTGGTCCAGGTGGATGTGCAGCGGGTGCCGCGCCATCCGGATCGGCGTCGGCAGCGGCGACGGCGACGGCGTCGGCACCTCGGTGATGGGCGACAGGCAGCGGTAGTCGTGGCTGGGGATCTCCAGCGTGACCGATTGCGACGAGCTGGCGCCGCCGTTCTTGCCGTTGCCGCCGGCGAACACGGGAATCTCGAGGCTGTTGCCCGCCGCGGCCGCCTTGTCGGCGGCGGCGAACACCTGACCCTGCTGCGGGCTGCCGGCGGCTGGCGGCGCCTCGTCGCCCTGGTCCGAGTTCGCCGGGCTGGACGGCGTCGACACGGAGCGCCCATTCGCCCAGCCTCGCAGCATCGACAGGATACTGTCGGCGCTGGTGATCTTGGCGATGGGTCGGTGCCGCGGCGACGTCGGCGTCGACAGCGACTGCACGAGCGCCGAGCGGCGCACCGCGTCCGGCGTCAGGTCGGAGCCGGTCGACGTCGTCTCCAGAGCGTCGTCGGCCGGCAGGCAGGCGGCCGCCCGGCCGCGTCGCTTGAACGACAGCGACCGTCGCGAGCGGCCGCCCAGCAGGCTCTGCGGCTTGTAGGTGCAGCTCGCGTCGCTGACGCAGCTCAGGTCGGAGCCCGACGACGTCATCATGTCGCGCGACACGTGCGACATGAGCGACGCGAACTTGACGCGCTTGTCGAACTTGCTGTCCATGATCTCATGGAACGAGGTCTCAGCCAGGGCGGTGTCGTCCACGGTCTCCGGCTCGTGCTTTCGCTGGCCCTGCAGAAAACCGCGGCCGGTGAGCGAGATACTGGAACCAAGCCGCGCGTGGAACACGGTGAAGTCGATGCTTATTTTCTCCGTGATTTTTTTTTGGGGGGGACCCAGGCTGCTCAGCACTCACGACGATTGCATCATTATTAAAATAGACTCTTTTTGCTACCTTTTACAAATAAAAAGTAATTCCATTTACACGTTCATATTGTTAGCATTGGTTTTATCCAGTGCGTGCATAATGAAGCGCCACACGCAGTTAGTTGTTTATACCATGTACCATGTCTCGTCGGTTAGACAATTCACGATGTTACCGACGCAATTTCTCCTATTTGATCGTTTCAGGTCCCTTCCACCTCCTCTCATCCGACCAATTCAGCTCCCTCTGCCGCACCCGGGCATCCCTCACCTCCAGCTTCACCTCGGCCATCTGGATGAACTCCTCGTAGCTCCTGCTGCGCTCGCTGAGCGGGTCCCTCGGGGTCACCAGGCCGCGCAGGATGATCCGCGACTCGGCGTCCAGGTCGTGTGACTCGCCGGACGAGTTGCGCTTGTAGTACGGGCAGCCCAGGGGGGAGCGCGACCCTGTCCGCCAACCGGCCGTGGTCAGCGTCGTCAACAGCACGTAATGAGGACTGTCTGCAGTCCAGAGTCCCCAGCCGAACGTAACGCGCGGCCATCGACCGGTGGCGGCCATTGGTAGGCTTACAAACGGCAGCCTGGACGTGTTCTGCAGCGCGTACGAGTTGTTTGGAAGCCCCCGGAGAGGTGTCAGTAATGCGGCGACGGCAGCGCGCTCAGCATTTAATAACACACTGGGGGGATATTTTAACAAACCCAATTGTAGAACAAACGTTAAATTAATGGGCCTTCTGCTCCCAACGCTAAACAAATAGGTGACGTTATGGCTTGCTAGTAAAAAATACAGGTTCCACTAATGGTGGGGTGCGATAGGCATACCGCCATTATCCCATGCATCTACGCCACTAGAACAGTCTAACACGACCGACGATCCACCGACGTTGCCCCGCTTTAGCCGCACCGCTGGCTGACCGATGAGCAGGGACCTGATGGCGCCGAGCACGGCCGGGGCCGCGCCCAGCCGGGCGGGGGGGGGGAGGGCGGACCCACTCACGTCTGCGCTTCAGAGGCGCGCGGAAAAAATCCTCGACGCTGCGGCGCAGGTCGTGCCCGGGCGACGAGGCCACCGACGAGAGCGACAGCAGCGACACGCGCGACGTCTTGCGCAGGCTGAGCCGCTGCAGCAGGCTGCGCGGCGGCTGCGGCGACGTGGCCGGAGACTCGCGCAGCAGCGCGTGCGACGCGCACGGCGACGGGATGTAGCCTGGGGCGGGCGGCGCGGCCACGGGTCAGCAGGGCAGGCGCTCCTCCCCTGTCTCGGCGGTGGCGGGGACCGCTGCCTCATTACTACACTGCTCAGCTGGTTATCCTACAGACGCTGCTGACGTGGAGCCTGTGACACTGCGCGGGATAGGTTCTATGAGTTCTTTAGATAGGTTCTACGGCTTGATTTACTTCATTTCCGTGTTTTTGTTTCGCTGCGTTGACGAAAGACTAACTTTGTAACGCTAAAATGGCATGAAACTATGTTCATATTCAGGCGACAATAGCCGTGCGCAGACCGGGAAATATTGCTCCTGACTGCCGTTTGTCATCCTCCGAATGTCTGTTGTCTGTCAGGCAAAAAAAAAAACAGGATAGCTGGAAAACAGGCTGCCGTTGAGTGCAAACTGATTTATGCAAACATTATTACCGTTGCAGGCACTAGTATCATCTGCACTTGTGGAGCATTCGCATTAGCCAGTAGCTGCACGATAGTGATGTATTCAGGCCCATGTCGCGTACACAAAAAGTTGCAAAAAACTATTTAGCGTTCCTAGCAAGCTCGAATTTACGTGGACTGGAAGAGTGCGCGCACACATTTTCAGCATTCGCAGTGCTTACATCGATGTCTAGGTGACGCGCAGAAAACATGCCGTAGACCAAGACTATTGCCGTTTGCATGGAGTTCCCTCAAAACACCAATTCCATTCTCTAGTTCGGTGCAACGTGGCGCGACCATGGCAATCTCTCGGGATACCTTCTAAAAAGTACGTTAAACGGAATCAGAACGCAGTTTGCCAAGGTCGTCGTTTGCAATAACTTTACATGTCACTTTAATCACAATTTAGTCAATCGTAGACCTGCTTTTCAGGAAACAGCACAAGTCAGGCACGGCATTTAAGATGCTGTGAGCCGACCAAAATGTGACTTTTCTTTAGCAGAGTTCACCGTACATGTGGAAAATCTTGGCTGCATCTTTTCCAGTGCTAACCCACAAATTTATTAACGCACTACACAGTAATTTCACCTACGATGCTTGTTGGACAGAGCAAAAATGCATTTGGCAAAAAACGAAGTAGTGGTTTCACGACAAATGCGCATTTCCGTTCATGCGGCATTCTGGAAGAATTTCTATAGAAAAGTACTTAAAAAGACCGATTAAAAGCTCATCCAAAAAGGTGAGATCAACACTCTCACGCTACTAAAACGTGACAGTGACGGAGCATGAATGAATATTAGGCCCGACATCCTGTCTATTACCTGGAACAACTACGCTGCCTTTGCGCATTAAATATCTAGACTTTCAACATCTGTATGTGGAATATGAACGCGCAAATGAAAAATATGACATCGTCCACGGACCCATATGTCTTCAAAATTGCTTCCAGTCAAAGTAACTAGATTACACAAGGCGAAGAACTGTTCCCTCCACAATGCTTGCCGAGAAGAGAATGAATTATTGCTTCCTATTCGGATCACAGAATGGAGTTAGATTAATCTTAACAACGACGTTGACGGTTGCATACAAACAGCAAACCCAGACAGTAGTTTGCTGTGGGCTGGGAGGACTTTCCTCTGCAGCATCAGGTGCTTGTCGCATGGTTGCTCTAGTCTACCAAGACCGTCCTAGGCAAGCAACTGCGACATGTTGGCAGCAGGCGCACAGCGACTGGCAAGCACCGTGTTTTGTTTGGCTGTGGGTCGAATACATCGTGCCTCCTCTGAATGCATATCTACAGTAGTGTCTGGGCCAGGGTGGCAACGTCGACTTTCGAGGGGATTGCCAGTGACCGTTACCTTTCGGCTGGGTATCGGGCCTAGCGCCGGATGACTGCGAATAGCTGGCGTTCGCAGAGGCCCCAGCTGCTACAGAAAACGGCCGGTGCCAAACACACGCGTTACGGCAGGGGCCGCACGGACAGCAACGTCGAGAAACAACACGGTAATCGCGCGCTGATGGATGAGACGACATGGAATGCGACTTACTGCAACATTGCTTGCGGATCACGACATTAATGAACAGGGAGGGAGCCAAGAAAGAACTGTTGAAATGGACATGCATTAGCTTTTCGTTGCGGAAATGCACAGAGTAAAAGCGAAGGCGGCACTGACAATCTGAGTATTTCATACACGCAGCGAATCTAGGAAAGTGTCATGAAATGCGAAACGAAAAAGTAACGAAATGACAGGTAAAGGCAGAGATAATACAGGTTTGGCATCAACAGCTGGTGGAGCACCCAACTCAGCAAAGAACAGAGCAAAAGAAGGAAAGTTATCTGCTGTTACACGCTATGAGTATCTAAAGCGATAACGCATCGAACCTGACATTTACGCAGGAATGTTATGCGCCTGGACTCCACAGCACGGCAACCCTCTGACAAACCGAACTCATTTGGTCTTGGGCTAAAGCTAAACGTTCACCAGACGCCTCGACTAAAACCGAAGGCAAGTTACATGTTAGATTTACGGGTAGTCCCGCCCATCTCTGGAGCTAAATGGCGTTGGGATGTTTTATGTAACAATTCGTCATGTTTGGCATGTTTCAGGGCACATTAGGAGTAGCTGAAACAATTTCCAATTGACAATGAAAATCTAAAATCACTGATAACAACCTGAAAGTCAACTGTTTTCCTTAGTATAGTTTTGTGCTACGTTCATCTTTCGTTGGGTCACATGTGTGTTAGCAAATGATGAACAGTATCAAAGAGAATTTGATCAAGAAATTGGCCAAACAATGTTGAGGTAAAAATGCATCAACAAAACAACACTAATGCAATATTCAAAATAAAATGAAATGGGTCAGAACTTTTCCCGTCGAATGAAACCTCACGAATATACTGATGCTTCAGTATGACGTTTTTATGACTGGCATGCACGATCCAGAGGTAGTGATTTCGTAAAATGTGTGTCATTACCGAGGAAGCTTCGCCGTAACTCGTGTCGGGGGACATCCATAGGTGGAGCCAAGGGTTCCAATACGATTCCCTTTTGCGTTTGTATCATCACTGACCTTTTAGGCATGGCAGTTAGCAGCGTTGGCGTCTAGTAATTTGTCTTCGATTCCCGAACTAAAAGGTTAATGATCGCGTGACTCAAGGACGTCTGCGGTTATGGCTAGATCAAACTGGACACGCGCTCATGCGATGACCTGACACCCTGCTTCAGGGCGCATTCAGCTAATTGCATTTCATAGTCGTCCTTTGTTCAGTGTCATTTCTTTTGCTTTGTTTTTCGTAACAAATAGCACGGTTCTAAGCAGTCTAGTCGGTATCGATCGAAGCGGGTCACTGACGACCACAAGGAATAAGGTTCGTCGAACCGAGCCGCTGGTAAAACGTCAAACGAAATCTTGTCACTTCGCTTTGCCAGAGATCGCTCCAAAATGCCTCATGGCGTCCACCAAGTGTGCACGTCTTGGTGGCCCACATCGCCGCAACAGGGAGAACGCACTCTATAACTTAGCTACCTTGGCACTGCTGGCACACAGACACATCAATAACGCATGCACGTCTCGATTACATTTCTTACGGTCATAAATTATGCTCGCCATCACTTCCACGTGGATGTTGGCTGATCAGATGGGCAGGGATAATGACAGAGCCGTACCGCCTTATTCCGCCGTCTTTCCACGCCTCCAAGCAAACGGCCCCGCGTGAAAGCCACCACTCACCGCCGTAGTACTTGCTCTTCTCGATCTCCTCGGCGAAGAAGTGCTCGATCCTCTCGGCGAAGTGTTTCTTGATGCACCAGATGATGCCGATGACCACCATGACCACGGTGACGGTGATGAGACCCAGCCAGAAAGGCTCCTCGATCATACGCTCGCTGAGAGGCTTGTATGGGATGTGCAGCACCCGGGTCTCACAGTGGCGGCCTGCCGTCGGATGACGTCATAACCGTGAGCGTCATCGACAGTAGCGGTCAGAAGATAAACCACCACTACAGGGCATGTTACAGGGCACACTTCCGGCTTGATACCACAATGCGATCAAACGGCACGGTGATGGCGCAACAGTTTACAGTAGGCGTATATACTAATCACATTGGTGATGGGGCCAGGCTGGTCACATTGCACGTCATGTGCACATGCATTACATCTTATGCACGTCGCACACAGCGGCCACGCTGTGATCACATTGCATCTCGAGTGGCACGCGTTGTGATGAGTCGTTTTGTAACGCCGCCACAAAGCAACTTCGACGCAAGCTTAATGTCAGGAAGCAACTCAGAGAGGCAGATCTTCCATTGACTAACCGCACCACGTTACAAACTGTTAGGCTTTCACTTTACTTTAACATCGACACTATAAATTAGTTCAGTTGTCTCAATGCAGTGATTCGTCGCAAGGAACCGATGGCTAATATCTGAACCAGCCTTCGCACGAGTGTCCGCCAGGTCAGGCACTGGCCGTTTCTCCTCTTGCTGTCTTCAGTTCTAAACTCTCCGCTTAGAACTGAGACCATCATACCACCACTAACCCGACCACCACGCGTAACCGTCAAGCTATCACCCTCCGACCTGACCGCCAGGAGTTACAGCCAAACTGTCATCTCCGACCTCGCAGACAACCCGTCACCACTGACCTGACCACCAGGCGTGACAGCGGCAGACGAAACTGTCGTTGACGTCGGAACAGAGGCCGCGGCCTCGGCACGGGTTGTCGGCGCACGGCGAGCGCCGCTGCTCGCACCGTTCGCCGTAGTGCAGCGGGTCGCAGTGGCAGCGTACGCCAGACGCCGTGGCCTCGCACGTGCCGAACAGGCACGGCGACAGGTCGCACACCGGGATGTGACAAAATAAGCCTGACAACAAAGGCCAGACCATTCGACAAATGGGGAAAGACATGGGAACGGGAGTCAGCGGCAAACTGGGATGTGTACACTGGTTAAAAGTTGGCAATACGATGACGGGTCTCAGCGACGGGCTAAACCTTACAAAGAACCGAAAACCAGGAACTAAAGAACCAAGAACCAAGAGGCGGACCTTAAAAAGAACCGAAACAGCAACGGCGTTTCCAAGAAAAAAGTGGCGAGTCGTACGAAGAAACCACCGAATAACCCAGCCGTGGCACCGAGCAGAGGCAACGCTCACCGACAAACTGGGCCAGGCAGACGCAGACGTAGCCTCCGCTGCGCTGCACGCACTTGCCGGCGTTGACGCACGGGTTGGCCGCGCAGGCCTCCACCGGCCCGCCCAGCGCCAGGCTCTTGTTGTTGAAAGCCGCGTCTGCAACGCCGGAGCCCACGCCGGACTCAGTGAGAACCTCCCCGCGAGACCCGATTAAATTGTTTTCCAGTGTAAGCCCATTTGGGAAGGCGTTCAGCCGATTTTGCCGGCGGGTGTTATTGAGTTTCACGGTCAGGACGTCGAGGCTGATAGCTGTTACTCGAGCACGGCAGACACGCCCGATTCGCACGCCAGACGTTTCATCAGAGTAAGCCAAGTGCGAATGAGCCGAAGTCATGCTAACATGAAGTGGTGGACGCATTGCGATTGGCTCTTCACTGACATCGTTGGCAGAGGTGTGTGAAATTCGTTACTGTGAACGCGTTAGCAACTGTACGGCCTCCACTTCGTTTAGACAGTATAGGTGACGAGAGCACAGTTTCATGCTTACTGAGACCATTTCCTCATTTTGCCTGCTTTAAGAAACTAGCTTATCTGACTTCACATACGTGGGTTTTTTACAGTTCAGAGATACACGATAAAAGTTAGACCAAAATGTCAGGCCAAGAAAGAAACGCTTACCTTGCCACCAACTATCTTGTCTCCTTCGATTTTAAATATTGCTCTAAGCCGAAGAAAATATCACTGGTTTTCCCACGTCCGTCTGATGATACATCGAAGTGCCCAAGAGAACATCGCTCTATCACGCTATCGCAGACCAGACAGGATAATCCTGTTTAGTGTCCACCATCAGTATCGGCCCTGCTCGGTTTTGGTCGGCTCTGTCGCCGCCACTCGCCGACACCGATCCGAGCCACCCGCGGCGCAGCAGTCTCGTCCGGCCTCAAGTCACGCCGTGGGGATCCCCGTCCTGTCCGGTGGCGTTAGTTTACCTTATTTAGTATCCATGCGTGCGAGCACAATTCCTTCGGGACATTTCGTCAACAAGGGCGCAGTAAAGCGCCGGTAAAACGGGAATGCAAAAAGCACGCCTTAAAACTGCGAAAGCGCACGAACCAAATTTAATTCTGAGCTCGGGTCCCTGGCGGCAAACTTGGGACGAGCGTCAGCCTTGGCGTCACGGCGGCACTCATCGCAGCAGACGGCGTCACGGCGGCCGCCGTCACGCCGCCGCTCAGCCAGCCAGGCGGGCCGGCCGCGGTTGGCGGGGCGGGATGGGCGTGCCGCGCCCGGCCAGGGCTCGAAATAGGCCCGGCTCCAATCACGGCCGTGCGTCGCGTGCCGCGTGCCCAGCCGGCTCGTCGGAAGTGGTCCGACATTGGCCGCTCCGGACAGGGCCACGGCCCGTTGAATAGACCTGACGTGACTGCGTCCGACAGCCGGAAGGAGCGGCTGGATTGCAGCGTGTTCCGGACGGGTGGCAAGGTATCATGCGTTCAGAATGGGGAAGCTGCAGATGTTCCGGTATCAGATCCCCCTCTCTCTCTCTCTCTCTCTCTCTCTCTCTCTCACACTCACTCACTCACTCACTTTCCTTCTCTCCCTTCCTTTCCCTCTTTCCTTCTTCCTCTCTCCCTTTTGTCTTTCCTTTTCTTCTTTTACCTCATTCCCCCTTCCCCCTCCCCTCCCATCTCCTTCTCGTCGTTCCCCGCCAGCACACCCTGCCCAGCCCCAGCACTAACCGGGCACGGCCGAGTACCAGATGGTGGCCGCCGGCTGGTCCAGCGGCTCGGAGAAACGGCGGCGGCGTCTGCGGCGGCGGCGATGGCGCGGCCCGCCGCCGCGCACCTCGGCCACGCTCAGCACGTGCAGGAAGGAGCGGATCGTGGCCGTGCGTCGGTCCGTTCCGGCGCATAGCCACCAGTTCGAGCCGTTGTTGGGCGCGTACTGGTCCTGGATGTGCACGAAACCCTGAAACCGGAGGCCGGCTCAGGACAAGTCGTTGATGTGCCCGTAAGTGGGCTGAGATCGGATGGCAGCGTATGTTGCCACATATACTATATACGTGACAGTTACAGTTTGTTCTCGGATCCATTCAATTAACCAATCGAAAGTCGGGCCCGACTTTCGGACAAGTAGTGCCTGCTGGCCTCCTATAAGAAGCGTCGAATCGGGCGATCAAATCATGGCAATGATTATGTGCCGCCTGTCGGTGTGCTGCCTTGTCGTTCCGCGGCGGACGGTGGATTGCGTTTATTTTTTTCTTTTTTTAATTTACTCCTATTTTTATTCTAATTCAATATGCCTCCTTGTTCCTTGCTTAATAACGACTTAATGTACTGTCATGTGTGTGCCTTTGTGCGTGCATATTTTGCAAATATTCCGTTTTTTTATGCACAACCCAAGATGAAACATGACGCTTGTGGCTTTGAGTGCCTATATAGTATGAGTAGGTGAGCGGTCATTTACATGTTTCGCGAGTGTATTCTTCGTGTGTCTGTGGGTGCGTACATTTTTTTGTGTGTATGTGCGTGGGTGTGGGTGTGTGCGCCTACGCGCATGCGTACGTGTGTGCGTGCGGGCGTGCGTGCACGCAGGGGCGTTTGTGTCTGCGTTTACTGTGCCTGTGTGTCTGTGTGCTTGTGTGTTCGTTTGTCTATGGGTGCGTGAGAGCCTGAGAATTTGTTTTTTCATCTATGAGTCATGTAAATGGGTGTTTTGTGCTTTCTTTTTTAGGCTACTGCTGCATTTGACCGGCGGTGGGATGGCCCACCGAACAACAAGATTTAGTTAGTCCTGGTGGGCTGCTCCAATCGTCGGTCTGTGATAAATAGGGCCTACAAGTGCTCCTACCCACCTAAAGAAGTTAGAAACTAATATTTTGTCTACACTCACAATGAAGCCCGGTTTATGGGAATGCTTTAGCGGACAGCCAGAAGCCTCTTGGCTGAGACTGCTTTTTCTCATGTTGATGAACACATATTACACACGGGTAATATTTTGTATATAACTTATCATTTTTTGTCTTCCTTTCTTAGCAGGGAATGCCATAACTTGCATTATTCTCTTTATTTTACACCCTCGATTTTCCTGGGAGTTACAGTAAGGTGATCTACGTCGTGGTGGTTTTGGGCGGGAGCACTCCGCCCCTGGTAACTCTGGCCACCTGGTAACAGCTGATGGGTAGAAAAACTCAAAGCGGCGAAACACATTACAGCATCCCATAGCAACTTGTTTCGTCGTTCACACCATATTCAACATAGCGATCACGATCGTGAACACTGAAGACGGCCAACGATGGAAACGTCCGCTCCAACCTCCGCTCTTGTTAGAACAGGAAGCCGCTCCTTTCGGGGCCAAAAATCCGGCGAGCAGGCCACAAAAACACAAAATGCGCGCATTCGCATCACGTCGCCGCCGACACTAGCTGGCTTATTCTCTGCCTCTCTTGATCCAGGATAGCGGGGCCGGGGCCGCGCTGATGATGGTTCCATCGACCGCGCAGGATTCCGACTCACACAGGTGGTCCGGCCTCCCATGGTGCGCATTCTTACCGGAGGAAAATCATCGCTGGCCGCGGCAAAACCGAGACGACCAACATTCTTTCTCGCTTCCAGGGAGGCAGCCTCTGTGGGCAGGTTTGCGCCATACGGAGAGCACAAAAGGGTAGAAAATGTTTTCCCATTGCTCCTAAGCGTTGATGTAAACGTTCAATGACATGCCGAGCCAGACGACAAAGTGAGGTGGTTTTCTCTCTTCCGTGCACGCGTTTCTGTGTTGCCACCCGAAACGTCATTTGATCATTTTAAATCCTCATTAATACAGCTTATCATTTACGTAAATGCATCCTTTCATTTTGGCCAATTTCGAACAATCTAAGAGGAGGCACCTAAGCATAATTTTTCATACGCATACAGCTGGAAGGAATCACGCGCCAAATAACTATCGTGAAACATCTGAACTGTACTGTTCAAGTCGCTATACCAGCTGTTTCTCGCGACAAAGAAATACTATCGATTCATAGGCAGCTCCCCGGTGAGTTCGATTCGAGTGACTCCGACACCGGCCGCCGAAATATGCGTACACGCATCGCGTGCGCGGTCCCCAATCATGACTCATTACTGGGGCGTGGGTCGGCCGCGCGTGATGGCCGGACGAATAATTCATGAACACCATTGGCGTCGGGTCGGGAATGAGCCGACAGCGACAACATGGCGGCGTGAGTGTGGACGGTGCTGCGGGCTGCGGTCTGCCGCGGCCGCACGCGCATCCAAAACGTCGTTACTCCTCCCGTTCCCCACCGTCCTCCCGTCCTCACCTTCCTCCCGGTCTGCCTCCATTTACCGGCCCGCCGACAGCGACTGAGGAGGCGAAGGCTGGGGATGGGGGTAGGGTGACGGTCGATGATCTAGCGGGGACGGGGGACTGGAATGACCGCCACAGGTGGCCTAATGGTCCTGGACCAGCCCTACCGTGACCTCTGCCGGGCGCAGTGTCGGCCGACGCGCGGTCTCCGGCGAAGGAGACGACTCTGCTGAGAGTCGTCATGAACAGACTGTACACTAGTGAACGTGATGCGAGCAAAGTCCATAACTGATCTTCCCCGAGCGTGGCCAGGCCGACAAGGCAGTCTTCCTTGCTGACGGGACGGCGGGGCTGTATCCCAGTTCTGTCGGTTGTCCGACTCCCGTGTGAGGTCCGGACGCCAGCGTCCGGCAAATGTCGGGTAGCGGTTTACGACCGAGCGGCTGTGCCATGAAACCGCGACAAAAGATGGTGCGGCGGCAGGGGACGACGCAGCTGTCGCGCCCGCTGCCGTCAACTCGTCCCAGAACGCCATGAAAGCCGTCCCCAGACGGGCGGCCCGGGTAATATAGCACGGCTGGATGCCGCGAGGAGAATGTACAGTGCTGGAACAGTTAACCATGGACAGGGCATGAGAGAAGCATGGCTTCGCCATTTGCAAAATAACAGCAAAATAAAGCATTAAAGCATCTCAGCCTCGTGTTATCAGCGCTGGTGTCCGGGAAATAAAAAGAGAAAATATTGGCCGTGTGGAAAATGTATGCATTTACTCTGAGCCTATACTCTGAGCATGGTTATGAAAAAAGACAGCTTTCTTTATACCAGGAGAAACCTGGGTTTATGTGCAAAGAAAATTTATCAACAATGACTCAACGTTTCGGCCATAGGCCATCTTTTGAACATAGCGTAGGCCTGAAGGGCTGTGTCCTTGTTTATATATATATATATATATATATATGTATATGTATATATATATGTGTGTATATATGCATATTTTACATTCAAACCCAAGTTTCTTCCGGAATAAAAAGGGTCACCAAAGTCCGGGAGCCATAAAAGACCATATACTCTGTAACGACGGCAAAAGTAATCGTTGCTCACCTCCACTCTGAACTGACTTCGTGGCGCAGTGGCTCAAGATGTCTGCTGGAAGACAACTCATAATCCACCCTGCAGGAAATCTCTGTTTGCAGCTTAACCTTCTTCGGGCCGTGGGGAGGGAGTGCATGAAAACCCCCTCCGGTTTTCTCAGGATAGCCAAAAACGAAAAGGTCATAGATGCGAAATTTAGGGTACCTTTTCATGCATAATATTCACACCTTGCATAAATTTTTAAAGTCAGGGTCACCTCAGGCCACTGGCCTAAGACAGGTCAAATATGACCATATTCCAACAAGCGAAAGTGGCATAACACTCCGTCAAATGTCTCCATTGACATGAAGCTTGGTAAATTGATAGACATGGTCAGTGGAACAATTCTGCTATATCAAATTTTTCGGAAATTTCTAGGCCCGTGACCTCAGATTAGCTGGACTGGTTCGGCAGTTTTGAAGTTTTGATATACACCCTAGTGCTAATTTGCACACGTAATTGTACCCTTGACTCATGACCTCTATTTAGGTCACGTTTCATACCAAATTTTCAAACCCGCAACCTAGTAGTGCCAGTCCTTTGTTTGGCAGTCTTGGAAGGTTTAGTGGCAATCATATGTATTTTGAAAGCACTAATATATAAGAACTTATCTGTTAAGGGTGACCCAATCCCAATGGACCCAGGATGACCTGCTTTGGCCTTTTAAAGAATTATTATGCTTGTTTGCAATGCGAACACACTTTGGATGGCTACAAATGACAAGAATTATACGCAAGTGTTATTTCTCTACAGTTCGCACGCTCCAATCCTTTTATTTTTGGGCCCCAAAATAAAAGCCCTTACGTCGCGAAAATAGCTTCCCGCCAAATATTAGGTTTTTGCATTGCGGCCGCCCCCTCCGCCCAGTATCTGAATGAAGTACATCAAAAAACGCCTGGGGCACGAATTTCAGGATGGAGAAAGGATATTGCATGGTTCATGGGATTATATGCTGCACCGAGCCTGATCAATGATAACATGGCAAGTAATGCAAGAGACACCAGAAACGCCGACGCGAGACGTCAACGCCTTGACCTACGTTGACCTTGTTTAACTTTATTATGGTAGTTGAAGACCTGATATGCGTGTCAGGAGTTTGCCGCGTATTCCAACCAGGAAACGTACTTAGGCATTTGGAAAAAAACGAGATTTTTGCCGTTAAAAAAGGCGGTTTTTGCTTCATTTTCGGCTTTCCCTGAAATGATCAAATTTGGCCTCAAGTGCCCTTTTTCCGGCCCACATAGATAAAACAGGCCTTCTTTTTACTGTTTAACCCCTTTTGAGCCACGAAGAAACTAATCTTACCCTGGTGACCTTAATATGGACCTAGCTGTAGAAATATGGGTACTTCCTTATAGTTTCGCCAATGGCTTTCAAGCAGTGTTGTTACTTTTTATTTGGGACTTAAAGTTCTCGAGATCTTGGGGGTCCTCAAGGCCTCCGGCCCGGCGAAGGCGGACCCGGAGGCAGGCTCGGCGAGGATGAGTCTGCAGAGTCATACGGCACCTGATATCAGAGACTGGCTGAACAAATGCAGCCAGTTAGAGCAGACAGAGCGCAAAACATTGGAGAATGAGATTAACAAGACTTGGATGTTGCTAGATGATAACTTTGCCCTTGGGCTTGATTACGATCCAGTGTCCTACATTTTGTCAACATGAAAACGTGGGTGAAGATTGGGTCAGTACTGCGAGCACCGAAAAAACCCTACGCCAATGAATATAGGGAGCACCGTCATTGGGTTTTATACAGAACTTCGGCTACTGCGTCCATTTCAAAACAAACTGTCAGTTTACTGTTCCGACTTAATACTGATTTTAAAAGGATATGGACTCAACAAAAGATACGACTTCAAAAATTTCTGAAATGGAATTTGCCACATTCCAAGGTCGTATTTTGGCTTTCCCGTTACAGAAGCTCCATCATCTTCTTTGCGAACTGAGGCAGGTGTGCCCGTTGGCCGGCTGCATATTCGGCCGTTGGGCCACCACGTTCTGGAGTCCTACAGAGGCATGTTAAGCTGCCGTAGCATGGGGGAGTGGGATCCTCCGAGGAGCCGAGGAATCTCTAAATATATGTCACTCCCTGTCCTTTTACCGCCAAACCACGTGCGCTCCGGCCATTCCAAGTTCGCATTCTCCTGCCCTGGAGCATCTCAGTCACAAAGTCGCCCCCATACAGTCCAAAACACCACACAGGCTATGTTCTCAAATTTGCACAGCCCCATCCCGTTTGTTACGGCACGCAGCACACGCAGACGTACCCCGGTCCTGGCGCAGGGCGCGTCCTCCAGCGTGCCGACGAAACTGAGCCTGAGGGCGACGTTGTGGCCGGGCTCGGCCGCCAGTCGGCGGGAGACGCGGTATTCGAGCGCCCCCAGCGGCAGCACCTCCGGCAGACGGCGCGCCGACGGCGAACTCACCGGCACCGACAGCCGCTCGTCGATGGTCGCCGCTGGAACCAGGCGGACGGCGTCGGTCGGGGTGAGGTGAAACGACGCCCCGGCTGCTCGGCTTGGCTCTTACTGGGAGTGCGACAGGGAACGACTAGGTTCGGGTTGCCGACTGATAATAATCGGAGATTATCACCTTTTTGTTTATCAGTTGGCCTGTCATGACATGACGTATTTTTTTACTTCATACATTGTTCAACTATTTCAATTTGCTTTATTGGCTCTAAGAACCTTCAAAATGCCAAGCCATTTTCGCTAACGGCACTGTTAGCCGCGCGAGTCACGCGGGTGCTAGAAATATTGGACGTCATTAGCTGTATTTTCCAATGCGATGCGATATAAAAATGTGTCAGAAATTGATTGTTCAAGGCGTGTTTGTGGCGGTTACGAGCAGAACTGGGAGTCAATGTTGATAGCTTTCCGATAGGTGGTAATGGCAACCACGCATACCTACGAATTTTTGTGATGTAACCAACCATGAAACACTGTTTATCACAGCGTTCGGTATTTGCAAAGCATCACGGAATAACTGGAATAAAAGGCTTTATTAGCTTTTGCCCATCGACCAGGTGTTTTGAAATCGAACGGAGCATTTCTTTTAAAAGCACCTGACAGGAGATGTTATAATATCTTTTTCAATGGCAACTCCATGCAAATGTTAGCCGCGTCCGTTTTCTTTTCATATCCGAGGAAATAACAGTTTCAAGCAAGAAATCAGGACCGTTTTCTGCTGCCGAACGATCTCCCTGTTTCTGCCACTCGGTACCTCACGCCGCAACTGACCATTCCCATAACACCACACCCACCCCGCGGGTGGGCCGGCCGCAACCGACTCCATATCGGCAGGTCACTGACCGGCCTTGAACGTGAGCTCGTAGCCCCGGGCGTCTCCGAGGCCGTCCTCCGTGTGCAGGTGCAGGCGGACGTACGGGCCTGGAGCCAGCACCACGGCCCTCTGGCGGCCGCACAGACGGCGCGAGAGGACGGCCGGCGACCTCAGGTCAGCCACGTTGCTGACCTCTAGCCAGCTGAGCTCGCAAGGTAGGTCAAGGTCCGTCACACGCAGCGCCAGTCGGCTGTCGCCTAGAACAGGAGGAGCAGTAATAACTGGCTATGCTTCTTAAAGTGACGTAAATAAAAGACGCATTAAAAACTCCCTGTTGAAAATAAGGGTCGATGCCAAGGAAAGGTATCGATTATCTCTTTTGAAAATAACCGCTCTGAAAATGTATTAAGCACCCGTACAGAACCCTGGAGATTACAAAAAAGGAGGACCTCACCCTGACCTTCCCAGCCCCCACACATTTGGCCAGCCAACAAGAAGTGACTGCAGCCTCGGACGCCTACGCAGCGGAGCACAAAATTCACCCTCCATTATAGTCAATTAAAAGAGTACACACTGCACAAGTGGGTAAACATTTGTCCACAGACCACTCGGAAAGTGCTCCACTTTACGTCGACGGCTTTGTTTGGCCTGAAATAAGCACCGAAACAGCACGGTAAAGAGGACTCAAATCAGTTGGGGAAACCCAGTCCCGCATATAGAGTCCGAAAGACCGCTTAGTATGCCAGCGGTCAACGGACGACACTTGGGAGTGCAGCGTTACAGCCATCCGGGGATTATGAGGCTAGCAAACACATTATCCCGGCATAAGAGGTAGCAGGACGCCCGTTACTCACGACGTGTCTCGAGAAAGGCAGTAGTTACTGTGTTGCTATGCCGCCACTGCTCGTGCGGCAAGGAAAAACTTAACTCGAGAAATGACGTCGAGACGGTATTCATTACGATATTGTGTGTGTGTGTATGTGTGTTTGTGAGTGATTCGGGCTTTAGAGCGCTCCAACTACTGGGTCGTGTGGTTCCCGTCCATTGAGACATTAACCGTTTCCTGAGATAGTGAAGTCTTAATTTCAGATGGTTGTATCAAAATCACAGGAGGCTCCATGGTTGAATTTCAGATCGACCTCTGTCCGTCTAGCACTCTTATTTGATCCGACGGAAGCCTATTGCTAAAAACTGAAACCAGGAGACCATTGGTAATGGCACCATCTTCATTTGCGACGCCTCTCAAGGTTCCCAGCTTTAAACAGTCCGCAAGCCGCGCTATTCTGCTTCGTCTCACGAGCGGAACTGATTTCAGTGTAGCCTCAGGGGAACGTTGGGCGTCTCTGTGTAAACCACACCCTTACCCGCGTCTGATCGGACAGCATACGAACGGGAGCACACGAAGTACTCCTGACAGGTCCGGGGAAGGCGCACCTCTGAGGAGCAGCCATCCTTAGAAGCCCTCAACGGGACCGGGCCTGCAGGTTTCATTGATCTGGAAGCAAGGCATGCGGGCCGACGGTTCGTCAGCCCTTCTTCTGATGCCGTCCGGCTGTTTGTGCTACGCCAATTAGTCCGGGCGTTTGTTTGCGACGACACGGGCGGTCGATTGCACGGAGGTCGTCGGGCTTTTTGGAAACTTTCAGTGAAGCCATCTCTTTTGGACTTTTTCCCTCGATCCTGTTTTTTTCAGGACCCTCGCGGTCACGTTTTTTGCTTTTTTGCCATCAAAATAACGGAACAGTTGTTAAAGCTGATGTCCAGCAAACGAGCAATAATCGCAAAATAATATCTAGACTCACGCGAATGCCTGCAGTTGAGCGCTGGCCATCGATTGCCCCGATGGCATTTGAGACGGACGCCAACGACGCGATCAGTCCTCGCAACCGTCCAATGATTCCAGGTTAACGAATGAACAGTTCCGAGGCGCTGCTGGGCCGTCCCTTCACCAAGACCTCATAAACAACCCGCGATCCGTGAAGGTCATTAAACGCACCCCGTTTTTCTTGTCCAGGCTGCTTTTGATGTTTTTGTTGATATCTAAGCGGTTTGCGATACCGCTGGTTTGGTCGACAGGTGAAAAAACGCCGGCGCAGCCAATGGGGATCGGGGGGCGCTCTCACTGCCCAAATGTTTTCGTGAGAACCATTGCACATCGTCTTCCCAGGCGGGGTTTCCGTATGATTTCAGTTCACACTGAACTCCTCCCTCTTTAAGAAAATCCTGGCTGCGCCCCTGTGGACAAGTACGGCTCATCAGCTGCGCCAAATAACAAGCACGGATCTCAGGCGATAGACAGATCATAGAGGCCAAAATAAAGCGCCTGTGGCGCGATTTATGTTCTTTGTTGATAAAATACATTTCATCGCTTTTTCTTTTTTCAGAATATTGAGTTTTACTGCCTGCCCACTTTCACTAGTTTAATACACAAGAGGCCATTTGTTTGTAAAGAGTACCTAAACCACTCCTACTGATGACGTTTCGCAGAGCATCCAAAGTTACGACCGGTAATAAAACCGATATTCATATCAGCAAAGGCAGCAACTGAGCAGCACTGGACGTGCCGGCCGGATAACACCGGGCCTGCGCCAGTCTCTGGAGCTGCTCACTCGACACCTTCCGCGCCACGACATCCACTGCACCGGCTCGACGGTTTCCAGAAGGTGAGCGCCGAGCCACTGACACGAGACCCGTTTTCGTCGAGCAGCGGATGGAGTCCGCATCAGGGTAAAGTGGTGCAACCGGCCGGGTAAGTGACTACGTCGCCGAGTCTACCGTTCACTGATCCCGGAGGGTGGCGGTGCCGGAGTGTGTATCGTCATCGTGAACTGAATGGCTGCGTGGCTGGAGATCCTTGAGGTTGCCGGGGGACTAGACTCTGCCGCTTTTCGGATACTTTCAACCTTGCCGGGCCGGGGGGTTCATGAGACCCTTTCCCTCAAGATCTCAGATCTCGAAAACTATAGGCTTCACCGAAAAAGTAAAAATGCCGTTGGAAAGGTTTTTGGAAAGGTGTTGTCAAAATTAGAAGAAACGACCTTGATTTTATCAAATAAGGTCAACATTAAGGTCACTGGAGGCCATCTTAGGGCAAACTATTCTGTTGACATTTTTGCAAGAAAGTGTTTATACCCAGCGCTTCTGCGTGGCTCAAAGGGAGCTCAATAGTAAAAAGAAAGACTTATTAATCTATGTGAGGCGGGAAAAGAACATTTGGGTCTAGGTTTGGCCAACTGAAGCAAAGCAGCAAATGAGGGCAAAAAATCTTCCGTTTGTAAGGGAAAGAAGTCTCATAAACTTATGAGGATTCTTATTTTTTTACTTCTATAAGTAAGTCTTGGCTGGAATACCTTGCGAATGTGTCTGGCACGCACGTGAAGTCAACAGCTAACAACGCATTGACTCCTTAACGTCAGGCGTTTCTGGTGTCTGTCTTATCTGTCTATTGCATCACCATTGATCAAACACGGTACAGCGTGACATTCCATAACATCGGACCATGTAATATCAGGCACGTAGCTAAATGGGGACCACGGGGGCCATGCTCCCCCTGAGCCAAGCGGCCTACACTAAATATTAAGCGACTTCGCAGGAATATGGAAATAGTGATCATATATGATAAAAACAAACATTTTTGCGCATTAAACATGAGGCCATTTGCATAAAATTGCTATTTTTCCTATGAATCTTGTCATAAGCCAGTGGCATGCGGCAAAATCTGACATTTGCATTCCTCCCCTCGGGAAAATCCTGGCTACGTGACTGTGTAACATGCCTTCTACATCATGCAGCCCGTGTCCCAAAGCATCTTTCGCGTGAGTCACTCAGATGTCGGTCGGCGAGCACGGCCGCAATGCGAAAACCTAACAGTTGGGGGTAAGGTATTTTTGCAACGTCAAGGGTTTTTATTTTGGCGGCCAAATATAAGAGCATTGGGTTAATACAGACTGAATAATAGGAATGCATCGGTGCAGTTTTTATCGTATGTGGTCATGCAAAGTGTGTTCACATTTAAAACAAACGTCATATTCCAAAAGGCCAAATCAGGCAAGCCTGTGACAGTGAGATTTGGTCACCCGTTTCAGTAAGTTCTTGTCATATATTTGTGCTTCCAAAGCGTATATGATTACTAGTAAACATTCCAAGGTTATAAACCAAAGAATCGTACTTTGTCGCGGATATGAAAATCCGGTATGAAACGTGACCTGAGTCCAGGTTACAGGTCAAGGAATACAATTACGTGTGACAGTAACGTGAGAAGCACCAGGGTGTATGTACAGGCTCCAAAGCCACCAAATTGGTCTGCACAATCTCAACACCAAACGTAAAAGGCCGAGAGTTCAGATAACCTAAGGCTAATTACCAGAAATATCCGGACAATTTGAGATAGCAGAAGTGTTTTATTCTTCCATCTTCTATCAGTGCGCCATGTTTCTTGTCAATCGATACATTTCACAAAATGTTATGCCAGTTTGTTTTCTGGAACATGGCCTTGCTTGACCTGTCCTAGGTCAATGACGTGAGATGACCCTGACTTTAAAAAATTGGCGAAAGGTATAAAAATGGCATATGAAAAGGTACCCTAAGTTTCGTATCTCTGCACCTTCTGCGTTTTGGCTAACTTCAGAAAAGCCTTCTGAAAACCTAGAAAAAAACCCAGGGGGAGAGGTCTCCTGAATCTCTCCCCCCCTTCCGGCAAAGGTTAACGTCAGCCTTATGGCAATGACTGGAAAGAAATGGTCTAAAATCATAACGAAAAGTCGCCAAGTTTTTTGAAATATTATGCCAAGCTTGCCGGGAATACAACAGAGTCCCCATGGAATGGAAGAAAGGCAAATGAACATATTACTAGTAGTCTGGCAGGCACGTAACCAGGATTTTTCTCAGAGGACGCTATGTCAAATTTTGTCATATGCCACTGGCATGTGACGAAGTTTATAGGACAAACAGCAATTGTAAGTGATTTACCTCATATTGAGCGCAGAGGGAAACATATAATTCTTGCTTTTGCAGCACACACACATATATATGCATACATATATATATATATATATATATATATATATATATATATATATATATATATGTTCGCTATTCCGCATTCGTGCGAAATCGCCCGTATATCTCGTAAGGGCCGCTTGGCTCAGGGGGGCATGGCCCCATGGCCCCCTGGCTACGTCCCTGTCGCCTGGCCGTCGAATGACTATGAAGTGGTAAACTTAGCCATGCATCAGGTTATCAAGATCTATCAAAGTTGTCAAAAACGGCCTTAAATTGTCGATCGGAAAATTTATCTCAAAGAAGAAGTCCCACATCAGACTGTTTGTTCCTGGTAAAAACGACCTATTTGTTGGGAACATAGAAACACAGGCCGCAAAACGCGGTAGGGCGGTTCTATTCTGTGTTAATTTTATTATTCGCAGATAATTAAATGTGCGCAGGAACAACAAACCAAACGTTTGCCAGCGTAACCACCTCACGGGAAGAGAGCAATATATCGTATGCGCCTCGCGGAGGAAAAATATAGTTATCAGATATGATTCACTTAAGAAAAAACTTTCCATGGCACAAGAAAGGAAGAAATGAAACTTCGTCGTGTTCAAGACAATCACGTTACCCCGTTAAGTCACAAATACCCCAGTTATTCACACTATAAGCACAGGCATTTATTCATTGCTGAAACTAATTTCTTACCTGGTGCGAGTAGGTAGGTCGTACACTCTTGCTGTGTCGGGAGATGCTCCGGATAGCCAGGACTGCTGACAGTGCCCTCTATTGACGACATGATTTCTCCTTGACAACTGCTAACGTCTATCGACGACCACGAGAGGCTCACTCCTGCTCCGGACACGGACCAATCAGATGAGAAATCGACCGTGGCGGTGTTGGCTAGGGGGTAGATCACTTGCCTGAAACAGATAAACCAGTTTCAGAATGTCTGAAAGTTAAACTTAACTTTACATAGCCTTAATTCTCGTCAGGTTATTAAATAATTTTTTCTCTACCGCGGCCCTTACCGGCTTGCTTGTTTACTTTTGAACCGTGAAAATGAAGTGGCTTTCTGATTAAATCCTCAGAACTCAACGCGACTTTGATAACTTTGGTAACTTTGCTTAATGCTTAAGCTGAAAATGGAGTTGTCCAAAATTCAGGGTACAAAACTTCCCCTCACCTGACGTACTTTTACAGAATGTTTTCACCGACTTTTTGTCTTGTTAATCCCTTCTCATGACACTGCCACCAACACCGGACATCAACATGTCTTCTGATTACATTCCATTGCCTCGGGTAAGGAAATATAACAATTGCGTAAAAAAGTCTGTTCTGATTTCCAGACATTTATTGATGTTCGCGAGAACAGAACGACATGCCTCAAGCAAGAAGAGTCAGGGTTTCAAACCTTACATAAATGCATCGGTCTTGGAATCAACGTTCAGGCTCCAGACCATCTTCCTGAGTGTAAATGATTGCTTGAAAACAGCTTAAAGCCGAAACTTTAGGTCATTGTTTAAATGTCAGGTTTGATATTTTACATATATTTTCTTCGTGTAGCTGCGCCACTGCTGGCATACAGAAGGTTATTCCTCATTCCCGAAATGCAACAATTTGTCAGTCTTAGTCCAGAGACCTGCACAAGTCTGAGAAACGTTGTACTGTATGGGCATGACGGCCATTTCGGGCAATTTCGGGCATGTTCGGCTGTGCCTGGCTTCCAAAGGACAGGAAAACACTGACGAAAAATTGGCTAGGAACGAACGTGGTAATCCAACAGGGGTGAATGCACCATACAGCGCAACGGAAAGACCGAGATCTGCAGCACAACCGGGAGGACGTTCCTTCCCCGGTCCAGCAAAGACAGCTTCATTTCATCCCGAAGTTCGCTGTCCGAAGTGCCGTTCATCCGGCAGCTGGCCAGTACAAGATCAGTTTGACTACCACACAGATCTGTCGTACCTTTGACGGCAGGTCAACCTGTCGCCGCAAAATCAGCTTTAGCATGGTGTGATCATGGGAAAATGTCATTCTTCATGCCAGGAGAGGCTTTGTTTTACCTGTAAAATATATGGATGAATATTACACTGAACGTCTTGGCTGTACGGCATCTTCAGAAGTCCAAATGGCATTCGTGAAGATTCCTTAGAGCCGGAAATGTTGAGTGTAATGTTAACACATATATTCCACATGTAAAGCCCGGCCTTCTTGGGATAAGGAGGCTACTCTTGTTTTATAATCATTTCGAGAGTCCGGAAACCAATTAATACCAATTTTCATTTTATCAAGTTACTTGGAACGTTCCAATCGAGTGTGAAATCTTAGTTTATGCAATACAAATTTTGTTAAGTACGAGCTTTGATCCCAGCTTTGCCTTAATGATAACATATCATTCGGATCAAATAAAAAAAGATTATCCCAGAGCTGGTAACTGTATTTGGCCCGAGAGCAAAGGAATAGCCGCTTACGGACAGCCGTCTTGTCGAGTTCGATGGCACAGCAAAGATTTTTCAGCGCCCTTTGGTTCGGCGTTAAAAAATACTTGAGCATGGAATAATCCTTTTGTCCTCTCTTGTTGGGGCCAGAGCCCCACCAGTGCTAAATTCGAACCCCACCACTGCAAATTTCGGCCCGACTTAAGTAGTGATCTGGTGGCCAGAACAAGCTTAAGAGCTCGGATTTAAAATGTGACTGACGGACAACATGATGTTGAAGCACTTCTGCGCGACATAAAGCATCTACATTTGCCCTACAGAAACACGGAGCACGTAATGCAAGTAATGTTTATAATGCCACTTGAGACATCTTTTTTAACAATAGCGTTATTAAAAAAACGTAGGGGCAAAAAAGTGGCCCAAATCCATTGCTAAATTCAACTTTGCATAAAAGTTAAGTCGTCTGACAACGTACATCGGGGCTCCACTGATTACTTCCACGAAAATAGCGCCCTGCTTATGTAGCAGGTTCACGATAGCCGAAACAGGATCGGCTAAGCATGAGCTCTGATCCTAATGCCGCGCACGTAAGCACGCTCTGCTCTCACTAAAAAAAGGAACAAAAACAAAACAAAACAAAACAAAAGGAAAAAGGGAGAACTACGACTGAAGCACCGGACCGAGAAACCAGGTCAGGGCATGAGCAAACCGAGAGGTTGAGAGGTTCCGGCCGGCGGCTCCTGAATGAGGGACCCGACCAAAAGGACCAGACTGAGGGCAAAACTTGGAGACCAGGCCAAGAGCTTTACAGGACAGATTTAACTAAGTGGATGTCATAAATGAGGTCGTTTTCTCATAATCAAGCCAAACTGAAAGAACCAACCCGAAGAACGCCTGAAAGCACCAGACCGTACTAGCCGGCGCTGCGGTTCAACAGCGGGCAAAGTTCGCTCCCGTTCGCGGAGAGCGCGGGCAGGCCAGGCCGGCCTGACCGCCGCGCCCAGCCCATGGTTTATTCATCGCGTTCGGCGCAGATCCCGCCGGTTAACCAGCAGAAAAACGGCCCGGTCGCGAGCTCGTGGTCGGAGCGCATCCACACGGTGCTGAAAGCGCAGCCGAAAATAGCGGCTTTATACCTGGCACCACCGCCGGCCTTGTACCTGGCCGACAACAGAGCCGGATAGTTCGGTGAAATGCCAGGCTATTTTTGGTGCGCCTAAAACCATTCCTGCCTGCCCGGGAGGCGTCCGTCACAGAGACACATCCTAGGCCATACGCCGTGGCTCGTATCGACTGACAGCAGGCGGGACTGTGCCGTCAGTCGGGCCCGGGCCAGACCTGTGACGCCACTGGGGTTCAGCTGAGCCTCGTTCCGGAACGGATCGGCGGCGCCGCCTATCCATCCGCCGCGGGCCGCCCGGTAAATAGTGCTCCCGTACGTCAGCTGCTGCCGTAACCGAGCGCGCACCCAGCATCACTCACCGGGCCTATTAGAATAAATATTCCACGGGCGGCGTGTGGTGACCGACGACGCAAACGGTTCGCGGCGGAGCTGTTCGGCCTTCTGGAAACTTTACGGAAAGGGGCGGCCCGCGTCACGTAGGAACAACCAAACTGGGACACGCGGCGTGGTTGTGAAATGAAAAAGGGTTCTGCCCACTTTTACACAGATCTCAAAGTTTACATGGGTGCCAATTGTTTGGTGGCTTTATCAGTGGCATGAGATGTCGCGGCAAACCAGACAGGGACGATCTCGAATGTTTTCACTAAAAACACGGAACCTGACTGATGTAAAGGTCTCCGACTCTCAAGGACTCCGACAAAACTGATTTAACCGCATGTATTATTTTTATCACAACATGGCGAGAACTTTCGCTTTTACAGCCGGACAGCTACTTCTTTATCGCGAAAGGTTAAGTGGTTCATCAATGGTGGAAGCTTCTAGTTTAAGGCTGCTTACCGTTTTGCTTGCACGGAGAAAGATTATGGCTTGAAAACTCAAACGTCAGTTTGGCTTTCAAAATAGTCCGTAATGCTGAAAACGTTCAAACGCGACCAATGGAAAGTCAGCTTGCGGATTGTAAAATTAGATTAGACTGCTGCTGTTATGGCATTCAGGGACCTAATTGCATCTACATAGCAAAAGCGGATAAAGAGCAGTAGCGGCGTGGTTGTTTTAAACAAACTGAGTCGCGGGACAAATGGTGCAGTTCTGCTTTTCGGCGTCAGTAGATGATGTCCTAACCCTCACCATCGTGACTTTTCACCAAAATAAGGCCCGCTGCGCCGTTTTTAGCTCGAACTTAGCTACGCCGAGCATAACGATGTCCAGAGCGAGCGGTGGTGCTGGCGACGGTGAGAGCGCGTCGGTGGTGAGAGCGCGTCGACGAGAGGGTGGTGACTGGTGAGAGCTCGCCGCTAGGTTATTACTTCATGAGGCCGCCACAGAGCGGTTATTACCGCTCGAGGGTTTATCGCCGGTAGGTAGCAACCTCCAATTTTGGCGTCAGGTTTCGGCACAGAGAGGGAGGATAAGTCAACAACTTTATTACGCAGCGAGGGAAGTAAGTAGACCTGTTCAGCAAATACCGGTCGCAAAGGATCTAGTACGCTGGCAGACAGCTACCTCAAAGAATGGCATTAGCCCAGCCACACATTCAAGTCAGGACATCAAGGCGTATCTTCTCCTGGTTGCTTTCTTGCAAATAACCAATCAATTAGGCAATGGGATACTTCGACGCAAATATGTAGTTAGGACGGTTTAAATGACCTTATGTGTTACTTGCTTTGTCTAATGTCGGTTTAAATGGTAAGACATAGAAAGAAGAAAGCAACGCTGGATGTATTTGGCATGTTAATGCAGTACTTGACATAAACAGCTCCAGGGCATGACCCAGCGGGAAGAGGTGCAAATCCTAAACATTTAATTAGTTTCACTTGAGTGATTTTATTGCACGTCACACCACACTATCTATGATAATGCATTCAACGGACTGCTCAAAGACAATCTTCGTCGCCCAGCTTTGAGCACGTTGGCAACCCCAAAAATGTGCTGTCTAATGTAAGTTGAATCTCTGATGGCGAAACGTAAAAGCGCATTTCTGGCTCTTTGGAATCATATGCAACGATCATTTCGCCCTGGATCTGGTGGCTGCATTTCGGAGCTTTTACGGTGCCGGGCTTGAAAAGCTGCGAAAACTGCGGGATTTTCGTAGATGAAGCTTGCTGCAGCGTAGTTTTGCCCCACGGAACCAGCAGCGACACAGAGATGGGGCTTTTGGCCGCCCATTCCCCTCCGCCGTGAGTGCCGGTAATTCCGAGCCGGCAGCGGTCGCCTCGTGGTGGAGATGTCGGACGAGACCTTGTACGCGCCATGCACACCGCGAGTGACTACACCCTACCCTAGCCGAGGCACACACCGATGAATAATGGACTCCTCTGACAGCAAAGTTCAGGATTCTTTGTGTGAGCTGTGGCTGGGGCACGAATGCTCATTTATTTAACGTTGTACAACAAAGGAAACGTTGGTCTTTGTTACAAACATAAAATGCATGGTGCGTAGTACGGCATTATGAAGTATGCATAGGCGACAGCACGCCTTTCGCACATTTCAGGGAGCCACTTTTAGACAAAACAGTCTCCGCTACTCCACTACGACCTCACTCTTCACCCAGTGCCAAGCGATATGTTGCGGTAACGGTATGCTCTCTGATTTCGAAATGTAGTCTTGGTCAAATATTTCGATAAAGATGAATGCGGTTAAATGAAGGCTACTTTTTGTGTTCCTCGCAGTTGTGCTGCAGCTAAATACCGCAATAAATTTGCACCGTTGTGCTGGCGCATTTTAATCAAGGCGTATACAAATCACGTTTTAGTCTTTGCATAAAAGCAAGGTAGAATTAGAATCAAGGCATTGGCTAAGCCATCTAATAACCCGCATCAAGAAAAGTTTTATTGTTGACTCTCACTGTGTAGAAATACACTGTGGATCGCTTATGAACCTCAGGCAACTCTGACTTTTATGATTCTAAAACTGCGCTTTTTGTGTCAGGTCGACTTTGTTGCTATAGACCAACTACTGCACTTTATGAGACTGTTCCTGTTCATCTCTACCCAATGATAAGATCTCTGAGTGACTGAGCCCGCTGGTACTCGGGGGACCACACAAGATGTGACAGCCGTGACACGGCCAAACTGAAGTGGTCCGCGGGGACGGCTCGTGACGTCACCAGGCGACCATCGCTCGCCGAACGGACGTCCCTGCGATGCGCGGACGCGCACGCCGCGCCTCCCCGAGTACCGAGCGGCTGCAGGGTGTTTACAATGACGGCCGTTTTGGAAAAATCGGCCAACGCTCGCCTAGTGTCCGCGTATGATTTCATATTTTTTGGGGCGCGTGATTTCGGAGTGCGGCGTTATTACTATGATTGCAAGAGCACACGGACCCGCGAAGGCCATCGGACTCGTCTGCCATCAATCCTTGTGCCTGCCGGCGAGTCTGAGTTTTGACAGTCCCACCACCACTTAGAAAGCCCACAAATCAATAACGCTCGCGTATTCGGGGCCGCTCCACCACCGGCTCGGACGCGTACGACAACAGTGACGGCGTCGGACAGTCCCCAGTGACGGCGGCCGTCAGGAGAGCGGACAGCACCGGGCACCGTAACCAGCCGCGGGCCTGGCCCCCGGTGTAGTTCCGGTCATCCGCCCGCCACGGCCCCGCCGGCAGCGCACATCACGCCGCGGAAATAATGCATGCCCTGCGTCAGCGTGTATCGATCCGGGCGGTGCGCGCCCCGTATCGTGGGGGTGTGTTTGTGGACGTGTTCGTGTGTATGTGTGCATACGTGACAGCCAAGTGTGTGCACTTGCATGTGCGATCAAGGGTACGCATGGGCGTGCAATATTATCAGTGGTGTGCACGCTCATGAACTTGTTGCGGCACGCGTGCGCATTGGTGTGACTGGAAAATGGGTTTGTTTATGTGCAAGAGAAGGACGTGGAAATGCGATTCCAGTATGCGAGTGCGTTGACTCACGCGCGCGAACGCATGCCCGCAATCACGAGTGGGCAAATGCGTGAAAACATGCGCGCACCCAACTGCGCTGCGTGCGTGGATATACCTAAGCGCACTCACACTTCGGCGGCTCGAGCACAGGACATCCAGGCTGGCCTCAGCCCAGTGCCGGATCCGTCCGGACGCGGTGCACGTGGCGTGTGCTCGACCCCGCCCGAGCAGGCAGGACAGCGGAAAACAGGGCGTGGCCGCCATGTCGCAGTGACGGGGCCATTGGACCCAGAGGCTCGGTAAACAAGGCCAGGCCGGCGGCCGGCGAGTGCGGCGCGTCGTGGGACGCCTGCGATACGTCGGACATTCGTGGACCAGCGTTCAAACGGTGCGGTGCTGTCGGGGTACCGCACTTCGCATGCATACCGCAGCATTTGAGTAGGTGCTGGGCAGGGGCGAGGGAATAACTTCACAGTTGGGGGAGGGGCAAAGAAGCATTTCGGACCAATTCCTATCAATCGGCACCTTACAGCTAGTGCTAAATATTTAAAAAAAAGTTGAGGAGTCCCTGCCCCTCCTCCTCTTCCCGCTTCCCGCGCCCTTGGTGCTGAGACTTTCAGTTTGCAAACGACTGTAAATTACAAAACAAGCATACGTGTCCGGACACTGGAATGCCAATGGCTGCCTGAATGGCGTGGAGCCTAAATGACATGCATATAGCCAAAACCGACCGAAAAGGTCAGGCTAATTCACACACTACATTTAACCATTCTGTTGCTGTGGGATGCCCACTGTCGGAGCTCTGCTGGTAAGGGCCAGTTTCGCTTTAGAACCTCAACCATGGACAACGGGTTGTCAACCGAGACAGCCACCTGTACGGGCAGTGTGCTTTGTCCGACTCTGAATAGGCGTTTCAAAGAAACGTTAAGTGGCCCAAATCCCCCCATGAATCTTTTAAAATGCGCGTGTGTATATGTGTTTTATCGGTGTGCTTACTCGCATTTTGTTTCATTGTCGTTTGTACCTTTTTGTGTTCTACATTTCGTTTTCACATATCCTTTTTGCCCATCTTCATATCTTCATCCATTCAATATGACATACCAGGGCTATTTAGTCTTGTTGAGTGGACGTGGACTGCCCCAAGGCTGTAAAATAAAAAAAGTAGTAAAAAATGCTATCGCCGCAAATCACCATTGATCTCAGGTTCCCGACAAAAAAAGAGAGGTCAGCTTTCATCGAAGTAAAGCCCACGAGACCTCGTATGTTTCACTGGAATCTGGACTTCCACCTCGAGTACCATCTTCCCAGCAGGAGCCCCTGAGAGTATCGCACGTTCCGCTGGGCGGCCCGGCGAGGCGCGCGGGGATTCGGAGTGTGGTCGGCATTTCGCGCTCGGCCGGACCGTCTCCACGCTCCGCCCAGCCATTTGGCTAAATGCCCCCACTGGCGACCTCTTCAGGTGACCGGTTCACTCGAGCGCTCTGAAGCGCCGCTACTCGCCTGCCAAGACCAGACCGAGTGCCGCCACTTGGTCACCCAGGCGAGGCTGAGTACCGACACTCTCACTCAAGACAAACTGATGCTGCCGCTTTGTACTGCAGTGGGTATCAGGCCACATCATTCGATTTCCTGGTGAGGTTTCGTCGTATGTTCATATTTCACGCGGAATACTGTTCCAATGTGGCCTGTCTTTTTTTGAAAGCCCGCCACTGTTTACGGGTTGTCGACTTCACGTTGCATTCGTGCAATGCCTCAAACGCTTATTGTCTGCTCTGTGAAGTAAGTTTTCAAGACACGAAAATATTATTTGAAAGGCGAAATGTGCTGCGATATTTACAACGAGTAGCCGAGGGCTACAGGCCCAAACGCCACCAATCGGTAGATGGCTCGTTTGAACATCTATCAGCGTGCCCTTGCGATGTTCGAGGTTGTCTGCATAGAATAATATTATTAGTTTATCGTTGGTATCACAGTTACACTAAATAAGTTTGTGAATCTACAACAGAGAGACAGCGTAACCAAGGGGGCAGGGAGGACCATTGCCATCCTCCCTTTCTTTGAGCTCCGAAAACTTTAACGCCAACCCATTGGCAATGCATGAAAAGAAAGGACTCGAAAATGCCGTTTGCCCCCATCATCATGACTTTGTTGCGCCGCCACACAGGGGCGGCAACACCGCGAGGGACGTGAGGGGCGCGTTCCCCTTAACCTTCAGAGTGTGGGGGACTGTCCCCCACAATCTTGGAAGGAGTGAGTATTTTAGTGCGAATGCGTATTCTGGCAAGGACGCTAAATGCTCGAAATCGCTTATAAGTATAAGCAGCGACTGTTGCCGAAACGAAGAAAAGGTGAGCGCACCGAAGACATAATTCACTTCATATTTCACCATGCTGCAGTGCCTGGAGGGGGAACAGCGCGCACGCCTACTGTAAACACAACTATTTCCGCCGCACTGTTTTTCTGCGCGACGCATTTCCGCTGCTTTATTTTTCCTCGCAAATGAAAGCACATGTCACAACCGACGAAAAATAGCATGTGCGTTCGCCTGTGTCCGTTGTTTGCCGCCTTCTTTATGGTTCTCGGCAGTCCGTATGCGAGTAAGTTGCAGGCGCTGTTATAAACAGATGGCAGCTGGACGTCTGGACGTTCTTTAAAAGAAATTTGGGGATTACCTTTTCCGATAACCTGCTTCAAAGAAAGTGATGTTGGGGTTCATATGGATCATTTATGTCCGGTCAAAGGCAGCTTCCTCTGTCCCGGCACGTTGAACCCACCGCCAGAGCCCTGTTCACAAGCGACCGAAGTAACGCTGTGAAGCCATCGTCGTTTCATAGTAACTTGGTTTACCACAACGAAGGCTGGGTCCCTTGTGTATACATCAAAACGTCAATACACTGCCAAGAGACGATCCGACACATCTTTATATGTCACATTAGACTTCTCAGACGAAAGGAGAAAAAAACCATCTCTGGTCATATCGACAACTTACGGTAATAGCTGACAAAATACAGGAACGAATGAGCCACATGCTTTCCTGCGTATAGGAACAAAAATCCCTTAAAACTAAATATCGAGTGGCCAAAATCCGGTATTTTTTTCATTTGTGGGTGGTGATGGTCATGTCCTACCCAAATCCCGTCCCCCACAACCAAAACTGTGTGTCAATGCCCCTGCCACTGGATAATGCCCCACAGACGCCCAGAAGCATGGAATATCTGGCATGTTTGGCACCGCCCAGATAGAGAAACTAAAAAAACTACCTGGACTCGACCAAAAAACAATTTTGCCAAAAGCGCAAATTTCATTTGTTTATTTTCTTATCCATAGCATAAAACAGCACAAAGACGCAATTTTGTTTCTTAAATGTTCAATGTAAATGATATCCCGCAGCTTTAGACCACCCGTTTAAAGTCACGCCGATGAGTGGGGGAAATGTCGTCATTTGCAACAACATCCCTATCAGCGCCGCCACGCTGTTTGGCACTGCCTGGCTCCGATTACAGAGCAGCGTCCGTTGCGAGCGCGCCGGGGGCCTTTGACGCCGCCGTCAGCGCGGCAGGGGTCCACGATGAGCCCATTACCCGCGAACGCCACGCGCTGACACTCATTAGCGGCCTGGACGGCGCCGGGTTCACGACACGGCAGCCGGGCCGGCCGACCCGTGGCCGGCTATGCCGGTCCACACTCGGCTGAACCACGCGGCGATGGCGCCGCAGGACGGAAACCGACGTCGCCCTTCAGCAGGGGGGGGAGGCCGTCACATTATTTCCAGTGATAATACTCTGATGGATGTCCAGGGATCACGCAATGGCCGCGAATCACTACCCGGATCTTCTGGATTATTAAGGGCTCCTGCCAGTACAAATTCACGGCTTGAAGTCCTGTTGGTCTGGCAAAGCAGGGGTTGCGCACCTGTTCACTTGTGCTGGACCTTGTGCTAAACACCTTCACCACACGTGGTGAAGGTGTTTTCAATTACGCAGCGGCAGTTATCGGCACGAGATCATAGATGGTGTACCCGCCTGTCACACAGCTGTCAGCAGACGGCGACGGTGGACCCACCTGTGAGACCGCTATCGGCGAAAGGTCGCTATCGCTATCGGCATTGAACCCACTTGTCTGGCGGCTGGCGGCAGACAGTGACAGAGGACTCACCTGTCTGACGGCTGTCAGCAGACGGTGACGGAGGACCCACCTACCAGACAGCCGTCAGCACGTGGCAGCAGCGAACCCACCTGTCAGACCGCTGTCGGCAGACGGTGACGTTGCCGTCTGGCGGCCAGCTGACGGTCAGCGCGTCGTACAGGCACCCAGGCTGCGGCTCCAGTTGCAGCCGGTCCAGCCGCACGGCCAGCCGGTGTCCGGCCGGCGCGCGCAGCTCGCTGCTGAGCTGCAGCAGCGGCGGGTAGCCGGCCGGGAAGCCGGGCGCGCTGAGTTGGCCGGGCGACCCCAGCGAGCTCGGCCACCGCCACGGCTCACCTGCCGCAGGGGGAGGACTCATTTCCGTGCCTGTAGCTGAGACACATGATGGAGGAGAATGCTTAAACTTTTTTTAATTCTCATAAGACATGAAATCCCATCTAAGCAGTCTGAAAAATTGGCAAAGGTGAGTCCTTCTGTAAAAGACACTATCACTCTTTTGCATGTTCAGGTAAGTTTTCTTGAGAGCAGTCTGCAGCAATGATCTGAGGAAACTTGTATTTCACACACAAAAAATATTCCGTAGTAGCACAAGTTTTGTTCACACAGACTGAGACTGAATCCTCTGTGTATAATTAATGTTATAACTAGCACATCACATTGCTGGTGCTAGTGTTGTCGGTTTTTAGAACAAGTGAATTTTACAACATTGCAAACAGAAGTTGCTAAATTCGGACCGAAAGCTTGCAATTGCAAAGTTTTGCACAAAGTGGCAAATGCCGCTATGCAATGCCTGAGATTCTTTTAAATTTTTAGAAACTTCCGTCGTTTGACCTTGGCCTGGTTCAGAAAACCCAGGCATCCTTTAATATCTTCAGGTTGGTCGCCAAAACCGGAATGTTAAAAAAGTTAGCCAAAATGCTTCGCGTTGCCCTGGGAGAGGTGAGGTCACACATTGGGGACCTCACCTCTTGGGAGAGGTGAGTTCATACACATTTGGGAGAGGTGAGGTCATCGGGCCTTTGGTTCGCCCCCCCCCCCCACATTTACAGAAATCGACGTCCCTGTATAGGCAGCAAAGATAAATCATGCAAGTCACTAAAACCCAGAACTGGCAAAATGAATTGGCCCAAATCTGACGAGAAAACCATATTCAGTAGCGATGTCAGTTTCTGTAAACGATTGCGTGGACCGAACCGTGGGCCTGCCAACCTAACCTCCCCCAGATGTGGGCTTCTCACCAGATTTAACCCAATTTATTTTGATATAAAATAATAACAATATAAATTTTGAGTTTTCTGTTACTGTTTTTTCACATAAAAAATTGCATATATCCCATGTATATAGGTATATATGTATATATATATATATATATATATATATATATATAGAAGATAAGAAGAAAGATAGATACATCATTTTATGCTTTATTCTATACTTCCTGTCTATCTTTCATCTGTTGCGGCCGTTTCTTTCATTATTTTACCCAATTCCATTTAAAACTGGCAGAAAGTATTGGAGGGGCCCAAACCAGTATAAGAGAGGCCCAAATCAACATTCAGTGGGCCAGGAAAGAATACAAAGAAACACTCTTGATATTCAGGCGTAGGGTAGGTTACTTTTGCGTCTCTGTGTATTCCCAGTCAAAAACACGAACCTGGCACCTGGTCCGTGCGGCCAGAGCGGAGCTCAGAAATAAACCGTTTATTAGCTAAAGAAATGCTGATGTTCAGTTGATACAGGATCAACTGCACAATTTCGTTGAACTAGTGCTGACTGCAAAACCAGGTCCTTTGTCTCCCTTGGCACAAACCTGGGACATAAATTTGCCTTGACGTTTAAATGTTGCATGTTAACGACCCTTCTGGGGAAATATATGCTGCTCATCCAGTCGTGATTCAACTCGACTGCCCGCGTATAGGCGGTTAACGGGTGCGGCTTGTCAAGCTTGTCGGCTTGCCATGTTAGACTGCGCCGCATATCACTACAATCATGCGGTACAGTCTATCTCACAACTATCACAGGACGCCTTCCTTAGCGTGCCGTGCTGGGCTGTCCTGTTCAGTGTTCATCAGCAATAGAAGCTTAAGGCATATGCGGTCCAAAAATGACAAAGAGCTAGTTTAAAATCGACCAGAACTGGTTGGACCACTGTTACGTAGGTATAGCTGCCGCTTTATTCACTCTATGGTTATGGGCTGTTGCACGCATTATCCTACTCGTTCTATTTACGGCAATGTTTGTGATAGCATTGCAATATCTGCCTTGGTGATACTACCTTTATCTTGTGCGGTACAAAGAAAATGTAATTTCGATAACCTCACGATAAGAGTTTCCATAAGTATCCTCAAGTTGTTGGCCATTGTGTAGAAACCTTAAATATGCTTTGGTGAACATACGAGCGTAACCTGATACAAACCTGATACAAACATAACCTGGTACAAGCCTGAACCTAACCTTAATCCTTTTCTTGCGTCTTTAAATGCCGCTATTTCAGTTTTTTCTGTTTTCTCTAAAGGCATTTACCGACATTGCTCCGGAACAACCTAAGCATTACATGACAACAAACACAAAGCGTCAAAGCGATGTCTCGTTGTCGTGTTCCGCCAAGGACTCTAAACCTTCCTTCTCGGAAATTTAAGGAATTGCGCCTCGCATACAAGCACCCCTTGCCTCGCAGTAAACAACAGACCGAGGCAGCAGGCACTGGCGGCGCAAACTCAATTATCCTGTTTCCACACCATGTCCTGTGCGCTGCCGCCCGCCCCGCCGGCCACCGCTGAGCAGGTTGCCCAGCACTGCCCTGGGCCTCAGCACCCGCTGGCGGCTCCCATTTTACGGGAGTCACACGGCGGGCGGGCGCCGCTGAGCGGACTGCCCCGCACTGCCCTGGGCCTCAGCATCCGCTGACGGCTCCCATTTTACGGGAGTCACACGGCGGGCGGACGTCATCCCAGCGCCGGCGGGGTGGGAGCGGTCGAGAGGGCTGGGGTGCGGTTATGTCAGAGAAAAGCAGCTGGCGGCTATTCCCTGAGGAACGCGCTATAGCGGACACCAGAGGAGGTGTCAGAGGGAAACAGCGAGAGGTCGGCCGGGTCTGGGCCCAGTGGGACGGAGGACACGGAGAGGGAGATGTCGGAGAGAAACTGAAAGAAGTGTGTCTTTGATGCTCGACAAACAAACAGTGACGGAAACTGAGAGGGAAGCGAGTAGCAGATAATATTCTATTGTGGAACCCTGGCAGGCATGTCGGTAAATATCCGAGATGTACTCAGCATAATAATGATGGCATGTACCACAGTGTCGTGAGAAATGTTGAATCAGATCGCACACCACAAACACAATTGTTTCACGTATTTCCGGTGTCAAATTTTTGTATCGAACACGATACTCTCGTGTTCGCAATACAGGAACCTTGCTGCTGAGGTACGATTTAAATGAAACAAGCAAAGAAAGCAAATTTACAGGCCAAGCATTTCAGTTGTCGCATTCACGAACAACCGATTTGGTGACTCACGCTGATGTGTTTTCCTTTTTGCTCCAGTCAACGAGCATCAGCTTACCTGTCAGCAGGCGACACACGGCTCCAGCCAACTCTTGACACTCGAGTTCTGTTTCAGTCACCTCCCCTGACTGGCTGATATTTGCCGCGCGACATTCGCCGGCGGTCGGGGACTTTACCCAGTAGGAGCCGGCACGGATAGGCGGTCCCGAGGCCAGACGGACAACCTCCTCAAAATCAGCCGGCACGCCCTGCAAACAAACCAACCCGACCAGTCACACATCACCTCGAGTTATAAATAACATGTCCCGGCAAAATAATAACTATCTTAAACAATAGCAGTTAGGAGTAATAAGAAACAATAATACTAAAAATAATAGTAAAACAAAACCAAGTAAGAGGCACGGATGAAGATGCATCACTGTCCTCCCAAAAAAGACTTAGATGACAAGAAGGACTTTAAGGATGCTTGTGTAATTCTTAAATATATAATAATATATATAAATATAACATTACATAATATAAGCATACACAAATACAATAATACAAATATAATAACTTAAATGTCATCTACATCATGTCGAAGTGTAATCCACCAATTAAACGTATTTTGAAATCAAGATCACGAAGGAAAAACATCAGTGGATTCAGAGTGAAAATCCGGATGACATGTTTTTCCAAAATCATCCGGTTCCATAGTCTGGTAAATTTCGGACAATGCATAACTTAGAGACCTTTTCTGGGAGTTATATCGAACCGCATATTGTTGCTTATTCTCCACAGGTAATGGAAAGGTGCGGAACGAAATCAGACATATTGGTTTCACAGCTGCATCCAACATTCACGCGAGTATTTCTTTGTAACCAGCATGACACGCCGAAGCGGGAAGATTATTTCGTTATCCAAAGCAATGATAAACAAAGTTTTCATCCTCATTCCAACACGAAATCGATGCCTTCCTCTTCACTGCCTTACGCGTAAAAAGAGCCCGAACTTCTCTTTTCGACATAAAAGGGAAGCGTCAAATATTACTTCTGAAACCATAATCAATGACGCAGAATCAAAATCATTAGTCTGGAGTAACACAGTTACATGCAGAGACGATTGATCAGCTAAATTTGTCAGTTCATTTTCGATAAAAAAACGCGCAATTATGAGACATTCATGCTACGTAATAACAAACCCTGGTCTGTTTTTATGTACGGCACCTTTCACTTAGACGGCAGTGGTCTTACCTTCAAAATTTGGCCTGCATTTGCTACGTGTTAGATTTTCATGACAGAAAACACATGCGAAAACCCTTTCAGTGCAATGCTCGTATACGCCACACCATGTATCGGTTTTGACTTAAGAAATAACTACTTAGATAACTGGCACAGTGGCAGACTCTCCGTGATGCAGATGTAGTGGATAGTGGACTTTCGCTTGCGTAACTCAGTTCCAGGACATCTCAACAAAAAAGCGACGAATAAACAACACGAAGCACCAACACAACAACGATCAGGTCTCCGGGGTGGCTTCCTAAGAGCATGGCGGCCGCAATCCGGATCTGACCATATCGAAAGATGTAGCAGGTACTCTTGAAACGCACCTTGTGTCTGCCGCACGAGTCGTTTACTTCGTTGTGTGACATTTCAGGGCTCTCCAGGATCATGTAGCACGAGTCCTCTACAGAACAACGCTTCTCCTCTGGAACAATGAGGGTCATTTTATTAGAGCGATGGATGGTGGCGGACTTGGGAGAGACAGAAAGGTATTCAGCGTTGCTTGTACAAATCGCCGACGATGTCTGGACGCGAGAGCGCGTCGGTGGCATTTATCTACTCCTATTTTATGCAAGGATCTGTTTGATCATTTGTCTAAGAAATAAATGTCTGCCCACTGTCTGGCACTTCAGTCAGATGCCAGTTCCCTTCCAGCTGTTGCAAAGTTCTGAATGCATCGGACGTCATTACCTGATTAAGCAATCTATTTTCCGCGAAAGTCCGACCCCGGAATTTCTGATCAAGATCTCCGGATGATCCCCTCTAAATTCCGTTTGGATTCTCGCGGCTCTCTGATTGTTCCCTTGAAGCGCTGCGTCCGCGGCCGCGGCCGCGCCGCGAAAGGTCAGGGGTCCCAATCGATCGGAACACAAAGAAGCGGAGCCGCCCGCCGCCGGGGGGCCGGCTGCACCTAGTCTGGTCACCTGGGCCGCCGCCGGCCGCCGCCCCGGCCGGCACCCGGGCTGCACTGTGCCGCGTCTGACCCGACAGGACGGGGGTCGGATACACGGCAATGGCACGGGTCCGGCGCGACGAGGCACGGGCAGGGCGGGGGCGCGAGCGAACACAGGAGCCGCTTCGTCTAAAGGACACGACAGAAATGGGCTGTAGGTGTTCTGATACTCTGACAGAGATGGGTCGGGAGGTATTTTGCATTTCAGACAGAGTCCACGAAGAAATAGTATTCCAACTCAATTCAAAACCGGGTTCATCTGGAAAGAGAAAGGCCCACTTTTACTTTCATCTCCGAGGAAGGTCAAGTGAAAGCAAAGGAAGGGGCTTCACGTTCATCTATAAACCACAGAGATGAAACAGAGATGAAGAAAACGGACAAAATACGGAATATGCAGCTTTTTGCACGTCATTATGCGTATTTTACATAGTACGCAACGTCTGGCTGGAAATGCAGATGTCCGATGGTTTACCACATAGGCGTAGGATTGGGTGGGGGCGGGGAACGTGTCCCCACTTTTTGGCAAATTTAACATTAGCTATATGGGGAAAACGTCTAAAGCCCCCCTACTTTTCTGGATGTTCCTACACCGCTGGTTTACAAACGAATGAAATCACTGCACCGTTTATTGGTGAACATTTTTTACAAAGCTTTCGAGCACAATGACGCAATTGGTCTAAATATCTTTGGCAATACTGGAACTGTTCGAGGAAGATGAGGATCATTTTCCACGCCTCACGTGATGTTATTCCGCATTTATCTTGAAGTATAGACACATTGACATAACAGCGTTTTATTAAGTTCCAGGGCTGTAACGGTTTGAAACATTTTTCATGCGACATTGCAGCACTTACGTCAAAAGTCTTCAAAGTTGGAAGGGCCGCTGCACTATTGTCTACTGAATACCAAATCCATGATAAGATAAAAACGCTTAACATTGTGGGCTAGAATCGCAGCTGCGATGACCACCGGCTGACTAGCATTCACCTCGAGTCCGACGGCAGCGAAAATAACCAAGACCGGAACCCGACTGATCAGAGGATTTCGAGACGGAAAAGCTAATCGTTGCGTGACGCCGGTGCGCATCAACACGGTGCAAGTACACCAGACTGCCGCCGGCCGCCTCCTGAAGGGCGGATCTGACCTGGCAGCTTAAGCGGCGGCTCCGAGCCAGGGGTCCACCAAATGTCACGCGTGACTGGCGCACGCAGAAGACGCCATAGATCGGACGCGACCAGTTCAATTATGCACGCCCCATGGCTTTACTCGATCTCCGTTGGCCCAATGGGCCGCGTCCCTGACCTGAACAGGACGGCGCCAATTTGGTGGCCGCTCCCTCCGACCCACGCCCAGACCCGATGATGATCGAGGTCGATAGCCGTACCACGGCGCCGGCGAACCGCCATGCAGATAACGGGGCGCGCTTTCGCCGGCGGCGCTGTTATGACGGCGGCGAGCCGGCGATCGGCGCCGAGCCGCGGGTCTCGGGAGGCGAGCTGCCGCAGCTGTCGCCGCGCCGGCCGCGGGGACGCCGCCGCCCGCGCCGGCCTCATTAGCCGCCGCCGGCGACCGGGCCCTGGAGACACCGGCGCTGACCGGGCCGACGCCATCTCGCCGCCGCCGGTCAGCAGCTAATGGATCCGACGATGATTGCCTTACTCGGCCGGCGGCGCCGCGCCGGCCGCCGGAAGCCGTGGACGCCTGAGCTGTGGCTTCCGGCCGACGTCCGGGCGCGGTGCGCCCCGTTACGCCGGGCCGTCACGCCGGCCCGTCACGCCGACGTAAAAACGGTGCCGCCAAATGGATGGCCGCTTGTGTGGGGAGTTGCCGGGCAAGCGGCGTTTGGGGAACCTGACTGTCCGCAGCACGGCACTCGGCAATGCCCGCCGGCCATAAAGGATGAGAGACCGTCCGGCTGCGGGAAATGGCCGCACTGAATGCAAATTCTGGTGGGAATCGATGAAATGGCTGACGTGGGTCCGGGGCTGTTGCACAACAATGCATGCTAAGATGCAGGCACACATGCAGCCGGCAGACGAAGAAAATGCCGCAAGCCTGGTTTGAGACTAGTGATTGCGAATAAGAACAAAGAAAACAAGCGTATAAACTGAATGCACATATTTGGTGTGCATGTACGCCATGCATGCACCAATGCACAATTTGGAACGGTCATATCTCGTCAATGGTCATATTCTCAATATGCCACGACTCACCACTGATGGTAGTTAACTGTGTCCAATAACCATTAGAACTATTAGATACGAGACTGCCCGACTGACGATCGCATAAAGAATTATTCCATCTCCAACATTTTTTGCACGGGAGGCCGCAGTGGTTGCAGTGGCCAATTTTTAGCTCATTGCATTGTTCCTTATAACGCTGTCACTGCGTCTGTAGCCAACAGTGCACAACCAATGCCTACTTCTTCAGCTCTCTGTAAACGGACGAATCTGGCCGTGCCAGCCGGGCTTACTGCTGGTTTCGCCGCGGCAGGAAAATTGGACGCGGCCGACCACGCGCTGTGGCGTCTCGAGGGCGTCGCTTCTGCCGTCATTTGGCGGCGGTACGGTACGGCGGTACGCCAGAGCTCGATGGACACCGTGGAATCCTACAGATCTCAGCCCCAAGTTAGAGGAGTTATATCTGGCATCGCAGCGACCAGAAGTACCGATTGTCATTTCCGGAAGCCTTCGTGCTTTAGAAAAATCCCTAAAAAGACACTGGATCGAAGATGTGTAATCCGAATGCGATAAAGAAATTGCACTGATACAGCACATTATAATGATGCATTTCATTTTACTGACACAATGCATTTCAATTTCAACTGAGATTTGCATAGAATGCATATTAAGCTTTCTGGAAAACTACATCCCTAGACAGAACACTGAAATCAATTACTTGGGTGCTTTCTTACCGCACAGTTTTAGCAATCCTAAATTCATTGTTCTTCTGATCAAAGAAGCAAAACAGTCGCCATTTCACACCATTAAAATCATTTCGAAAGCAGGCCATGAAAAACAGACCATTTTAAACTTAAACAACAATTAAAAAGACCAAAAGTCAAAAAGACGGTAAAGTTATTGGTTTGTGATTCTAAAAGAAATCATGATACGTTGGTTTGGTTTCGCTATTCGAAAACGGTTTTGTTTTGTGTTAGCCTAGTGGCGAAATCATCCCCTCAAAGGCTTGACACTTTTGAACACCCAAACTAAGTGATTTATGCTGAGGGGCAGCTGCCATCACCCGCCGGCCGTAGCGCGGCCGGCGTGCGGCTCACGGACGGAGGCCGCGAGGTAACTTCCCCGCAACTCGACCCGAAGTTGGCCGCCTGAGCCGCGCCGGGCCGGGCCGAACCGGGCCGCCAGACACGATCGACCGCTCGGTACCAGGGCTCGGTCGCGGCCAGACCGGCGTCAGGTGGGAGCGATGGTCGGAGCACGCGCAGGCCGTGCCTAGCGCCGCCTCGCCCCATACCGCGCGCTGCTCTGCCCTTTGTCGACTGCCGAGTCGGCTCTGGCGTACGCACGAGGGGAGGGGAGGGTGTGGTCACCGCTGGCTGGCACGGAAAGAGCAGGTCGTTCGGGCGTAAGAGCGTGTGACATCGCCGAGGGAATTTCGAGTGCTAGTTGTGCATGCCATAGACACGCGCGGCACGGTATACGAATGACCTTTGAAATATCATTCGTTACGTATTTCTTGTGCGCCGTGGCCGCCAGATGACCAGCCTACAAACCTGACATGTATTTGCGCGGAAACGCAAGTCACGTTAGCTGCATTCAAATTCCATAAAACGACTGTGCAGTGATGAAGGCTCCGATTTTCCGATTTTCTGACAATCTGTGTCTTCATCCGAATCTTTTCGAGGCGTTAAGGTTTTATGCTTGAGTGCTTGATTAAAACCTAGATGCTTTAGATGGATGTGGGCAGGAGTTGTTCCACTTCGTCTGAATTCCTCAGCGCATGTCATTTTCGTACATTCCTTAGGCAGATCAAACAAGGGAAATGTTTCGGTGGGTTTCATGAAATTTTGAAAGATGAAAGGTGGCATCATTTGCCGAAATCAATGTTGTATGCACTATTGCACTGGCAAACAAGACCTTGACTGGCGTCAAATAGTCACCTTTTCTTTACATAGGGTCTCCCTGCCACCTGAACACGAGTAAAATGGCTTAATTGCAGAAGAGCTTTGCTGTTCGACATTTTCACCCTAATCCAGCGCAAAATTGTCACATGATATGGCTTGATCTTGTTTCACTTCATGTCGGTTCACTTCAAACAGCGACTGACAGAGTGTGAACTGCAAACAAAGTTTATATAGAGGATGAGCTATAACCTGCAATAAACCAATTTCCGAGACTCATCAAGTGAGTGCCGTTTCTTTATCACCAGTTCTTACCTGCTTTTAGTTCGTTTATTGCAATAATTTCTTTTTTTGCTCAGCTCGGCATCGGCACGTCTGCGACAAGGAAACAGGGGACAAAGGCCAACACGGCTTGAACCACTCGGACAATTACCACCCCGTGTCGCAATTACGCGCCGACAATTACCATCCCGTGTCGCAATTACGCTAAAGGCGGACGGCCGGCGGCGCGTGGCTTCGTCTTCTCGCTCCGTTCCGCGGCCGGCTCGTTCTCGGCTCGTTCTCGGCTCGTCTGCCACCGTGGCTGGCAGAGCGCGGCACGTGCGGGTGCCGGGTTGCTGCGGACGGAGCCATTTGGCCGGGCCGTGGACAGAACGAGGTCCGGGAACTGGGAGTGCTTGGGGGCCTAATATTCACTTGGGGAAGCCATGGTCCGAGCGGCGCCTCCCCAGTAGCGGCCAGCGAGAAAGCGGGGCACGTCACAGTTAATCGAATGACGCTGATTCTTGCTTTGCGGCGGACCGTTGACCATGATAGCCCACATCGACGGAGGACAGTGTTTGCGTTTTGTATGCCACTCAAGTGAAGTCCCGATACAATGTTCGGTGCTTGGTGCCCATATGCACTGTGCAGTCTTTTCCGCAAAATTCAACGTAGAGGGAATATCAACGTAGTACGCCATGGGAGTGTGCTGGAGTTCTGCAATGGTGGCTGCACATGTTAGAAGATAATTTAGTGACGCTGTTTGTAGTGTAGGGCATGATCAAAGTCAGCAACTGCTTGATAACAACAAATATGCGGCGAAGATGCAGGAAGTTTTGTTTATTTTGCACATTTGGCTAACAGGTTCAGATACCGCTCTTGGAATGTTGGAAGTGCCGCGTTGTGGTAAAACTGAATTAAAATAAGTGCCTGGAGGGCACGCAGCACCGTTTTTAGCCCAAGCCCTTACTCATCGCACATTTTCGAATAATCCGAGTGCTAACGTACAGCTCGGCGCCATCACATGCTATGATTTTACGAGAACCTAGACAGGCACGTAGCCAAGAAAGGGCATGGGGCCATGCCCCTCCCCCCAACCAAGGGGCCTGCACTAGATATTGAACGATTTCGCAGGAATACGGAATAGTGATCTTGTATGTGATGCGAAAGCAAACACTATATATTTTTCCTGTAAGTTAAAGATGAGGCCATTCACATAAAGGTGCTGTTTTTCCTATACATTTTGTCACACGTCAGTAGCATATGACAGAATTTGGCATTTGACCACTCACCCCATGAGGAAGATCCTGGCTACGTGCTTTACCCAGGCCCTAGCGTAACGAGCATTTCCAGACAAACATTTTTTCAAATCAGAACAGCTCTCTTCCACATCTTCAGATTAAACCAGACAGTAACAGCCTGTTCCGTCTACTTTAACACAACAGGCGACTTATAAACTGCATGTAATGTGCCCTGGGAGCGTCCAAGTTGCCCTCGCCCGCAGAGTATTGCGCAAACTTCTGACTGATCCTTCCGTGGCTGGCCACCCGGGGCGCGCGGACAGCGCAGTTAGAGCGTCACGTCAGATCTCCACACACGGACGGAAGCCGACGCGTCTCATGATCCCCTGGCACCAGCCGTGACTGGGCTACACGACACTGTCGCAATGTCAGCGACCCTGGCACGTGACGGTCCGTTGGTTCGTGACGGCCCCCCGGTCCGTGACGGTTCCCCGGTCCGTGACAGCCCGCCAGCCCGTGATGTGTTCCTGACCGGTGACGGTTTCCTGACTCGTGACGGCGCACGGCCCCAGATGCTCCCCTGGCCCATGAAGGTCCCCTGAGCGTGACGGTCCCCTGACTCGTAACGGTCCCGTGGCCCGCAACAGCCGCCGGCCGTCCGTGACGTCCCCTCGATCCGTGACGGTCCCTGCCGGCCCGTGACGGTCCACAGCCCGTGACGGTCCCCGGCGTTCCCTGACGGTCGCCGCCGGACCGTCACAGTGGCCGGTACGTGACGGCCGGCCGCCGCCTACCGCGGCTGCCGCTGCCCGTTGGCATGTCATTCAACAGATGAGGTCAAAGGTCGCGAGCCGGCGGGCGCTATCGATCACGGGTGGCGGCGCTGGACCGCCGCCTACACGTGTGCGCCCGACCTACCGCGCCTCACCCCTTCATGTCCTCAGAGACACGGAGAAGAGCGGTAGCGGCCAGTCGGGAAAACGAAACGTGTCGTTCTCTTCGAACCACGGCCAAATTGCTTAGACGCCGAGGAGCTCTTCAGGTAAGAATCGCCTGACACGGCCGACGTGTGGACAACCGTACCGGATTGGGGAGCTTCGTCCGTCTTGTTTCTTTTTTCTTGAAAAAAGAAAAAACTCTCTCAAAAACTGGTGGTGGATCCCATCGCTTTTCATTTATTTTGTCTTTTATTGCTCCCTTTATTTTCCCGCATTTCTCTTTCTCTTTTGTAATGTTTATGTGTGAAATCGCTGACGAAAGACGAAATCGAATTCGTCTTTTCAAATCGCATTATTTGATGGAGGACTAATAATACCTGTTCTGCTGAATTACACAAATGCCGTTTCTCCGCTCATCAGCACACAATAAAAACAACGCCATATAAATATGGTCTAGCGACATTATAGCTTAGAGCTAGCTATCGAGGCCTGCCACTTACGTCTAATTTATTCCACAATTTACAACAAGACATAAGTGCGCTTCGATTAAGGACCAGCACATTTGGACAAATGGCCTACATTCCGGACAGTCCTGGGATGATGACCGTCTCATTTGTTCGATAGCGTTGACTGATGCTGTTCATTGCTATGTAAAAACCCCTCATAACAGCCCGGTCATTCCCTGCGGCCACCTTCACAGAAATTCATTGAAGAGATAACAAAGACGACGTTTTAATCAACGCTTGAACACGAATAGTGGCTGTGATCAAATCGAAATGGAAGGTAAACAAATAGCCAGGTGTGAGGACTCGTGCTTCATGCAGCCGGAATCCACCACAGTTTTAAGCAAAACATGTATATGTGAATTCGCAGACTTCGAGAATCTTCAATTTTTTCCTTCCCCCTTCCTCTTTCTCACTTCATTCCTCCTCCTCCTCTCTCTCTCTCTCTCTCTCTCTCTCTCTCTCTCTCTCAGCTCATTCTTTTAAAAACCGAAGTCCATTTTACCATTTTCCCAGGAGCCGATCCTTTCCGAGCCGGCGAGTTCCATTTGGCGGTGGGCGCGGGACCTTCGGACTCAGGCGGCGGCCGGCCGTCGTTCGTCGCCCGGCGCCGCCTGCCGCAGGCCACTGTTGCTCGGCCGACCCGGTGACCGCCTCCCTCCCCGGGGCGGAACGTCCACCGAACGGTCACGGTCACGGTCAGCCGGCGTCCAGGCCCGGCCGGGTCGTGGGGGACTGCGGGGATCGTCACCGGGGAGGTGTGCCGTCCATGGTGGTACGATAGACGGATGGGTCGTCTGAGAAAGACGTGACTCCGTGGAGCACGGAGCACGTGGGAGGAGGGAATCTGGTTTTCGGTGATTTATGAAGGTTACCTTCGTGGTTGTGATTACGGTTACGTTTATGATCATGACATGGTTCTTGGTACGCCGAAGTTATGAAATAATAACCGACCTCCTTGAGGCAATTTTTCAACATCAAATTGCAACTGAGAGCAGTGAAGTGGTTTTCCCAGCGTCCGCTTGTGAAGACTCACGATGTTTAACCCTATTCCCGGCAGGGGGGCCTGAATTCGCCCCCTCGGATTTTTTGTTTGCCACCTCTAGGCTTTTTGACGCAGCTTCACCAAACTTGGTGACTTTTCCTAGCTATTCTTTCTACGCACCGTGACAAAATTTCAAAATTCTGTTTTGCTCAGGGGCGGAGCCAGGAAACGTTTTTGGGAGGCACCTCAGGCCATTTTGGCCATGTTGAGGGAAAAATGAAAATGTCTGCCAAAAACAGTGTTTTTAAGATAGAACTTAAAACTTTATATGGATGAATAGCTAAATAACTGGGCAATGTGCAGTCATAATTTTGTTTGTCTGAGGTCACTTTACAACGTCAGGTCAAGGTCAAAAGTCAAAATTTGTTTTTTGCGATGATTTTTGCGCTGTTTTTTTTTCAAATGTCATACCCGTAATATATATGACGTAACAAGGCGCCCTCTACTTGTGTATCAAGTTTCAGCTTGATATCAGGTTGGGTCACGAAGCTATGACCTAAAATGTCAGTGCGCGTACCCTATATCGCAATAGCCATAAAGTAAAATTTTTGAAATGGTGTGAATTCAAATGATTGAAAACGTTTACAGATAATATTAAATGCACACGAGATCATTCCAAGTGACTCCAAGGTCACTGGAGGTCATTTAAGGTCAAAGGTCACAAGTTGATCTGAAGAACGTGTGACCATGACAGTTCCGCCTTTTTCATGTCCCTGGCACCGCCTATGCTAACATTATACAAACATTGTAATGCGATTTGTACTTCTTTAGCATAACATGACTAGCAAAAGCCCAAAAAGTGTTTTTGCCTTTCTTTGTTCATTAAGTTGTAAAAAAACTAATCCTCCTATTTTTAAAACTCTGTGGACGCCCATTAATTTCCCAAAATTCCAAATGTTTGTACCAATGCTAAAAGTCCTATCCATAATCTCTCGATTCATGCCAGTTTCATCGAAATCGGTCGATAAACAATAGAGTTATAAGAAGTCCAAAAATACCCCTGATTTTGACATTTTTGCCTCCTGTATCTACACCTTTCAAAATTTTGAAAATTTCTTTCTATAACAATGCAGTTTACGTCATGGCCAATCGATTGCCGTTTGTAGCGATGACATCGGACGTGTGGTTCTCGAGATCTCAGGGGGGTCGAATCCCCCCCTGCCCGGAATCGACCATACCGTCTAGCCCTCCGGGAATAGGGTTAATCCTCGCCGAACCATAGGGGAGCGCTTCGACGTTCCCCCTTGGCACTTTTTGTGGTAACTAAAAAACGGCACGTGCAGCGCGCTGAAATTTCCGGTGGCTTTTTCTACATCCCTTCATCATTTGAGCATGTCCTGTAAACGTTTTAACTTCCGGTCATGTCAAGACACTGGCCTAGATCACAGAAAAGAGGTCAACCTTCAGTTTTTTTTAACTGAACTGTTTTTTTTTAAGTCTTCTGCAAACCACACCGTGCTTTCGATCAACCTTAAACTTTCAAGGGTGGTAGTCAAGGATATTCCTAAGAACTGTGCTATATTGAGCTTGTTGCCAAGTTCAAGGTCAGTGACCTGAGGTCAGCTCAATGTCCCCTATTTCCAACGGTTATGAATCGTTTCTTCGGTTTGTTGGTGTGTGAAATGCATTTCTGGGCCAAGGGAATCACTAAACATGACAAATAGTGCCGACCCACAGGAAGGGTCATGGGGTCAGATCAAGTTACATTTAGGGTGAATTAGCAAAAAAGGAGTCTAAAACCCTGTTTTAAGGATTCCTGGGGTAAGAATATGCACTGAAGTTGATTTTGCAGTCCAATATTGCGCTTAGACCGTTTCAAGCCGTTAAATGACCCTAGGTCTTTTCTTGTCATGGTAATGTGAGATCAACATGGTAGAAGCTGAGTGCGTAAACAGATGTCCAGCTTTATTCCTCTGGCATATTTCGTGAGGCAATGACAAACCTACGCATAAAAACACGACACCCAAGCGTGTTTCAAATCAGGTCATGATCCTACGTCAGGTTAGGTCATACGGTCGACCTTATATAGCACCCTAGTGATCATGGTTGTGCAACCCAAGGGGTTTCAATCCAATGGTTCTCCTTGCCTTTTTGTGTGCATTTTTAATAATCCCCGACAAAACATGTAATAAAGCGAAGAAAATGGCTGAATGTGTGGTCTGGTAACAAGGTCATGTCAGGTCACGTCGGGCAATGGGCGTTCTAATCTGTCATTATTTGATAAATGCTCGTACAAATCATTTCTATCGTTTCGGAAGCATGCCTGGACAGCAAGTCGCTAGTAAAGTTCAAAAACTCTTCAAATATACCGCAATGAAAAAACTGTATTATGTCAGGTCGCCTGGCGTGATATGTCATTATCTCCATGTTATAAATTATCTGTCGCCGTAATTTGCATTCTATTAGTTTTCAACTGGCATGCTCAGAATTGCTCTAGCTACATTAGGGGTGGAGCTAGAGGTCTCGTTAAGAAGTCCAATTTTACGTGTGGAGGCCAATTGCACTATTTTTCAACATTTCCTCAAATTTTCAGTGTTTTATGGCGTGCTCATAGCGAGCTTTTCGGTGATATAAAATTAATTTTTCTCCGGCAATTTATTTGCGAGATAGAGGGAGTATCGAAACGCCCCCCTCCCCGGACCCGCCCGCCCACGTCAGAGTACCAGTTGGGCGAGGGTTAACAAGCTGCCAGACACTACCAGGGCTCTGTTCGCGGTGAAATTTCATGAAGAGACCGCTGGCGGCCGCTCCAGAACAGCGCAGCGCGAGTCTCTCGCCAAACTCGCAAACTTCCTCACCTTTAACGAGCCGAAACACGGCTTCAAACCCGGGAAACTCGTTCAAGTAGTCGGTGACAAATACCAGGCGTAGATGATCAGCCTTGCTGACGTGTCGCAGTCGTTTCAGCCTCGCCGACCAGTCGCCGCAATACTTCCCGACCAGGCTGTTTTTCTCAATTAAGGTCACAGAATCAAAGTCGCAGCTGAAACGAAATCATAATGCTAGTATGTGGCACTGCTCATTTGATAGAGATGTCTCCTTCACCATGCGAGCTGGAGATTTAAAGCCGTGAGGACTTTTCCTTGGTAATTTTAAATCCCTATAAATAATAGATTTCTCGTTAAAAACTAGAAATATCCAGACAGCTTCAGACAAAGTTCAGATATTCACACATAGTTCAGTTTAGTTTATCACTAAAGGTCATCGCCGATTCTGCCACTAGTCTTTATCTGAGCACATTAGCGTCATTCTGCCTCGCAACTCTTTTCTTCAACTAATACTCACCCATCGTCTTCTTCAAGGATGAACCTGGTGAAGATGACTTCCAGTCTTTCCCCTGGTTGGGCGTTAACCTTTGCCACGCAGGTAAGGTCACCGGCGTAGCGGTCCGGGCGACCCGGACTTGTGACCTTGACCTCCTTGTTCGTGTCGTTCAGGTACAGTGTCTGGTTGCATACTATGTTGCTTGGCTCTGAAACAAAAGACCAACCCATAGGTGGTATTCTGTTTCCTTTTTTGTCGGTTTGTCTTTCTTTTTTGTTGCAGATCAGACACCACCAATAGAAATACAACACACGAACAAAGTCCACCAATTTGGAATTAGGTCTCACCGGTGCTTTTGATCGGAATGTTTAAAAACCAAGCATGTATATGTACAACATTTTGTACTAAATTCACATCTTTTTGTTTTTCCTATTGCAACAAAGTTCGTGCTCTGAAACAACTACCATCAAACAGCAATAACGTTCCAACATGTTCTTCGGAAATCATGGCTGTAATGAAGTTAGGTTGTCTTGCAGTATCTTGGGCGACTCGATTTTCCTGAACAAACGACATCCCTGTGGTAGATCATTCGAGTCGTAAAGAAATGAATTTATAGCTAAGGGGAAGATGTTATGTTTGACACCCTTCTGGTAACATTTCAGCGGAAGATAAAAAAAAATGCGGGAAGTCGTATAGTCACAAAGGCTGTTGCTTCCCTAATCGTTCTCTTCCTTGGCTGGGAGACAGCGACGTCTATGATTTTATTATGAGTTGCGCCAGTTTTTTCTCCAGGACTTGAAAATGAAACAGAAGCTGCACGAAGCCGCATGACACTTGGGAGAAATGGGCAACGAGTTTCTGGTAATCTTACCACAGAGCCAAAAGCTCTGCGTCTTCAAACACGGCAAAGACGTGCTCATCCGTTATGGTTTCCTGTGCAGCTACGGGGCGCAAAATGGCTTCCTGGAAGTCTCGAGACCGTGCTACATTTATCTATTTCTATTCGGACGCTAGTCTGACTTTCGTTTCTTTTCGGCACCGGGATGTCTTGCATGAAATGCACTGAGGCTATGACTCCCGACGCATGCTTTTATATGAGTTTCACATTCGTAGAACCATGACAATCCCAGCGAATAATCAGTTCGTGGACATTCAGCAGTGACCTTTATTATTCAGCAGTTTGTATTCGGGAGCGTGACACCGGGAGGCTTCATCTAGATGCCATGGCTGTCATGTCATGCATCAGAATTGTTCAACGGAAAGAGCGCCGGTAGAATGCGTCAGATGTGGTGGGCTGTGCCGTGTACCTCTCTTAAGCAGGCTGGAAAAGGCCCACGTTTGTCAAGAAAATTGAATTCATGAGCCGATTTACAAGCCAAGTGCAAACCCGGCAAATCATATCTGACAATGGCGCGGTGGAGAATGTTGCTGGATATAGGACGGCATGCTACATTTTAACCATCTCGGATGTGGAGGCAAACGATTGGTATGCTTATGACCAGATTCCTTCTTTAATCCTGGACGTGTCGGCCTCCGGATCCATCCTCGCCGGACCGATGGGGAGGGGGGAATATGAGTGCCCCAGATCTCGAGAACTCGCAAGAAAGAGTCGCACGAAAAACGCAAAAACACTGTTCCAAAAGCCTTGGTAAAAGTAGAAGAAATCACTCAGAGTTAGAGTTAGTCCAGTCAGGTTAATATTGAGGTTACCAGGGGTCATTTCAGGTCAAATCATCTGTCGGTATTTTTGGCAAAAAGTTTTGATAGTGAAGTCGTTTACGCGCCTCCAAAGAGTTTAGACGTAACACAAAAAGACCTGATGTACCTATTTTGTGTAACTAACGAACACTCGAGGTCAAATTTGGCCATTTCTTACGAGACTGGAAATGCGGGAAAAATTCCCCTTTTTGTATAGGCAGTTATCGTGCTTTTCCCTTGCAGAAGACTGTGTTCAGGCTAGATCATGCCGCAGATGTGCTTAGGATGTATATCAGGTATGCAGCAATCATATTAAGTTCAAAAGAGGTCAGCCTAGGTCAAAAAGACTGTGTTTGGGTTAGGTCACACCGCAGATGTGCTTAGGATGTATAGCAAGTATGCAGCTATCATATTCAGTTCAAATGAGGCCAACATATGTCAGACTTTTGACGTCTGTAAGTTGGAAGTTGCGACCGCAGTGTACAAGATTGCAATGTAAAATGGGATTAGGCCAATCCTGGAAAGTTCTGCCTTTGTCTAGTCTTTTAGTGCTGCCTATTTTTACCTAATTTTCTTTTAATGTAATTCAAATTCAAATAATAAGCCTCTAATTGGAATAGTATTGCCTAAAGAAAGTCCTTACCACATATCATTGCTTCTAAAGAACATATATGGCGACTTAAAAACATTCATAATGTAAATCTATTAAGCATATTCGGCCGCGGGTTCAGAGATTCGGAATGATACGTCACCCAGCCCCAGGTCACAGGGCAAATGTAAATTTGTATGTGCAATGGACGTGAGAAGCACCGGGACGCATATTTAAACGTTGGAATCACCAAACTAGGTCAACAATCCCAACTGATGACGTAAAAAACGAAGAGTTGAGATGATCTAAGGTCACTGACTTCGACATTTCCAAAAAAGTCGGGACAGCAAAATTACGGCATCTGCCGTGTTCTGTCAAGTTAGCAAGTTTCATGTCCATCGATGCATTTCGCAAAAAGTTATGACACTTTACTTTTCGGGACATGGTCTTACTTGACCTGTTCTGGGTCGGTGACCTGATGTAACCTCAAGTAACAAAGTTGACACAATGTGTAAAAAAGATGTATAAGAAGATACCTCAAGTTTCATGTCTCTACGCCTCTTCTTTTTCTGATCATCCTCAAAAAACCGGAGCGGGGGTTCTGATCAACTCGGACTCAGAGAGTTAATGATCCCACATATTTTCTTTCCATGACGCTGCTGGATAGATGTGTTCCACGTTCAGTCTAGATGGGACTGCGACGTTAGCAAGGTCAGGCGTCCATCCATATCGCGCATTTGTCAGATTTTCTTTCATCCTGGTACTGGTTTTTCGGAAGTTCGTCGTAGGATTTTGTTCAAGCCCTCGGCTAATCTTGGCACTTGATATGCTAGCAGTCACTTGCCCCACACCCCTCACCGGCGTTTTTCGGCCTCGTAACTCGCCGCGCCAGCCTTCTGCATACGCGCAGCAACGGCCACCAGACCAAGCCGCTAAGCATGTTTCATTGCCACGGGGAACTCGAGCCGGCCCGTGGCAGCTCGGCAGACTGAGGCGAGGCACGTGACGAGCCTGCGTCCGGAGCGCGGCCCTGACGTCTCCCCAGGCGGCCGTACGGCGCCAGGTACGTGACCAGACGCCTGCCCGGTCCGACCAGGCACGCCGGCACACGGCCAGACGGCCGGCCGATAACTGCCCGGCGGCGATACAGATCACTGTAACGTCGATAAACGGCCCCCGGCGGAACGCTAATGCTGTTGTTGTTTGTTGACTCTGTTTTAACGGCCGGGAAATTGCCGCTGGTTAAAGGCTACGAGAAACTTCGACGGATCTAAGCGGTGGTTAGCAGTTAGGGGCTTGCCGCTGGTTAAGGGCTACGAGAAACTTCGACGGATCTAAGCGGTGTTCTGATGGTGGCAGGGTGTTTACGAACAGATCTCGCTAGCCACATCAGTCATCTTTGTTGTAAATATGTATGCTAATGTTTTGGCCAAGTTAGTGACGACCAGAGGAAGCCTCACGCTGTTCGCTGCAAACAACGTTCCAAAAATCACGAAGCTGAGTGAAAATACTTTCCATAAGTTATCCCAGCAAACCTAAAACCAGCTAGACATTGGATGGATGCTTTTACGAGGTCTGTCCGAAAAGTAACGAGACTGACTTTATAAGAACTTTATTAGAAAAAATTGAAAAGTACCAAAGTCACATTCCTTCAAAGTAATCCCCTTCCAGTCTAACACACTTGTGCATTCGCCTTTTCCAGGATTTATACACTCCTGGAAGGCATTTCTGGGTTTTCTGAGCTCCGTGTCGCGGCCGTTTTGATGGAATCAGTATCAAGAAAATGGGTTCCCTTCAGAACAGATTTGATCTTGGGGAAGAGGAAAAAGTCACAGGGGGTCCGTTGAGGGAATATGGAGGTTGCTCCGAATTGAATGTTCCTTTCTGCCAGAAACTGGCGAATACTCGTACCGGAAACGAAGAGACAGAGTCGTGAATGGAAAAGCCCTGGATCCCCAAGGCCAAAGAAAGCAAGGAAGTCGAAGTCGAAAGTGAAAGTGATACTCATTGTGTTTTTCGATATTCAAGGCATCGTTCACTTCGAATTCTTACCCCAAGGCCAAACAGTGAACCAAACCGTCTACAAGGAGATTCTTTGGCGCCTCGTGAGATCAGTGCGGGACAAGAGGCGGAGCATTTGGGAAACCAACGCATGAGTGCTCCATCACGACAACGCTCCAGCTCACACAGCCCTGAGTATTCGCCAGTTTCTGGCAGAAAGGAACATTGCAACTTTGGAACAACCTCCATATTCCCCAGCCTGGTCCCCTGTGACTTTTCTCTTCCCAAGATCAATCTGTTCTGAAGGGAACCCATTTTCCTGATAGTGATTCCATCAAAACGGCCGCGACGACGGAGCTCAGAAAGATCCCAGAAGATGCCTTCCAGGAGTGTATTGAATTCCGGAAAAGGCGAATGCACAAGTATGTCAGACTGGAAGGGGATTACTTTGAAGGATTTTGACTTTGGTACTTTTCAATTTTTTCTAATAAAGTTCTTATAAAGCCAGTCTCGTTACTTTTCGGACAGACCTTGTATATCTGATTATAAACGATGTAAGATCGTAATTTCGTGTCTATGATAAAAGCTAACTGATACATAGCAGTTAATTACAGAGGAAGAGAGAAAATAAATCTAATTGAAGAAGATCATGTTGGCCGAAGTACACTTTCAACGATCTGGGACAAACCCATCAGGTGTCGGAGAGACGAAGGGTTTAATGAGAATCTCATACATCCTTGTGGTATCGCACCGAATTGGGGACAATCTGACGACCTTGGTGCAAATCGACGTGGTCGTTTTCCTAATCTTCAAACAGCGCGTGATTTGGTTTCTTGATCTGGCTTGTTGAAGCGAGGTTTGTTCGAAGTGACCCAGCCATGAAACCACCTTCATAGTAGTTTGCCTGGTTTACCGAAACAACCTTGTCTGAACTACAGTGCATTCTGTGTTTTCGCGGCAAGCAAGTACCGGCTATGAAGAACCTATGCCAAGTCATGCATTTCGTAGTCACTGAACAGCGGAAAAGGGAATTGAGCTACTCTGTACGGTTCGATGTTTCATGCACTCGACTTTGTCGACTTGGAAGTAGAGAGTTTTAGAGAGAGAGAGAGAGAGAGAGAGAGAGAGAGAGAGAGAGAGAGAGAGAGAGAGAGAGAGAGAGAGAGAGAGAGAGAGAGAGAGAGAGAGAGAGAGAGAGAGAGAGAGAGAGAGAGAGAGAGAGAGAGAGACAGAGAGAGAGAGAGACGGGGATTGGACGGATGGCTTCGCGGTCGGCCACCGTGTGACGAGTCTAACGCATGGTGCTCCCGGCCACGCCTCGGCCTGTGATGAACGACGCAGCGCAAATAGGTTTGGCCGCCGGCCGGCCATCAAAGGATCCGCTGATCATCCAGCTATGCCCTATCTCGTCCGGTGGCTTTCCATCCCAGCCAGCGGCCTCCCATGTCGGATGTCTCTCTTGGTGGTAGCCCGGCTCAATCTGCGGCGAGCCACCAGCAGTCGATCACCCGTTACAGGTTGCAGTTGCCCATCACCGTCAGCAGCGGCCCATTAAAGGCTGGCACCAGCCATTTTAACCGAAGGCCACCCATCACAGACGGCGGCCATATCACAATCAACGCAGATGCATCACAGCCAACAGCCTCCCACAGGGGCCAACATCTATCCGTCACGGACGGCGGTTACCGAGCAGAGCAGGCCTCCGTCACAGGCAGCTGCCGGCTGCCACAGCCGGCATCCATCCGTCACGAAAGGTGGCTGCCCGTCACAGGCAGCTCTCAGCCATCGCAGCCGACGCTCGTCCGTCATAAATTAGCTGCTAATCGTTATTAACTGTCACACAGCAGGCGCAGTGCTTAGATTTGGGAACAGCAGGTCTCGTGTCCGTTGCGTAAAACAACGACTAGACAACGGACCGGCCGGAGAGCTATGGTGCGGTGTCTGCCGAAGGATTCCGTTAGAGAACATTAAAAGTCGCTTGCATACCTGGAGGTCGTCCATCACACCTGGCCGTGCCCCCAAAAATGAGCCATCGCCATGGACGCCAGGCTGCACATCGCGACTGAGTGTGCAGACATCATCCTCGGTGGCTGCAGTGATTTCCCAACACGACCAGCGATCACCCCTGACGGGCTCTCTTCTGACCGAGAAAAGTCTCTTCTCCCAAATAAAGGGATACAGCCACATTTGCGTGCCGGTGAGAAATGAGGAATGTAAGCCAGAAAACGGCTGTTGAGCCGCTCTTAATGTCACGTAAATATATGAGCCTGTGCGGTCTCGATGCATTGCGTGAACTGTATCCGTGGATATTCAACCAATCACACAATTTCGCGCATTTTATGAAACCGTAAAAACGAGGTGTTTCGCCACACTCCAAATCTGCCCAAGCGCCACAGAAATCTATGTTTGTTTTTCCCACAGCCGTACAACCCTCACTCCGGGTTTTCGAACGGTGTCTTTTGATCTTCTGGATTGTTCCTCCATGATTAAAACAGTTAGGAACGCACCTCCACCACAGTTGGCCTGGTTTGATAGAGCTTTAAAGAAACAACGTCTGCAATATCCTGCTGGACGCACGCCGCTAACCCGTAGTGTCTGGTCGATGACGTCACTGTTCTGTAGTGTCCGGCCGGCTGGTGACGTCATTGGCCTGCAATGGCCGGGCGCTGGTAGATAAAGCCGGCCTCCTCGGAACACGTCACCACAGGTCAGCGACGTCACTGACCTGTGGTGGCCGGACACCGGCAGATGAAACCGATCTTCTCGGAGCACGGTTTGCCCTGTCAGTGACGTCACCGAGCTGTGATGACCGGACGCTGGCGGATGAAGCCGACCTCCTCGGAGCACGATCTGCCATGTCAGCGACGTCACTGACCTGTGACGACCGGTCGCTGGCAGATGAAGCCGGCCTCCTCGGAGCACGGTCTGCCCTGCCCAGTCAGCCGGCCGTCCGCAGTCATCCTCAGCTGCAGACACCGGCCGGAGGGGGACGGGGGCTCGCTGCCGCCCTGTGCTGTCCAGGCCGAGGTCAGGTCGTCCAGGCGCCAGAGCGCGACGTCTGGCGACAGGCGGAGACACGGCGATCAGACAAACCGGCCGGAATTTCACACCGGGCAACGCCGTGCCAGACCGTACGACCGGGCTGTGGGACCAGACTGCCAGGCCAGATCGTTGCTTCATTTTTAGACGAAAGGCCAACGTCACGTCACACGCAGACCTACTGCGACTTTTATACATGCCGTTAGAATGACGTCATCATGTGGAGACAATATGTGTAATGTATAAATGGACCACATACACATCATGGCGTCACGTGCCTGATACGTACCAAAACCTCTTCATTGTTACGATGCGGGACAAAGTGCTCTGGCGTTCCGGCTCAATCGGATGAAGCTATCAAGTTACCATACAATTCTGGGTTAGAAGCATGTTAGCCTTGTCTACATTATCGCTCGCTTACGAAAAAAAAAACGCCAAATCGGTCGCAAACAAATTGACGGGCTCCCTTAAATGACGGCGGCGGAGCTGGATCCTGAAAACACATAGCCCAAGACCAATGGCACGTAGTCTCCGCAGCGGCCGGAAAGGCCCTCCGCGGCCTACGGTTTCCATAGGGGAGGCCGTAGTCTCCTCTGTATCTGTCTGTTTTTCAGTCTCTCTGGATATCCATTTATTTATCTAACCATAAATATATCTCTGCGCATCTGCCCATCTATCTACCTATCTACCTATCTCTCTACCTATCTACCTAACTATCTACCTATCTATCTATCTACCTGTCTATCCATCTATCCATCTATCTATCTATCCGTCTATCCATCCATCTATCCATATATCCATCTATCCATCCATCCATCTATCCATCCATCCATCTATCCATCCATCCATCTATCCATCCATCCATCTATCCATTCATCCGTCCATCTGTCTATCTATCTATCTGTCTATCCACCTATCTACCTATTGCTTTTCTGATTTTGTCTCAAATCTACCCATTTGTCGTTGCATGTCTCAGTTTCCCCGCTCTTTGCAAGCATCCAAGGTAGTCTGCTTCGTCGCTGAAATATAAATTAGCATAACCTTGCGAATGGAAAACTTTAATGTACGACAAATCTTAACCCGACTGTTGAATACTTTCTTTTACAATGCCTTTCAGGTTACAAAGCCAAATGATTTGTTCTTTTGGTTTTTCCACTTCGGTGGTCGAAGGAGATATTCGACGTCCAGTACAGAGTGATATCAAAGGCGGAAATTTGGCGTGCTCAATTTTGCTCGTAAGAGTTCATCCCGTACGGGACATTGGTTTCACTACCTAAGTTGGCGGCTCTATGCAGACATCGAAATTTCCGTCCTGCTAAGTTTGCTAAATTTAGGCCATCGGTACTGTAACGGCAGAATGTTTCTTGTTGCTAAAAGCCGATGACCACAAGGCACCATCCGGCGTTCAGCCCATTAAGCGACTGCCGCCGGTCTGAGAGACATCGCCTCATTCCTCGTACGAAGCGGATATCCAGGCGTCCCCTAAGTCACGGAAAATTATACTTCATCTTTTGAAAGTGGCTATGAAAACTGTTCCGAACCGCGTACAGAACTGTAACGCGATGCTTCTTTCCGCCACCCCGACAACTACAGTGACGGCGTTCAACATAGACAAACATTCGTTGTATTCGCATCTTAATTTCCATAACGTGCGAAATGCTCATGAGAATCCGGGGTGGCTGGTTGAATATACAGTGGGCGGTTGCGTAGTATTTCTGTATATATATATATATATATATATATATATATATATATATATATAACTGTACTAACTGTAATATACATATATATATAGCTGTAATATATATATATATATATATATATATATATGTATATATATATATATATGGTAAGAGCTTCTGATTGCCAAACAGAATGCCAGCAGGCTTTTGTCGACGTGACTGCTACCATGTGAAACACCTTCCAGAAAGCAGGAAGCCAGAGAAACTGTTGCGGAAACCTTACATCAGCGGCTGGCGCATCACCGCGCTGGTGCCACGGAATCTTAGAGAAACTGCATTTCGGAGGTTACAGCCTATTAATATCAATAAATCCTCGCCGACGCATGGACGTCTGGGGCTACGGAGTAGCTCTGGACAAAGTACCGCTCTCTGCTGAGGTTCGTGGCGCCAAGCCTCACACTTCGTGCACTAACAAAAAAAACAACAACCAAAATAAAAACGCAAACAAGAAAAACGAGCTCACCAATCTGCAGATGTTCGCCGCTAAAGAGCTAAGCCAACGGCCAATCCCCCAGACAAATCAAAGGCACCGGCAACGAGGTACGGCCAATTGGATTAGCGCGTAGCGGCGGCGGCTCGCCGGACGGCGCGCCGGCCAGCCGCGGCAGCCTCACTGACCTGCAGGACTGAGCGGGAGGCCGTCCTGCCAGCGGTACGCGCCCTCTCCCTGGCGGTCGCTGGCGCCGACCCAGTGGCCGCCGCCGGCCGGCGCCGGGCTGCCGGAGAGAGAGGTCACGCGGGTCAGACCCTGGTGGAGAGGGGTCGGGGCGGGTCAGAGGGGTCTGAGGCCGCGGATGGTGTCGTTGGCTTGCGGCAACGGTTCGAACGAGACGGAACTGCAGGAGATATCGACAGATGGCATTTATCTCGAGTGATATGGTTTGCACTATAAATTCACGACATTGCGCTGGGGTTAAAGTGTGAAATTTAGGTGATGTGGGAAGCGTAAAATATTCAGCACCGCTGTAAGATCAGTCGTCGTTTTGTCACCGTTCTTAAATGCCATGGCTGCTTCACTTCTGTGAAATAAAATAAGCTTGGTTTACAGGGCACGTTGTCTCCACGGAACGGCTCAATTGATGCTTCTGGTTCCCGGAGTGTTATTGAAGGCTCACATAAATTGCTATGCAATTAAGCTGACGCATCGAATAGCGAGGAAATGGGAACAGCTGCCTCAGTAAGAAATGATTTCCTGCCACCTAAATACTTCTTTTACTGGCAGCAGTTTGGCATCGCTGTCATTAAAATACCCGTCGATATGTATGGCACACCACCAACATTAGAACCGTATGACAACTGGAACTGTTGATGTCGCGTGAACCAACCAGGTTCGGGACTTTGTTCTTTGTAGCCGGTGGGCTTGTAGTTGTCTGGCGGTTATCCCAGGACGTCCAATTCTCCCCAGCTGAGTAAAACAGGCAAATACAACGCCGGGACACGCATGAGGAGTCGTTAAGTGCCCAACCGCGGCAGCCGAACCACTGACTTAGCGTAATTATGTCACGTTTCATTGCACGGACTTTAAAAATTTTCTCTGCGTGGGACATTTTAACCCGTGAGAACTGAAGAGGGCCAGTGGCCGAAACGTCCGCTCAAACCCCCGTCCTTGTAAGAGAGAGAAACCCAGGCCCCTTCTGAAGCCGGAAATTACGGCGATCGGTTCACAGAAACATGACATCAGCAAAACACATCGCAATCAACGAAAGTCTCATCGCATTCAAAAGGCTATACACCAAATAAATTCTCGTTTTATTCACACAGTTCTTTTTAATATAGGCAAGAACACTAGTAGGTGTTATTCATCGAAGGCCAGCCACTGGGGAAATCCACCATGACTAAGCAAGGCCTGTTGTTCGGTGGACTATCCCAGCGTCGGTAGTTTTAGTGTTGGCCAAAATAAGGAAGCACACAGCACCCATGCAAACGACTCATAAACACACGATACCCAAATAAACTCACAAACTCTCAGTTTGACATAATTCCAATAGAACATTTGGCAACTTTCGAAAAAAAAGTCTTGACTGAATGGGTTTGGCTGGATATGGCTTCGAAATGCTAGAGATCCAGTAAAACGTATTAAATCTTACAATGGAACAACAGACGTTGTCTATTGTTCCATTGCTTGCATTGCAAAAATGCTTGTCCCATTTTTATAACTGACTGAACTGTTTTTCTGGTATGATATGCTGGACCAGCGTTCATATTGATCAAATATTGTTGGATGGAGTCTGATCTCACCAATGAAGGTGAAATTCAAAGCAACCCTTGATTTTGTGGCCAAACCGAATTTCAAGCTCTCTTCAAAGATGCAACACGGCCGAGAAGTGGTCAGCGTCACGCTCTACTGGCCAGTTGCCAGCTGACCCACGGGCCACATATTGAGCGCCCAGGTGGCTCGCGTCCCTCCTGCCAGGGCAAGTATTCCACGCTCTTTTAATTAACCTACCTATAAATGTTGTCCGCATATTGAAAAGTCTTCACCACTGCAGACCGTGAAAAACCTTACGGGAGTGCTTGGAGCAGCATGAATGGTACCAACAAAGTTTGATGTATAAGATCAGAATGACGATTTTGCGAAGGAAGTGCTGAATTGTTAAAATTCGAAAAAAGGCGATGGAAGCACTTAAAAGGCCATAGCAAGGCTGAATAGCACATTTTGGAAAGAACCCCTGGCGCGTTATAAAGAACTACCATTACGTGAAAGCGAGGGTGTCTAAAATCATTTAAGGCTAGCCAGATGCTGGCCCATTCCATGATATGGTATGGTATTCCAGGTATGGCGGCTTGTCATACCAGGTCAAGTGACTAGGACGGATGGTAAAATGTCACAGGTTGACAATCCAATTTTACAGTTAAATTGTTCGCAGTTAATCACGCAATTTTATCCCATTTGTGCGTTTCTTAAACGAATTAAATACTTTCACCAAAGCAGGGTAAATTGCATTTAAGAAATAAATAAAGATACATCCTATTCTTTTCATTTGAGCAATGCCACAACAACGGCCCCATGTTCATTTTTAACTCATATTTCAGTAAATAAATAGCCGTTAATGAATCATCTGTAGGTGACACCAAATGTCTGCGCCCGGCTGTAAAAGGAACAACGAGATGAAAAGAACTGCTGAAAAATTCACGTTTCCATCTGTGTTCGTTTCCACGCTGCACTTAAAGCATTCCAGACACCTTCAACAACCTGATGGCCGTACTCAAGTTGAGAACTTGACAGAAACATCGTGAACCTGAGACAGGATACGTAATAAATGATCAGGTCATGGGAAAATTGTTCTGCAACATGCAAGGCTTTATTTCTGTCCAACTGAAAAATAGGCGTGGCTGCCGGCACCAGGATATGCACTGAATAAGTCATGTCAGAATTAACGGAAGGTAGGGGCATTGCAAACAAGTGTCATTGAAAAGAGCCAGCAAATTTCTGGACATTCTGAAAGTCTGGACGTCAGTTCGCCTCCTCCCGCCGTTCGTGAAACTGCGGTTGGCAATCACGTAAGTTGATATTACCTTCACGTTTACACTTGTGTATTCATTTATTTATTCATGTATTTATTTTCGCCATCATATCATCTTGCCAAACATGACCGAGGTCACGGAAGCTAATCTCGATCCCAAGCTATCACACGTGAAAGGTACAAGAGGTAAGAGTCCCATACACACAGAATGCGTTCGTTCGAGATATCAAGCTAACTTTATCAAAGAATGTAAAAGAGAAATCTGTCATGCAGGATTTAACATAACGTACGTCTGTAACATGTCGCAGTGAGGTGCTGCTCCATAGCGTCTGAACAGTTGAAAAGACGTGTCAGCGACGTCTGATAGTAACGTGTTGAACAACGAGGCGACGCGGTATATGAATCGCCTTTTTCCAGACACCAAACCATGGATGCGAGGCAGACTGAGCAGGCGGTCCTGCCTGGTATGTCTCACGTGATCCACCCGTTCGCTGTTCCGACAAAACGATGCAGCAAGGTGTTCTGGTTCGCCTGTACGCCGGATCTTATGAGGTAATGTCAGCGTCTGTTGCTCAAGCATGCTGTGGGAACGAGGCCAGACGAGCTTTTCCCGCAAGGCCTGAAATGTGGGCATGTTTTCTTTTGCCGGATATCACGCGTGCAGCGAAATTGAGAATTTTTTCACGACACCAATGTTTTTGGCCGAACCGTTTCCGTAAACTGCAAAGCATTACCGGACGTCAGAAAGAACCAGGGCAGAGACAATGACGGGAAGGGCACCGGAGAGGAGACAGTGACGCAGATGTGTGGCGTCGGTAAAAACTCCGAAACATTTTTGTGAAAGCTTGGAGATATGCGAGTCCCAAAAAAGAAAACGATCAAAAGTAACTCCAAGATTTTGAGCTTCAGTGCCAGGATTGTTACGAATATTCCGGAGCTTTACGGAGAATGAAGAAAGGTTTTGCATGTTTTGACGAGTTTCCAGGGGGATAAGATCGAATTTTGATTCTTTGGCCTTGAAACCATTTGAGCCAAAATACTCATCCAACGTCGCCAACGCGGTCTCAAGGTCAGAAAAACAAGAAAAGGACACGCAGATTTTGAGCCAGTGACCAGAACCTGAGTGTCGTCGGCGTATTATACCACAAAAGTATTCGGCGGCATGCAGGCTGAGGTCTCTTAAAAACAGTAAAGAGCCCGGGTTCCAGGGACAAACCGTAGAAGACCCTGAAGACCCTAGTTAAGGAGAAGACCCTGGTTAATGGGTCGCGGAGCCAAAATCTACCTGATGTTAGAAGTGTCTGTGAAGCTCACACTCTGAGTTTGACCCGTGATAAATTTTTTTAGCCATTCGTGCTGATGCAATGAAGCTGCAATTTTGCTAGTAATTTGGAGTGGTCAGAAACAGTTACTGAGGTCAATCAGACAAAGAGGCGAAATTTTGCCCTGGTTCAAAGCCGATAGAATTTTGCCCAACATGCAGAGGAGAGCGTCTTCGGTAGAGTGGAGGGACCGAAAGCCGTGCTGGGTAGGTGCAAGGAGGTGGTTAAAGGAAAGAAAGTGAGAGAGATAGTTTCGAACAATTCACTCAGCTATCTTCGAAGGTGGGATGTACAATAGCATGTTTCCATGAGGCTGATACGTCAGTTTTGGTGAAACACGCTTTCGTGATGTGGAGTAAGACATGTTCAATTGAGCTAAAAGACATCTAAAAAACTCTAATGCAGAGTCCGCCACTACCGCACTCTGCCGAGTTCCTCATGCTAAAAATGGTACGTCACAGGTGGTCGAAGGAGATCGGCTGCACCCTGAAAGGCGCATGCGCCGACAAGGGGCAGCCCTGACTGGGAGTCTGGAAGCAGCACCACGTCCGGCAATCTCGGCGGCCACTCGTGGTCTCGCGTCGAGAAACAAGTCATCGAGGACATCAGGGCCGACAGACGGCATCACGCTCTGGCGAGGTCGTTTGCCACCTATGATGAGGCGCATGTTGCGTCACTCAGAGCCCGGTCCTTGCGAGTTTATCCTATCGACGATGACCTGTTTCGTGTCGTTCTTTATCGCAGGTCTGATAGCCCTATTCGCTTCACGACACATGTCCGAGCCGCGGCCGTGCGAGCGCAGATCTGCGGCTCTGCGAGCAGTGAGATATGTGTTGCCTCCGCGTTAGATAGCGCTGTCGGATGTTCATCGGATGTACGCAGTTTGATGTCCCTAAAGGGGGCGTGGCGATCGAGGACAACTCGCACGTTGTCAGTGAGTGCCATCCACATGCCAGTGATACTGACGGCATTGAACAATGCATTTCAGTCACACTGCAGAAGGTCATGGCGGTATGCGGCGGTGTCGATGCAGCGTAGCAGCCTGGTACGTACAACGGTGGGTTTCTGTTGCGTTCTAGGAATATCACAGGTCATTCTAATAAAGTTGTGCGGACTTAAGCGACAGAGCTTGGTGCCAACGCGTTTAACAAAATCACGATTAACAATAGACACGTCCAGCAGCGAGCTATCCAAGTATGTTGGCTCAGCAACCATTCGAGTCAGAGAGTACCAGCTCAGAAAATCAGTCAGTCTCCAGCGTGAGAACCCGTCAACAAACTACAGTTAACAATCATGCAGCCAGGATGATTCACGAAGACATTCTCATACTGCGCTTCTAGATCTTCAAAATCTGCTTCAAGTGCAAAATGTTTCTGGGTATACGGTACACAGCACAGACAATCAGCGTCTTTCGGGTCCACCTGAGGAAATGTCATGACGTCCGAAGTTTAGATGACGGATCTGTAGAACGAGGAGTGTTAATTTTCTTCAGGTCTATCCCATCACGGCAAAACAAATTCACACCCCTGTAACTTTGGGAGCAAATTTACGGTCACAACGCTTAAATACGAATCCTGAATATGCTAACAGCCTGTTTGGTACACAAAGTTTTAACCAAGTCTCGCATAAAACCATGATGTCATAGCCGTTCCGACGTAATTCGCTATGTATCTCGATTGTTTTGGGTTTAAGGGACTGAAAATTTATCGCGCAAATCTTCAGTAGTTCGGAGCTGCCGTTTCCACGACACATTTCTGCCTCTGTTGCCTCGTCGTCGGTGACGGAGCGTCGGCCGCGGCGGGTTTTCCGGGCGCAGCCTCCACGACCGGGCTTGGGGACCGCCGCAGGTTGTGGGTCAGCTGGCCTCAAGGTCAAGGCCGCTCCGTCCCCGGTGCGGTCGGGCGGTGAGCAGTGTAAAGGGCGAGAGACTGCGCAGTGACACCATGGAGTACCCGCTCCGTGGCGGCAAGACGATATGGCTGTTGCACGTACCGCAAATGTGCTGGTACCGTCTATGGCCGAGGTGCAGGCGTAGCAGCGGTGATCAGAAAGCGGATGATCGCCAAGAACTCCCGACGCCGCGCGGTATCGCGGTGCATTTTCATGCGGTAATGTCATGTTTTGGTGGTGTGCTCTAGGTAACTGTAGTATCGGACGTGGATGAAAGCTGCTCTGCCCAGCGCTCAGTCAGGTTCACACTGGAAGGCCTCCTCAAACTCTTCAGTCGCTTCACGCACATCACTCGGAAAGGCACAGGAGTGGCGAATGGAGACCCACGTGGGTTGGCGCGCCAGCTCACGTCTACTCGGGCCGGACTGATTCGGATTGATTCCTTGTATTCCGAGACATGTTGAACTGCACAAAATACTTCTGATCTTTTATTCGTCATGGGCTCTATTTCATCCCTAAACTTCTGTAACCTCATGGAAGCAAGGTTAACACTGATATTCCCTGGACTTGCCGCAGTCTGTTGCATTTCCTACAAAAGCATAACTTTCGTCCATCCAGGTGTGAAATATAAAAACGAGAATATGAGAAATGCTCAAGTGCCAAAATACATGTAACCTAAGACAGTTCGCCACGTGAAAATAAATGAGTTTCCAGACATAAATGCGTTAGTACGAAGCGTAAACTACTTGTCTTTCAGACGGTCATTACGTGGTTGACTTGAAGCCTCTTTGATATGGCAAGTCTGCTTCTGCCGGGTCGATTATCCATCGCCACCCATTACAATGAATCGATGACAAGCGGTCATTCTGTGCCAATCATTCTATAGTTCTGAAATGAATTACCCAGCACTTCGACCCTTAGAGAGGAATTCAGTTTTCGGAAATCATGGCAGTCAGTAAAAACATTCCTTGTCATGCTTTAATCATTACAATCAGAGAAAAGAGAGTGATACCTAAAAGTACAGCGTCGTGAAAAAGCGTTGAAACAAAATTTCGTTTCTGCAAGGAAAGAACGTTTCTGGACAGGACAACGTGTTTGATACCATTTATTTTGTCCATATTTATCCCGTTATCTATAAGTCGCAAGGTAAATGCAATGGGTAGATAGATACATAAGGAAAATGAATTAGAGACAAGATGTGTAAAAAACGACTGCCAAATAAAGGTGTTGATATGATCGTACATATCAAGCAAAGCGAAACATGAGGCAAAAATGCACAGGTCTTTCGAAGATGAGGGTGTTTTGTGTCTCATCTATGACATCATTTTCCTATACACAACCACGAATACAGCCACCGTGGCCAAGTAATTAAGGAGCCGGGACAAGAGAGTATGGCAGACACTGGAAACTCGCAAGTATCTCGCGTCTACATTGCACTGAAGTTAGACGCATGGCACTGCTAGGAATATATTTGCTTGTGCTTGACTGTGTAATAATGTTAGCACAAGTTACCGTGATCGGTAGCTCAGTTGGTGGACCGAGTGGTTCGACAGAAATACCGACCGGCTTTCGATATCTGACCCGCGGGTTAGCTGGCAACTGGCCAAAAGAGGGTTAAAGTGACTACCACACGGTCGTGCTGCGCCACTGACGTCACGTTAAATTTTCACCACAAAATCAGCCGTTACTTGGAATTACTCGATGAAAGGTGTAGTGTGTATGTTCGTGGTAGGGGTCAGAGTCTGTGCAACAGGCTATGCTTGGCACGGGCCCCGATTCCTACCAGCACCCCAGAAATCATTCGGATCAAATTAATAAAAAGAAGGTCCCGAGGTAAAGAGAAACGTTACGATGAAAAGTAGTAGATCAGAATATCTTGTTATCTTAGAGATGTAGGAAATGATATTGTGTTTACCAAGGTCGTTTGACTGTTCTGTAAGTTCTTATGGCATTTCTGAATTTTTGTAAGCTTTCCGATGTCGATGCTGATACCTGACTGATAGAGCACAAAGAGGTTTGGCAGTAAAACTAAGTCGTTGCGGGACACCATGATGCTTGGCGTTTGGTAGGCAAAATATTGCCAGGATGGTATCTGATCAAACGCACCTGCTCTGATGTAGTATGTCACACCAGAGCAGAGGCCGTCGCCGCAGCTAAACGATACACACACACCCAGGTCTGTAGGATATCTTTTATGCTTGTTGTTTTGTGAAATCTCTAATTGTTTAGTAGTCTCGTCATGTGGAGCCATTAGGCACGATCTACTCTTACCTCAAAAACGCTCATCAGAGATATCTTAATGAACCAATCAAATATTCATAACTTTGAGTGTGGTTACACTACTAGAGTAACAAATGATAACGTCACGATATCTTCCAGTATCTTCATCTACACTTCTCAGCATTTGAAACCTGATTAGGTTTCAGAAAGGTACACCCTGACTGACGTAATGATAATGCCGTTCTTGACTGCTATTTCTAGTGATAAATTACATAATATTCGTTTCCATGAACATGTCAATGAAGCTGGTACGCGTCATAGGCGCGCACATTAACAACAGCCGGCTCTCTGGGCAGGAATTTGGCAGGTTCCATCGCCGTTGCACGTCGGCGGGTGGGCAGCGTGCCGATATATTGCCGAGTCGGCCGTGCAATATCGCCCATTGATCGCGCTGCTCCCGAGCCGACGGGCCACCTGATCCATCAGGGGACGGCTAGAGGCCTGCAGCGGCCGCCAGCGGCGCGACCGGGCCGGCCGGGACCTCGGCTGCGGAACAGGTCCGCCGGGGACCTCAGCCCCGGAGCAGGTCCGCCGTGGACAGTTATGAGAAACACTGTAAGAGGGCGTGGTTCAACAACTGCAGGGCAGTGGACCTTTATTTTTTGCATGTGAAAGTCAGCCTGAGGGAAAATTTCTGTCGTGTGTTCCGTTCCGTTTTCATTAGCGCTAGATAAGTCCATTAGTACATAGGTAATAACAATGCAGCGCATTAAGGGGTCCAAATTCGTGCACAAGACCATCATTTTGGCGTGACACAACATCCATGACTTGTTTGTCTCCAAAAGTCTGGCTAGGAATGACTTCGTGTTATTTTCTGTCATTAGCTCATGCTCCTAGAGGCAAAAAAGGCTGACGCGCATGTAATATTAACACGACACGAGTGATGCATTACCAGATTACCATGACGGACCACTGCGTAATTTGCAAACAAAAAAGTAGCGATGGGTGAAATAGATTTTGTGGGCTGCTCAGAGTGTGCGCAAACGGCATGCGGGGAATGACTGTTTTGTAAAAGGCAAATTTGGGCTTTTCTTCCCTTCCCCAAAAAAAGAACTATGCAACTATACTAATACCACGAATGTCATATCACCTCATGTTAATTAACCTTATTGTGAAAATTCAGTTTGTCCACATATAGACAGGACTGTACCGGACTACTCCACGTGCTTGAACCTACAATTGTTGCCGCTTAACGGCTGTAAATGTTTTTTTTTATCAATGAGCTTCATGAACTTTACACTGTTTCTCCAATGCGTTTCCAAGTACATGAAGCTTAAAAATGTGAGTGATGCGATAACATAATATCCATACTCGTCCCTGGCGTTACGTCGTATCTAAAATGCATTTCTAAAACAGATCTAACGTTCATCTGCACATCACGAGTCCGTCATTGTCATCAAGCATGTCGACAAATGGAGCGCGGGTAAAAGCGGGAAGGGGAGGGAAGGGGCGGGGCAGACCACGCCCAACCTCCATCAGGACCGCGACAAAAACTCGCCTCTGATGGCAGACACGAGGAAGCTCCGGACGAAACGCACTGCGCAGCTCATCTAATTGGCTTACGGCCATTTATCAAACGAAGTCTGGGGCCCCTTCTCACTTACTAGGCCAACGCATTCTTAAGACAAAAATTCCATCCCATATATATCGCGAGGCGGCCACGGGTGGTGGTAAAGAATAGGAAGGGCAACGTCACAGTGGCGCGGTATGCTGCAGCTAACCACCTTAGCTCGAGAGCCAGACAGCACAGCAGGGTCTTGGCGTCTCGCCGATACAGAATACCTCCGCACTGAGGTACAGCATACAACCGCAGGCGGCTGGGCTCGTGAGCAAGCAGTACGGCGGCACAGCGTGCCCCCGCAGGCGGCGCGGTGGCGGTCACACCGAAGACGGTCGTGCCTGGCTCGGCGACCAGCTGGGCGGTCGCCGCACGCGCAGAGTCGATTTGCCCCTCATTACGGTGCCGCACACACTGGGCGCGGCACGCCTGGCTAAGACAAATGGCCGCCCCGTGCGGCTGTCACCGGCCGGCCACAAGGGTGGGGACCAGCACAGGTCAGGCGAGGACCCAGGGACGAGGATCAAGGATGCGTGTCCACCATTTTGACGTGTTTTCTTTTCTGGTACACGAAAAAACGCGTTGACTTGGAATTCAGGACTAAGAAGGGTCTATGGTCAGTTGTTTAGCCGTGTTCCCACTTCCTCAAAACCCTGTCCGCGCCTGCAGGTCTGTGGCCCCAGCGGCCGGATTGGCCGATGGCCTGCACACGTCAACAGTAATACTGGGCTGCATAACTCCCGCGCAGGGACAAAGGCTTCACGTTATGTGGCAGACCACTGATCACGCACAGCACTTCATTGATTACATTATCATCTTCAGGCGATGCAAAACGTTTCCATGCGGCGGCTTAGCTTTAGCACAGCAGTAGCAGATTGCATTTATTTGCAATAATGAATACAAAGCACGCCCAACGTTTTTGCGCATACTACTTTCATCCTCATTCCCTTCTGAAGCATTAACAAACTTTAAGCGGAATCCATAAAAGCAACGTTATTTTGGATGAAGCGTGATATTTACCAAAGACAGTCACTGACGGTGAGTGTTACTGTATCGATACCACAAACGTTTTCAATGGTTTTGATAAATAAATGATATTTCCTAGCGTCATTCGGACCAAAACGTCCCCTCATACTTTTCATGTTCATGTCGTATGCACGTCACACGCTCGTTTCATCCAGTATGGATCGGGCGTCCACGAAAATGTCGGAACTTTTCCGGGCGAGGGCGCACGAGACACATAACTCGCGTGGAAAATGTCAGCCGTCCGTGTGACAGGCTCCCTGAGGAGCGTCAACCAGCAGCAGTCACTCACCTGGCGTCCACGGCGCGGGCCAGCAGCCGCACTTCTCCTCCGCCGCCGCCGCCACCGCCGCCGCTGCCGCCGACTCCGCCGCCGCCGCCCAGTGTCGCGTTCAGCCGGCCGCAGCGGGCGGCCGCCGCCGGCCAGGAGAGCGGGCCGCGCGCCAGGTACCAGCAGCGGCCGGCGCCGGCCGTCCACGGCCAGCCGCACGCGGCCGTGGCGTTGTCGGCCGGCTCGGCCGTCCACCGCAGCGCCAGCAGCGGGCCGGGCCGCGGCCGCCGGCCGGCCGCCGCCGTCAGCGTCACCGTCGCCCGGTTCGCGGTCACCAGCGGCTGGCGCGGCCGCAGCGCGCTCCGGTGCACACGGTCGCCGTCCCGCACGGTCGCTATCACAGAGACGTTCTGCAGGAGCTCGGCCGTCAGCCGCGCGCGGTAGCCCGGCGGCAGGTGCAGGCGCACCCGGCACTTGAGCGAGGCCGCGCTCACCGTCAGGCCGCCCGACGGCCCGTACAAAACGCCCTCCGCACAGCCGCTCCTATCAAAATACGTCACGTGGAAAAGAAACGCGGCGCCGTCGCCGGCGCGGTGTGTGTACAGCGATAAGGCATTTGATTGGTTGGCGGCGGCGGCCGGCCGGCCGGGCGCCGGCTTTCCGCAGAGACGGTGCAGCCGGCCGGCGGCCAAGCGGTGCCGTTCGGCGGCCGGCCGCAGCTCGCCGTCCCACCGCACGTCCGTCAGCTGCACGAAGCCGAGCTCGCAGCGGCCGGGCATGCCGCGCACCGACAGCTTCGTGAAGCGCGCGGTCTGCCGCTGTCCGGGCGCCGGCGGCCGCAGCACGAAGCAGTCCTGAGTGCGAGGCAGCGCCGCCTGGGTCAGCGAGGTCACAGTCGGCCGCAGCTGGAGCAGGCAGTCTGGAACGACAGACGAACAGAGGATTCAGACAAGCGGTCAGCCTAGATCTAGTGGCGTTGTAGCCACAGAAGGGTTTGCTTTCGGACTTTATCGCTGCTTTCACCAAAACGTAACCCATGCAAGCTAGAAAGCGACTGATTTGTGGTAATAAACTACTGAATGCAATCTTGTCCGGTGCCGGGGGACACAGCTTCTTTTTGGAACCGCTTCAGAGAGGTTTCAGGATCAGTCGAACAAGTTCTGCCTCTCTCGGAGAATAATTCTAGCGTCGTTCACATGATCGACAATCCCGTTTCAAGTTTGTTCGCAAAGCGAAGGGCTGCTAAGATGGCTGCTGTTTGCTAGTTAACGTAATCAACGACAGCATCATGAGCATTCTTGTTTCAGAAATTAGAGGCGATGAAGTCGTCTACTTGTGACCATGGGTTGTGGTAACTGTGCCTGAGGACATGGTCTGCTAGCCGCAAGACATGGTGGTGAGGACATGGTCTGCTAGCCGCAAGACACTCGCCCGTGTTGTCTTCATGAAAAATATGTTTTGCGAGTATTTCAAATGTTATGTATTCGGCCATTCTATTTATTTGCAATCCTAGATGCTCGCAGGGATGTCGATTTCTGTAAATAATCGGGGAGCTGAGCCGAGGGCCCGACAACCTAACCCCCCCCCCCCCCCCCCAATGTGGCTTTCTCAATGGATTTAGCCCCCTTTATTTTGACCCACCGCAATTTATATGTTTTTGTTACTAGTTATCAAATGAAAAATTGCATTTATCCCCATGCATACAGGTATGCATATATATATATATATATATATATATACACATATACATAGGTGGGCAACGTTACTAAAAAATGTAACTTCGTTACTCGTTACTCCGTTACTCAAAAAAGCCAGTCCGTTACTCGTTACTCCGTTACTCTGCCTTAAAAAGTAACGAAAGTTACCGTTACTCCGTTATTCCGCTACTTTTTTAAATGCAGTGAAAACCAAGCGAACGCGGGTTTTAAGTCTTTTATGCTGCTTTGTGGTTGTAAAACGCATTCCATATACAAAGGGAAGAAACAAAAAGCGCTTACCCAAAACACTCCGCTAGCTGCCCACTGCCCTCACCAGCCGTTGTAGAGTCGGCGGCGCCGGGACAACAGTCGCGGCGGGTATTCTACCACTGTGTTAGCCACAATGTTCAAACCAACGAATTCCTGTTCATTGCCCGCGGCGCCGACGGAGCGGGAACAACCGGCGCTGGAGCGGACGCATGCAAAATGCGACAACAGCGGACATCTATCGACTGGGTTTGATCAACAATGCCTCTCGAAGTATCCGCCCTGAACATAATGGTCTCCGTTCAGAGCTCGTTTCGGTCTCGCAAACTTCTTGTTTTGTTTTGAAATTATGTGTGTGTATTAGTTTGTGTACGAGTGCGTGCGTGGAGGTAAGATTCCTGATACCCCTGACGTTTTTTTAATACCAAACGACGAAGGACTCAAAAAAACATGACTGATATGGATTTTATTATTGTGAAATAAAAGACTAAAAAAAGGTGCTTTAGTACCTTTTCAGCACCCTTGAAAAGACAAATTAGCTATAAAAACATGGTCATAAGTAAGATGCAACGGAGGATGTTAGCCGTTCACAAGTGGAACATTTTGGAACGACGACGTGACCTGACCTGACCCCTGTGAAAGGCCAAAACTGATATCAATGAACTCGCTATTGTCTTACGGTTCAGTATATGTTGCTGAAGTTCAGCTTTTCAGGGACAAGGTATTGTGTCTATTTACCTAATTCCAAGGACGTGTTTTGACCTTTCATGGCGTCTGGTGGCCTCAAAATTGACCTGAGGTCAAAACTCTTGAATGTTTTCGTCTCGGTTTGACAAAACCTTTCCGCCGGTGTTTTCCTTTTTTCCGTGCGATATATGGGAGCCGAGATCCTGGGAGGTGCGGAAATCCGCGCTCCCCCTCCGGCCGGGCAGAGGGCATTCTGAGCCCGGCCGGAGACGGGTTAAAAACACTTCATTTAACCCTATTCCCTGGGGGGGGGGGGCAGATTCTGCTACCCGTTTCTTTTTGCTTGTCGCTCCCACACTGCCGCAGCGCCACAAGATTTTCTGGTATTTCATGGAATTGATACACATGTGTTTTGTCAACATTTAAAAAAAAAATCGGTCCCGCAGAGGAGGTTCCAAGCCCCCGTTTTCGGCGGTAATGTGCTGTGCGTGAAGCTGCAAAGTTGTGCGGTTCACTATCGTGACATTCTGAGTAGAAATAAAGATCACTGACTCATTTATATAGTCATACACATCCTAAATAATGCGTATGCACACACATTTTCAGGTGAACGCACACCCAGGTACTGAAAAAATGGGGGAGCACATTATTGTGCTTATAGTGCCCTCCCAATTTTGTTTACCTGGATCCACCTCTGCGCTACATATAAACTTAACTGGCTAGCTAGTTGAACATCTGATGTTTATATCACCCAAAACAAACAAAAACAAAGGAAATTTCTTATTTCAAAAATCATCCTTCTTGCCCTTCCTGGAACTGCCTATGGTTTTCTATTTTAAATTTCAGCTTGCGGTATATAAAAGAATTGGACATTCCAAGCTGAACCGTGTTATTCCCATGAAAATTGGTTGGTAAACACGGCCGCAGTGACCTTTCAAAAATCCCCAAATTTTGGAGTTTGTTTGCCCCCACGCCTTATTTTCTGAATTTTTGAATTTTTGGGGTCCGGAATTGGAGATCTCGTTGAAACATATTAAATGGCATTCATCCCATCAACATTGGACGAATGCATCTCGAGATCTCTGGAAGGGCGGGGAGGGGAGGGGACAGAATTGGTAATCTTCCCCTTTCGGCCAATGCATGTTTTTCGAAGGTGCAAAAGTGGCAACGGCTCATATCATGTTTGAGTTTGGGTCCTCACTTCTGCGTGTACAAAAAATAATGTGTCAGCCGAAAGGTGTTTCGGCCAGTTGATATTTTTTTCGGGAACGCATGAGTGGTAACTCGAATCGCATGGACAATGTAGCCTGTCCTCCAAGTTAAAAATGATTTAACCTAACCTAACCTAAAACCTACTGTATGGTTGCAGGGACTGCCCTAGATGGGCATGTAAAACTAATTTTTTGTTAGGTTCCATTTGCCTGTTTTTTGGTTTGGTTACCTCGTATCGGCTGAAGGCAAACATGTGTCAACTGAATCAAAATTCAAGAGTAACCTAACCAAGTCAGTTTACACATCCAGTAGGGGCCAGTGCTTAGAAAAATACCTGAATGGGTTAAATTGTTTACACAACTTGTGTTGCCACTTCCGCGTCTCCAAAAATTACGCGTAAGCGTCGGCCGAAAGGTAGATTACCGCAGATCTGCCCCCCCAGGGTAATGTGAATCTCACTGCCTGCAGAGAATATGGTTAAGGCAAATAGTCCAAGCAATAGTCGACAAGCTTCATAATTATGCTTCACTTCTGACAACTTATTGTGCACATTCTGTTCTCACCTGGAAATACCGTCAATAATGCTTCCTCTTGATATGTGCCTTCAGGTTTGAAAGGCTACTCTTGTAATCCTTGATTATAACCTCTTTCGGTCGGCACAGGACATACGTAAAAATGACGTTTTTCCCCTCCTCCTTAAACTCAAAGTACGTTTCTAGATGTGGCCATGGGTGACCCAGACCGGGCTCGTCCTCTGCCTCCGAAGCTGAGGCACCGTCGGACTCGGAGTCAAGGTTTTCGACCTCCAGTGGCGGCGTAAAGACGCCTTCATGGGACATTTTAGTGTCAGGTAGTTAAAATTTCAGGCCAGTCAAGAATCAATCACTACTCCATCGCCCCATGGACATCACAGATCCAAGGCCATGGCGGCAGTAATCATGTGCTCAACAGCCTTGAGTGATCTTGGCGGGAACCGTGTGGCGGTGGTAAGCAATCCGTGACTGACTTGAGACAACATTGAAAACTGCCGTCAGCTGGCTGTTCCAGTATAAATGACAATAACTTTGATATCTTTTAGCCTGAAAAATGACGACTGGTTAATTTATAATTTTAAGTCATATCACACTTACGCATAATTCAATACTTTTGTCCCAAAAGAGACCAAAGTCAGCTGGCCTTTATACTGAACCATTGCCGCCAGCTTGCCGTCAACGTTTATTAGCTGACGAATATTGTCAACAAGTCTACTCCGCGATTGTCAGCTGAGTGCGCGCCCAGCCGCGCTTGTATCGCCGCACGCTATTGGGTGTTGGCTATTCAAGTAGCCAATGGCGTGTGCCGATGCAAATAAAGCCGGGCGGTGTCTGTAAGGAGTTTAAAAAGTAACGGAGTAACGGAGTAACGGAGTAACGGACCAAAAAGTAACGGAGTAACGGACCACAAAAGTAACTTCCGTTACTCAGTCCGTTACAGTAAAATAAAAGTAACGGGTCCGTTACTCCGTTACTCAAAAAAGTAACTTCGTTAGTAACGGAGTAACGGAGTAACGGACCAGTGCCCACCTATGCACATATATATATATATATATGTATGTGTGTGTGTGTGTACATATAAGATAGAAAAAAATAGATACATCGCTTTAGACTTCATTCTTTACTTTCTGCCTATCGGTTATCCATTACGGCCGTTCTTTCCGTTATTATAACTCATTTCCTTTCAAACCGGCAGAAAATATTGATGGGGCCCAAACCAGCATTGGGTGGACCGAAATCAACATTGGGTGGGCCAGGGCCCTCTCAAAAGAATATAAATCGACACCCCTGGAGGCTTGCAAGGCGAAGTGGTCATCAATCAGTGATATCAGGCATGTTTTAACGGATACAGCAGAGACTAGTGTTCCCCTGGCGCATTGCTGTCCTCTAGCCAGTACCGATAGCGTTTGAGTTCAGCGGTACAGTCTAAGTCGACCTCGAATCGCCAAAGGGAACATCGCGAAGGACCGTGAATGCGAAAATGTTTCAAAATTACGAGGTGTGGCACAACCGTTTCTTCTTAACACGTTCCCGGGTGCGGGAGACCAGTTTGACCCCCTGGGATTTTCCGAGACTGGTCCCAAACGGTTCTGCGCAACCACACAAAGTTTGGCACGGTTATGCAAAACTGGACGGCAAATCTTTTCCTGTTAGAAAAATATCAAGGTTTTTCAGCATCACCGAGTTAGAACGGGTCACAGTCAGGTCGTGGTTTTCAGAAATGGACATTTTTAAGGTAAACTTCAAACTGCTACCACAAATAGGGATTTAAAGGCAGACTTTCAAACTTTTTAGGGTGCATAGACAGCCAAATAAAAAGTGCAAGAATAGTTCGATTAATGTGAGGTCAAAACACCAGGAGAGATCGAGGTCAAAGGCCAGAAATGACTTCCAAGCGGAAAAGTTCTGTTCTAACGATCTCAGCCAAAAGAAAAATCGGAAGATATGGAAAAGGACACAATCTTCTACCTGTGTGCCAAGTTTCAGGTCGATATCAGGTCAGGTCACGGAGAGATGGCCAAACATATGTTTGTGCGTACCCGTTTTCTGTGGAAGCAAAACAATGAAACGCCACCAGTTTGTTGTTGAGTGCGTAATTCATGGGTAAAATAGTATGAAGCAATGTCAGCGATGACTTAACGCATGTTTCGAGGATTCGATTTCTTCTGGGTCATCTTAGGCCACTGACGTAAGATGAACTTTGTGCGTCTGATTTTATGAACTTTGCGAAATTAATGAACTTAGTAAATTTATTAACTTTATTGACCTTGCTATACCCATATCTGTGGGAACTTGCTTTCTGTGGCGTTTTTGACGCTGATTTTGAATTTAGCGCCCGAAATTACCTAGATATGGTTCACTTTGGGGTGAAAATGTGTCAATAAAAAGTGAATCTGATGGGTTTTCATTTGGTTTAGAATTCCGTGCCCGCCTATTATTCTGACGAAGGCGAGGGACGCAGTGATGTTTGTACTTACCAGTGCAAAATCTTTAGGGGTAAAATTGTACCGAATGACGATAGTTGGCTCTGTGGAGCACATTTTCGTGGTTTTCATTTTTTTCGAGGTCACTTTAGGTCAGTACCCTAGGTTGACCCAGATAGCCTTGGGTGCCCTTGGTGGCAGAAATTTGAGCCATGAGGTATTTTTGGGTGCCAAAGTCGAATTTGACGCCAGAATTTATCTTGAGATACCGCAAAACAAGATGCATGACACTTCGCGAAAGTATAGCCATTTGGCTTAAGTTGTGCTGAAGCACTAATTTAAGCATGGGTACTGACCCAAGCATTTCAAAATATATGACATATATTGCAGTTCTGTGTGGCCTAGAAAAGTGCTTCATACATCTTGGCCCTGCAGCAAACGGTTTTTACGGTTCAAGCGAAAGTCTGGAGGTCCGCACCAAATCTGACCTTCTTTGACGTCATTCGACCTTGGCGGTCACGCTCTAAAACATCAAACTTCTACACAAGAGAGTTCCTGTAGGGTTGCATTTACGCTGCCAACTTGGTAGGTCTTTCCTCGTCCATTTTCAAGATCTTAGGGGGCTAAATTGATTTCCTTCCCGAGCGTGTTATATTCGACAGGCCACCCGTGCGAGTGTTAAAATAGGATTTGTTCATGGCTACGGGGCATTGTTGTCTTTAAGTAAAATATATTTTCGCCAAGATTCCAGGTGTGATGTATTAATCTACTTTATCCGTGTCTTTTTTTGCAATCCTAGAGATCTGCAAGGCATAAATCAATGATATTGGCCATGTTTTAACGGATATAGCAGACTAGTGTTTCCCTAGCACACCATCTCCGTCATATAGGCTGTACCGATAGGCGTTTGAGCTATGCGGTACAGTTCAAGTCGACATCGAATCGCCAAAGGCAAACTTGCGAAGGACCGCCACTGCGCAAAGGTTTCCAATTACGGGTTGCGAAAAAATGCTCCTAGTTCGCAAAAGTATGGCCGCGGACAGAACCTCGGTGGGGACATCGAATCTTTTGTTTCTTTCGATGCAGCGTCCGTAGGCGTAGTTCTAAATTCTACGCCGACCTCTTGAGAAAAGTGTTGGACGGCGCCCATCGGAAATCAATCTTATCAATATCCTACAAGCGGCTCGAGGCAGCGCAGAATTCACCTTAGCAGGGGCGCGATCAGGATTTTCTTAAGGGGGAGGCCCGCAGCTCAATGTGAGCTGAAATCATACGAAAACCGTCTGGTGGGAAGATGATGTGCAACGGTTTTCACAAAAAATGCAGGCCTAAGGGTTGGCCCAGGACCCCCGCTCCTCCCCCCCCCCCCATTTAGCTGAGGCGGTGCATCTTAGTCCCGAAAGAGTAGGTCACTGCTGGTTTACCAAGCACGGCGTGGCGGACAGAAATGAAATCATCGTTGAACGGAATTCATCAACTCTGCATTGGCGACAACACAGCTTTTGATGCTTCGCATACTAGAGTTATTTCCCTGACAATACTTGCATGTGCAGGAACCTCGCTTTGGTTTTCACGCGACCTAAGACGCATCAGATCGCCTGTGAGTTTTAAATCCTAGCTATTGGATTAGATCCTAGTTATTATTTAGACCCTAGTTGCTATTTTTAGTTAGGACAAACTGTGTAAGCTACAAATGTCAGTCGATCACGGAGTTTTTTTTATTTTTTTAATTTGTCATTTCTATATTAAAATAAAGACTTGATTCAGGGGACGCGCGGGAGTCCGCGACCTGTGGCTATAGGCTGCACCGTTAGACGCTTGAGTTATGCGGTACAGTCTAAGTCGATGATGTCGAACCGCCGAAGGGAGCATTGCAGACGGTATTAATTGCGGAGAGCTTTCAAAATTACGGTGTGCAGACTGCAGACAGCAAACTTTTCCTTTGCATCCAAAACCACAAGGGTAGCTCAAAACAGAGGGAGCGACGGACACGCAGAACTCGCCCAACACCCCTTACCTGAGAGCATGGAACTACTGTTACGGCTTGAAAGGCGACAGCACGGCTATCCCGTAGTCTACACGACCTTTTCGCCTCGGGTAAATAGTGATTGTCTTCTTTGAGAATCAGTCCCCGTGCTCTCCTCACATTGGGTGTTAACGGTGCATGTTAAAACAGAGCTATGGGAGGGATAAGCGAACCACCAAATGAGATTTTCACTTTGGAGGCCAGAGTCAGGTTTATTATTACGAGAACTGACCTTCTATGGCAGATTGACTTGAGCCCTAAATTGAGCCGCATTCCGTCCAATAAAAAATCGGAGACAACCAGACGGCAGGCAGCTAAACCCAAAGCCGAAACCACATAATGTAAAGACGGCCTGATTGCGTTCCGCGGAGACGCGGATTAACTCACCGGCCATTGCAGACCCGTTGTAGGATATTGCTTGGGCTGAGCCATCCTGCCACGCCAGAATCACCCTGTGGAAACTCGAAAAGCTAGAGCCAGCCGACGGAAACTTAAGCCTCCTAAGCGTCCTGAAACCGTCCATAAAGCCACGACGAGGCTGAAGTCGAGAACACGCCACACGTGGTGGCTAACGCGCCACGTGAAAAGTTGAAATCGCATGGAGACAGTATACGGGAAAACACCAAGTTTAAGGATAACCAACTCAGCGACCACACCCAGGAGAGCCAACGAATATGACAAGACCCATCTGATGGCAGCGCTTCACAAACATCAGAAAAGCATGGCAGAATGTTTTCGCGCAAAACGGCGGATTTCTCATTTGCTCCTCAATGTGATATTGAAATTTAACGTGTCACTGAAACGTCGATTGACAAAGCGCACGTGAAAACCGTACCTGAGCTGTATCCTGACGTCCTCCCGAACCTGACGCAGCACCCAGCTCACTCCGGCGGCGCCCGAGGCGAGCTTCAGCAGCATTTCGGACGGCGAGCAGCGCGCCACCAGCTGCTGCGACGACGCCAGCAGCTCGCCAGCCGAGGCCGCCAGCCGAGCGGTCCCCTGGTCCGACCGGCGAGCGGACCGCACCGTCACTGCGCCGAGCCGCAGAGAGGTCAGGTCAGGTCAGGGCAGGGGCAGGGGCCACAAGAGACAGATCAGCAGAAGTTCTGGAGGGGCCAAGACAGGGCACCGTATCACAGCGAGGTTTCATCGAAGCGTGGCGCCACGAGGTCAATCAAATAAAAGGGATCAAAAAGCTCATATCAACAGAATGGTCAGAGAATGGCAGACCACCGCGTGGGAAACCCAGACTATTACCTTGACACGATATAAAATGGATAGTCATTGTACAGAAATCCTATTCAACGCACCGGTTTTTAAAGAGATGGCAGTTTAATCTGGCACGAAATGAACATCAAAATTAATCAAAGTCCTAATGTCGCTCATAAATAAATCGCTTTAGGTCCAATTCACATCACTGGCTTCCGGTAAGTACTGATTTAAACTCACTCATCTACGAATGCCATCATGCTTTCCATTTGATGGCCTCATCGGCATGACCAGTCTCACTAAACACTGTGTGCTGATTGCAATGAGCTAATTTCATCTTCTGAACATCTGGGAAATCCTGATCGTTTTCCGGAAGAACGTGCAATCACTGGGCATGATGAAACCTCGATGCTGTTGGCTTGTAATTTAGAACGCAAAACAGTGTAACGTGCTTGAAACTGTCACCAAAGCTTGCTGGACATCACATTGTTATTAATGGAAAATAGCTTTACATCGTGGTCATGTATAGATTTTCATAGGGTCAAGGCACTTGAAGCAAAATAAGCTTTGTCAATGAACCACTAAGAATCACGTAGATGAGCTCAGTTAGTCAGGTTACTCGGTCGTATAACGGGACAAAGTTTTCTAATTTCCTTAGATACCTACATTAAACGAATACTCAATACAACAATTCAAAATTCAGCATCAGAAGAATGGTATAGATTGCGGCATGACCAGTGGCGTAATGAGGATAGGGCCATTGAACCATGACCCCGCCCCCTTGGGTGCCGAAGGCGCCGCTATTGGCGATGATGATTGACGGTCAATAGGGCGCCGAAAGCTCCCTAATGACGGTCACTAAAACGCGGCTGCTCGATATCGCGCCGACAGCGCCTCTTCCACATAAAATGTCCCCTGGGAGCTTTGGGGACAAACCCGAGATATGAAATTGCGCCCCGAGGCTTAAAAATATCTTCGATATTTTTAAGGGCACCCTGAAGTTTAAGAGGGTTAAACGGGACTTAAAAAGGGACTAAAAATCTTAAAATTCCCTGAGGCCTGAAAAGACATCCCATTGCCAAATTAGATCTCCTCGGCCTGAAAATGCTTCCCTAACGTCCAAAAAACAACCTAAGGGATGTTGTCAAGTAGCACACCTGGAGGTCTGGAAAACAGAAGTATATTACATCCGTCTTGGTAAAAAGACAGTCTAAAATAACCAGTAAAAAGACATTGCTGTGGTAAACAAAAACATTTTTGGAGGACTCTGACCATAAGCAGGGGTCAAGCAGTCAAGCATGCCTCCTGACTCCCGCCTCCTCGCTACGCCTCTGGGCACCCGTGATACCTGGGAAGGATGCCTCAGGGCCTGGAAATTCGCTGTCCTTGTTTGGAAATACGACCGTTTGGTCTGAACCGGCACCTCCGTGGTTTGAAAGGTCATCCGACTTGACGGGATTTTGGGATACCCAAAAGGGTGCCACCGGGCTTGAACCTGCACCCTCAGGCATGGAGGGGCGTCCCGATATTTGAAAGGATGCTTTCAGGTGCTGAAAAATTGGTGTCTCTGAATTTGTTTGACCCTCGCCTTCGTCAGTTTGCAAATACGCCATTGAATATTACTGAGCTAGCAAAATATCCCGGTATTGTGTCAGCAACGTAAACATTAGTAACACTGACTTTCAGCCGCTACTTGGCCCCGGGCCAGAATCTGGTGGTGCATTGCAAGGCACTTCGTGGCGGCAGTTATACAGAGATGCTGGAGCTGGTGAATCCAGACTGAGAGAAAGGAAGCCTGCCCCGCACTGAAGCCGAGGCCCAATATCCCCAGAAGACGGCGGGATTTGCGTCCAGTCAGGAGATATCCCCCGGGTGCAAACTTCATACCGCGCCGGCACGGGCTCCGGATAAAAGCCGAAAGAAACGTTAAATTGGATCGAGAGTTGCTGGCGAACCACCAACGATGCCAAGACATAATCAGGCCCGGAGGATTTTTTTCGTTCATCCGAGGCAAAAATGCCGGAAATGTTCCATTCGTGTTTATTTTTGCATCTAGCTACCTCTTACAAGGGCGTAAGGCTTTCGGGAGTAGCGGACGAATATAATTTTTTGATGCAAATTTTACAAAAGTAAAGAGATCCACGCCATCCATAATCATTTGAACGTTACAGAAAACTACTTTTGTAAAAGAATACGGCCCATCCGTTGTTACATAATTCAATGTTCGCTATATATGTATAACAAAAGGCATGATTGGTCCTCCAATTTTAATCATACGTCATCATCAAGAGTTAGCTTGTGGCGCGAACGGGTTCCTAAACCGTTTGTGACGTGCAATGTCAACATTTTTCAATTCAAATTCCTTCGAAATAAATAAAAGCCAAATTTGGTCGGCTCTTCTTTTTCCGATGTTCTTCAAAAAGGAGTTCATTGGAATCAATCAGTAGACGAAGAAGAAAAACAAAATTACGTGGCAACCCCAGCATATAAATGAGACTCGGATAGCCAGTGCTATTGCTTACCTAAACATGTGCATCAAGCCTGGGAATGTTGCTGCTTATAATTAGACGATGGAGGTGATTACGATAGGTACCAAATTCGATGACGTTAACTTTTATGAGTGAAGTTTTTTATCAGGTTACGCAGCGTGGTTCGTATGTTTGAACGCCAACACGTTTTGACGACCAAAACAACAAAGACTTGTCAATCACGCCCCGGCGCAGCATAGAAATGCTGCAAAGCATTTGTCAGTAAATACGTTGTGGTCTGACGATCGACTGCGCGATTAAAGAACGAAAATATCTCCTAGACTTTTATCATATCATAACCGGGTTTCCTGTGACTGATGTCGATCATATTAAGGAGATGTGGTATAGGTTAACTTTTCGCAAATAAAGCAGCGTATTTACAATCTGTGCTCTCATTCACATCATAATGGATTTGAGACGATAAAAGCAGCTTAATCAGAGCCCAATGAGACCGATTTCTTGGACCAACACATCTGGGTCCAACTGCCAACCACATCTGGCGAGTCCATGGAACTCCCGCGGTGCGGTGAGTTTACACTCCACACACCATGCCGTTCCGCTTACCATTGTAGACGACGCCCGCCACGAGACCAGGCGCAGTCTCGAACCGGTCATGCGCCACCGTCAGTCGCACGTCGGTGGCCGGCACCCAGGTGACGTTCTCGGCCGGCCGGCACCGGCCCCCGTCCAGCGAGGAGGCCGGCCTGCCCATCACGAGCACCAGCCAGACGGCGGCGGCCGCCAGGCGCCCCATGGCGGCGGACGGCGCCCCGCTGGCCTGCCGGTCACCTCCGCTCGGCCCGCGGCCCGGTCACATGCCGCGCCGGCGGCGGCGGCGGGGGCGGTCCTGGCGCGGCGTGCGGCCGGCGGACGCTCCCGGCCGCGCAGCGCGCCGCACTGGCGGCCGCCGCCGGCCGCACCGCCGAGCCGCACAGGTGGCCACTGAATCAATGGCGGGCGCGCGGACGACACGGACAACGGACCGGCGGCCGCTCGCCGACCCGACCCGGCCACTGCGGCGCCGGCCGTGAGCTCAGGGCGCCGGGGCGCGACGGTGGGCGGCGAACGGTGGGAGAGAAATCTGTGTTGACTAGGCGGAGTACCGCAGACGATGGGGAAAGGGATCACGTTGAAGCGAATCACCGCGGTTGATTCACGATGGCGCGACTGCCGTGATGCGATTTTCATGTGTGGTAGTCGGCGTTGTTACACTGTTGCTCCACTGAAACATGGTTGCAGCGCTCCTACGTTGTTGCAAGGGATCGGTGCTGTAAATGAATGCTGGTGAATGTACGACGCGGAATTGTGCCTTTTAATTATTAAAGGTCTACTTGCGGGGATTTGGATCGGCTATAACGGGGAAAGGCGGCTGTCCACTGTGGAAGCATGAAGCGGTTATTAAACGGCCTGTGAATCTTGAACTGAGTTTAATCAATTCATGTCCGGAAAACGAAATGACTGTGAGGACGATGCATTGGTGGAACAACGCAGAAGTGAGCCGATAGACGTAAGAAGGAAACAGCTGCAAAAAAACAAAATCTAGGCGTCCCTCTGCATTTTCAGTCTACAAAACAAATATAACTTTTTCCCCAGAGCGGAGGTTAATGCAGTTATCAGAAAGCAAGCATAAGTAATGGTTCCGTTAATGAGTTCTCTTTCTTGACCAAGACACTGCGTAAGTAGGTAAGCCCTTTTTTGCCCATGAAGTTCAAATTGCCTACCTCAGCTTACCATATACTCACATGGCAAAACGAGATGCACTCAAATCTCAGTCTCCCATTTTTCTCGCACACGTCCTCTTCATACCCCGCCTGTTCCTCTTTTTTATTTTCCCGTACTTGCCTTTATTGATTATTTTAAAAGGCAATCATCAGCTTCCGACATTTCTGTCGATGTAAATGCTATTATCATAATCGGGTGGCTTCACAAAAGGAGAGCCAAGTGCACTTTGCATGTCTGGGTAAAATCTTTTGCTGACGCGGGAAACTAAATGCATCTGTTTTTGTAGTCGGGGAAGTTGAATAAAAAAAGGGAAGGCACTCAGAAGTCCTTTGAATAACAATGTGGGGTGGTGACTGACCAGTAACTTTGTACTAGGCCTATGATTTGTCTTCCTTCATCTTGCTCATGTTGTTCACCTTCGGTTCTTACGCTATCGCTTGTCAATTTTGCCTTGAACAAGGTGCGAAATGGTGCGAAATGGCCATAGTAGCAGAAGCGCTGTATATAACCCATTTGCATCCTAGGTCATGGATGCGGAAAAAGCCTTATTTATTCAAGGAGAGTCTAGTTTTCATAAATCAAATATATGTGGCATCTCGATCAGTGATCTGCAAGAATTCGTTCATCTTTTGACGCTGCCGCCATCCCACCGCTCGGTGGCCGTTGAGGCGCGGACAACCGTCTCCATCCCACCGATCATCAATAGGGCAAGACGGTGTCCATCACGGCTCAGGATACCCAATAGAGCGCGCCGGGCCAAAGACCGAGCAGAGGAGGGAAGCCCCACAGCGGGTTTACGCGGAACCCCGTCAATCGGGAGTGCAGGAACCCGCTCTTGCTCCCCTGGATTCCGTGGACGAGGACAGAGTTCAGTCGGTTCGAGAGCCTGGAGCAATTTCCGCCATCGACTGATGGCACACTGGCCTGCTGCACGAGCGGCGAACTGAAGCGTTCGACGGACGAACGACAAACTGCAACATTCGAGCCCCACGGTCATTAATCACAGCAAAAAGCATTGCGTCATTTGTTTCGTGCAATCATGACCTTTCCTTTGACGTCCTTCTGAACGTAGCGCCCCATGGCTGCAGTACCCCAGACGTCATATACTTACCATCTAAAGTTCATCTCCCTTGACCTTTTACCCGGCGAGCCTGCATTTTCCCCATTATTACGGACAAGCTATCCCATGCCATTAACTAAACCTTCCACTTTTCGTGTCCATTGCGACCTTAATAGCCTTGGCATTCGAGGAGAATGACTGGGGGCTCGAGGGCATTGACTGGGGTATTTATTGACTGGAGTGAAGCGTTTACCGCGCCACCCGTCTATCTCGAGAACCGATGGTCCGATTTGGATAATTTAAAAGGCAATCGGTAGTGTAGAGCCGTGCAATAGCCGTGCAATCATATAGCATATGCATTTATTTACTTTAGGGTCAGTGATGGCTCTAAGCATTCAAAAGTGACCTTTTTCTCCGGAGTCGCCTGATCGCAACGGAAAGCAGGCCGGGGCTGATCCTTGGATGAAAATTTATCTCAAGAGAAACTGTTGTTTTGAGCGCTACCTGGCCCACAGCCATGAAAGCTGAAGGCCATAGGCTAGGTCAAATGTGACGTCCGTGATAACGGATCATACCATACATGTTTCCTGGATCACGTGGCACGAAAATTCCAAAAGACGCTTTCAAAGATCTTCAAACTTACGCAAGGGCTTGGAAAGGCTCAGATTGCCGCGCACATGAACATTGCAACATTTTGGACTTTGAAAATCGCAGTAACGCGAGCACGCCACTGGTCCCGATCGCGAACATCTGGACGATCCAACAAATCAGTCTGGTTCATGTAGCACACTTTATTACCAAAGGTCGAACTGTAGAACAATGTTGCATTGTTGCGAGAACCCACTGCGTAAGCTGTCCATGCTGTTCGTGCTGTTCTCGCATTGATTGGGGCATTTCGCTGCTGCTCGCAAACGGCGCTTTATGGAAACATTTTTGATGTGATAAACATGAAATATGAACCTTGATGAAAAACCTTAATGATCATGAAAAACATGAATCTTGATAATACAGCGCTGGACAAGCGTCCCCAATTATAGTGCGTCTTTATCGTACGCAGAAAACATCATCGATCTAATCTGACCAGATAAAGGGTCAAAATGCATTGAACTCCAAATCTTATTATTCCCGGGCTGGAAAAAAGTCCTTTGAATCAGACACCATCGACATGCCTTCCTTCTTTCCGCTTCCCATGTATATTTTAATCCCATGTATATTTTAAAGTCTTAAATGAATATCTGGCCCGAGATGACCTTGAACGGGGTCATGGGTGAGTTGCATCGAACTCTCGTGTCTCTGACATACAAAGCAACCTGCCGTCGCCCAGCGGAAAAGTATTTACCATAACTATGAAACGAAGTAAAACTGAGCCAAATCGCAAAACATGATTGTCTTTACGACATCATACTGACATGCCCCAGGATTACCTTGAAAACACAATTTTTCTGACATGTGAAAAGTTATGTAGAGTGGTACTGAAAGTTTCAGCGCTCTGCACTGATTCGTTTGAGAGATATTTAAGAAATGCGCCAGGCGGCACGTTAAAGACCTCACCAGCAAAATTAGTGGTATGACGTCCCTTCATTCTTTTCTGAGACAGGGCAACTGGTCTCTTGCTTCAGATGTCTTCACGGCCATTCCGAAAAGTGGTTGTGGAACTTGTCTAGAACTCGGGGAGGGCTCAAAAGTCGTCTTTAACGCCATGTTTTCACACGCGGTATCAATTCTTTACATCAGAACTATGCTATATTTCAAGTTTGGATAAGTTTCTGCTGCTCCGCTCCGGCTGCGCAGTTTTTGGTCCTGCAAGACCAAAACAAACTTTTCGTCGCATACTCAACAAATGAACCGCCAACAAACCGGTTCATCAAGCTTCACCGAGAAGCCAGGACGCTAATATTGGACCGTCGGTAGCTCGCGAAAGGCTTGCTAGCCAAATCCAGAGGTCAGCGCCGTCTAGGGCGGCCACCGAAAGGTGGCAGATGGCGGCTCGAATAGGAAGTACAGCCAGGGGTAGCCTCTCGCCAGGCGCCGCCGCCGTAGTTGCCTGTTGTACCGCAGCCAATACCCCGCCGTCGGTGTGCGCCGGTCTGGGAGCATGGCCGGGTTCATTGGAGCTCTCAGAGGCATGATACCGCTGTACCTGCTATCCGGAGATGTGTGATAGGCGACGTGTTGAAATGACGTGTGAAATTTACGTCGAGAATGCACTGGGATTTCACTGCACAAGAATGAAGTGACGAAAATGCGTTCTACGACCATGTCGTTGATAAATCGTGGATATTGCTACGGAAAATGAAGTGCACCACAGGGAGAGCATGAGAACGCGCCCCTTGCTGCGAAATTAAATACCCAGGTCCATGTCTGAAATGACTCAAATCATGGTACACCTAATGAAACGAATTTGTAATCTGAGTTTATTGGTCGTACCACTTTGTAAAAATTATACAGCTTGCCTAAAACGTCACATTATATTGCTTGCCTCTAAAACGTCGCACTCCCCAAATATAAAAGCACGACAGCATCAACAGCGACAATAAGACATGTTAAAATAAACTTATTTTTGTCTTCATATTACCCAAAGATAGTACAGGATAAACATCTTGTGCCGGAATTCCGTCGAACAATTTCCACTTCAATATCTTCCATAAAAGCTGGTAAAAATCGGCGACTATTGACCCTCACAAATGTGTTTTTTTTGCCCGGAATGTTATGATCGACCCAGAAACTGATTTCCCGTCCTTTAGACTAGTGAGCGGTCTGTTTGGCGAGAGCCTTCAGCTGGATAAACTGCACCAGCAGCGGCAGCAGGTGGACGTGTTCGCGCCCCAGGGTCAGCAGCAGTTCCTCGGAGCAGCAGCACTCATCTGTGTCCCAGGTCCCCAGCAGCAGACCGATGGCAGACTTCAGCCGCTCAGCGCCCAGAATCTGCCACAGACGTCACAGCGTGAACAAGCTGACACTGCTGCAGACGTCACACAGCCGCAAACGTCACAACGTGAGCAGACTCACACTGCCACAAACACCACGCCGTCAGCAGACTCACACTGCCACAAATACCACATCACCAGCAGATTCACACTGCCACAGACATCACACCGTCAGCCGACTCACACTGCCACAAACACCGCGTCGTCAGCAGACTCACACTGCCACAAATACACATCACCAGCAGGTTCACACTGCCACAGACATCACACCGTCAGCCGACTCACACTGCCACAAACACTGCGTCGTCAGCAGACACATATTGCCAAGGATATCGCACCGTGCCACAAGAGCAGACTCACACTGCCACAGGGATCAGATCGTGAACCGACTCACATTGCCACTGAGATCAGCCCGCGAGCAGACTCACATTGCCAGAGACATCGCATCATGAGCAGGCTCTCGTGAACTCGTCCGCAGAGGTCACACGGAACTGAATTTCCTAACGCGGTCGCAGATGCCACAGAGTGAATGTGTTGGCAATAGTTTGCCCTCTATACCAGCATAGCTGTGCCACAAATGAGTTAAGTTTGCAGGTTACTAGCCTGGCAATGGTCACCAATGGCTTTCCATGGCGATTTGACAATCCATGACCCTGATCACCTTAATGGAGTCATGCACGACACACCGAACAGACCGAGGTTCTAGAATATTCTGGAGGCACAAAGCGCAACTGTGACTCATGTTTTTACGTAACAGCAGCCCCATCATCGTTGATCTGGTCGGCGAACAACGTTTTGTTTACGTAATTGTCCAAAACATTGAAATGGGTTTAGTGCAAAGGCAAGGCTTTCCTTAACTCAAAATTTATGGGGGTAAAAAGTCCAAGGCGACCACATTTCCTTGAGTGAATTGCAAAACTCACAGGGCTCTATGCTCTTGAAGCAAATTTAAATTTCCTGCAAATAGCAGGTGAGAACCGCTGATTTGCGCACCGCCACAAAAATTACGGTTTTTGACCCCGCCAAGATTGTTCAGAGCAAGGTGCTTTCGACGGTTCGCTTGAGCCTCGTCTGCTGTGTCATGCTGTGGTCGTGCAGACTACTCAGGTTCGACAGCAGTGTTGTTGGTATGTGGCCTCCTCCAAGGCAGTACGAATCACACACACGCGCAGTCATTGACCATCATCTCCCGATGAGCCTTAAATCCTCTCTACATGCCAAATAATCTCTTGCTAACCATTCTTCAATAAAAATATTTTTCGCCCTGACCTCATGACAATAATTTGGTAACAATTTTTCTGGAAAAGCACGTATAACATATCAATGTAAACAGGCCAGAATATATTTCTTCACGGCGTAAAAACAAACACTTTGTTTCCAAACTAGCGACTTTCCATCCTGATCAATCCATTCCAACCGAACGTAGTCCACACCGCAGCGGACCGAGCGCCGAAGTTTTGGGCGAGAACTACCGCATATTCATCGCACGGCGTTGAATTTCTGCGGATGGGCGCCTCCATCAACACCCCAATGACCTCCGCTAAGAGGTAGGAGCAGCCGGCGCTCAGGCGCCGGCTGCGGCGCCGCTCAGCGCGACAATCAGGCCGAATTGCTCGCCGCGTGCGTCATTAGGCCGCGAGCGGGCCTTTCGACGCCCTACGGATAGCGGCTATTACGTGAGCCGAGTGCCCGATCGAAGAGCGAGCGGCCCTTCACCTGAGGACCGGGCGCCGTCGACCCGTGACGAGCTGGCGCCGGACGACGCGGCGGCGCGGCGGCGGCGGCCCGGAGTCGCGCCACGACTGGACGTTTGACACAGGCATGCCGGCTCTCACTGATTGAGGTATGTCGTGGCTGAGAATCGTTTTACCCATAGTCTGCCTCGGCTGAAGCATGGCTTCTCCGCGGTATCAAGAAGGACTTTGTGGTAGACGACGTTGGCTCAGTGGTTCCAGGGATGATGAATTGCCACTCTGACATTTGTAAAACCGCATTACACCAAAGGCATTGGTTCCGTAAGTGGAATTGACCAACTGATGAATAATACGCTACAGAAGACATTGGCAGTCCAACCAAGAGATAAACCAGCCCAACCAACCATGCCGTCCAACCAAACAAATCAGCTCTGATGATGTGGCTAAGGAGAGGACGCCTGCAGCGTGAGAACCAACACCGTCAACAATCTGTAATCAGACAGCACCATGCACGACTTGACAAAACCTGATGAACATCCAACCACTGACTCCTGGCCACGCAGGGCGAAGATGTCAGCAGCCTCATCAACCTGTTCGGCAGACGCCGCCCATGTCCTCAGCCTGACCTGGCTGGCCTGACCGGCAGCCTGCTCCTGCCCGTAGTCAGACCTGGCTGATCTGACCAGGCTTGCAGAGACGGCTCGTGTCGGCAGTCTGACCTAGATGACCTGACCTGCCGAGACTGTCCCTGTCCGCAGCCTGACCTTGCTGACCTGACTTGATCGGGACAGCAAACACGCGGCCGGCCTGACCTGGCTGAGCTCGCCGAGCAAGGCGTGCTGGTCCGCCGGCCGGCTGGTGCGCGCCCGGGCCGACCACATGAGCTCGGCCAGACGCTCGTCCTTGCTGTAGCGGCACTGGGCGCAGATCAGCGAGCAGCACGCAGACCCAGGGCACTCGGACGTCGGGGCGTGCACGTGTCCTCCTGAGGTCAGACCACCATCACGCATTCATTAGGACAGTCTGAACAACTTGGCAGACTGGCAAGAATCTGGTGCCAGTATACTCTACGAAAACCCCTTGAAAGATACAAAGGTGATGGAAAATCTCTGGCAACGCAAACTGCTGACGAATCCTGTTAAAACCTGGAAGGTATGTTCACTAACTTGCATACGGCAAGAATGACGATGTTACCGCCACTAATAACCAGAAATGCTGAACTATGATACACTTTCGTTCTAGCTGGTATCAAGGGCCAGGCGCTGAAGACGTTACCAAATACCTGTGTAATGTTGACGCTAAGGCAGTTTCCATTACACAAGTTTCTGCGGTTTTAGAAACTTGTCCCCTAAGATCCACAACTCAAGTTAAGACACTTAACTCACTTTCACCGGCTCGACGGAAGCAAACTCGCACCGACAGTGAACACGCCCACACGCTGCCGTACCCGTGTGTCTGATGCTGTTGTGGTTGATGTCCGGCAGGTGGGGGGCCACGTTCACCAGGGTCGCCTCCTGGCTGTCGCAGTCCGTGTCGTCCGACTCGGCCGCCGAGCCGGGCTCCCGCTGCTCCTCCCGCCGCCGACCGCCAGTCGCCCTCAGACGGCAGCCGCTGTCCGGCTGCGGGCTGCCGTCCCGTTCCTGCTGTCCCGCCGGCTGCGGCTGCTGCTGCTGCGGCTGTTCAGTCTGCCGCGGGCTCCGAGCGGCCGGCGGCGGCGGCGGCTGCTGGTCTGCCGCCCGCTGGTGCTGGCTGTCCGCCCGGCTCTGCTGCGGTCGCTGCCGGCCACCGACGCCGGCGTTGCCCGTGCTGGCGGAGCTGGCGACGCTGGCAGAGCTGGCGCAGCTGACGGAGCTGACTGAGCTCTCACTGCGTCTTACCACCGAGCGTTCCACGGGCCGACAGATGACCGCTGCACCCGACGACCGTCTGAAATCGAACAATCAGAGCAGAATGCATTCACCAGGCCGTGACGCTACAATCACGACGGACGAAAGATGCGGTTTAGTAGAAAATTCCGAAATCGAAACGTTCATCACCAGAAATGGTTGTCGAAAAAATAAACTGAAGTTATAGCGTTCTTTTAGTATGACTTTGTTCAATGTCGTGTCGACAAACAACCGGATTCAGTGGAGTTCTACGCAAACATCCAATTTATGCATCAGGACAGTTCCTCCTTAACACATTTGGCCCGTTAATACAGCCAATCCCGAGCGGCCGTCTTAAAAGCACGTCGTCGCTGGGGAGACTTTACCTGCGGGCGGCCACCTCTGCGGAGCGGCCGCCGCGGGCGGGACCAGCCGGGCCGGCCGGCGCCGCTCGGCCGCCGCCGGCCAGCAGGGGCGACCGGCGCGGCGGCGGCGGCGGCGGCACCGGCGAGCGCGAGCGGCCGGCCGGCCGGGCCGCGGGCCGCGCCGCCGGCGACGTGACGCGAGCCAGGCTGAGACTCGGCCGGCGGAACACCTTGGCCGGCGAGCGGTCGGGCCGGCCGCGGCGGCGCGGCTCCGAGCCCGGCTCCGGCTCCGGCTCCGGCTCCGGTTCCAGCGCCGGCTCCTCGGTCGGGTCGCTGGCACTGCGCGGCCGCGCCTCCTGGCGGGCGAACTTGTTCCGCAGCACCTGGCGGATGAGCGCGCTCGGACCGCGGCCAGACGCGCTGCGGCCCTGCGGAAGAGCGCGGCCGCGTGAGAGACCGTCTGCCGCCGCCCAGAACACTGTTTGGGGGTAGGGATGGTGTGCAGATCGGTCACGTTATCGTGAGAGAATGTCATCCGAGTGCCATTTGTTTGGGAGCGGAGCTTTGCCTGCTTATCACCGTGTGCTACCAATTTATCGGCCACGAGACGGAAATGAGGAACAGAAGCTTCCGGAAAGCTGGAAATAAGCAAGCAATGATTGGACGCAGAGCTGAGACCAGTGGCCAAACGAAGCCAGTTTCTGGGACGGCCAGGTCCCGAGGAAAGTGGTGGCGACAATTTAGAAACTTCGCCGCTCTCAGCGTTTTGGCCACTACAGCCTGAGCTGCTGGCACGAGCTGATCATAGTTGAAAAATGACAAAAGTCTGCCGGGCAGCAACATTTTCATCGCACCAACTGAATAAGAGCGCCTCATCCTGCGTTTGAGGGAAATCAGGAAAATGACCAACGGCCACAACTGTGTATTTTCGGGAGCTCATAGCATTGTACCCGAATATTTTGAGTCATCTGATGTAATCAAACCGAATGCCACTGAGTAGGTTGCTGCAGCAAACGCATGCAATATTTTTCACTTACTGTTCGTTTTAAGTGCAATAACATGGACATAGTAGCCCTACCAAATCAGAAGAATTTATCAAGTACCTTGTAGTGGCGTTGTTGAATGGGAAGAGATAATTTCGAAATGAACCTGTCTCTACCTATTTTCAGAACGTTCCCATGTCTGTGTCTAACGTCCAATACAATAACCCATATAGTAATACCGTACAATAACAGAAAGTTCTCAGAAAACGACCCTGAAGGAGTTGACACCCCGATGACAGACAAATGAACTGCAGAAAAGGGTAAGGGTTGCAACAGTCAAGACTCTTAACGTGATGACTGAGGTACTTCAGAGGCATGTCTTTTGAACTAATACGTCTCGAAGTGCGAGCCTCTGCCCCTCAAAAGATCGCGAGATAGTTGGTCTGTTAATCAATTATTCGGCGATGTGACAATGTACCGATCAGGTGATTCCGAGGCTGAGGGGATGCACTGGATTTGAGTCAACAAAAAACGATTGACTGTCTGGAATACGGTTCAAAGAATCTCGGCTTGAAATAAAACGCTACAATGAAATAAATCGCGAGGAAATCAGGCAACCCACATAGGACTTAGAAACGACAATCTGGCAATGGCCTGAACACATCGAGATCATGGAGACGACTTGAGACGATCATCACCTTGCCGGGATAAATTCCTCAATATATCTGAATTGCATTCATTCAATGAAGGGGGTGGAAGCAGAATCGGTGAATTTCTGGCTTTCACTGTTCTGCAGTCACAATGAACTCGACCATTCAGCCTCGAGACCCGGCAGGCCACAAGCACGGGTGTTTCACGGGTTCATGAGCCGACCAAGCTATTCCAATTTCCCAGTAACGCTTGCTTCTTGATATCGACAGAATGCAGAGCACCCCTTCCAGGATCGACAGTAGCTGAGTCTATCCCCAAACGTGTCAGAGGAGACTATGACGACGAAATGAGTTGGCGCAGCTGGAGATTTCCTGGGACTGCGTCACAGCCGACGTGCCTCGAGACGCGACTTCCGCACTGCTCCACAGAGACTCGACCATGACGCCCATTCCTCTCAAGACAAGCACAATCATGAGAGTGGAGCATGCACACGCCGAGACGGCGCACGCGAGCGAAGCAGGTCACGGGGCACGTGACGTTGGAGAATGGTCACTACGATATGCGGTTATACGAAACAGATGAAGTCACGCATGATGCATGGCATTAAGACCTACCCCACGACGGCAATGTTACGAATTCTCTTCCCGAAGCGCTTCGCTCATCCTGCCATGCTAACTTTCCTTGCGATTTAACAATCATACGATGATGACGGAAAATCGAAAAAAGGACCACGAAGTAGGTGCGTTCATAAATAGGCTTATGCTAATGCCTGCCGGCCCCACATGAAATCACCTTTTCACGATCACCCACTCAAACTCGTTAATTTAGCTGCTGCCACCAGCCGACAAGAGCCAGTCATCAATCCACCGCAGGGCCTGGGTCCAAATCGAATCTGCAAGCCCGGAGCGGACGCATTCCGGCCTGCCAATCAGGCGCCGGCTTTGATTGCAGGCCGCTGCATTCCCGATGAGCCTCCGACGGCCGGCTCATGCAATGAAAGCTCAGTCAGGCGGGCGTCGCCGTCGCCGTCGCCGCCGTCGCCGCCGTCGCCGCCTGATCACGGTCCGTGCGATCATTGATCGGGAGCGTTCAGGTGCGCCGGCACGGGGTCTGGCCAGGCCGAGCGGTCACAGAAGCGCCGCCCCAGGCGGCCCGGGTCCGGTCGGCGCGACGTTTGGAACAATGTCGGACTACACAAGGGGCGTACAGCGGAAATCCGGCGATGCAGGTTGCAGAAGGCGCACACTGCTCACGGCAAAAAGTCTCAACACTGCCGCAAAATAAAGCAATTAAAAAAATCAGCGAAGAACAAGCAAGGCTAGAAATACATGTCAACATATATTTTCAGATGCATTTTACCCGAACGCTGAGAATGAACTAAGCTGGGACCAAGATCTTTCTAATCAGAGCCTGATGTGCAGACTCCGACCTGCCCGCCTACGAGGGCTCAAATGCATAGTAATTGTGGCCTAATTCCGAGCCAGACTGGGTGGAGTAATCTAACACTCGCCGTCAGGGGCCACTCATTATTTGTACACTCATGTTGTACGCTTACGATGATGCGCTCATCATATTTCAGGACACTTGTCTCACATGACGCGACAAAAATATCGGCTATACGTACCTGTAAGCTGCCAGCTACAGCCAGAATAACGTAACCATCAAATCAGAATGGTGCAGTTAACCAGTTATTCAACATTTTATCGTAATGATTACAAGATGAACGAACTATTTCATTAAAAACTGGATTTAAATTTGGAACCCGAACCATTCCTTTCCTTCAGTTGATTACCGTTTCCACGATAATCGAACTGGCAGCATTGGAACGTGCATGATTCCCTTCCATCTGTCGTAAAAATGAAATGTTCTTTTGCGAAGACAGAGCTAGCGTATCTTTGTGCTGAAATGCCTTGATCAGTTGGAGAAGAATAACAAAGACTTGGTCTATTCCAGAAACATCCATCTCTGACAGAAAAAAATCATGACGTGTTCTGTCAGGCCCAGCCCACTCGCCAGACAGTTTTACACATAAAAAAACAGTCACCTATCAGCGAATCACCGCTCATTGGCGGTCTGTCAGTACCTTCAGTTTGGCGACGACGGGGGTGTGCGGACTATGCGGCTCCGCCTCCGCCTGGTGTCCGCGCGGATCCTGCGGACTCTGCGGATTTTTCGGACTCTGCGGACTCTGCGGACTTTGCGGACTCTGCGGACTCTGCGCACTCAGGCTGGAGAGCGAGTGGCTCCTGGGTCGGGCCCCGTCTGCTGCGGAGGGGCCTTTCGGAGATACCTGCCAGACGCAAACCTACGTTGTACGAGCGTGTACGCATGGCTGCAAAATGTGCGTGGCAGACAAAGTTTCTTGGTGAAATTTCGAAAGTGACTAAGTCTGTGCGATGACTTAGGCAAATTTTCTCGTTGCAATGCAACGTACTCCGTAAACAAATGGGGTCTTCTTCTCTCCAATGAAAAAACAAACACACCGTTCGGAAAAGTCTGTCAAAGAAAGTCGAGAGAAATGCGCATGGTATACGCAGTTTGGTAGAAAATGCACGGAGACAACACTAAAACAGTAGCACTAGGTTCTAAACTTTTAAGCACTCTCATTCAAGCTGATTACAGCAGCCTTATCAAAGATCACTGCGCCGACATCGTGGTACAAACGAGGGAACTTCTCGGAGATTAAGATGCGGGTTATTTCGAGAGTGAGCCGCCCCTGATGCGATCATCACCAGCTCCACACCTCCGCAGTCCGGCTTCCCAGGGCTGAGAAGCCGACAGTATGACCGCCTCCTGCCGGGCCACCTACCGCGTCCTCTGAGCGGCGTCGGGCTGACGCCGGCGGCGGCGCCTCGCCGCCCAGCGAGCCGTCGCCGGCCGCCGGCTCGGCGCTCGGCCGGCTCGGCCGGCGCGGCTCGGCCCGCTCGGCCGCCCGCTCGGCCACCTGGCTGGCGAACTGCGAGCGCCATGGCCGCGGCTCGGCCGCGCCGGGCGCCTCGCCTGCCGGCGGCGGCGACTCGAGCGAGTCGACCGTCATCGACGTCACGCACATGTCCTCGTGGCTCGACGACAAGCTGGAAAGGCGGGCATTCGCTCGGGAACCATCCATGGCAGTCTTGTGCATCGATAGCGATGGGCTATGGATTACCCAGTTTCTAGCAGACGACATCAACATCCCACCCTCGATGATCGATAGACAGTAATGGATAGGTTATAACACCCAATGCTTCTCGCTGAAAAATGCACATATAACTGCCGTGCAAACAATACCGAGATGTCATAGAGAATATACAGGGCAGGATTGTGTGCATTGTCCTGTTCATGATCCCACTCATTAACGTGATTGTGCGTACCAGACAATCGCTTCAAACGCACAGTGAATTGCCACACTTTGATGCTTTTAAGTTAAACATGACCAAAGTGACGTTTGGGCTGAATGTGAGGCCAACAGCAAATGAAATCAAATAGTTCTCCTCAAATGTGAGTTAATGGTGGCAACTCAACACAGACTTTCCACCATGCTACGCCATGTTCTGGTACTAAATCCGTTCGGGACGTTCACAAATGGGTCCTGTACTGTCCACCTGTCCTTGTCCGCAGTATCTCCATGGCTGCCGTTACTGGAGCCGTTGCTGGAGCCGTTGCTAGACGTGTTACTCGAGCCAGCAGTGTGGCCACTTCCTCTTGGAGACAGTACAGCGTTTTGCCACTGGAAAATGCACTAAGGAGATGCAATTTACATTGACTAGGAGACTTTCGTGAACACAAATTGCTGCTCCCAAGCAGATTGAGTTGCTGCTATCTAAGCCAGCATCTCTGAAACCTTGCGCAATAACGAACATTCCACATCATCTTCCAAATAAAGACTGAATTTCTCTGAGCCTCCTGCAGACCGGACTGGTCGTTTAGCTGAAACTCGTTGCAAGCAACAAGGTACATCACATCAAGAACGGTAAGACATAGGCTAGCACTCAGGCTACTTGAAAGTCCAGATTATCCGGTAGTGTATTCCGGCTCAGCCATTACGCCCCGGCAGACTCTGCAAGCGCACAAAACACAACATGGGCAGGTATCGATTAGGAACCGACGAGCAGGTTACCCAAAGACAGCGGGGCACGCCTCACCTGGACATAAGAGTCGACGTACGGCTTCAGGGCCGGTATCATGAGCACCTGCTCGGCCGAAGGACGCCGCTCTGGCTGGGTCCTCAGCAGCACGGTGACCAGGTCCCTCAGCAGCAGGCTGTAGTGGCTGCAACGGCCCGCGAACGTCACGTGACTCGCCCCGGCCGGCGGCGTGACGTGACTGGCCTCCCGGGCAGTCACGTCAACAGCGGGACCCGGGACGTGGACTCGTCAGGTGGAGATGACAACTGGCAACGGAGCTGAGGAGCTGCTTCGGAAGGCACGGTGAAAAGGTTATACGCCTCCGGTGCACTGAGCCAATGAGAACAGTTCAGCGGTACCACGGAACGCGACGATGAGTTAAAATGACAGGAATGCCGGGGGCCGCGGTCCGCACTGTCCTAATATGACTAATTAAGAGACATATGATTAAGATAACATATGACTAATTAAGAGACAAGCTATTTTTGTAGACAAATTTGATACCGACTGATTTGCTTCGGTATCTGCCCGTGTCCACCAGAAGGTGTTCCACGCCCCTCAAACACGAAGCCAGTCGTGCAGTACCAGGTAACGCATGATTTTAGTGCGGCCAAATTCAGCGAGTTGGGTGTCAAGGATGTGCATATGAATTCATGCCACTAGATCGCTCTGTTGTTAGGCTTCCTGGCAGTTGTATTGCTCTTCCTTATCCGAGATTAACCAATGAGCATTAAGTAGAGGACGCTGCCAAGCTGGTGTCTAACTGCCCAAGGCAATACAGACTGGACTGGCAGGTCTGTATGCGCGAAGGGTGCAAAGGTCAGTGCAGAGGCAGCCAATAACCAAAGGCGGCGATTCGGAGCCATGGCAGGAACTAGTCCGACAGCATGATTTTCAATCTACATCCTTGACACATAACTGACTGACTTTAGCCACACTGCATAATTTTGTAGCGAAGGTTTAGCATACCGTCAAAAGGACGGTATGACCGAGTGATAGCATGACTGTCTGCCGGCCAGTTCCCAGATGAACCCCAACCGAAAATTGTGGTCTCTAAGTGCTTTTGTATGCATAAATGTATGCGTATACCAACAGTATGTTGGTGCACACTATTGACAGCTGTCTTTCGATTGGGAAAATGATTAGCTGGCTTAATGTGGAACTTCTTTTCAGTTCTATTTCACTGGACATAGAAACATGACATGTTTCTTATCTTACTAGTTTTCTTGAGACGTTCCGTCATTTTCTCCTCACTGGATGTGCCCCTGCTCACCTGGGAATTGGGTTGTAGCGCGCCTGCAGAATTTTCAGCACGAGATTCTCGAAGCTGTTGGCGTTGAAGGGGTGGGTGAGACAGCACATCTCGTAGACGATGCAGCCGACCGCCCACTGATCCGACTTATGGTTGTACGGCTGCCTGGCAGTGACAGGAACAGGTCAGTCGCGTCCGTGGAGGCTTTCGGACGTCCGGGCCGAGAGTCAACGCACGGAGCAGCCGGAGACATCTCGGGAGTCGGCGCGGGCATTCACCGAGAACAGAGTGCCTCACCTCTGACATATCTCCGGAGACAAGTAGTACGGAGTTCCGATGGCCGTCGTGGCGAGCTCCTGGGTACTTCGCAACGTGCGAGCTATTCCAAAATCCCCCACCTTAACCAAGTTCTCACTCGTCAAGAATATGTTTTGTGTCTTTAAATCTGAAAACAGGAACACAGCATGACACACGTTTTCAGAGTTTTTTTTTTAACGGACAAGCCGCTCGTCAAAAATCCTCCGGTTCAGAAACGTGAGGTTTCCATCGTTTGTCATTAACTCAGAACGCAAGCATTCTTTGCGCCAATACGTTTATAACATGGACGCAGTTTTTCATTTCGAAGGCGACGCGAAAGTTCTCTTCATTAATGCAAGAATGCCAGGCTAAATAATACCGAAAAATGCTTATCATACTAATGCATGACTATCCCGTCAATGCACACGAGTACACACCCACGATGCAATAAATTGCTGAGTCCTTACCACAGCCACCTGCAGGCTGGCGTGGCCGTGAGCCAAAGGAAACTTGCCCCATTATATGGATATGTCGCTACGTGATGCATGTGTTAAATTATGAACGTTACGGCTGCCATCGTCCAAAATGCGCCATGTCAGGCGGCGCAGAACAAAGGTTGCACTGTTGTTGAAAGTGGAGTAGTGGAATATTGGGAAGGCGGAAACAAGTTTCCCGCCATCAGACAGTTTTGGACGCTTTGTGCGGAACAACGTTAATGTCATCAGCTAGCGTATCATTACCGTTCATACCATTAAGACGTTCCCGGTTGATGTGACCGCCCATCACAGCATCCTTACAGCGGTCCACCTATTTTGGCAGCTGAAATATCAATGAGTCGAGATTCTCTTCTTAAAAGTCAAAGTCAAACAAATGACTTCGTTCGGCCGATTCCCGCACTTGATCGAAACCATGGGGCGCAGGCAGGTCTTGACAGCTTTTGTCACACAAACCTTCTGAATCACCCTTTCTTTGCACGGCACACATGCCTTTATTCTGCGAATGTAACGACAGTTCTGCATGTGGCAATGAAACGCCCTTCAAAGGGTGCAGCTGTCAATGTGCGCAGTAGTCATCATCCTAAGTCGTAGCCAAATGGGACCGTGTGGGCACATAACCATCGAACGAAGTTCCGCCGTTAAACGCGCCCAAGCAAGGCAGAGTCCAAGAAACACGGACAGCAAATCGTCTTCGGCACACAGCAAAGCGCTGCACCGCGCCACGCCCCAGTACGTACAAAGAGCACGGTCAGAGTTCCTGCATTAGCCGTGGTTTGCTGAGTCGAGCTCCAGTAGTTCGTGGCCCGAGCGGCCGCCGCAATACGCAGAAAGAACTGCACGCTATTGGAGTACGAATGCAAACACAGCCGAGCGAGCACAAAGCCAAACGCAGAAGTAGGCCACGCATGACCACACTAGTCGAGCAGGTGATGGGCCGCCGCTACTGTGAGACTGATGAATATTGCACGCGCACACCGGGGCGCAGAGCGATGCTACGACGTGCAATTATGTGCATTTTTTGATAGCTCTGCTCGAACCAAGGTCATCAGTGACGAGGAACTGTGGACTTACACTGCGAAATAACCATTGGTAAATTTCATGCAGCTTCTGAAACAATCATTCTTAATTCCATAGATTCTTCTGGGTTCAATGGATATTAAAATCATTTTGTTCGGAGCAGTTTTTATACTTTTGAGCAACACGCGCTGTTTTCCCTTGCAGTGTTTTGCAGGCGTTTTTTCCCACCAGAAACCGATTTCCTACCTCTAGTGTTCATATTACCCTGGTCTGGAAAAACAGGTCTGATTATAACACACTAATTTCCTGGTGATGCATGATAGTTGCCAATGAAGACGATACTTCAAGGGGAATGGAGTAAATATGGCGATGAGAAGGCCGCAGCAGACTGGCGACGGTGGGGTACCGAGACATGAAAAAGACGCCCACATGGGACAAAAAAATGTATTACTGTGACCTCGAACACTCAAAGACGTTAAGGAATGATTTATACAGTTCCCTCCAATAAAACACGCGCGTTGGTAGAGGACAGGAAGGAGTATAGTATTGAGTCGGGTACCTTTGCCATTCCTCAGTGCAACTTTGAAACGCTGTAATCCTTGTTCCGCCGTACGTCTTGCGAATATCTGTCTGTGTATGCCGTTTTTAGCGAGCTATTTAAACCAACCTAGAACAGAGCCTAGATACTCTGACTTGTTTAGACAAATAAATACGAACCCGCGCTCTAAGCCCATGTTCCCAACCAGATTTTTCAAACACAAATGGATAAACCCCTTTCCTCAACCAGGAATGGCACGAACAATGACTCAATAAGATTTAGGGAAACGCATGATACTGATGTCGATATAAACGTAACGGTGCTTGATACAATTAGATATGTACATGGTATGTTCAGCACGTTTCACGCAAAAAAAAAATGCTATCCCGCCCTACACATGCCATGCAGCTTCGCTAGGTTGGAGACATGGGGTGCGCTAAGTGTTTGGCCGAGGGGAGGCAAAACAAACTCAGATTTCGGAAAAAGTTAACTTCAAGATATCCCCAGGCAGCGGGAATTACCCAACAAATCATTTGGATCGGACTTATTAAAAAATTAGGAATCCAGATCAGGAGCGGAGCTTTCTCAAAATGATTTGAGGTGGAGGGATCCAATGGGGCTTTTGAACTCGTTCTTTCCAGTTAACGCCTTACGCCCCATGTTCAGTCTTAGCAACTTGGGAGGGAGGGAAAGTACCTCTCCAAACGTATGCAGAGGTCCACGCCTGGTCCAGGTAACATTCAATAAGCTTCGCACCCGCCACTTCCATTTTATTAGCTTTTTTGATACCACCAAATTTGGATAAGCTAAAGGATAGTAAGTTGGTCCCACATTTCCGCTTTAGCACGCGAGGCCAGAACGAATATTCCATTTAAACAGGTAATACTCAACAATACATATCCCGCTGCATCTGGCACGACACGAATGGAAAACAGATAAGTTCCAAACATATTACACAGAAGTTTCTGCAGTATCCTGCGCAATTTTTTGCGGGGCTTCACGGAATAATTTTAACTGCAAACAGCCTTCAGTCCCCTGCGTTCTACAATCGCTCCCTGTCAACCAGGGAAGAACAGCTCGGAGCTTCGAGCGTGCTCGCCGCTTACCGCGGTGAAGGATGTTCTTGCTGTGCAGGTACTGGACGGCGAACGTTATCTGAATGAACCAGTTGAGGATGAGCTCCTCCGGGAAGTGGTCGTCCGTGGCTCGCTGGTTCACGATTCGCGCGTACAAGTCCCCTGCCGGAGTTGAGCGTTTTCGTTACACGCTGCGCAACGACTGTCACACACGCCGCCTCCTACCACAATCAGAACAATTACATGATGTCAACCGTGACCTGACCCGACCCCGGGCCAGCGTAACCTCAGTTGCCAGAGGGTCCGGGGTGTGCGGAGCGGACTGACTGCTCACTGACCGTCGTGGCTGTGAGCTGACGGGAGCATTCGCAGTCAACGAGGGAAGTAAGCAGAAAAAAGTGCAGGAAGGCAGAATCACTCGTAAAGTCGTTCTCTTCAAGCAAGAACAGCCAATTGCAGCAGGGGCGTAGCCAGGATTACGCCCCGGGGGAGCCAAATCGGATCAAGGGGGCCCTCGCCAAGGGTGGATCCAGGATTTCGCCAAGGCGGGGGGTGGAGACGAATGGTCAGCGTGGGGTCCCCATTTTTTGCCCTTCAGATATGAAAAATAATGCAGTTTTGCTTTTTTTACCGTATACAATACCCAAAAAATCAAACGCGCCGCCCTATTTCAGAAAATTCTGCGTTTTGTTCCGAACAAAGTGGCCGAAATATGACAAAAACGGCGAGATTTTAGGCGGTTTCGTCCCTCCCTCCAATTGAAATGTTGTGTCTGTACCTGATCCAGGAGTCCGTCTGTCCCCTCCCCCATCCCGTAGCTTCTGGGGATTTGTTTTTTGTCAGCTTAGTTTAGGTTCCCTCTTGCAGTTACAGGGGCACCTTTGGTGGCCTCGGGTCGTCTGTCGTGCCAGGACCCTCTAGTGGTCTCAGGTTACTTTTACAGCCTCGAATGTCCCGCGGGACGTCTCAGGCGCTACTTTGGCAGTTTCAGGAGCCCATCTGACAGTTTGGTGGACGCTTAAGCTATCTCGAGTTCCCTCCTGTCGCCCCTGGGACGTTTTTGCCGTCTAAGGAGTCCCTCAGGCACTAAAAAAGGCCCTCTTTAAGTCTCTCTCTGCCGTGACTGAGACGCCTCTGGCAATCCTCTAGGCCCCTTGGCCGTTTCAGGAGCAGTTTGGACGTCTCAAGGTCCAGTAGTTTCAGGGGCCCCTCTGGTCGTCTCTGGGGGTCCCTATTACTAGAGACTTCTAGTTAGCAGTCTCAAAGGTCCCTCGCTAGCAGTCTCAGTGGACCCCCTGTGGTCCTGGGTACCCCTCTTATAGTCTCTGGGAAACATTTTTGCCATCTAAGGGGCCCTCTGGCAGTTACAAAAGACCTTTTGGCAATGTCAGGGCCCTTGTGTAGTGTCATAGGCCCTCTGAACGTCTCCGGTGTTGCCCATGACTGTATCAAGGGTCTTCCTCTGTAACATGAGGTACATCTGGCAGTCTTTTAGGACCCCTCTAGCCGTAACAAGGGGCTTTTGTTGGCGCTTCAGGTGTTCTCAATGGCAGTCTCAGGGGGACCCTGCCCGTGCGAGGAGCCCGCTTATTACATTCGGGGACCCTCTGGCTTTCCAGCGCCCCCTAAAACCCGAATACCGTCTCAGAGGCTTTCTTATCGTCATTGTCTCGAGGGGTCCTGCGATCTTTTTTGGAGGTCTCAGGGGTCACCTGCGACGTACGGGCCCATCTTGCCGTTCAGAAACCACTTGACTTCCCCGGGGGGCCCTGACAGCATCAAGAACCCTTCAAGGTTTCAAAAAGGCCATTGCAGTCCATTTGCGGCCCCTCTCGAGGTTGAGAAGGTCACCGAAGAATCCGCGTTCAGGGGGCCTCTCTGGCTGGCCAGGGTCCCCTTATGCCGTGCCTAGGCACCCTCTGAAGTTCTTTCGGTCTCAGGCGCCTCTCCGGCAATTTTAGCGGTCTCATGGACCCTATGCCGTGTTGGGCCCCTTGGGGATGCTTGAAGAGAAGGGAACTCTTCAAGCCCCCCCCCCCCAGGGATGCTTGAAGAGTTTCAATGGCCCTTCTTTCCATCTTAGGGGCCACCTTACCGCGTCGGCGTCTCATTAACTCTTCCGGAGGCCCCCTGACTGCATCAAGAACCTTCAGCTTTTCACTCACAGGGGTCCCCTAGGTATTCAGTCGTCATCTTGGCCGTCTCAGGGTACCTATGAGCCATCTGGCGGTCTCAGAGACACTCTGCCGTGTTGGGGCCCTGTTGTGGTCTCAGGCGCCCTATAGGAGCTCCAGGGGCCCTCGATGCGTCTCTGACGTCATGAGCCCATCAGGTTCTTATAGAGACCCCGTGAAGCTCGCACGGGGCCCCTACTGGGCTCCTTTTAAGTCTGACAGGGGCCCCTTCTCAGACCTAAGTGGGGCGGGGGCGATCGCCCCAACTGCTCCCCCTTTGGATCCACGCCTGGCCCTCGTAATCAGTGGGGCCCCATGTGGTTAAAATTACTGTCGGTTTGTACAGGGGTTCTGCTGAAGTGTAAAGGAGGCCCATACTCGCCTGTAAAGACGTTCCTGCCGACTTGGCGGGTGCCTCTTACAGGTCGGCAGGGACATCTTTGCAGGAAAGCAGTGACTCCTGAATGATCGTTTAGGGGCCCCTGTTGGCCAGGGGGTCACTGCCTGTCTGTAGAGTGTACCTTATCCGCCTGCAAAGGGCCCCTGTCGACCTCTGGAGGCAGTGGCAGGGGCCTTCTTCCAGACCGAAGGGAGGTCCCTTCAGAGGCTGGCAAGGCTCCTTTATGGGCCGACGGGGGCCCTCCACAGACAAACAGTGAACTCCCCTACAAGCTAGCAGGGGCAACGTTCGGGCTAAACGTTCATTCAGACCACCGGCCTCGCTTCATAACATACAAAGCCTTCTTGTATATTCAGAGTACTTTTTCTTTAAGTTCGTACGCCTTCTTTAACGCCCAAAATATTCTTTTGCTTTAGCTGTCTGTTTCGGAGAATGCAAGACGCCCTGCGGGCGCCTCACGCTATCCAAAGAACTGGGGCCTTCAGCCCCAGGGGGCCCCTCAGCCGCCAGGGGGCTCCGCTTGGGCTCCAGAGGGACCATGGCCCCTTTGACCCCCCTTGGCTACGCCACTGAATGACAGCATCTTGAAACGTCTCCTTTGCTGGCATGATTTGGATGGTAACTATAATATTACAGGGATCTCCTTGTTTTCGACACTGGCTCGCCCCGTATACGACAGTGAAATTAAAACGTATGTCTTCGAACTCAACCTCCGCATCGCGAAGAGCAAAGTAGATATGGAGTGTTTTGGTTCGCAAACGAATCATATGAGCTACTTCAACATCCTCCACGTTGTTTAATGAGTGAAGGCAAAACTCCCAAATGAACACGGTTCGGCAACATGCTGCCTGTCTGGGCCCGCCATTGACAAATTAGTCACCCTGGCTTGTCGCTGGACATTTTTGTACACAGTCGACTCTCGACAACTTTCCGTCATTTATATAAAATCAATACTTTTGCGGTCTAGAGCTCGGAAAACCAGCTGTTGAACACTGAACAACACGACGAATCAGGCTCACGACTAAAGTTGGTTATCGACAACCGTATTCAAGGCGAAAGTTTTAAACAAGCATTCTGAATGAGCAGAATGTTGTACCAAAATAGACCTTGCAGATTACAAAGTTTGTTTGGACTTCTGACCCTCGCGCCAGTTCGTAGTGGAGCAGAGCCGTAAATTTTATTCTCTGCTTTAAGTGCTGGTGCGTAAATCGTAATTTTTCGAGACGTAAACTATAAAAGGCAAAAGGGTATGCGGCTGAACATCAGAAATGAAAAAGGCGCCTACCTCCATCGGCGTACTCCATGACGATGTTGAGGGAGCCGGTGGCGTGCTCGATGAACGCCTCCTTGTAGCGAATGATGTTCACGTGCTTGCATTGCGACAGGATAGCCACCTCGTTCACGCTCTGCTCTCGCTCATGTTCGGGCAACGAGGTGACCTTGATCTCCTTGACCACGTACTGTCGGCCGCTGGCGCGCGAGCGAACCAGCCACGCGTGGCCGAACGTGCCCGAGCCGATCTGCTCGCGGCGCTCGTAGCGCGCGGCGCTGCTGCTCATGGCGCCGGAGCCAGGGTCAACTGGCCCCTGACCCGGCCCGGCCGGCTCGTGGAGTCATCGCCCCGGGCGAGGATTAGCGGCAGAGGCGGCGAAGCCGGCCGGCGCCCGGCGGTCGGTTCCTCGCGACCAACGTCATAAGGACAGGTTCAGGGCAGGGTGCTGTGAATCGTCTCATGTTTTGGGGCTGTAGTATTGTGCGAGCACTTTCCAGTGCTCTTTTTGGAGCCCTGCTGAAATGTTCGCCAAACAATTTCCTCAAGCGACTGAAAGTCCTGGCTTTGCCGTCGCAAAACTGGCGGCCGGCTGCAAGGGCGTATGTAGAAAGAAGCTTTCAGCTGTCCTTTGTTCCATTGTTCTTTTTCTGTCTCCATTTCCAAATATCCTACGCAGATCAAAAATACGACTGCGGCCAGTGTTTTAGTAAAACTTTTAGACGGTGTGATGGCAAGTTTCAAATGCATCACGTATTCGTAGACAACATTCTTTCACAGTGTTACTTGGTTTGCTCCGATCATTTCGTCAAAAACGTTATCCATCGAAAAGTATTTTTTCACCTACGGTACCTGTCGCCTTGGTGTAGCTAATTCATGAAAGAACCGTGTAGATTAATGTGCAACGAGGTTGCTCGTTAGAATATGTTTGGTGATTTCGTAACAATATTTCTTCCATTTCTTCGTTTTCATGAGAATGGCCCATGGCAGACAAGCGCTTTTACACTTGACAAGCGCATTAAAGTTGATTGTACAGCACTTTAACCACGTGGCATGGCGTAGTCCATGTTTCCGCGGTCTCTTCGTGTTCAGACGTAGCTCGCAGCCAAGTCGTTTGCACTGACGTGAAGTCCAGGGCTCGAGCAGAAAACGCATTTTATCTTGATAATCCATTGCCACCTGCTCAAGCTCTACCGTGGCCTGCGGTGCTCAAAATGACAATCAAGCACGCTGAAGGAATGCATTCTATTTACAAGCAACCGGGGAAATGTTAATGACGTGATGTAAACCTCACTAATTTGCGCGTCTGGAGTATTGAGAAAAAATGAATAGTAAAGCCCAAGCTTAAATGACCAGGAATGTTGCGGGATTAAAAGCTTTCAGAATCCGTCTGGGCTATCACGCAGTCCCATCACAACATCTTGTCCTCGATTGTCCCTGAATACAGCAGTATTTCTAAGCGAGGTCGTGAGTCGAGAAGTTTTGGTTCAACTAGCCGAAAAAAAACAAATGAGTGGCTCGAACCGATCCACTCCCGTCCGGCCCCGCCCGGAGAAGATGGTTCAGTTTTGTTTTTCATTTTCATTCAAAGCGTGGCAGCTTGCAGTCTCCTCCGACCACATAAATATTCCGGGAGGGATGTTTTTGCTCATAAGCCCGGCATACGCCGCGCCAGTCGCCCGTTTTACAGCCGTAATACGGCCGTTAACCCTATTCCCGTGCTCACAACGTTGGGACGCATTCCCGTATGGGGAAGGTGGCTTACTCAGTTCCTCCCCCCCCCCCTTCGAGATCGCAACAACTACACGTCCGACTTCACCGCAGCAAAGGGCAATCGTTTCGCCATTAACTACTTGTTAGCCTTGAAAAAGTTGGAAGCAGAGGCAAAAGTGTCAGAAATTGGGTGTTTTTTACTTTTATAGTTCTGATGTTCATTGATTCAGGGGTGTTGATTTGTATTCTTTTGAGAGGGCCCTGGCCCACCCAATGCTGATTTCGGCCCATCCAATGTTGGTTTGGGCCCACCCAATATTTTCTGCCTTCTTTAAAGGCGAATGAGTAATAATAACGAAGAGAACGGCCGCAATAAATAACAGTCACGTAGAAAGTAAAGGAAAAAGTCTAAAGCGATGTACGAGTCTCGTATCTGTCTATATTTCTATCTTCTGTCTATATATACCGAAATATATGGCGATGAGTGCATTTTTATTCGATAAATAGTAATAAAAAACTATAAATTTCTGTTGGTCAAACTAAAGTGGGCTAAATTTGTTGAGAAACCCACATTTGGGGGGAGGTTAAGTTGTCGGCCCCTCGGCTCGGCGCCTCAATCATTTTCGGAGACGTTGCATTGATTGGTTTTGATGCAATTGGTATAAGTGGAGAGTTAATCTAGGGGACTTCTCCATCGTCCCATACGTCCCAGATTTTGAGAAAGAATCATAGGTATTCACTGGGATTGGGAAATGGGAGGACAATTTTTTTCAAAACTGAATTAAAATGAATATCGGAAATATTGGTTTAGCTTTCGGCTGTCAGTCGTGGCATACTTAAAAGTGCAAATTGTGTTACATGGTTTGTATAATGTCGGCATAGGCGGTGCCTGGAACATGAAAAGGGATGGACTGTCGTGCTCGCGTGTCCATCAGGACAACTTCTTTGACTTTAAATGACCTCAAATGGCCTCAGAGTCACATGGTATGGCTTTGAGGTCATTTGACAGTGTTTGAAAATGTTTCCTATAATCTGAATTGACTCTTCTTCTTGAAGTGCTGTTTGTGGCCGTCGTGACACGGGGTATGCCTGCGGACATTTCAGGTCATAACACCATGACCCAATCTAATATCGAGCTGAAGCTCCACACATAAGTAGAGAATACTGTGCCAAGTCATATATGTTCCGGATTTTGTACGTTGAAAATTAGCGTCAAAAACATTTACATAAGTCCGAATTTTGATGTTTGATGTTGACCTGACCTTGCGAGGTAACCTCACATTGGCGAAAATATTTTTGTTTGTTTGCCCAAATATTTTCTCATTCACTAACATCAGGTTTTAAATTTTGCGATAAAAACGATATTTTTTGCAGCCATTTTTATTTCACTTTCAGCTGTGCCAAAATGGCCTGAGGTGCCTACCAAAAACTTGGTCTGGCTATGCCCGTAGGACAAATAAGAATGTGTAAATTCACACAGCATATAGAAGCAATAGATAAGATAAGTGACCTCGTTTCAGGAAGTTGCTTCAAAAACCCTAGAAATGGTGAGGAGAAAACCGGAGGGGAAGTCCCGTTCTAAACCCCCCTCCCCATCAGGAATGGGTTTGGGGGTCCGTTTTTACGGGCGCAACGTATACCGGTGAGTTCTGACACGAATTTTTTTTCCTTCTCATTGCGTGTGGATCCACATGTGAGACGCCGGAAGAAGGCGGAACATCAAGCCGTCGAAATGCGTTACTGGAGGGCTAAACATAGCGGAATGTGATTGTTAGACGCCTCGTAGGTTCGATGGGCCGTTGGAAGCTAGCAATTTGGTCACCGATCAGTTCGGTCATAAGGCATAAAATGACATCGAATCTTTCAGGAGACATCTGGCAAGAGCCATAAAATGCTCAAGGGTCCTCTCGATATTCATGACCACAAATTTACCCGGTCCTCCAACAGCGAACAGCGTATAGTCTTCTAGCGCTACGGAATACGCCATCGGGTAGTGAAAACAGTTGAAAAATATTTGTTAACTTTAACCATTTTGATGAGTTCTGTATGGAAACGTATGTTATTCTAAACGAGCGTAAAATCTGCCTCCATCTATAAACGGAAATTGAGGCTCCGATGCTGACAAGCAGAAGTCGAGCATGTTGTGTCCTTTTTAACAAAGCGCGCACCGTATCAGAAAACCATGGTCCTGAGCCCGTCATGGGATTTTTACTCAGCTGTTTATTGAGCGTTCTGAGCAAGCTTTTAGGGTATACGCAAGGGAACAGAAAGCAGGGACAGCGACCCTCTAACTTTTTTGAAATTTAACTTGGAGCGGAGGCCGTGGACTCCCAACTTTTTTGAAATTTTACATTGACCCTTTGGATATGGACTGGACGGAATCGACCCCAAATTCTCCTTTGCCTCCTCCCCCTAACTGTGCAGGAATTCCCGCGCCCCTGAATATATTTGAGCACAATGAGCTTCTGTTAAAAAAAACGCTTTTAAAACGAAGGGAATGGTTGCGCTGAATGCACTACTGATGCAGCACCACATTCACCGATGACATTTCTGAGGACGACGTCTGCCGTCCCGATCCCGAACGAAGCCCGTTGTCCCGGCTGTTCTCGTTCCCTCTGTGTAGTTATGATGCTAGTGTTATTCATGCAATGTTTACAAGACACTGGCAGGAGAACGGTTTGCATTACAATGCGCAATGTCGTTCCGTTAGTTTCATCTGTCAGCGGCTTGCATCGAGTGACGTCACGCTTGCGGGCCAGCGGCGATCACGTCTCCGTGCTGTTGGTTCGCCGTCACCAATGTCATGCATCACGTCGGTCGCCTGATCCGCAACGCTGCTGCGCTGCTGCGGACGAACAAAGGTTGGGGAGTGTGGACTTTTTTTTGTCATTTGCACTGCTTCCAGCGTTCATCGTGTTAACCGACTAGGCACAAATTACACGATCTCGTTTGCTTTTTAACCCTATTCCCGGAGGGCTAGACGGTATGGCCGATTCCCGGCAGGGGGGGCGGATTCGGCCCCCCCCCCTGAGATCTCGAGAACTACTTATCCGATTTCATCGCAACAAACGGCAATCGATTTGCCGTGACGTGAACTACATTTTGATAAAAAAAAATTCAAAATTTTGAAATTTGTGGATACAGGGGGGCAAAAATGTCAAAATGGGGGTTACTTTTTGACTTCTTATAACTCCGTTGTTTATGGACCGATTTCGATGAAACTGGCATCAATCGAGAGATTATGGATAGGGCTTTTACCATGGGTATGCAAATTTGAAATTTTGAGAAAATTCATGGGCGTTCACAGGGTTTCAAAAATAGGGGGATTAGTTTTCCAATAACGGAATGAACAAAAGAGGTCAAAACACTTTTTTAGCTTCTGCTAGTCATGTTATGCTAAAGAAGTACAAATCGCTTTACAATGTTTGTATAATGTTAGCATAGGCGGTGCCAGGGACATAAAAAAGGGGGAACTGTCATGGTCACACGTTTCTCAGATCAACTTGTGACCTTTGACCTTAAATGACCTCCAGTGACCTTGGGGTCACCTGGAATGATGTCGTGTGCATTCAATATTATCTGTAAACGTTTTTAATCGATTAAATTCACTCTATTCCAAAAAATTCATTTTTTGGCTTTTGCGATATAGGGTACGTGCACTGACATTTTAGGTCATAGCTCCGTGACCTGACCTGATATCAAGCTGAAACTTGGTACACAAGTAGAGGGCATCCTTCTACGGCACATATATTCCGGGTTTGGCATTTGAAAAAACGGCGCCGAAATTATTGCGAAAAAACAAATTTTGACTTTTGACCTTGACCTGACCTTGTAAAGTGACCTCAGATAAACAAAATTACATATGCACATTGCCCAACTATTTAGCTATATATTCATATAAAGTTTTAAGTTCTATCTTAAAAACTCTGTTTTTGGCAGACATTTTCCTTTTACCCTCAACATGGCCAAAAATGACCTGAGGTGCCTCCCAAAAACGTTGCCTGGCTCCGCCCCTGAGCAAAATAGAATTTCGAAATTTTGTCACGGTGCGTAGAAGGAATAGCTAGGTAAAGTCACCAAGTTTCGTGAAGCTGCGTCAAAAAGCCTGGAATTGGCAAGCAAAAAACCCGAGGGGGGGCGGATTCCGCCCCCCCCCTGCCGGGAATAGGGTTAAATGATCTTCGAAGTTTCTGACTACATCATATTGTTCATAACTAAATCTAATTCTGCGTCATCTCCAGCGTTGTTATGCATATTTTCCCGGGAAGGACTAAACGACCGGTGATAAAACCAAACCTGCACCAACTGACGCGCCATATGCGATTTCCTTGTCTTTCTAGAGCTTGGTGACCTTGGGTAACCTCAGGACCAAAGTGGGGGCTGTTGTTGCTTTTGGAGGTGATTGTCGTGGCCTGAGGTCATCATGTTCTGGAAAGAAAAGGAAATCGCATATAGCGCGTCGATTGGTGAGGGTTTGGTGGCGATCGGTTCCATGGGCTCATTTGCAACTCGGATATGGCAGCACCGGAGTTTTCGGTGGATTTTTGTTGATCTCTGACCTGACCTAGGGTCGCGAGGCTCTGAAAAGATGCAAAATATATCAACACATCGTTTGGTGAAGTTTGAAGAGAATGCGTCAAATGAGGTCGGGCATGGGATTGCCTGCAGTCATCACCGACCGTTTAGTACTTTCCTATTTTCTGGTATCCTCTCGTTTCTGCATTCCGCATAGTCTCTCTGTTTCACTGTAAAAAATGTTCTTTTTCGAAGACATCTGCAGCACTAGGTAATTTTCTTCCTGCGGATGCAGTTGCGTCAACAAACGCTTAAGACGAAACGGCACTCTTTCTATTGAGTGGGCAGGACCGTTAATGTAACTGAAGCCCCGCTGACATTCCACACAATGCTGGGAGGTCTCCATTATTATTCTGACGCATCCCTCATTTCTGAGGGATTTCCTTTGATATCCCGTTTTAGTTAATCCTAAGTGTTTATTTGTTCTTTGAGCGTTTTTCATCCATTCTCCAATCCACAAGCACACATAGGTTAAAGTTTTGAAACTTTGTCATGGTAAATGCTTATGCTAATCAGATCTACATCTCTCTCTCTCTCTCGCCTTCTCCCTCTCTCTCTCCCTTTCTTTCGTCCTTTCTTTCCTTTCCTCTTGCTATTCTTTATGTCTACTTTTCTTTACTATCCACTATTCTCTATCAAAGTATAGGCCGGTTCTCGTCACGTCGGCACGAATTGCGTGAGGGACAATCCTGTTATTTGATTAAGCACTTCAGCTCTTGTTAACAGCCTCGGCGTTTGAAGTCAGTCTCATGTGATAAGCATTGCAGACGGCTGGCCGCTCCGGCGACGAAACTCCCAGAGACGCCTTTCACATCGCTACTCACCAATTAACGTGTCAGTTTCAGGACAGCTTCTGCGTTTTCGCGGGCTGCACACTCTGAGCTTTGAACGCATAATGCTTGACAAACGCTCATTTCCTAGGATACTGCGCACGAAATACCGATACCCTTATTGTGAAATATGCACGTCAAACACATAAAGGGTAACATTTTTTCCATTGGCACTGGCTTCTGGGTGCTTCCAGAAAAACATAAGAACGCACTTTAAACGCTGAATGACTCAACGGCTAGATATGATGTTACTGAATACGTCTTCGCTGTCTCGACTTAACACTCCGTTCATAAGCACATCCAAGGACGTTCAAGGACAATGGCGAGACTATGCAGGTAGAAAAATTCTGCGTACCGCTCGTGGAAACTGTACCAGCACATCATTAGACACTGAAATGGCTGTGTGTACCTAAACGTTTGCATAATTTCGGCTCAGTGACCAAATGCAGTGCTGCAGAAACTCCTCAAACGAGATTTATGGAGTTCATGTCTGATGACTGTATTAATAACCACACACTTTGTTTCTTGAGATAAAATGAATGATTAATATCTCATAGTGCAATTCGATATTTATGTGTTGCACGTAGTGTAGTGCCACTGAATCGTATGACTTAAGTATCCGTTACTGACAATAACTTCTGTGATGGCTTTTGGGAACCCAGACGGCACTGCACCTCCACTAATGGCTGGTCCTTCACCAGGCCGCCATCATTGTTAAAGACTGCGGTGCCGTCTGCTGCAAATTTGAAACGCCCCTCAGGTGACCTGGACCGGATTCTGATGTTCTCAGTGAGTCTGCGCCGGGCTGGATATCTGGACGTGGCTCTCAATACGGAACATGTGCTGGCAAGAGTTATCTTACAGAGCTTCGAACGTGCGTTATGGTAGGCTTATGTTGTGGGCAAGACCGATGAGAATGATGTTAATACCATTTGAACAGTTCTGTGTATCCCTTGTCACCAGTTATCACATGAACTCCAGTGGGTCACGCAGTTAGCTACGAGTGCACTATCAACGGTTTTACCTCTAAGGCGATCACGTGTTAATCAATACGCAAGATCACCATTGTCCTGTAACCAACGTCACAACAATCCCTGTTACCAACAGGATTTGCCATGTCCTGCGTTGTTCGTTTGTTCACGATTAAGACGATTCTCTTGGCATTTACTTGTAGAGATATGCTCGGTTACAGTGTATTTTCATCGCATGTGTTCGTTGGTAAGATTGGTTTTTGTCGTCACATGCGAACGACAGAGAAATGAACAATTCATCTCCAACGCAACGTGTTATCCCCACGCACAACTACGCTCGTGTGAAATGATGTGTGGCAGACGGTTTCATGACATCAGCTTTGGACGTCGTATTTAGGTCTCCAAGACATTACAGAGCAAATTTACAGTGCGTGGCATCGACGTTGAGACTCCGAAATGGCAACGTCCATACAATTTGCTTGCGACGTCTCCACGACTTCAGCGCAACGCCAGTAGTACTTCGCAGTGATGTCAACGCGGCGTCACTGTCACGACGTCACAATGTACACGCTACTTCATAATGACGTCATCGCGCCATTGGAAAAACATCCATACTGCGTCGCAGCGGCGTCCCCACGACGTCCACATAACGTTCGCACGACGTCTTAGCGATGTCCCATAACGTCGTGGCGACGTCTGTACGACATCGTCACAGCAGACGTAAGATGTCTTAACAACGTCCCAACGACATCGCCAAACATCCGTAATTGCTGCAGAACGTCTTTACGTCGCCGTCATTACGCCCATAAAACGCAGCAGGAACGTGATCACGACGCCATCACAACGTGCATAGGAGATCGTAATGGCGTCCCTATGACGTTGTTATGATGTCGTATAATACGTTGTTTGGATGTGTATACAGGAGTGGCAGAACCTCTGTGGAGAGGGGGCAAGCGTGATTTTACCTCCTTTCTTTCCATGCATCGCCATAGGGTTAATGATGTTGCCCAAAGTAAGGGGGCAATTCCCCCCCCCCCACCCCGTCCCCCGGTTCCAATGCCCCTGCGTGTATAGGAGTCTACACTTGTCCGTTGTGATGACGTAGTTGCATAGCCCTGACAGAATCCGTGCTGCCTCACATAGGACGCATGGGAAGGGTCCAACTAAAATGAAACGTTGCGTGGGTAAGGCCATACTGGTCCCATGTAGGTCCCACCTTCTAAGTGTGCTTTAAAATTGCGTTTGCCATGACACTATCACCACCAGTCTTCGCAGTAGTTATGGATACAACAAAACAATAAGAAAGTCTAACTGCTTGGCATTATATATATTTTTAGACGTTCCATCTAGACTGGCCCACATAAGACCATGAGCACCACCAGGAAGATACCAGGAAGCCCAGCAGTCAGAGCCCATGTCGACCTAAGCCCATCAAGCCCACCCCTAAACCATTTGGGGCCCACATAAGCATTTGGCTGGGATCTTGGAACTCTTGGAAATGGCCGAATCACTTGTGAAACTCCACAATCGTGAGATATGCTGAATTATTTTATATAGAATTTGCCATGAAATTGGCTTAGTTTTGCGTAATATAAAATACAACGGAAAAAACCCACTGCCTTGACTACTATGGGAGGGGTAAAACCCCTTTAATCCTCCTCTGGATGTGCCCTCAGCTGCTGCCGGAGTTATTTTTCTCATATGCGGCGTTGTCTTTTGGGAGGAGAAATTACGTACGAAAAAAATAAGCGCTGCACCTATTCAATGTAATTTAATGCAATAGAGATGCGCCAAATTTTGTCCCCAACAGAAAATATCGAATCGTGCGTGGTGTTCCGCTGTTCTCGTCTTCTTTCTCTCGCTGTTCCTTTGTTTCATAGCGTCTGTACTGGAACTGTTCGTCATCGGAGGACATGAGGATACTTCCGTCATCTTGTACATTGGCTCCTTCACATTGCTTTTGAAGTGAGTTGGGTGTCAAAGGCTCCCCGCGATAGCTTTGTATATGAATTGCTTTGCGTTACTCTGCCGTAGAGCGGATTTAAACCATATAGATACCGATTTCTTGTCGGATATGGGCTACTTTAATTCGTCATTTTCAGACATTAGGATTTATTTTGAAACTCGTTGTGAAGGAGGGTTGTTTTTCTGCCCAAAAAGAGGGATGGGGACTGTTGGTCCCCCTTCCAACAAGAGGGATCATGGCCTCCATTCTGCCAGTGACCCTGCCTGTCCATTTGTGTCAGCCCTAGACTTAAAATGACTTTGATCATAATGGGATTGTTGAGAAATATACATGGGAATCTGGTTATTCTAACAGCATTTCAGCCAGTTTTTGACTGGTTTGTCATTTTTGCAGCAACAGTGGGCAAGGATATTGTCTTGGGACTTCTTTGTGCGAGGGCAGATCCAGTCATCCATGCTGGGTGGGGGGGGGGCAAGTCCCCATCTATCTAACTCATCCTTTCCCCAAATGCTGATTTGTCTCAGGATTGTGGTCTTTTTGTGTGTCCAGTTTTGGAAATTATCACATTTGCAAAATTTTGACTGATATGTAACCCCAGTGAAAGCATTTATGTAACAGATGCATGTTGGGGTAAGTCCTTTTGCCTGTATGCATATGGTTTAGATATAAAAATATAGTTTGATAGCTGCATTTTAAGATGTGCTTTCTAGTACCAACATTTCATAAACACTGCTGCTGTTGAAAGTGGTTTGTTCCAACTCTCCAAAATATGAGATTGTGGTATGCATTTTATTTTTGCACATTTTCAGTTTTAGGACTGTGCACATTGGTAGTGTTGTGCAGCCCCAAGTGACATGGTTTATCTTGAAAGGAGTCAGAGATATACAAAACCACAGTTGTGACTCATAGGTCAACAGAATGTTGATGTATAATGTATTTCTCAGAAAAGTTTGAAGGCTTTTAATTTTGACATGGAAACATTGTGGGACTAGCTGAGCAATGTTGAGGGGTATTTGTTGAAATCCATGTGTGTGGAGTGGCTTGTTCTTGCATTTGGCATGAATATGAAACTCATGATATTGTCCTGCCTTGTGTGTGCATTTTTTATGAGGTGGGCAAGTTCTCAGGTTCTCTGTTCTTTAAAGCCTTGTTTGAGGCAGAGTATGCTTTAAGTGGCCAACTACTTGGTTGGCAATCATGCTTAGTTTTGTTAGTCCCAAAGCCATATTTTTTCATCTGAAAACAGTTGACAGCAACAGAGTTATTTATCTTACATTAATGAACAGTTAACCTTAGCAGTTCCCAATATAAAAACTCACATTTTCTCACCCAAGAGAGATAGCAGTGGGCCATTAAGGTTTTGAGGTGACATGTTGTTATGTTAAGATGTTATGTAGTGTTGAATGTGCAAGAAGCTGGCCAGTGCACCCATGCATAAATTGGTTATATTATGGTTCTGGGACAACATTCTGCTAAAGATTAGTCCCGGATTTTTCACATCATGTGGGGTGTGAACAGGGTTGGAAATTGTTCTTTTTTATGCTGAAAAACACCAGAACATTTATGCTCCAAAAACATTTTATACTCTGGAAGTTTGATTGTGTGCCTCCATCAAAATGCTACAACCCTGCTAGCAAATGACTTTGTCTTCATTCAGTAAGAAGAAGGTGTGATGTCATAGCTGATTTACACCAAGAATGCATTCTTATACCAGTATTACTCTTTGCAAAATTTTGCACTCCAAAACAACAATTATACTCTGACACCAAGAACGAAAACCAAATTTCCAACCATGGGTAGCATGTGTAGCATTTTGGAATTTTATGCAAAAACTTGGCAAAGAATGCAGCTTTTGTTGACTTCTTACAACAGTCAGCTGGATATTCCTGGTATTGACTTGTGTGGGACCAAAACCAGCATGGGAAGTGTTGGACCAAAACAAGTGACTTATAGCATCAAATGAGTATTTTAGTAGTGAAATGAGAAAGGACTGCTCAGCTTTCTTTCCAGCAACAAGGACGTGGGTATCATTAACATACTGGTAAACTTTGACACTAGCAGAATACAGAGCTTAATTGTGTGAAGAAACTGTGAATAGCATAGGCCGGGCTCTGAGATGTTGTTGACAATTTGGTGATAGATTAAAGGCATGAAAGTGAGATTTTCCTGACCTTGTCATTTAGGTGAACTTTTTGGGTGTGCTTACTGATGTAAAATGCAAACCCTTCATCATTGATACCATAAAGTGTCAACTTTCATAAAAGTTTGGCATGAATGGTGATATCAAAATATTTACTATGTTCAGTCAAGCATAAAAGAGAAATCCCATCGTCGATGGCAGTTTGGACGTGATCGTTTATAGTCAACAGCTTTTTCTCCTTTTCTCTCTTTCTCCATTTCTCTTCTTTTATATGAGATCTGATGTGCCTGGAGCACATTTATCTCTCTCAGGATTCACTGATGATTTGCTGTTAGTAATTGGCAGTTTCATAACACAACCACTGGAGTGTGACCAAGGTTGGAAAAGGTGCTGTTTTTTATGCTGAAGAACACCAGAAAATATATGCTCCAAAAGTATTTTGTACTCCAGAAATCTGATATTGTGCCTCCATCCAAAAGCTACATTATAACCCTGTTGGGAAATTTCTAACTCTGGAAGCAAATGACTCTGTCTCCCTTCAGTAAGAAGCAGATATGTCATAACTGACTTACACCAAGAATGCCTTCTTAAACCAGTATTACTCTGCGAAATTTTGCACTGCAAAACAAGAATTATTCTCTGACACCAAGAACAAAAACCAAATTTCCAGCGCTGAGTGTGACCGGTGCGACCGTTGTGACCGGCACGTGCCCTTCCCGTCAGTGGCCGGCGGTCAGCGGGCGGGCGCCATGTCCAAGCCGCCGGCGGCCAGCGGCAACCTCACCACCTACAAGCTGGTGGTGGTCGGCGACGGCGGCGTGGGCAAGTCGGCGCTGACCATCCAGTTCTTCCAGAAGCTGTTCGTCACCGACTACGACCCCACCATCGAGGACTCGTACATTCAGCATTGCGAGGTTGACGCCCAGTGGTGCATCATGGACGGTGGGTGGTGTTTCGCTTTGTGTTCTGTTGTTGTTGGTGCGTCCGGAGATATCGGCAGTTTTAGACCACGGGCAGGAATTTTCGTGAAGAAGGTAGTTTGGCATTGATCGTCGAGAGCTGACGCATGCGATGTGCTCTTGACCGTGTTCCACCCAGTGCTTGGTACGCTGCTACTTTTAGACGTGTCTTGATATGTGATACGTTGTATCTGTTCTGTTTCTTTGTCTTAAGGACCAACGTCGTCAGCAGTACTGAGGTGTGTGGCCCACTCTGTGTCTCTGTCTGTACCGTGGTGCGAGGTGCGCAATGTTGTTTACACAGATGTCACTGTTATCCTCTCTGCCTCGGTATGTTGCACAGCATATTTCCTAATATAAGTATATGTGTGATTATTCTCTGTCATACCTCATTGTGTACCACTAATAGTTGTTGTCTGCTGTACCTCGATAGGTGGCGCAGTGGTCCGTTGCCGTAACTCGATAGGTGATGCCATTGATCCTTGCCGTGCCTCGATGTGTGGCACCATTGGCCTACTTCTCTACTGAGTTGTGTGATCCATGATTGTCTCCTGCTATATCTAGATGTGATTTCATTGTGTGATGCTGCACCCAGATGAGCTACTTCATTGTTCCGTGCGGTGCCTTGTTGCATGACGGACCATTATCAACAGCATTTGTACATGGATACTCGGCTGTTGTATGCCATACCTCGGTGTGTGTCGTAGCGCCTTGCTCCGCACTCTTCGTTGATGTTTCTCGTTTCTCGGCGCTTAACGCGTCCCTCGTTCCCTCGCAGTGCTGGACACGGCCGGCCAGGAGGAGTTCAGCGCCATGCGCGAGCAGTACATGCGCACCGGGGACGGCTTCCTGCTCGTCTACTCCGTCACCGACAAGCAGAGCTACGCCAACATCCAGCACTTCCACACGCAGATCCTCCGTGTCAAGGACAGGTGAGGCGGCGCCGGCCGCGTCTGTGTTGGGCTGACGGCCGTCGGTTCCGGCGGCGGCCGACTCTGAGGGAGCGGGTACTTGTGGGTAGGCTGTGGGCGGCGTGGTGCATGTGACGGGGTCGGTGTTCGATGTGGTCTGTGGTGGGCGGGAGTGGACCGGCCGCTGTGCCTCCGCTTCTTGGCGTGTTGGCTGGTGGATGGGCTGGAGTTGACCGAATCTTTCTCGTAGTCCCGCCCATAGTGATGATGAGGTCATGGGAGGTGCTGCCAGGAGCAGCGGGCCTTTTGCCGTGGCACGTTGATTGTAAGGCACGGTGGGTGTGAGGCTTGTTTCGTGTGAACTCAGGTGTTGGCGCCAAAGTGCAGAATACGGGGAGAAAGCACATGGGGATAGTATAGCTGGAGGAATTTCACTCGGTTAAATGCTTTGTTTGAAATAGCGGTGTTGTGAGTGATTTTTTGTCGAGTTTTTACGACGCCAGTTGCACGGTCAGTGACCGTGCGTTGGGTTAAAAGACAAACCGCCGCTTCGGTCAAATATGGCTTTTAGTAGCTGGCCCTTGACTCACGCCGCAAGAGATTACGTGATTGTTGCGCACGCCGCACTTGGATTCCGGCCTTTTCTCCGTAGTGCTGGTGCAGGTTCCCGTATTTGGAGATACCATTGTCCCTCTGTGGTTAAAAATAGCTGTCCGCGGCCACAGTAGGGCGTAACACATCGGGACCATGATAGGCAGACAACATAACAAGATGTGCTCCTGGCATACCATCATGAATTTGCCATGTAACGAACCACTTAAGTGCTCACATATTGCTGTAAAACCAGTTGTTTTTTGTGTCTCGTGTACAGAACAGGTAACTAAGCCCCTTTGTTGTGGACGAATGAGGATTGAAGCAATTCCAATGAACTGTTGCACTTTTCGTGCGTAGTTTACCCAGTCTCGCCGACTGTCGGTCCGACACGTTCGACGGCATGCCGCGGCCGGCCGAGTGACGGCCGCCGCGCTCCCGCAGGGACGCCTACCCGATGCTGCTGGTGGCCAACAAGGTGGACCTGGTGCACCTGCGCAAGGTGACCGAAGAACAGGGCCGCGAGCTGGCCGCCAAGCTCAACATCCCCTACATTGAGACCAGTGCCAAGGACCCGCCACTGAACGTGGACGCCGCCTTCCACGAGGTACGCGGGCGACGGGGCGCGGGCACGCTCTAGCGCCGTCTGCCCGGCTGTAAGCTGGATGCGGCTGGGAAGGCGGTTTCTTAGGCGCGTGCGGCAGATTGTTTCAACTGGATGCGACTGCGAAGGCGGTTTCCGAAGCACGTGCGGCGGATTGTTTTGTGTTCATGCCGGTTCGTGGTCGTTCTCAGCATGTGAGCGCGTCCATCTAGACAATTGAGAAGCCTGGTTCTTGACGTCAGAGGACTTTTGCGTCAGAAGTTTTTTGCGGTTTTTAGTTGTTTTGCAGCATTCGTCAGATACTTTGGTCTCGTTAATGTTAGCCGTTTGTCATGCTGACGGCCTTGATTACGGTGCCCTTTACTGTGGGATGTGATAGATATGCCGTGCCAGTGTGACTCCTGCCACATTGCATACTTTCACTGTCTCTGTCGTGACGCTGTTTCTGCCTGGTCGGCGTCTTGTCGTTTCTGACGTGTCAGGCTTCTGCATCGATGGCGTTCTGGAGAGTAGTTTCAGTGTTCTTGTCTTCTTATGAAGTTCCGCGCGTCAGTATTGATGGCTTGCCTTCGTGATCTCTCACTGCCTTGCCTCTTCCTTGTGTCTTCCGTGCCGCTATATCTTCTCTGAGTGTGCCTCTGTGTGCCGCGTCATCGCGCGTCCCGCGTTGTTGTGATCTCGTGCATTTGTTTGCCGTTCCGTTCGTACGACGTGTGGCGCCCCCGTGCGTGGTGCGGTGTTCGGCCGGTCGCCGCCTGACGCCGCCGGGCCCTGTGCCGCAGGTGGTGCGCATCATCCGCACCTCGCCGCCGTCCGACCAGGACCGCAAGCGCCGCCGCCGCCGCCGCGGCCGCCAGTGCGCGCTCATGTAACGCGGCCGCCCGCCGCGCTGTTCGGCCCGCCGCCGGACCTGACGTAGGTCCCTTCTTGGACCAGCCGGCCGAGCCGCCGCCCGGCGCGCGGCCGCCGCGCTCTCTCGGCGTTTTTTACTCTCGGTGTTTGTACATGACGGCGGCCGGCCGGCGCCGCCGCGCGGGCCGGGGCGCCCGCGCGGCCGCCGCGCCGCCGGGTGTTCCTCCGGATGTCTGGTCAAGTCGCTTTAATCGCGCTAGCTGTTCGATTCGTGGTCCCAAGTATTACGATAGAGGCTGTTTTGCACCCCGGTAGGTGTCACGTGGGTAGGGCGTAGCGCGTGCGTCGGCCGCCCGGCGGAGGCTGATTGGTCCGGGCCGCGCTGCGGCGGCTTACGATTGGTCGGGAGCTGCTGGTGGGCGGAGGCGCGCAGCGCCGGCCGCCAGCGAACACGCTGAGGTCTGTTGCCATTGGCCGAGGCGAATTTCGCGAGAGCTTACAGACGCGGGAGGACGTTTCCCGTTTGTTGTGCCCAGTGGGCGTTTTCCATGATTCGTCGCATCCTTCCCGGTACTGGTGGACATTGTTCGTCGTGTGTGGAGGGGTGTGGTGGGTTAGGTGTTGTGTGCACAGGCGGGCAGGGGCCTCGGGTGGGGCGATTGCCGTTGGCTTCCTTTATGGCGGGGTGATTTTGAGTTGGCTCTGGAGCGCTTTGTTGGGTCTCGTCTAGCATTGCGCTTGCCATACACAAAACGCCTGAGCTGCTAATGAATCTGCTTTTTGTGTACTGTCTCGTTTCGGTTTCTGGTTTGTGGTGCCGTCTCCTTTTTGCATCGTTTTTGCGCTCTGGGCGCAACGCTGTCGCCTGTTTATAGGAATTGCATAATCGGCTAGCGTTTCGTGCTCAAACCGGCTCGGCGGCTCAGTGATCCGTGCTTTGGTTTCCCGGTTTGGTGACGGTCTGAAAGCCTGTCGCTGGGCTCGGGACGTTTTTTTTTTTTTTGCTGCTCGCGCGTCGCATGGGAGGGATGTTGCTGGTCCGCCGAGACGCCGCTCCTTCCGTCGTCAGTCGTCACCCCTCCGGGACAGACGCCGGCTGGGCGCCGCAGGAGGCGGCCGCGTTGTCACCAGCAGTCACGCCGCGTCATATCCGCCGAGACGATTCCGACCCGCCGCCGATGTCGAGCTTTCAGTGTTTGCCGAGGGGCGGCGCCAGCGCTGCCGCTTGATGTCGAGCTTTATGTTTTGTGTGCGGCCGCGGCCGGGCGCCGCCGTGCGCCCAGCTGTCGAGAGCTCCGTCTGACGAGTCGCGCCGACCGGCCGACTCGGCGCGCCGGAACCGGACGGCGCGCGCGCGACGAATTCCGTACTGACCCGCCGGCGAGGCAGGCGCAGGCCGTGTGCACGGCGCGGTCTCCACGCCGCATCCGACACGCACACGGCCCGGCGACCGCCCGCCGACCGGGGAGCGGGTCAACTGCCCACCGTCGTTCTCCCGAGACCGTGTATGTCACCCCAACAAGGCAGAATACATGTTTTGTGGTCGCTCCTGTTTTGCTCGCACCCTGCTGGCCGGAGTCGTTCGTTTCGGGCGTGACAGTTCGACAGGTCATGGCGTCGTCGTCCGGCCGCCGTGGCGGCTCACTGAGAGCGCCGTCAAAAGTGCACGGGCGGTCGGCGGCCGTGACGGGTACTGCGCAGTCCTCGCCTCGGCGGCGATCTCGGTCTGATCTACATTCAGCCGGCAGCGGCCAACTCGGGCGGCCAGTTCGCCTTGCTGGCGGCTCCATTATCTATGCAGGGCCACGCCGTATTTGGGGTGCTCTGAACTCGGCCTGGCCCGGCCGGCTGTCCCGCGCCACTGACGGCGGTCCGCCGCCTCGAGATCGGTCTATCAGGTCGCGCAGCGCCCGCCTGAGGCCGAGGAAGCGCCCATCCGACGGCGCACGGCAGGTCAGCCCGTGCAGAGAAACAAAATATCTCCTGTCAGCTAGACCTGTTTCGGATTACACATGGCGTCGCGCAAGCTGAACGTCGTTGGTAAATCATACCGAGGGATTACAGAACCTTGGATTGATGTTGGCAGCCGCCGTATTTCTTCGTCGAGCTCATCGCTGAGGCTGCCGAACGAAGCGCAGACAAATATGGTGGTCCCCGTTAGCATGGCGACTGGTGTCGTCACACCCATTGTGAGCGGGTTTTTATTTTATTCCCCTCCGAATGAGAAGCCCGTCCGTCTGTGCCGACTGGAGGGACCGGCGCTCGCTCCGTGCGAGCCGCACGGGACGACTGTTCCTCCCTTCTCCTGCCGACTCGGCCACGAGAGCAAGACGCCCCTGCCTGCCCTCCGACGCCGCGCCACTCCCGTTGAGCGGGCGACACGCACACAGCGGTCGGTCCGGCGGCCGGCTGGTGTCCTCGCCTCCTCTGGAGTCGGTCGTCACGCGGCAGCGGCAGTCGGGCCGGCGCCAGACCCAGTCGACCGCGACAGCTGGCCTCCGCCGGAGACCGGCGCCGGGCGCCGCCGCTGTTACGTGGCGCCCGATTACGTATACTGGACTGCTGCGTGACGGCCGGTATCGTATGGCGGCTGTTACGTGACGGTGAGTGGCGTATCCCACGTCTGATACTCTGCGGTGGGTGACGTGTGCCAGAATGTGACGTGGCGGCCGGTGGCATACACCGGAGCTGCGACGTGATTGTCCGTAATGAATGCTGGACCGTTGCGTGGCTGCCGGTGGCGTATGCTTGGCCGTTACGTGACGTTCAGCGATATCCAGCTGTCCGTGCCGTGATGGTGCGTGTTGAACGGTGATACGTGCTAGTCAGTCATATACGCCGGGAACGTAGCGGGGTGATCAGTAATGTATGCCGCGACTACGACTTGATGGCGGTGTCGCAAGGAGGTCAGAATTAGATGCATTTCACCCATTCGCGAGGCCGTGTGAGTCTGCGCAAATAAGCATTTCTTCCTGCGGCGCCTTTCTGACCATGACCTAGCCTGCAGCCGAGCGATTACCAACGACGCCAGTTTCCATGTGTGTTCAGCCCCCAGCAAACTTTGGCCGCACGGCCTCGCATTCAGGAGCCGACCACATGCCCAACACAAATTAGCGGTTGAGTTGGCCGGCGTCGAAGCTGGCACGGCCGTCTCGGCCGCGGCTCGAATGACTAACAGGCCCGGCAGCTGGACGCGCCGTAGCGGCGGTGGCCGCCTGCGGGCCTCCTGCGGCGTGGACGGCCGCGGTGCGGGCCTGCGGCCGCTCAGCTGTGAGGAGCGCCGGCTATGCGCCCGGTGAGTCAGCGCGCACGAGCGGCCGCCGCCGGCCGGCGCAGCTGGGTGTGTCGCGGGCGGCGCTCAAAACAAACGATCGGAAGCTGCAGACCGTCGGCAGACCGCCTCGGGCCGGCGGGGAAGAGGGAGAGGGTCGTCCCGGCCCGACTGGGTCGCCGTGAGTCATCGCATGTCGCGGCCGCCGAGGTTTGGGCGAGTCGGCGGTTTGTTTGCAGTGATGATGTGAGCGCTAGCGGTGATGGACGAGGGAAAAGGAAGAATGCATCACAAGTAGCGATGACGAGCAGCATGTCTGATCTCTGGTTTTCCGTGTGGAAGCAACGGACCACCGGAATATCATGATGCGGGATGCAGCCAGGATTTTCTTAAGGGGGAGAGAGCTCAGTGAGAATTGAAATAATATGAAAACCGTCTGCTGAGAAGACGATGTGCAATGGGTGTCACTAGCAAGACTCCTATTGATCACCGGTACGCACTCCCGTAAACGGAGTATGGCAAGACACCTCGCTCGCTGCGTCCGTGCTATTCAACAAGAAAAAATGTGGGCATGGGGGGGCGGGCCCCGGGACCTACCCCGCTGGCTGCGCCAGTGTCGTGATGTATGATAGCAATCATGATCGTTAGACTTTGGAAAAATGTTTGCAGTGACATGGGTATATGACAAGATTTACTTTGACCTGGACAACTGACCATTTTGCCAGGGATGTGATGTGCGTTGCAAAGCTGGTGATCACCTCTACCAGAAGATTAAGTGCCGGCTCCTCATTAACGGACCCAGTCCTCAAGTCTCATTGAGACAGCAGAGACCTTACGTAACACAGCTTCGGCATTGCCAAAATGCTTACGTAGAAATTACGACCAGGAGTATGTGCTCAGATATGTGGATGATCCGTTCCGGACATGGGAGCACCTAGTTCTGCGAATTCAGAGTCGTCGAGTCAAAACGTCGTCGCAGGAATGGTTTCCATTCTCTTCAGGAATTCCTGTTCAGATGTATCATTTTTCTGCTGAGAGAATGCGACGGTTCGCCGAAGATACGTCTATCTTTTGGCTCTTCCTCATACACTGTTTCGAACACAAACACCTTGAAAATGAGCCCATTCGACTGCTTGCGTGGTAGCCCTGAAACTCTGCATGCGATTGTGCTCAACGCTCTCCGGCTGCGCGGACTGTGTCGACTGGGACTGTGCTCTGATGAAAGCCTGTGTTCCGAGTGCTGACCCTCAGCCGGGCTGTGTTCTGATGACGGCCTGCTGAGCGTGTCAGCTGGAGTTGCGCTCTCGTGCTGGTCGTGGGTGGCAGTCCGATGACGCCATCCCGCGCAGACGTCTGCCCCCACCCCCTCAGTTGGGCTTCTCCGTCCTCCGCCGGAGTCGGCAGGCCGGCCGGCCGTCGGCCGCCGCAGCCGGAATGCCAACACGCCGCGCCGGCCGGCGCCGTAGTGAAAGCGATTTGCATCGGTCCCGAGTGCCGTCATCGGCCGTGGTTCGGGACGGCGCGCCCTGGCGGCCGTTAGCGGCCGGCCGCGGCGCACCGCGCATGCGCGCTCACCCCGCGCGCTCTTCCAGCAGAGGACGGCGCGCCAGTCCGTGGACGACGAACGGTGTGACGGTGGCGCTGCTGCCGGCGGCGCTGGCCGACCGTGGTCCGTGACCGTGCCCGCCGGAGACGCGGAGGCATACGCGGCTCCGCAGGCCGCCCGAAGCTCCGTTCAGCGCTGCCGCCGGAGCAATCCGGCCGACACGGGACGAGTCCGAGGATTGCAGCCATGTGTCAAAGGTGAGCTTACGGACGTCCTGTCGGCGGATGGGGCTCGCTGGAAATGACTGCCAAGGCGAGCTGAAGTGAGACAGTAGGTCTTAGACGTTGCGTTGTCTGCATTGGTAGCTTAAGCGCCTCGAATGTTAAAAATCACGCATTCGCTCGAACGTCTTTTAGGGAAACAAGCTGAGGTCAACTCCGAAATTGATGCAAACCCTTATCACATCCACAAACAGTTCTCTGATGCGTCAAAATTTTGACAGTTAAATGGCACCATTTTGTGCAGTTGAAAACATGTTACATGGTGTTCATGTACCATGTATATAACACTTCATCCCAGAGGCCAACCAGATTTGCCTTATCTGACGATCGTATTGGGTTTGTACTGACGTTGTATGATTTTGGCGTATTCATCATTTTTTCTGAAAAACATTTCTGGGCATCGGGCTGTTTCCACCTAAATCCCACTGACATCGCATTCAGTTCTAAAACATTGCGAAAACTCACCTTTTCCCTCCCATTGTTCTCTGGGAGAGCCCGCGATACCTCGCTTCAAACGCGGTATGAACTGTTTTAGCGCGAATTTATCCGCAAAAAAATCTTACAATGAGATCCAGGCTTACCGATATGCAAACTCTGCGGAAAATTTTACACTTTCAGCACATATTTTTTGTTGACTGCCTTTGATTGTTTGTTGCAGAATGTCCCTGTCCGTATTTTTACAGTTGAATAGAGGTAATATGACCATCAGTCATATCTCTGGTGCAGCCAAGGCCGTCGCAAATAATGACGATAATCTGTCGTGTCCAAGCCATCTCATGTGATGTTATCACGCAGCAGTTCTCACGGCAAAATGTCATTGTTATGTTCCCATCAGAGATCAGAAATGATTACTTGTCAGGGGCGCGTTCCCAAGAGTGCTGGGAACAGGCCGGACTGTCAACAATACTGAAACCTTTTTTTCTAAAATTGGTGATTGTGACTTGGTGATTCTGAAACACTGGAAAAGAATTTGTGGCTTTCGCCTAGGGCGCCAAAATAAACGTCTTTAAACTGCTTCTTTCTTCCTTTAAGCACCCCCGCGACCTCTCTAAACGTTGCTTGGTCTCATGAAATTTTGCCTGTGGGCCAAACCACACATGCATCTACGGACGTTTTGCTAAACGCTCGCAAGTAATCCCCATTGAACATGCGCCTCCCCGTGTGTCGCAGTGACACACGGAAGCATGCGCCTTGTAAGTACCACCCAAGGCACCACCCCTCCTGCGCGTGAGGTGCACGACCAATTTGACTCTGGTCACGTGATGACACAGTCTTTCAAACAAAAGAGATGTGAAGTTTACTCTACTGCGGACTTAATATTTCAAAACGGATTATATGTCGTTGTGTCAAACCTTGTTGTAGTGGTGTTGTCACAGCAAAAATATGTGCAGTTCAGCCAGTGGCTCACGCCACATCCACGAGTGAGACAGACCTCGGCGTTTTCTTTTCCATAAGTCACATGCACCACCAGCATACGAACATTTCGTTGCCCTTCAAAAGCTTCAACAGAGTGGCACAAAGTGAACATCCATCAAGATCCATCAGCAAGAAAGGAAGTAAGATATAATTAGATTAATTATGAACCGCTCCTTTTCAGAGTATTGCTGTGTTTCTCTGTACTCCTAAGGGCATTGCTAAGCTGTTTCTAAAGAGTTGTATGTACCTGATGTGACTTGGCTTGTTAAATAGTCTTCTTTCTGGTAGAGACGTCGAAATTCGAAGGAGCTACACGTTTCATCCCAAATATGACGGCAAAATCTGATAGCCTGTCTGTACCATTTTTGAGCAAGTATTAGTCTGCTATTCTTTCCTTACAAAGGGACATTCATGTGAAGCCAAACTTGTGTTGCCTTCTTCGTCTATAGCTTGTCTCTCTCGCAAGGACGTGCTATGTCTCCAAGGCCCACTTTGTAAGTTTGCCCGGTCGTTTCGTTCACACGCAGCAGATGGGCCTAGTTAACTTCCCTCATTCTAGTTTTTGCGCATGCTCTTCGGTCTGAAAACTGGCATTTTTCGTCTCATTGAGCTTAAAGTCGCGAGTATTTGCATCCGCCACATCACGTTTGCGAAGCGCCACCTTCGCTCGCACAGACCCCACACTGCCACGTTTCCACACCCGACTCCGCAGTCCCACACAGTTCCGGACTCCGACTCGGAGTCCGACTCGGGGTGCTGCATGAACGCCTGCTCACGCGGCCGGTGCTGCCACCGCGCCGGCCGGCGCCCATTCATCGGTGCGGGCCGCGCGCGGCGCCGGCCGACGCTCGCAGACGGCGGGGAGGTAAAGTCGCCGCCGCCGCCGCCGCCTGGCCCTCCGCCGGTCACCGCTGGCAGATGGCCGGAGTCAAGGCCGACCGGAGTCGGCGGGACTCGGCCGTTCCGAGTCGCCCCGGCACTGACCGCCGGTCGTAAAAGCCGTCGCAGTGGCGCCGACCTGGAGGCGACATTTCGTCTACGATTCGCACAATCTGAGTTTTGCTATTATAGTCTTCGAAGTACTTAGCGAGCCTCAAATGGGAGTAACTGCATTAGAGGACTTACATACTTAAACTGACATGATAATTTGCGATCTAATTGTGGAATACGGGGATTGTTTGCTCATCTACAGTAAGAAGACATTTTGCGGGGATTTTTCTGTTACCACCACATGATCGTGGTCGGTCGGATTTACGACCCCTGGCGCAGACATCGGCGGCGAGGCATCCAAGTCGATCTGATGCAACTGCCTTGAGTCGCCGCGGGGACGGTCCTGCCCACAGCTGCCACGCACGCCTGAAAATCACTAGCAGGCGCATTCGCCCCAAAACCGGCACGACTCCCACTCCACCTCGGCCCTTCAGCGGGCAGCGACTCGAGTCACGGTCACCGACTCGGGGCCGCGCCCACGCTCCCCACCAGCCGCCTCCTGGTGACGGGGGCCGCGGGAAAATGACGCGTACACGTCGTGAGGACGAGTCGCCGGCGCGGCCGTGTGACGGCGACGGCGGATCGGCCGCCGCTGCCCGTTTCCCACTCCCCGAGCCGGTCCAATTTGCCGGTGACCTTGTGGGCTTCGTAAGTCCGGGTCTTTTACAGCGCATCCCGTTTGGGCAGGTCCGCTCGTTTTCGTTGGCCTCGCGCGCCCGTCGTGTGCCGTGTCGTGCACGTACGGGCCGGCGCGGCGCCGCCAAGCATGCCGGTCGGCCGCGGCCGGCGGCCGGCGGCCGCGCGGTGGTCGTGTCGTGTGGCGCCGCCGCTGCGTTGCAGTCGCCGATCCCGTCATAGCCGGGTGTTGAAGTCACCAGCTGCACGCGGGCGGTCAATGAATGCATGGCCGGCAGCACGCTTTGGAGAGCGTGCGCCGGCAACTCCGAGTCACTTTGCGAGCATTAAGATGGCAGATAACCAGGGTGCAGCATGTTCCTGAAAATGGAACTCGGACTGGGAGTGGGGTTTTATGCAAGGACGTTTCCGGAACATTCACACAGCAGACCGTTTGCATAAATGTAGGTGATTCTGTACCACGTCGGCAATGGCACTGGTAATGCAGATGCAGGAAAAGTTGATGAACATTCAGTTGTGTATGGGATGGCTGTTGTACTTGTGGATAAATTCTTGTTTTAATCCCTTGTGTTTCCAACGAAAACAATATACCGTAAGAGCTGTATTACTGTCTGAGGCCACCGAACATAATCCGCTCCCGGGAATCTCTAATTTGGCCATGCCTTTTAAACACGAAGGCCACTAATTGGCCGGCTTTTAAATGCTGGAGGCGCCGGCGGCCGGCGCTCGTCCTCAGCCACGTCAGCCGCCGTTTCCTGTCAGTGGGCGCGTCCGGGCGGCCCGCCGGACTCTGAGGGCGCGTGACCGGACGGCCGGCCGCCTGCCCGCGGCCAGCAGGGCACGCGCCGACGCCGCCAGCGCGACGCAGCTGGCCCGCCGCCTGCTTACCTTGGATCGGCCGGTATAAATTAGACATAAATGAATGAATATGGCCGGCGGCGGCGCCGGGCCGCGCCGCAGCTCCAGCTCATCAATTATTCATCCGCAGCTGGCCCGGCCCGGCCACCCGGGCTCGGCTGCGCCGCCCGCCGCCGGCCGATCGCAGCTCTCGGCTGCGTCCGCCGGCCGGCCGCCGCCACCGTCTGGCGTCCGGAGACGCTGGACGAACGCGGCGGCTCCGGTTCGATTCGGCTCCGTGCCGGCCGCAGGCGGTTTTCACGCCCGCTCGAGGTCTTCCGGGTTCGGTCGTCGCAGCGCGGCCGCTGCCGCCACCTGCGGGGCTCCTCCGAATCTGCTCCTTTGCGTCATGCTCCCCTCGGCGGCGGCAGTGCCGGGTGTGGTGGGAGGGCGGGCCCCCGTCTGGACCACGTGTCGGGACGGGGCGCGCGGCCCCGGCGCGTGTTGGCGCGGCGCCGCCCGCCCGGCCGGCGCGCTCATGGTACGAGCTGACACGGCGGTCGGCGCGCTGGAGTAACGGGACTGGGTCGATACGGCACGGCTGCGCCGAGCGACGCGGCGGGCTCCCATCCCGCGCCGGCCGCCGGCGGGCCGGTCGCATCGCTCCGTCGGAACTGGGGCTGACTGCGGTCTGCTGGGAGGGCTGAGGCTGACTGCCGACTGCTAGCAGGGCTGGGGCAGACTGCGGATCGTTGGTAGGGTTGGGGCTGACTGCCGACTTGGGCTGACAGGACTGGGGCTGATTGCGGATGGCTGGAGAAGGCCGAAGACCGCTGAAAGAGTTGGATAGGGCTGAGGTAGACTACGGAGAGCTGGGGAAGACTGAGACAGGCTGAGGACCGCTTGGAGAGCTGGGGCAGGCTGTGGACCGATTGAGGACAGTAGCTGACTGGGGTAAACAAAGTTACGACGCAGAAGCGTCTCTCGATTTGTTATCATTCCGTCTGAAGTGCGGGCGTTGAGTAGCATCAGATAAACTTCTAAACAAAGAGCTATCGCGTTTACGGTGGCTGCTTAGGCTGATAGCCGCGCTGTCTGTGTCGTGACAATGATTCTGAATCATTCGCTGTTGTTTTGTGGCGTAGTCTGCAAGAGGGTCAAGCTTTATCACTTCTATACGTATTCCCTTGAAGTCCAGTTTAGTCGCGGAGCATCATTGCCGCGTTTGAATCGTGTCCACCGTCGAAAACTCACGTCATTCAAAGGTACTGTTGTGATTCATACTTTATTATCCAGGCTTATCAGGGTATAGAAACTTATAATCGCTCCGACTGCATACCGGCGTTGCGTAAGCTGGGCTGAAGCATGCAGGGTGCGCAATGGTCGATGAACGTACAAAGCCGTCGCCAGGCGGTTTTCAAAGACTGGTCCTGCGAGTTTTTCCAGACATTTTTATGTTGGCAAAGCGAAGTATCCGGGTACGCCAAACGCAAGGTCTGAACCTCAACACAAATCAAAACAGCCCATTCAGATGCTGCTATAGGTGATACCTGAGGCTGTGGAAGAAGTCACCCTTTATTTGCCATTGTCCTGTCACAGTTAGCCTTTTTTGTCTCAACATCATTTTTCCCTGGCGGCCGGACGTGAAACACTGCTACCATGTCACACATACGTAACGTTCAGATCGTCCCATGGCTTTGCTATTGGTCATCATTTTCTCACAGCATTCCTTCTAGATGTGGCGGAACACCTACTCTCTTAGCGAGGATTGTATTATTGCAAATGGTTTGAAATTGGTTGACTGCAGATAGAAATGCAAAGGCAAATATACTGCAAATGACGATATACTGAAAAACATCAGGATAAGGGTGACTATCAGTCGCTTCAGTCCAATAGCTACACGTTCCGAGGAAAGTGCCAACAGTCTTATGCCTATTTTTTAGCGAAAATTCTGATAGGCATGCAGTGACGTAGTCGTTGAAGCATTCCCCCTTAAACCTCAACAAGAGCACTGTGGCACAGATGTTTTCGCATCGTCCGTGACCCATCACACGCCCCTGACATTAGCATGGACATGGCAAGTGTGACTGAGCGCGACCCACTGGACAGAGCTCTCAGCTCCCAGTCAGGGACTCTCCGTAAGCCCTGCCGACTGTTCAGTCGGGAGACGCCTGCTACCCTCTGGGTGAGCGACAGGAGGAGGGGCCAGGCGTCGGCGCCGTCGGGCCGGGCAGCGGAAGCGACCGCCGGCCGGCCGACGGCCAGCCTTGAGCGCCGGCGACCGAGCCGGAAACCGGGCCCCGGTCAGGGAGCGGGGACGCCTGCACATCGCCGGGCCGTCTCACCCGGCCGCGCCGCGCCGATCGCCGCCTGGCGGCGCGTCGCAGAGCGGCGCTGAGTCGACTGACGGCGGCCGGAGGGCGCCGCAGGCGGGAGGCGATGGTGTCTAGCCGCCGCCGCCGCCGCCGCCGCCGCCGCCGCCGCCGGCGCGCGGTCTGTCGTCGCGTCTCCGCGGCCGCGGCGTGAGGCCATTGGCCGGCGCCCGTGCCGGCCAGCCGGCCGCTTATGAGACGGGCGCGTGTGTATGTGTGTGGTCTCCGTGGGCTGCGACTGCGCAGTTAACGCCCACGCACCGGGCTCGTGATGTTGTCCGCGTATGACCTCCCCGCGTCGGAGAAATCTTACGGCTCGAAAGAAACCTTTTGTTGTTGAGACGAATGTCTAGTACCTGCATCGGGTCCACGAGAATAATTGGGATGTATTTCGTATTTTTCAAGGAGAGCAGCCAGTTTCGGTGTGAGAAACAAACCATAACATTTTGTCCGTATTTTCGACTCTCCATACGTCCATGAAATCTTCCATAGTCCTGTAGACAGCTAAGCCGCAAACCAGAGGAGTATGAATAACAGAGAAAAGTTAGATGGAGCGAAATAAGAAAAAGGAACCGAGGCAGAGTAATTGAGTGGGAGAGCTTAAAAAAACAGAAAGAGTGAATGGTTGGGAAAGAGAGGGATTGAGAGAAAGAGAGAGAGAGTGAGTGGGAGAAAAAGAGAGTGAGAGGGAGAGAGAGAGAGGGGGAGGGAGAGAAAGAGAGAGAGAGAGTGAGAGAGAGAGGGCGAGAGTGAGGAAGCGGTAGTGCCGTTATGACCATCTGTCCCTGGACAGTAGTGGTTCCCGTACAGCCCCGTCTTCTGTCGGTAAATCTCGCCGACCTCCGCCTCCTCTTATCCCGGCCCCGCCATCCATTTGGTGGTCATGCATGAATTGACCGCGCCATTGATTCGATAGGGACTCACCCTCAAGGCCCACACCTGTTCCGACCGGAGCGTCCGCAGAGCCAGCCTTCAGCAGCGGGCAGCCGGACGGAGCGGCGTGCTTCCGTAAAGCCGCCAGACGTGGCGGCCGCGCACCACCCCGCGCCGACGTCGGCGGCGACTGACGATTCGTGTCGAGCGGTCTTGTCATCTGGCGGAAATCCCGGGCCGCGGCCCGTTCGGCATTCGTCGGAAGTGGCCGCCGCGCCCGGCCGCCGCCGGTCCGCCGGCGTCCGGTCAGTGTCCCGAGAGGGGCGGCGCGGCTGGGGGCCGCCCCCTGCCCCTCCCCGGCCCTCCCGGCCCTCCGCCCCCTGCGCTCCGCCGCCGGCCCGGCAGGGAGCGGCCGGTGACGTCAGCCGGGCCACGTGACCTCGTGGGCCGTCCGTTTCCGCGATCATTACGGCCGCTGGCGCCGGCGGCTCGAACGTTGGCGGCTCGGCGCCGGCTCGGAGCTCCCAGCTCTCGTCCGGGGCCCCACCGGGCGGTGCGCCACCTGCCTGCCATCGCAGGCGCCGTCAGATAAACAGAGCTGGGAACGGCTCGGCGCTGCGAGATGATGCTGCGCGTGCTGAGTGCGAGTGACTTCTCGTTTCTTCCGACGACCTCAAAAAATGCCGTGCTAACAAAGCCGGAAGTTTTGTATGAGGCTAACCGCACCCGTGTGTCAGCGGGAGTCTGTACCTTATCCCTGGCAAATCGGGAAAACCTCCACTGAGGCCGAGAGCGGGCCTAATGAGTGTTTTATCCTCTGAGAAATGTATGATCCCCGGCGCTTTATCGGCGTGGAGGCGCGCTGCCCTCTGTTTTTCCTCGTGATGGACCGAGAGGAACGTATCGTCATCATGGGTGTAGACTTCTCACGGGTGAGTTCGGAAGAAATCATGGGTAGGTATGCACCGAACGGCAATGTCGTGCATCAGCTGAATTAGAAGCCTTGGCTGGTAATGCTAAGTTAAGTCTGCTGGTAATATCGTACTGAATGACATCTTCATCGTTGCCTCTACACGCTTTTTTATGCTGGAACCTGTGCACATTTTCATAACGGCATCAGCTATACTTAGCGTGGCTAATCTGGTCTTCATTCAAGTTGATGGAAAGCCTGACTGCGGTGAGAAGGCGTGGTCAAACCTTTGCCAAGCTCTCGTCAATCTGTGGCTTGCGATCCTTAATGGATCGGCTCAGCCCGCAGCCGTGTTAGTCCGGAGCCCAGACCGTCTGAGACCCTGCACCCAGGTCTGTCCGTCTGGCGCTGCACGCCCGGCGGTCTCCAACCGCCGCCGCCCGCCAGCTGGACACGGAGGCCCACCCACCTGTCCGCCGGCCGCCCGGCCGGTCTCAGCTCGCCGGGCTTGAGCAGGTCACACGCGAAACGCCCCGCAGGGACGGGCAGCGGCACTGAAACCTGTGCCGCCGCCGTTGTCGTGGGCGAGGAATTGGGTGTGATCAACACTCGGCTTCGGTGTCTGAGGACGACCAGAGGGTGGGGCAGTTCTGGGAATCCAGCTCGTCTGACAAGGACAGGAGAAGAGCAGCTCAGCTCTGCTGCCAGGCTCATCCACGTTTCTGGTGTTGTGAGACATTGGCGCCATTGGCCTTCCTTAGGTTCGCTTCTTGGCTGTGGGTGGTGTCTGATGGCATTACCGGACCGGTCTGTTGGTGTCCTCGAGCCTGCAGACACCCCCCGGCTCGGCATAAGTGCATTGGGCCTATTGAACTACTCTAGATCAGCTGGTGTTTACCGGGTCTGCTGACGCTCCTCGGTCTGCTGACGCACCTCAGGCCTGTTGGAAAATTCCGGACTTCCTGACTTCACCTAGGCATGCAGATCCGCTGTCATGCCCGTGCCTCAGGCCTGCTGACGTACTGCGTCGTGTTCCGCGGCGCGGCGCCCCGACCGCTCCCGTTCACGGAAGCTGGTTCTGCCGGCGCCGGCGCCGGCGGCGGCCAAACATGAAATCAAACGCTCGCGACCATCAGACAGCGGCCATTAATATTAAAACCAATTACCCGGTGAGTTATTAGAGCACGTGCTGGCCTCTCCGAGAGCGGTGCCCGCGGTCCGGGCATGACTCTCGGGGGCGGCGGCCGCCCGCCGCCGCCGGGCGGGCCCTCCACGCCCGCCGGCGGCCGCCGGCCGGCGACGGCGGCGCAATAGCGGACCGCCCGGGCGCCGCCGCCGCAGAGGACGCCATTCCGGCCGGCCGATCGTGTCGATATCCTTCACGGCCAGGCACCTGACCGGCATGCCCATCGCAGTTTGATATGCAAAGGCGACCATTAGACGGCGGCCGTGCAGGGCTGCCCTTCAGCGCGGCACGCTGGCGCCCGGCGACCGGCCCGCCGGCGGCCGCCGCCTCCTCCGCCGGCACGGCCGCCCGCGCCGCGTGCACGGGTGATCGACCGGCGCGGCGGGCCATGACCCGTGCACGGTGCAGGACGTCGTGCCGCCGGCGCGGCTGCGACTCTCACCGCCGGCGGAGAGGCTGATCTTCGGACGGAGTCGCAGCGATAGGAGTCAAAGAAATGAGGATTGGTGTGGCCGGAGACAGAAACTACGTAGTCATAGGAGGAGCAACATCCAGAACCACAGCGACAGGAGTCAGTGCAGCAGCAGGGATCCGGCAGTAAGAATGCCATAGCAAGTCACAACAGCGGGAGTTACGGCGGCTGGACACAAAAGCCCGAGCCACAGGAGCATCAGCATCCGGAGTCACAGTGATAGCGCCACAGTCACAGTGGCACGCGGGTTACAGCAGTAGGAGTCGTAGCTGCCTAAGCTCCATCAGTGCGAGTCATGACAGTCAAATCTGCGGCAGCCGGAGTCAGAGCCTGTCAGCACCGGCGGTACCGGCTGGAGCTTGGCCGGAGACACCACGCCCCTACCGGCTCCGACAGCTCCCGGCTAGACGGCGGAACGCCCGGTGCATACGGGAGCGACTGGCGCGACATCCGTGCCCAGCTGGCCACCTGGCCGCGTGCACAATGCACGGCGCGACGGCTTCCAAGCGCTCTCGCGCGGACGGCACCACGGCCGCTCGGGCCAGCGGAACAGCCCTCGCCGGCCAGACGCGGCGGCCGGCGCCGGGCGGCCGGCGGGCGCCTGCTGCCGGCACGCCCGGCGCGACCGGTGCGACCGTCCGCCCTTCCGGAGCGGCGCCGGCCGCATCGCGATCAGATGCCGATCAGCTGGCTGCGAGCGTGTGAGCGGGCCGCCTTCCGGAGCCGGCGCGGGGCGCGGCCGGGCGCCCGGCCGGGAGGCGCCCCTGCCTGCTGAGCGGCGGCACCACCGGCCAGAACGTGACCGGCGCGCAGCGTCCCCGACATGCCGACGACTGGTTCTGGCCGTCCGTATGAAGTGTTGCGGTTTGAGTCGGGAAGATGGATGGCCTGTGCGGACGCGAGGCTGTCAGTTCAATGTCAGTCGTTAAAGGAGGACACGATCTCGCCGGGATTCGGGCTGCGGATGATGCAAGCATGTCAGAGCGTGAGACTCGCTTTGCTTTTTTGTCGATGCGATTCTGCCGCCATGGATGTGACGGAGAAGCGACTTGCAGTGCATCATTAGCGAGACAAACGGTCAATTAACACAAGATTGCTTGTGTGTTCTGTCACGCGCTCGGGCAGTGCCGTATTAGACACTGCACACAAAGCATGTCGAAAACATGCTCTTGAAGTTTCGACTGGACGCCAGACATACATTTGACCGTATTCCGTTGAATTCGGATTCCTGGCTACCATCCAAATCGATAAGGCTCCGGGTCGCCAGCCGACAGCGGCCGGCCGGTTGTCCCCGCCGATGTGAGTCCGCTGCTCCTGTCAGCCGCCTCGCCGGCGCTCTGGAACCCACTGTGTGACAGTCTCCGCTGCTAATGGCCCATGGACCGCATTCTCCATGGCCGCTGAACCGGCGGATGCACGCGGGAGAAGCTTTTTGTCTCTCTCGGCCGTCCGACGCCATCGGCAGGGCCGCTCGGCGTGGGAAAAGAAACCACGCCTGGATGGTCAGACGTCGGAATAGTAAAAACGTCAATGCCACGGGCGACAGCTCGAGTACGACAAAAGAGCGGTCCCTTGAGACGAGCGGGACGATGGCGACCAGAGACCGTGGAGAGTACCGCGGGCGTGCGCACAAGTCACGGACGCCGTACGGACTCGCAGGAGGTGCACCCCAGGGCTTTGTCAGGCAGCCAGCTGAATGTTTACAGACTTCAGGTGCGTCGCTACCGAGATACGTTGAACCCACTTGAACGCAATGACTCCATGTAACAGATCGGTGTCCTTGCCTCGTGGCAGACACACTCTCCGTTGCATTTTTACGTGGAAGACCCTCTGCATAGCGTCATGTAGCCAGTCGCTCTTCAAAGTGACCTCTTCATCCCTTTGCATCCCCACCTTGCCCTGTAATCTACCCAACAACCCGCCTGCACGATATAACACGGCCCGCCAGTCTGCATTCTCGCTGGGTTCATGATAAGTCCGACAGGCAAACAGACACCGGCAATGACACTGCAGCAATCGCGTTATCGCGGGGACTGTGGCACGTGCTTTGACGATAACCGAGGGGCCCACTGGTGCCGCGGTCTGCCACAGGACTGTGCTGAGCAGAACTGATTTTCTGAGTTAAATCTGTCCCGTTTGAACGGCCTGTCATGGGGGAAATACGCTCTCACGCCAAGCAGACTCTGCCTTTGTTGGAAGATGGCCCTCACAAAGCCCTTATCGATGTACTCAACCTGTCTTGCTGAGCACAGCCTGTCCTGTTGCCTCCAACACGCTCCAATGAATGCAGCCTGCCCTGCTGGTTTCCTTCTGGTCCGCGGGACGCAGCTCCGGACTCGATGTTTTGGACGGGTTAGTCTCCCGGCGCTGCGGCTTCGCTCCTGCTGCGCTCCCTGCCGTGCATCTGGCTCATTAGCGGCCGCAGGGGCCGACGGGCGCCGTTGGCCGCTCGTCCCGGAGCCACTAACTGCCGGCCGGACGGCGCGCCGGCCCGCGGCGGCGCACAGATGGGTCACCGGGCCATCGGCCGCCGCCGCGGGCGGTGGCACGCAGACGGCGCGGCGCGGCCGCGGCCGGCGCCCCTGCAGCCGCGCCGACCCATTTCGGCGCTGCCGGCCGGCGCCCGCACGCAGCCGCCGCCGGCGCCGCTCCGAAGTGGATCAGCCGAGCCGGCCGGCCCGTCGGTGGGATAACGGTGAGCCGGGCGGGCCGGGCGGCGGCGACGACCGGCTCGGAAGGCGCGCGCGTTAGCGCTTTGGCTTCTCCCCGCCCGGCGCGGCGCGGTCGGCCGGGTAGGAGGCGCCGGTCGCGGCGGCGCGATCGGGAAAACACGACGCCACGTTCTCAGCGGAGCGCGCGCTGGCGCCGCCGGATGACGATGAGGAATGGTGCCATTGTGCGCCGTGGCGGAAATTGCTGTTTGGTCGGGCGGCACGTGGAGAGCTGGCAGATAAACATCGACTTACGGTAAGCTGAGGCTTACAGGCATACCTGAGAAAAGCTGCTCGTTACGCCCGACGCTATTGAAGCACATTATGGAGACTGTGTAGGCCATCCAAGGAGTTCGATCGCAAATGATGGCACTTCCGTTGTCAGACCTTGGCGCCGGAATTTCTGAAATGCCATCGCGCACCAATTAAGCGAACAGTGAGGGCCCACAGTCATTCGACGACTTCCGCAATTTCTAATTATCCTTCTATCGATAACTCCGACGGGACCTTGAAATAATCAGCAGCTAACGATACGAACGGCACCGGTTTTCCCCAGAGGCAATGAATTCGGCTGAAGCAAAAGCTGTTTTCAGCGTCAGCGGGCCGTCAATCAAATTCCAAAAGTGAATCTCTCAATTAGTGTGCGCCTCCTAAATCTTGCTGATTTCCTCAGTCATCTTCGACCCCGGTTTTTCTTCCCGTCCTCTGCGCAGTCCCCGTCCGGTCCTTCGTCCGTCATTCCGTCCTTTGCACGGCCCGGTCCCAATCTACCACTACATACCGTCAGTTCAGGCTTCGCCGTAATCTGTCCTCAGTCCGGTTCACAGTCCGGCCATCAATGCGGCTCCCAGTCCGTTCCCCAGTCTGTTCCCCAGTCGTGTCCTCCGTCCGTCCCTCAGGTCGGCTCCCGGTCGCCCACCCCTGTCGTCGGTCCGGTCCACACGGCTCCCGCGGCGACGGCCGGTCCGCGGCCGCGGCGCCGCCGTGTGAACTAGGTACGTTGACTCCCGCACGTCCACGCACGCGGCGCCAGATGGCCAGTCGGCCTCCATTAATATCAGATCGGCCGGACCGGCGCGCCGCTTAACGGGCGCGTCCTGCCGGCCAGCCGACGCCGCCAGCTGGCGCCGCGCCGTCGTCCAGCGGCGCTGACGTCCTGCGACGTCACCGCACCGGCCGTCCTGATGTCCCGCGAGGCCACTGCATTGATTGTCTGTATGACGTGTGACGTCGCTCCGCAGAGCTTCCTCGTGTCGTGCTGCGTCATCATGCTGACCGTCCTGATATTCCTTGACTGTTTTGTCCTTGGCTTCTGACTGACTTCGGGCCATGAAGCTATTGACTTCTTGGCTCTGCTGGTGTTCTGTTGCGTTACACTGCACATCGCCTTGATATCCCGATGCATTATGCAGTTGGACGTTCCCATATCTTTTGACGCTGCTTTGGCTGTCCCGATGTCCTGGCGTTCCCCTGCTGACCGTCATATCCCGCACAGCGACCCCGCTGCGTAAGGACTTCACCCGTTCCGGATTCGCGGCGGTATTTCCCTGGTAACTGCCGCCAGCTCTCTGTTTTCCTTGTCTTAGCATCATCGTGTTTTCCGCCATTCTGATGCTGCTGTCGTGGGCGTGTTCACCGTATAAACTGTGGCGCCTTGAGTCGAGCCCGGCGGCGCCGTACCCTGCAACCTCGCGTCCCACCCTACTCCCCTCCCGGCCGACCGAGCGGCGCCACCTCCAGCCCGACCGTGCTTCAGCACTCAGCGTCAGGCGGCTGTCACCGGCGACCGATAATGGACTCGTCCGCGCGCGGCGACCGCCGACGGAGTCCGGGCAGCTCCGGCGCTGGGTTCGGCCGCGGACGGTGACACCGTGCCGGCCGCTGGCCGATATGCACAGGCGAACCGCCCGGTCCATGCACATATATCATCGGCCGCGCGGCCGGTCGCGCCACCGCCGGACCGGTGCCTTTGAAGCCCCCGTCCCCTGCCGACGGTCCAGCCGGCTGCAGCAGCGGGCCGGCGCCCGGCAACACCGCGCGCCAAGGGCGGGGGGCGCCGCCGCCGCCGCCGCCGCTGCCGGGGACGGCCCGCTGTCGCGAGGCCGCGCGGCGCGGGCCGCTCGTGACCGCGGCTGGGCCGAGCGTGGGCCGCGGCGCCAGCTTCGTGACTTCGGAGCGTCTCCCGGATGCCGGGAGGACCCGGCTACGGACTGCGCTGGTGTGAGAGGGAGCGTGTCTCGGGGGTGGCCAGCGTTCCGGGCTGCAGTCACGGCTGGAGACTCGTGTCCCACGATCGAGCGAGAGACGGACGTTTTTCAGAGGCTGCTGGGGCGTTATAGTCTGGTTGCTAGTCTTCTACACTTTCTAAACGTTTATGCAAAACGACCTGAGCTGCCATGGGCGCCTTTTGTATGCTTATGCATTCTCTCTTGTTGTCCGGGACCGTGAATCCGAGTCACGACGCGGAGAATTTAAATGTGAATGTCATTGCCGGTCCTGGTAGAGCTGGACAGCTGTGGCAGCCTTCTGTTGAAGCGAGAGTCATTTGCTGACAGCAGCATCAGATAGAAATCATCAGAGCCAAGCCCATTGTTTGGCTAATCCTCCGGAGTTCGGCGGATACCAGGTCCGACCAGTTTGCCGTTCCTTGAACACCAGCTCGAGGTTTGCAGGCCAATGTGCACGCCTCCGGTAGCATACGCGAATACGAGTGTCGCTGGGTAATGTTCCCTATCAGCAGCACGTCGAACGTTGTCCATCAATGTCGTGATATTTACAGCGATTTCGACACAGTTCAGACACAGGAACCCTGTCGTGCTGAGATGTCCGTCGCTGCCTCTGACACTTTGGACGGTCGCGTGCCTCGACTTCTCCGATTTCAGACCGAACTGTCACGTCTTCAACACCGACTCCCGTCACGGAATGCCGGGGACTGGAACTGTGTGCTTCGACCCGCACGAGTCGGCTGTTCCGCGTAAAACTTATCCGGCACGAGAGCTCTAAACCAGACCGAGGCTTTCCGGGCCACGCGGCGGTGACGAACGTGACGCAGAGAGCCTGACGCGCCGGCCGGCCACCGCAAAATTCCGGCACGCGGCCGCCGGCGGTGATTAACCCCTCGCCGAGGGTGACAGTTCGTGCTCGGTTCGGCGCCCGGAGTGCGGCAAACCTGACCACCTGTTCGCCAGGTTAGTGAAGACTGCGGAAGCGGCAGCGTAGTGCGGCGAGCGTGGCGCGCTGCGTTTGTCGCTGCTGGCGGAGGTCTGCTCGTTTGGCGCGACCTTTGCGTGGAAAACGTCCATTGTGGGAGGCCGTTATGCGATGCATTGTGTACATTGTGTTTCAGATCTCTCTTTTTCCTTTAGAATGTACGAATGAGTGAGACAGCGTCGGCACAAAGAAGGTTTTTGTCTCTGGGCCCGACAGAGCTTAATTTTAAGCGTATTGAAACAAGGGCAGTGGGTTGTAGTAAGGGTATTGAGGCGTGTTTCTTTCAAGTAATTCACTTCATGCCATGCTCCCCTATATTCAAAACAAAAATGAACACGGAACCTTCTGTAGTTTCTCCGATTAACGGCGAACTAAAACCTGAAAATTTGGCCGGTATCAAGTTCCTTCGCATAAGAATTACTGATTGTCCTAGTTTTAGAGTATGTTCAAAGACTTCACTCGGGATGAAATCCTTTTTGTTATTTGTGGCGTCCGTGGTCAATTATTTTTGAGGACCTGACAGCTTCCCTGCTCTCCGACTGAATATTGGAGTGGGAAAGCACCCAGCTGATGACTCCAAATGGCCGCAGTGAATGTTGTGACACCTCCCATGAGCGAGTGTGTACTGGAGGTCACATTCAGGGTTTCTCACCGAAGAAACCGGCCAACTCGTGACCAGCGAAAGTCGGAGACTGAGTTGTGGCGCCGTGGCACGTCCCGCCGTACTCACCGCGTTCGCAGCGCCGGTAAATGGACCGTAAAGCTGTGCTTGGCTGCACGCCGGAATGCCAATTTTGTCTGCGGTACGTCGGAGTCGACAGTTAGACGGCACGCTCGTGCACGCTGCCGACGCCCTTGAGTTCCCACGCGATTTACACGGTTTCCATGACGAGCGGCCGGCCGGTGTAACAGGCGGAGGATGCGATTGGTGTAGGGGCGCGGTCGGCGAGCTCCGGCGTCTCACGGGTGGATCATCAGGCTGGCATGCTCGGTACAGGGACGACCGGGCAGCTGGGGTCTCTCGCTCCGTCGCCAGTGGTGAAGCGAGTGAGAACATGCGCGGAATGGAATAGGAAAGGTCACGTTGACTGATCTCCAGACGGATCTGGTGATTTCTATGGAGTCGCGGACGACCTTGGTAAAATTCCGATAAAGCGTCTTATATGGAGCGGTACGCCAGAAAGACTTTAAAACCAGTGTTTCCGGAGCAATAACATCGGGATTCCCGGTCTACCAGTGCTATTCAAACGACATCGTGAGCCTCTTTCTCTCGTTTAAACAACAGGCCTCGGTCGACCGGCCGCTATTCTGGCCACATTCGTTAGATGGCGCCATTCCTGTTAAATTGGACGTCACAATGGAAGCAGAGCAGGTCTCCTCACTCGTGGAGGGCAGCAGACAGCAACGAGTCGCGAGCCAGGCGTGCCGAGCTGTCCCGTTGTCGCTGCAGTGCACGCCCCTTGTTTTCCATTTCACGTCCTGTTTCTCGTGCCGGAGCGAACGGGAGCTCCCGCGCGAGCGGAAACCCACCGAACACGGGTCAAGGAGCGACGACCCGGCTACCAACAGGAGCGAGAGCGATGCGCCGCGTGTTGTCGGCTGGGCACTCCGCACTGCCACTGCGCCCCATTTGTTCAGAATCGTCGGAGCAGCACCAACCGTGTGCCAGAGGGGACAACGGAGAGGAAGGATTGTGGTACCGCTGGTTTTGCTCGATATTTTGGTGCTGATCAGTGATGAGGGATTCTCCGGTTATCAGCGGGAGGTGGTGTCTGTCTGATGGCCTTAGCACTTCTTCACAGATCTGACGGTTTTTAACACCCCGCACCGTAACCGTATCCATTCCTGCTCCTGACCGCAGTCTAACCCACTGGACGGTGGTATTGGGGACATTGGCGACCGTTTTATCGGAAAAGAGCAGTCTGCTGTGGCCTTCAGTCGAGGCTGGCCTGCACACAGGTACTCCCGTCGACCTCAGACATTTCAAGGGAAGGATTCGGCCGAGAGAGCTGCGGGAATGCTTTGTAAGCGGCTTTCGTGACGCTCTAAAACGCAGCCTAAGCCTGTAATTCCTCATTAACATCAGAATGGAAGAACGGTTTACGGGTCCGTTGAGCCTGAAATTAAAGAGAATGTGTTAGAAGCCATTTGCGCGAAGACGATGGCTCGACGTCGCACGGTACATAACACTGTCAAAGCCAACTAGAGTAACCTTTAATACGTTTTCCCTCTACAGTCGCATAAAGCTGTACTCTATATGTGAGTTTACGCTTGACTAGAGCCACTTTTCCAGCAGATGAGAAATGTTCATTAATCCCATTCATAGCTGAGGCTTTACGCTCGATAACAACTCGACAGATCCTTTACACACATTCTCGTGCCACAACCTGACCCCTCATTCACCGCTAATCTAGGCACGTTCCGGCTGTGAACACTGGTGTTCCACTTCAGACTGCCTGCCGTCCTTCAGAGTTGGCTCAGTCCAGGCCTTCCTCCTGTCCAGATCGGGCACCTCTCTGCGCCTCCACCCATCGATCACATTCACAAGTCGTCGGCCTCGCCTTAATGCCGAGCCGGCACGGCGGCCGAAGCGCGACCGGCCGCAGCTCGCGCCGCGCCCCGCCTGGGGCCGCTGGGGGCGCTGGGGGCCTGAGCATGATGTCAAACGCCTTCGCGGAGGGGACGGCCGCGGTCGGCTAATGGATGACCGCGGTAATGTGTGTCCACACAAGTCGCGCTTAATGCTGCCGATCATGCCGGTGCGGGCCGGGTTTCTCAATAGCGGAGGCTGTCTTGCCTCGCCTGAATAATTCAACAGCAGGACACCTGTGATACGTCACCGCTGGCAGATGCCTGGATGGTGACGCTCTTTCGGCGACCGTTGGATCCATTCAAAGTGTTTGCAGACAATGGGACCTGTGCTCTGTGGAAAATTTACTGTACGGAAAATTGTTACAGGTGGGTTTGTAAGACAAATGTATGAGATGCTCTAACCTTTGTTTGCAGTTTATTTCAGCAACGTTGTGTCACTTTTCGTTGTTTTGGTAAGCAACGACATCAGGTTATAAATGGGGTGAAAGTGTCGATTGACAGGACGATTGCACAGTGGAAGGGCCAAGAAACACCGGAGGTCCACAATATAGCAAAGGTTTTCGGAATTTCGTGGAACTCCGCCGGTCGTTTTCTGCACAAACTTTGATAGCGGGATAGTTTTACTCGGCATTGGTTTTACATTCTGCGAAGAAGAGCTGTGTACTGCGTCAGCACCTTAGTACACCGCGAGCTCCAGGAGGCCGTCTCTGAACGCATCGGAGCTATGCAGCCATGGCTGCCAACGAGGATTACACCTGATCAGCCCCGGTCAGGAATGTTATCCGTCGGTGATGGGGAGGCCTGGCGATGACCACTCGATCGCGGGCGATCAAAACCTCAGAACATCGTGGCGATGTTTGTTCTCTCTCGCAGTATCGGAGTCAATGTCGCTCCTGTTTCACTCTTGTCTCGCGAGATGGAGAATAGCTTGATGTTGTTTCACGCCTGCTGGAAGCTTCCCACGGCCCTCCACACCGCCGTCTTCACGACCTGGCTCCGCTGATTTCAGCAACACAACATATGCATGTAACTCCCACAGAGCCTTCTCACGGGAAAACAAACCAGCAGATCTCTCGGGAAAGTCGCCGGTAACAGACCGGTTCGGCGCCAGTCCAGACAGACTCACTGCTGGCACCTGGCGACCTCCCCGCGGTCGTCGGTGGGCGCTGCGTCATCGGCCCCGTATTCCGGCGGCGGCTGGAATGGCCTTGACCCGCGCCGCAGCGGCTCGGCCACCCACCGGCGCTATCTCTATCGGCTTACATCCGTCTGCCGCCGCCGCGTCGTCATGGCAACGGCGCGCTGCGCAGACGGCCCGGCTCCGACCTGCCGGGTCGCCGCCAGGCGGCTCTGTCTGTCTGAGGGCATGCTGGCTGTGCCTGCCTGGAGCCAACAGACCACCGACGGGGGCGGCTGTGTATGCGCGGCCAGCCGTGAGGCCGAATTTATTGGACGGGATCGGGTGTTTTGGGATAGGTCACGGTCTTGTTGCAGCCTGGAGATGTGATTTGGGGTCGGGTCCGGGTGCAAAAGTGAGCGTCGGATAGACCCCAGCGAGGTACCGGTCGGATGCTATCGCCTCTGAGGGCTCGGGTCAGGGTGAGAAGGGCGCTAATTCATATCGGCACGGTCACGTGCAAGATTAGAACTCAGATGGATTACAACAGTGCGTGCACATCCTGCAGCACATGTGACCTTGGCGCGACTCAGACAGTCGCACTGTTTCAGCGCTGGGCACCAAACACCATCTGCGCAGTGATGTTTTGCGTTGTTTCCTGGAGAAGTCATAACAATGTATATCCGAGTCCATATTCTGAATACCTGGTGAATCACCGCACATGCACTGTGCATAGAACATAAGACAGCAGCAAGAGCCACGACTGCAGCAGAACATTTAACTTTCCTCGTTCTGCTCGCTGACGCCTGCGCCGGCAGAGCAGCCGTAAAACCCGCAACAACCGGCACGAGGCGCCGCGCGCACCACTGCCGTCCGTCGCGCTCAGTCGCAGACCGCCGGCAGTTTGACGGTCGACAGCACTCGTCCGCGGCCGGTGAACCGGTGAACCGTCTCCGACGCCTGCCGCGCACTCCGACGGCGCCGCCTGCGAGCGGAGGCCGCCCGACACGCCGGCGCTGACCGCGGGCCGGGCCGGGTCCGGCGCAGGTCGACGCTCCTCCGGCTCGTCGCCGGCGGAGGGGTGCACCGCCGCCGCTCGGCACGCCGCCGACCTCTGACCCGCGATAACTGGCTATCGTGAGCAGCGGCTTCGCGCCCGAGTACCGGCTGTAAACGTGCGCCTGTCGACGTCGCCGCCTGTTGAGGCCTGCGAGTCTTCAGGCTGCTTGGTCAGGTGACGCCCGAACACAGCAGCTTCAGGCGTGCAAACATTCTGGTGACGGGGATATCCCGGCTTTCGAGAGGTTTCTTCTGAGGCATGCCACCTGTTATGACGCTTCGCCGGACGTTTATGCAAAAGAAACTACTGGAACAGGTGTTTGTGCATTTGTTTCGATACGAGCCATTTAATTAAACTTTAATTTTTACGGAGGAGTCATAGATGGTTCAGTTTCTCCGCGGCAGGTGTCTATCAAACTTTTGCAGGGACTTACACCGTGCACGTTGGGATGCTAAAAGGTATGTTAAAAGATTATTTATTTACGCTGCCTTTATCTACGCCACAAGAGGACGCTCAGAATTTCTATTTGAAACCAGGAGCCCTGCATTTGGCTGCAAATTTCACGATCTAAATTTCTGGGCAGCTCCGTAGCAGACATATGCATCGCGTAGCGGTGACTTAAACGACAACTGAGTGGATCGACGGCCGAATGACGGTAAGTACCCGAAAAACGGGTACTTGCCTGTTTTTCTTTTTTCCGTCTTTTGGCTACAAAACTTACGATGCGCAGCACGATAGCACACGACGGAAGCCTGCAATGTTCCCTGCTGCGCAGTCCTTTCAGCTCACTTTTATAATTTTTCTCGCCCGCTGATTCGGCATGGCCTCCTGCATCGCACGTCTTCACCAAGGCTCTGTACAGTACAGGACAGGGTCGGGCCCTGCAATTAGCCGGATTCTGCTTCGTCCGTTTGAAGAGTGTTATACGCCCCAACGACGCACTAGAACCGCCCCTGCCAGTCCACTTGAGTTCAGCAGCGGCCATCTGCCGGGAGGCCAGCACCCACCACACAGACGGACTGGCCGGCTGGGCGGCACGTGATGGCGTCACGTGACCAGCTGCAGCTCCCTCCCCCCCTGGTGGGCCGTGCAAGGGCCTGCAGACTGCTGTGGCGGGCTGATGCCTTAAATTTGCCATCTGCAGCCGAGTTGACAATACAGGCTGCAAGCGTCGTGCATTGTGTCTGCGGCTGCGACTGCCCAGGTGCATTCATGCCGTTATCACGTGAGAGTGGCCTGGCCATGAATGAACTTGGTTGATGCTCCGAAGTTGCAGCTTGCTGAGAGGAAAAGGTTAGCCGAGCGGTGTTTGGAGTGCAGAGAAGCAGTTACTGTCATGGCACGCGATATCATGGCAATGCGAAAATGCCGGTTGCGCTCTGTATCGTTACAGAACATGGTTTACCTCTTGCGTACCCTAGCAAATACCCTAATTTAATTCTTTTGAAGGATGCAGGCAAGCGTCAGCTCATCTTTGCAGTGCTCTGACTCGGTGCAAGTCAGTGTCGTCCACTGAGCACACAGTCCCCCCGACGTTCGCCGTCTCTGGACCGGACGGCGTCCCACCGCTAACCACACAGATCGCATCGGCCGCCGCCGTGTAACGGCGTGTGACGCCCCGCCTGCCCGGACTGAGGCGCATCACGCGGCGGCTCCTCTGGCGGCGCCGCAGACGCGTCCGTTATACTCCCTGTCCGCTCCGAACGGTCTCTCGTCCATTTCCAGATCCATCCCCACCGCAGAACGGTACAGCGTCCTCCGCGAGGCGCGAGGAATAAACGCGGAGAGGTGTGAGAAAAGTTAGTTCAGAAGGGTGCGGGCAAGGGAAAGAGTGGAAGAGCGCTGTTGATGAAACACCGAGAGTAAATAAGTGATGTAAGTCTGAAACAGGTTGTGAGAGAATGCGGAAACTTAGAGAGAAAGAATTAGGGGAAGGAAGTAAAAATGAAGCGAAGGAAAAGAGTACGGAAGAAGGAGAGAGGAAAGATATATATATATGTATATACATATATATCTTATATATATATATATATATAATGGCGAGAATACGAGAGAGAGAGAGAGGGAGGGGGTGGAAAAAAGAAAGAGACGGAGAGAGAGAGAGGCAAAGAGAGAGGGAGAGGACACGGAACCCTGCGGTGCGTTGACCCTGCCTGGGTAGCTGTGGACGCGCACTGCCCAGCCATGCGCAGCCAGAAGGAACGGCGCGTGGCCGCTGCCCTCCGGGCAGACGAAGATCGTGCCCGGCGCTAACGATCGATCATTTCTCTTTCCGAACGGCCGCAGCCGCTACCGTTAGGCCGGCCGCTTATGCACTCGGAGGTCCTCATCACGTCACTTCGTCACAGGGCCGAGTTCCCCGGACCGTGGCCGAGCTCAGAGGCCGTTTTGCTGAACGTCACGCCGCGGCGAAGCCGACCGCCGCCGGGTATTTTTGCCGCGCTTCCAGAACGGTTGCGGCTTGTTTGGACTCACAGTCCGCTTCTCCTTGGCTAACCTGTGCGTAAGAATAGTTGTGCGAAGCGCTCCTAACATCTGCCACCCGTTTTTCTGTGATAAGTGTGGAATGAAAATGAGTCGAACTTCAGCGCATCGAAGTTACGTACATTAAGATGTTTTTTGGCCCGTCTTCCTTACGCAACTTAGCAAAACTATCCATTTTCACAAAATACTCATTGTCGGATGCAGTTTCGGTCGCATTTCAGTGAGGCAAAATGACAACATGAAATGTGTGCCATTGTTGTCTATCGGAGCGTTTCAGACTTGGGCGTCCGTGAATCCCGAAGTGACATCTAACAAGCGTCCGGCTGTTAAAATCGGGCAACTTTTGTATAAGGAGATGGAAAAGTCTTGAAAAGTTAAAACCGGAACAAGGGCCCACTCCCAAACCGCCTTTTTTACTAGACGTTCGTCAGTTTCCACATGTAAGTGAGTGGCACAAGGTTGCACTGACAACAACGGAACGTGCTTTGTGCCGGATGCGCTGTTTGCTAAGGTTTTAACGGTTGAATGGTAAATTTCCTTGTTTCCTTTAAAGTTTGCGGGTGACAAAGGATGAAAAATTCAGCGAGACTATAAAGCAGAGAAAATGCCATATATGTTTCGGTAACTGCGACGATATTTTGTCAGTTGGGCAAGCTTTCTGCCTCTTTACCATTCTTTCCCGATTTTCGCTTGTATACCAGTCTGACATTACCCGACTAGAGCAGTTCCCCCCGGAAGGATCATTTCGGGACTATAATGATATGGGAGAAACGGTAGACGGCGGGCGAAATATGCTATCAGCAGTCAACCTCGCGGAAATCGGGCCATGAAGCTTATCTCTGCGTCACCTGCTGCTCCAAGGCGATTGGCTGCCGCTGAGTGTTCGAGCCCCACAGCAACTAGGTAAACCCAAGGCCGAGTCTATCAGCGGATCATCGCAGCGGGGCCCGGATTAAAAGAGGTAAACGAGGACGCAGCACCATGCCAAGAGAGATGGCACGGTTCAGTGACAAAGCCCGGTGTAGGAACGTCTGTTGGTTGGAAAACTGCTAATAAAAGCGGGCAGGATGAACATATTTGCGAGGAAAAAAATATTACTTCCATGTTCTGCGTCCTCGAGAGAAGATTTTAAGCAAATGGGACTGGAGATAAAACATTAGGTCGACACATCAACCGCACTACATCGTAACCATGCCTGGCCACACTCCAGGCACCCATCAGTTTTGTGCACAGTCGCCCACTGTAACCCACTTACGAGGTCACGGGTGACGACCGTGACGACCTCCGATTTCCAAGTCGGCAGCAGCGGTCGTCGGCCAACGCTGCCCGTCGGGTCACTATCGGCGGCCGGAGCCGGCTGGGGAGCACTGGGGAGCACCGGGAGCACCGGGAGCACCGGGGCCGCCGAGCACGTTCCGGCTATCGCCAGGGACGTCCCGCGCGGGGCACGGCGGGGAAGCACACCGCCACATCCTCCCGCCCGACGACAGACGCCAGCTGGTATCAACAGGCTGCACGTCCGTCCGGCCGGCCCGACGTGCCCAAGCCAGTGGGGCTGCCGCCGGTATCGGCCCCTGTTGACGAAACAATGGCCAGGGAGAGAGCTCTGGCCGTGCAGGAGCAGTGAGCGGTCTGTTAGAAGCGCGCGAGCTGGCCGCGCGCAGCTGCACTTCTGGCTGTTGGGATTCCGCTCACGGCAGGTTCGGGTTTTCCTTTCTCCTGCGTTGTTCATGGGGTCCCAGTCGAGCTCCCTTCTGAGTCAGTCATGTCGAAGCGGAGGCCACCGGTGCTGACCCAAACTCTTCGCGACCACTGGGAGACCAAGATTTCGTAGTTGCCCTGAAATCTGCGTTCTGCTAGTGCACAAAGGGGTCAATCTTGAACCAGAATTAAATGTAGCTGTGTCTGATACAACCCTCGCACCATGCATGAAACCCCGTTTTAGTGAGCGGGATTATGCCGCCCCTCGGTATGAATCACTGATGCCATCAATCAGAAGATAAAAATCGGGACGAAAAAACTAGGTAAACTGGCAAGCCGTCAGTGCTTTTTGTAGAAATTCAGTGTTAGTCATAACTTGTCGCACACCAAACTGGCATTCTAGGACGTTAAAGCTATGCTTGAAACATCGCTGATGCTCACGTTTTAAAGCAAAACGAGAAAAAATTACCTAGACAGAGGAAGCATTCATTCTGTTCTAACCATGTGCAGAGCGAGCCGTGCACACGAGGCCGCTGCTTTTCGTTATCTTGAAGAGCTCGACAGCTTCTACTGAAAACAAAAACCACGTCCATTAACATTTGCGACTGCACTTTCGTTGATGCCAAAGTCGACTCAGCTCAAAGCACCAAGTGCTTCCCGTGTCCCGTGAACTTAACTAATCAGAAAGCACGCCTGGGAACGGAAGACGAAAGAAAATCCGTAACGACCCTGTCCGGGCTAAATAAATGGAGCGCGCCGGCTCTGGCTGGGCAAGTGGCGCCTGCCACGCCGCCGGCGCCGCAGACGGCGAAACACGGGGCTCCGCGGCAGGGCCGGATTTCCGCTCGGGTCACGGGGCGTCGGCGGCGGCCGACCCGACCACAGTAGCGGCCATTTCGCAACAGGTTTCGGCGCGACCTCTGCCCGCAGCCGGGTGGCACCGGAACTCTCAGACGGGATGGGCCGGGGCGGCGCGTTCACTTCCCGTCGGCACCAGGGCAGCAGAACGTTGCCCTCCCACCGTCGGTCGCCATCACAGGCACGATCCCGAGAAAGTCTAATCCTCCCACGTTGTTATGGAGTATCGTGCGCGGGCACTCATCGTCCGACTTCGCCATCGCAGACTCCTGCTTCGTATCTCCCCATCAGCCGCCACCCTCAGCAGCACGAGGGGGGAATCTCGCCCATCCCGGCCGGCCGCGGGGCCTCGCCCGTCCTCGGGAGCCGCCGCAGCTCCCTGGCTGCGACAGCCGCCAGCGTCTGGCAGCTCCCCGCCGGCCGGCGGGCCGCGGCCGCGCCGGCCCGGGACAGCCTCCACCGGTCCACCCGCCCTCGCTGGGAGACCGGCAGATGCAATCGCGCCGTCCTGCTGCCGTCGTGGACCGGTTGGCGGTGATCGCCGGTCGGTGGGCGCTGCCAGGGTCGGCGGCAGGTGCGGCTGAAACGGCACAGCCCTCCCCGCCTGGCAGAGTTCTGCGATGAATGAACGGGGCTATTTGAAAACAGGGCCCGATGCAAAATGCTGGCGTTAAATAAACACGGAACGGAGCCCATGCTAACATTACTGTACGCATGCAAAAGCCATGTGATAGAGGAAACAAGCGTTGTAAAACCGCGGAACTTAGATATGTTAGTTCTAGCCTAAACTTATGAAAGTCTGCAAAGATTTTTTTTTCAAAAGGGGCCTCAGTTGGCTGTTTAACTTCGCGCTTCTTCCCATTCCTTGATTTGATTCCTTCGGTTCCAGAGACACATTCGATTGCTTCTGTGCATTTCGCGCTCGTGCTGCCGTTTCGCATCTATCCTCCTGCATCCCCATTTGCTGTAACCGCCACGACCATCACTTTTTTCACCAGCGGGCGTCCCGCTGTGCGCTCGCGGGTCCTTGTGGCTCGCCGCCGGAGCGTGACCTTCTTCAGGACCTGCGTGGCCCGACCTCCGACCTTCGGCCCACATCGCGCGCCGCCGGCGGCCGGGTCGGCGCGCTTTGTGTAATGCTGTCTGGGCCGCTGGCCGCCAGCGCTTGGCCCGGCCGTGCCGCCACCACCTGCTGACGCCAGAGCGTGGTTATGCTCGCTCGCTGGCCCGCGAGTGTCGTGTTGTTTACTACGGGGTACTTGACGGTCATGTAAGCCCAAGAAAAGTTCGATGAGTCGCTCCTTTTCATGTCTGTACAAACAACTCGGAATGGAAAAACAAACACGTCACCAGACTGTGGCGACCTTGTCTGCTTGCGGTGTCCACGTCTTTGATGTTGGCTGAGTCCGCCGCGTGCCTTGACGAGCTCCGTCCGTTTCAGGCGCGACTCGCCATGGTGGTGAGGTCGGAGAGCGGGGAGCGGCTGGACGTGATCCAGCTGTGCCCGGAGCTGCCAAGCTCGCCCGGCTCGTCGCCGGCCACGCTCGGCTCGGACGGCCGCCAGCTCAAGGACGCGCTCAAGAAGGGCGACAAGCGCATCTTCACGCTCTACGACAACTTCAGCAAGTCGGTGAAGCGGCACCGTGAGAAGTCCCGCGAGCGCGAGAAGTCACGCGACCGCGTGAAGCAGCGCGACAAGCTCAGAGCGAAAGACGAGGAGGACAGTGTTGCCGATCGGAACAATGCAAACGCTAGCGAGGGGCCGATGAAGCAGCAGCAGGAAGCCGACAACAGAGGGAGAGAGAAGACCAAGGAAAAGAAACGGTTCTATCAGCGCGACAAGTCAAAGGAGAAGAAGAAAAACAAAGATAAAACGAAAGAAAAGAATAACAAAAGCGGCGAGGAAAAGCTCAGCGATATTAACAATGACAGCACGTCGGACGCGGCCGACCTCTCTCGGCCGAGTTCGACATACAGCTTCAGAGACGACGCGGCCATCTACGGCGCCGTCGTGACGCGTTCCGACTCATCCCGCCAGGGCGCCGCCAAGCCGGCGGAGAACGCCGCGGCCGCGCCCTCCCAGTCCTCGGAGCAGCTCAAATCGGACCCGATGGCGACGGGGGCGGGTGCCGACCGTCCCGGCCCGGCCGGCGCCGAGCGCGCTGTGGACGTCCCGTACGCGGCCTCAGCAGAGGACAGCCGCGCCCCGTCGGCCGCCGACCCCGCGCCGGCGCCGTGCGATTACGGCACTCTCTACAGCCGGCTGGCCGGCAGTCGGACCGGCCTGTACGAGTCGCCGCTGGGCCGCTACGGCTCGCTGGGCGCGCGCTACTTCACGCTGGAGCAGCCGGCCGCGCGCCGGCCCTCCGACCACTACTACGAGACGTTCGAGTCGGTGCTGACGGGCGCGGCGGCGGCGGCTCCCGCGGCGGCGCCCGTTCCGACTCCGGAACCCGTCGCGACCGTTCCGGGCGCGGAGCAGGCGGCGCAGGCGGCCGCGGCATGGGCGGCAGCGTCGGCGCCGGCGGTGGCGGCAGCGGCGGCACCGGCGGTGGCGGCGGCGGGGGCGGCAGCGGCAACGCCGGCGGAGGCGGTGCCGGCGGTGGCGGCACAGGCGGCGGCGGCGGCGCCGGCGGCCACCGCCACGGTGGCCGCAGCGGCCGAGGTGGCGGCGGTTGCAGAGGCTCCGGCGACAACCGTGAAAGGGACAAACGCGAGCGCGGTGGCCGGATTACGGAATCCCGGCCCTGTTCCGGAAGAACCCAGCGGCGACGTCACGGCCTCGTCCGCGGAGCGGGCGCCGCTGACTCAGTCCGGGGCCACCGATACGGAAGTGGCAGATAGGGTCGACACGCCGGCCGCCGCCGGCGCGAGGGCCGCGCTGCAGGCCAGTGTCGCGCCGGCCGCGGACGGGGGTCTGGTGCAGGGAGCGCCGGACAAGGTCAAGGGCTCGCGCAAGTTCCTGTCGTTCCAGTCGCGCACGGCGGGCAAGGCGAGCGCGAAGCGGTCCTTTCTCAGCAATCTGCTGCGCTCGGACGACGTGACCTGCGACGCGGTGAGCGATCGAGCAGCGGCGAGTGAGGCTTCCAGGGCCAAGTATTTGCCGGGCAGGTACAGGGAGTTCTTCCGCGACAAAAAGGCGTCGCGTCTCGAGCGAGGCGTTCACGAGTCGGACGGCGCGCCTGCACGCCAGCCGGACGCTGCCCCCAGCACCGAGCGGTCCGGCAAGGAGGCCAGGAAGGAGGCCGAGTCGGAGGTGGTCGAGATTGAGCTGCCGGGTGTGTTCGGCCCGTCGCAGATGCGCGCGAGCCTTCGGATTACTCTCAAAAACTCCAGCTCGCGCGGCGCCGACGCGAAAGACTCGCGCGGCGAAGGCGGCTCCAAGACGAGCTCCACGAGAGCGGGCAATGTCGAGGCGGTGGTCGGCCCGGCGGCGGCCGGCGGCGCGCAGCAGCTGGCGCGTCTCGGCGGCAAGCTGGCGTCCAAGCGGCCGAGCGATCAGCGGCTGTCGGTGGCGATCCCGCCGGAGACGGTGGCGGCGCTCACGTCCAAGTTCAACGCGCTGATCCAGGCGTCCACGTCGGCCGAGTCGTCGCCGTCGCCGACCGGCACCAAGACGTTCAACCTCGGCTCCATCACGCTCGACAAGTCGGGCAACGTGTCCAAGTCGTCGTCGTTCCGGCGGACGGACCCGGCGCGCGCCTCGGCGCGCCGCCGCGTGGCCGCCGCGCAGGCCGAGCGCACGCGGACGCTGGTGAGCGGCGCGTCAGACGCGCTCAGCCGCGAGCTGGCCGGCCTGGCGCGCGCCGGCGTCGTCTCCGGCGGCGGCGGCGGCGGCGGCGGCTCGCGCTCCGGCCCCGGCTCGTTCCGGCAGGGCAGGGCGGGCGACGCCGCCTCCTCCAAGCCGGCCGGCCGGGCGGCGTCCTTCCGCCGGACGCGGAGCGGCGCCGCCGGCGCGGATGGCCCGCTGAAGCCGCCGGCCGGCTCGCTCGGCCGCGACAGTTTCCGCTCCTCCGGCCGGAGGCGGGCGGCCGACGCGGGCGACCGGCCGGCTCGGCTCCGGCGGGAGGGCGGCCGGCCTCGGCTGGACCTCAGCCGTGCGCGCAGAGCAGAGGAAGGCCGCCGTCGGCAAGCCTGCTCCGCCCGAGCAGGCGGGGTCCACCGCCAGCGACGCCGCGGCCGGGAAGCCGGACACCGCCGCCGGCAACGCTCGCGTCCAGCCGGCGGAGAAAAAAGTCGCCGTCTGCACGATTGACAAACTGGGCTCCAAAACAGCGACTGTGTCTTCCTGTGATCTCTCAGCAAACAGCACGAAAACATTCGAGACCAGCCTTGCGAGAGGGGTCTCGGGAAAAACGGCATTGCTCGAGGACTCTCCACGTGACAAGAGGCAGACTCCTGCCTCCAAGGCCTTTGAATGGTCACCGGGCAAAAAGGACTCTAACTGCAATGCGGTACTCGCTCCACAGAAAAAAGACGCAGTGGTGGACGCCCCGAAAGCTAAAGGAAGTAAGACAGACGTGTCCAGAATTTACGACCGAGAGCTGCGTAAAATTACCAACAGCGGCACTGTGGCAAAGACAAGTGAGTTGTGGCTGAAGAGGGCCCAGTCCAGCACTGAACAGACATTCAAAAAGAAAGCCGCAACACTGTCGCATGTTACAATGAAGAGTACCAGTCCATTCACCGAACGTTCAGGTTCAGGAAGCCAAAAAGAAGACACGGCTACCGGGAAAAACACGAAAACATCGAGCTCAGTCAGTATACTGAACAAGACTTCTTCGCTTCCAAAGCTTCACAATGGCCTGTCAGTAGGGAGGCAAAAGGAAACCGGCAAAGTCTCAAGAGAGTCTGAAAACAAAACAAAGGAGGCAAAAGAGGACTTCTCACAACGGGATTCTCAGAGAAAGATAACAGACCCTTCCAGGCCTCCGTCAAACAGCAAGGCTGAAGGAACAAGCAAGGCGACCCTACCGACTGGAAAGGCGGAATCGAAGGAAACCCACAAAACTTCATCCACTTCCAAGGAGCTTGCCAATGGCGAGGCCTACCCGCTCATTGACAACAGCCTATACGGAGCCCCTTCCATTGTTAATGTTCATCGAAAGCAGACGAACGGCGCCATGTTCGAGAACAAAGTCTACGGCGAGGCATTCACTCCGTTCAAGACCAGCATCAGCAAGCACGTCGCAGCGGCAGCGTCTCAGAGCCAGAAGCAGGACGCCGCCGCCGCGGCCAGCTCCTCGGCGTCGCGGGCCAGCCACCCGCCCGTCGCCAAGAGCATGTCGCTCAAGTCGCTGCCGTCCTCGCCCGGCAGCCGCGTGAAGGACGCCATCAACAAGTTCGAGGCGCCGGCGTCGGCCGCGCCGTCGGCCGCCGGGCAGACGGACCCGGCCGAGACGGCCCGCAAGTCGGCCACGCTGCCGTCCCGGCTGCCGACGCCGACGGCGGCAGCCGGCGCGGCGCGCTGCCCCGGCTTCTACGAGTCGATCTGGGACGGCCGGCGCGAGTACAAGCCGAACGAGTCGTTCCTGTGGCACGGCAGCTCGCAGCTGACGTCGGCCGGCGAGAGCGCCGGCTCGGCCGCCTCCAGCTTCAGCGACCGCGACACGGCGTCCAGCCTGAGCGACGCCAGCTCGGCGCCCGAGGACGAGGCGGCGGCGCGCGCGCGCGGCTCCCTCTGGCGGCGGCTGGGGCTGACGCGCGCCGCCGCCGTCGCCGCCGCCGCGCCGCCGCCGCCCGACTACGAGCCGGCCGGCTCCAGCAGCTCCGGCACCGTCACCTACGAGAACGGTTCCGACCCGGGCTACGAGCGCATCGGCGGCGACAGCTGCGCCGGCTACGAGCAGATCGGAGCGCGCTACGAGCGCGTCGGCGGCGCGCCCAGCGAGACCACCTCGGCCGGCTACGAGACGCTAGCGCCGCCGTCCGAGACATCCACGCTCTGCTACGACGACTGCGTGGTGCCGGCCCGACTGGCGGTCGTCAGCGAGCACCAGACCGAGAGCCTGGGCTACCTGGAGACGGGCTCGGCGCAGTACGAGGACATCGGCGGCGCGTGGGCGGCACGGGGCCGCGACGCCGCCACCCAGCACGAGTACCTGAAGCTGCTGCCGCTGCAGAGCTTCGACGAGGAACAGGAGGAGGCAGGTGAGTCCTGGGCCATAGAGGGCAGGGAGGGTGAGCCGCCCCTGAGGCGGTCGGGTGATGTCATGTCTTGTATTTCGTTCAGCCTCCATGTGATGGCTTTTCGGGCCGAGTGTCATACATTGAATCGCAGCATAGATACAGGGTCCTAGTGAAGGCAAACAGTCAGAACGTAGGCACATGGTTAAAAATAGGCTAACGCTCATCTAAACATCCCAGTCACGCCCGCACCGCCAGCACCGCCCTCACGCTGGCGGCGTGAGGAACAGCGGAGCTTTTGTCATCTTACATGGGTGCCTCAGATTAGGACCTGTGCTCGAAACGAATGACACACGAGGAAGTTGTCTAATTTGTGCCTGGTGGTGGGATGAATCAAGCGGCACAACATGAGGCTTTTATTTCGTCACCCATACGAAACACCTATAACTGAAAAGTGAACAACATTTCTTATTTTATACTGTGGACTTGAAGCAGTCCATTGTGCATGTTTCCGTGTGAGATACAAGGCCAGCGGCTACTTCCATGATGAAAAGTCCTGGCGAAAAAAAAAATACCTGCCGCAGCAAATGTCACCATGGACCAACAAATGGTCCTGCATTTAACACTGCCAGTGACAAATTTATTCATCCTGATCGCATGATTGGGGATTACAGCGACGATCAACTGGAAATTTGAACGGAGTCGTCATGTACTGCATTGAATCACTCTTTTATTTCGACAATCGAAAGGTCATGTGCACCTGGTGATAAATTGCTCATGTCCAGTCGGGGCGTCCAGCTACTTGGTTTTCTTCGAATCGAGATAACGTCTGTGATAAATCCGCCACCTGTGCCCAGCAATAACATCACACCCGCTGTTGTCATGCGCCAGTGAACATATCATTTGACGCACTATCAAGGTGTTGTTTTGCTGCGCGCATAAATGAACTTTTCTCGGAAAGCTTTGTTACCACACTCTTGACCCCTTTGGACATGTCGAGCTGCCTTACCTGGTTTCCTTGTCAGCCTTTATCTGGAACTCGTCCTGCGATACACCCACGCTCCCTGCGGAGACCAGAAAAAACGAAGTCACTCAGCTGTTGTTGAGAGCTCGACAGCCAATCGGGCGATCTGCGCCGTTAGCGCCGTTGGCCGACGTCTGAAGTGCCCAGCCGAAGCGCTCTATCCCACCAGTGGCTTTGGCGTCGATATCTGGCCGAATTCATCAGCCGGATTTGGCTTAAGCCGCTGCCCTCTGTGTTGCGACTGGGATTGAAGAAAGCACGCTGCGGCCCCTGCGTGTAGGATTAATTCGAGGCATTCATCATCGGCCGAATCGACAACAGCAAAACCTGCTCGCAAGCCCACGGAACTCTGCAGTCCCACTGCAGCTTACCGTGCATACTATAAGGCAGAACAGTAATATAGTTTTTGTGGTGATGGCCGTATTTTCATGGGCTTAGATTTATGTATATGCATCAAGTATGTGTATCAGCATGTGTACAAATTTAGGGGAGAATCTGGTAATATCGGGACGCTTGTCTAAAATTGGTTGTAGTTAACTTCCAGATAGGCGCAAGTCAACCGAAAGACGTTCAAATGAAAGACCATCTTCAAAACTAAAATGCGGCCGCTATAATTGCTACTGCAAACATTCGTTTAGCTGCAATGTTTTTCAAAATAAATTTCGGATCTAGGCAATTACGGACGCCACTCGGTAATTTCAGACGGCGGTCCAAATTAACCTGATCCATGTCTGATGCAAGCGGTGCTAGCTGAGGCTGAGCTAAAATTTCTTTGGTCAGTCACAAGCTAGGTATCCACCCCCATATCAGCCCTTCCGCCGCCTTTGCCATTGCCGCCGGCTTGTCACGTCACCGCTGCTGTTGCTGCCGTCGGGCATCTGAAGTCGCCTGGTCGATTCGTTATAATACTTCTGCCAGTCGGCCAGTTCTTACCTGCTGCCGCGTATATCTAATAAAAAACAGTTTTCATGGAAATGTATTTCTTTGCACACATTAAACCACAGGTTTCGGGTATTCGGGTATTATTGGATGGTGTCCATTTTTACCCGAAAGGCGGTGCCTCAAATGGTGCGTCATGACGGCGAGACAGGCGGTTTCAGCCATTTGTAACCACTTTTGAAATATGTAAAAAAAAAAAATGTATAACTTTTGAAATCCAGTAAATGTACGAATAGAGTGTGATATGACAACTGTGCACATTCCTACTTGTGGGTTATTCAACGGCGGTTACAGAAAATCGGAAAATTTATAAGCAAGAACACTGAGTTCAGAGAAAAAATTATTCACCCGAGACCTGCAACTCCTCGTATGCGCAACGGAACAAAAAAGTATATTGGATCGTTGCCAACCCAAAACGAAAATATTTTGGACATGAGATTAACCGTGGCGAAGAAACGAGGGTGCCCGGAACTGCCTACCGTCCGATATTACCCAAATATTCCCTATACTTGCCGACGTTACGAACACATGTTTAAATACGTACGGACTGTGGCGTATTTAATTATTAACTAGCTTCGCGGGCAGTCTCGTTTCTTGTTTCGAATCTCGTTTTCCTTACTACGGTATCAGATTATTGCGCATCTGTCCGTATGTGTATTCCATTAACGCGGCATTGACTGGGGTATTTTGGCACCTTCCATTGAGGGGGGCGTTTAAACCTCTTTCTATCTCGAGAACCAGTCACCCGATTTGCCTGATTCAAAGGGCAATCGATAGCGTCGAATTGCGCGATCTTGTGACGTATGTATGTTTGCACTTTTGGGCCACTTACAATGTCACAGGTCAGGTCAGACACTCAAAAGTAGCCCTTGTCTCCAGACCTGCCTAGTCGCAATGAAAAGCAGACCGAGGCTAAAGTTCGCACGGCAGTGTGTCTCTGGCAGTTTGACCCCTATATTATGAGTGGACACTTGACCCAAGGTCATCAAAGATTTAGGTCACAGGCTGGGTCAAGTTTGGCGTCCGTGGTAACGGGTCATGCGAGGCATGTTTTCTGGCCCATTTGGCACGGAGATTCCAGAAGACAATTAGACGGAGCTTTGAACGCAAGAAAAGCCTTACAATGGCCCCAACTATCGTGCACATGCAGCGCTATAACATTATGTAGTTTCAAGCTAGCAGGAGCACAAGCACGTTAGCGGCCTCCATCTTGTACCTCTGTATGACCCTACAAGTTACCTTTCCCATGTTGCACAGCGTTGGAAAGACCGACATCTCCCAGCCTGTCTTCCAGAACGTCAAAAAATCGTGAAATTTCGACAATCTATCCTGCCGTGTCTAAAAATCGGTTTATCCATTTCCTATTTCTTTTTTTATTAAATGTAGTCCCACTGGGTCCAAAAAGTGCAAAATATAAGACTGACCTAGGATGACGTAACATGAGGTCCGAGGTACCCCATACTGAACTCTCAGGTTATGCCTATGTGTACTGTAAGCCACAGTTAGTATACATTGTAGAAGCAACGACAGTATGACAGTGAGGCAAAATTGGACGCCGAATCGTAAACATGGCTGTCTTTTGGCGCTATTATGTGACATAAGATCAGGCATTTAACCAGGATTTTCCTCAAGGCGGGAGGGGCAAGTGTCAAACTTTGTCACATGCCACTGGTATATGACAAAATTTATAGGAAAAGCAGCAATTTTTATGCAATTTACCTCATATAAAGCGCACAGGAAAACATATAATGTTTGCTTCTGCAACATACAAATACATATATATATATATATATATATATATATATATATATATATATATATATATATATATATGACCACTATTCCGTATTCGTGTGACATCGCCACATATCTGGTGTAGACCGCTTGGCTCAGACTGCATATGATTACCTCGTTCCCACATGTTTTGTCAGTATGTGCACAACTGATGCAAGGAAAGCTCTGAAAGCTCCAGGACACTGTTTACTCGTTTCGAAAATATTTAAGAAATGCACCAGGTGCGAAGCGTTTAACTCCCCCTCCCTCTCCTCGTCAACGAAGGGTTAATTATTCACCATTTCAGACGCTTTTAACCTAGGTAGACCAGATCGGGCCGTCGGCCTGTTCGGCCAATGAAAGTACCGTTAGATAGTTCGCCACGTGGCTACCGTGTTGCTGGGCCCACCAAACATGACCTCTCTAACCCTTCCCCGCCCCTCCTTTTTCTCATGGCAGCCACACACGAACCCGGGATCCGGGACCGAGTCACTTGCAGTAGCGACGATAAGCCGCTTCCTGTCAAACGGCCCCCGGTCGGGCTGCCTCCGGTTCTTATGTCGGCCCTGAGCTCTACGTCCCAGTCTTGCTTGGGACTGCCTGGTGTTGTCCCCCACAGCAGAGTGGCCAGAAAGTTGAGCAGTGCGGTTTTTTGGCGCTTGGGGATTACCGGTGCCTGTCAGGTCACGAAGTCAAATAACCTTGCAATGTCGCTGAGTCTTCATCTGCCGTTTCACCTTCAGGTGGAAATTTTTGTGGGATGTTAACAAGCCTTACCGATGACAGTACCATTGGTCGAGGCCTCGACTGTAATGGAAACTTAATCTACATGCCCTCCAAACGTGTTCGTTTTTTTCACCATTTTCATCAGAAACAACTCTGGTCTGGCAGCTTTTAGGCTTAGTAAGTTGCATGTCTTTAGCTCGTCGTAAACACCTTAGCTGAAATGGGCTAACAGAGCTCCATAAAACAGCCCTGAGGTGCAGTCTGATGCTGAAGTCCGCTCGGGGCCAGCCTCTCATCTACCAAAAACAGTGACATCCACATCCTGAAATACATTTTCAACGCAGTCTTGCCGCCAACAGCTTGCACGGACTAAACTGAACACAGAGGAAGCCGGCAGGGTGATTTTGTCGCGGCGAGAGCCGGCCGATGCGCACTCTCTCCCTCCGGCGGGGCTTTGTTTCGACTGGCTTTCCGGTGGAACGGTCCGCCTGCCGGACCCTGTCGAGCTGATAAGGTTCGCGGTACAGTCCTGCACGTCCCGCGGCGGCGCCGAGCCGAGGACGATAACGGGTGCTGGGCGTCACAAGTGGAACGCGACCCTGGCCGCGTGGAGGAAGCGGCCTCGGCCTGTGGCGTCGTCCTCAGGCGGCGCTTGAGACGAAGATCCGGCATGTCCGGAGACGGTGGGCGGCGAAGGCGCCGTACAAGGACTTGAGCGCCCGGAAGCACCGGCCGAGAAGTTGGTTCGAAATCGTTGTTCAGTGAAACCGGCATCCAAAAACGGAAGTACAGCACCTTCAGTTTCTGCGCAGAAAGGGGAAGATGTTGTGAACAAAAAAACAAACGATTGTACTGATTGCTAATATTCACACTAAAATCAGGCGATACTAAGAGGTCCGTTGGCTCATCAACCTTTTCTTGTACTTATATACTTCTGCTGAACTTCACTATCAATCTGATTGATAAAAGTGTTACTTAAGTATCGACTTCAGGCCAAAGGCTGTTGAGTCCTCTATCATCTTTTAATAACCCAGACAAATTTAGACTTATATTTGTCACCAGGCAATTTGCACAAAGAATGCATTACCTCTTTTCCTTGTAAGACTTACCGTTCATGGGACCATGGTGTCTTCAGTCCGCCTAACGTCGGTTATCAACCACGTAATCACGTGCAGAACCCGTCGAGGTCCCACTTTCCTCGTCACCCGGGCAGCGTTCATTGAGGTCTGGCACCAAACCGGACGGTCCATTCAGGAGCCGGCGGCCGTCGGGCCGGCCGATCACCTTGACTCGAGCAGGCACGCCAAAAGATGATGATGTCAACCGGTGCCGGGCGGCGGCGGCGGCCGGGCGGCTGGCCGGCCGGGCGCCTGCTCAGTATGCATGCACGGGCGCGCCCGAGCGTGCCGCTGGTGACGCAGGTGACGGCTGGCCGGCCGCGGCGGCCGTCCGCTCCGCTCGGCGATGAGATCGTCGCGCCGCGGGGCCGGCTGACTCGGAGCCGGGACGTCACGCCGTTCAGCGAGAGAGGGCCGGCGGCGTCGCCGCGGCCGCCGGTGCTTGTTGGGTGACGGCGGTTTGTCTCGCAGACGCGGTCCGTCGTCCGTAAAGGACTGTTGATTCGAGATATTTTTGAGTGTCGCGGAACAGCGAGACATTTCGCTTCTGGGAAAGCGTTATGAGCATCATGAGAACTGGATCCGCTATGGTAGAGCTGATCCAGTGCGAGGATAAGTTGAAGAATCCTTTGTGGTTAACCACGGTGATACGTGCAGAACCACTGACGGCGATTTGGTAGAAGAGAATGACCATAATGCATAGTTTATCTCAATGCTGTTATGCGATGGCCATGGTAAACTGTACCGGGCAAATCTGACTTGTAGCTATGAATGCAATGACGACCGTTGGCGAACAAGACTATTCAAGAAATGCAAAACATATCCATTCGTTTTGGGTCGCTGCATGTTAATTTTTACGAATCAACGGATTTTCTTGCCAAAGGACACGTCGTAATAACACGATTTAAGGCAAACACATTTCTCCCGGCTGTGGTGTTCGTTGCGAGGATAGTCTGGCCGTGGCGTGATTCCCCTCTGTAATCTTGCACCATCACCCTTCTGGCATTTCCCGAGGGTTTGGCCTTCTTAACGTTCAGAGAAGAGGTCGCGTTGAGTCATGAAACGCTAGCGGAAATCTGCTGCTTCCTTTGTGACATCAACTTTAAGAGCTGTATAAGTGGGCATGGGAATGCATTTTTGTCAAGCGGGATTAGAGGACGTTTATCTATAGTGTCCCGTTTTTTCATATAGTGACCCATAACAGATTCATTGATTCTGAGTTGTTTTCTCCTTGCTGAAACTCAGAGGCGAGCGTACTGTTTAGCGTGAAGCCAAATGCTTGCAGCCTTTTCGACCAAATGGCCGCCTTCCGCTCATAACGGTACTATGCGCTGGCTTGGGCAAACCACCACTTCGGAGGAAAACGCCATATCATTCAGGCAAAGAGGTTAATCACCTCACGCTATTGCCTGGTTACGAAATCGTACCCAAAACGACATGCGTGAACAAAATGTCTGAGTCACGAGATTGCGTTGTTCATTAACATATGATTTTCCATAACAGACGCAGTTTTCACATCGTCGTTCATCTTCGCGGCAAAACGCGCAGAGCAATACTGGACAGTGCAATGAAGAAAGCTTTGTGATTGTATGCGAATCACGTCACATTTGGATTGCGTTCGTATGACTAGTCTCATCAGCGGACCTAGATAATAGTTATGCATTTGCGACACAGAAGTGCATTCACAGGAAACAAATGCCTTTTTGGCACAAATAAATGGATGCCGCGCGTGCATCCTCGCGGTTAATATCTCATGAAAGTGGATTGCCTGCAAAAAATTGTGGAAATAGAAGTTTGATATGAAATTAGTTGCGAGAATTTACTATTTTTCCTTTGCATTTCTGCTTAATGCAACGTACATCACAAGGGCAGCGGCATACGTCCATTATCTTTCCTCGTCAGTCAGTCTGTTCGGTCTGAGAGTCGCCAACAAGACAGGTGGTCACAGAAACCACATGTTGTCCACACCATATCCCGACAACATATCCCATGGCGTATCATGACCGCCGAACGGTTCTCAGACATCCTGTTTTGCATGACTTCCGCCTGCGCTGACGGTGCAGTCCGAACTGACGGCGCTGACGACGCGCCCCGCTTCCAGACGAGTCGGAGGGCGGCCCGCAGACGGTCAACAGCTACCAGCTGACGGAGTTCGGCGCGGACCAGGTGGCAGCACCGTCGGGCCAGCAGGCGTCGCTGCCGTCGACGCCGCGCGACCGGGCCGTGTCGGACCGCGACACGGGCGGCGAGTGGACCGACATCGACGCCGACGGCGAGCAGGAGGCCAGCGACGACACCGAGGGCAGCGCCGACTCGCCGCTGGTCGTCGTGCGGCCCTACTTTGTGTGAGTCCGCCGCATTCGTCGCCCGCAGCACCGCTGTCAGGCGACGCGGGCCGTCTTATAGTGCGCGCCGCCGCAATTCAAAACACCTCGTGTCGATAACTGACAGCTATTGATATTTTTGTCCACGAATAGGTTAGGTGCAGTTACCTAACCTCCTTGTTTAATGGTTATCTTGCCAGCGAGCGAATCATCAACGCCGGGTCATCTTTTCAAGGAGACATTCTAGTTCCGTAGCGTACAGAAAGTCATAAAAGCCCCAAAGCGGTTGTCTGGTAACGATGGGTCAAATTAGTCCTCCTGTCACTGCGTTTATGAAAGAACTTGTTGCTCGCGCTGAATCCACGATGTTACTAAATCCTCCCGCGACATTTTGCACGAGGTCTCAGTGAACAATGACGAAACCGGTCCGTCTTGCCGTTCCCTGAGGTCATGAAAACCAGAGTTTATCGGCGTCAAAACACTGCAAGAATATCACCTCTTCACCCCTGAGTACGTAGCGGTCGTGCACGCCTTCAGAACAACTGGGCGACGCTCCTGGGATCCAACTGGTCGTGCGGGCGCCACGATTGCATCAGGCAGTCGGCTCGAAGATGTATCTGAGACATGCTCTCTACACAATAGCGCGACCAAGCCCCTGTCAGGAGACCCGCACGGCTTGCTAAACAGCGGCGGCGACCCGACAACAGAACCGCTCGGCCAGCTGCACTCGCGGCGGTGTCATCATGCAGAATTGCACCGCCACGCTTCCTGGGCCGTAGCTGGCTTTGGTCATGACATGCTCTCCCGTCCGTCGGACGCAGTTCGAATATGGTTCGGAGTCTTGTTTCTGCACGGGCAGCCCATCAGCAATTCGCGCCCGGTCTGTGTTTGGCTGGGAAAATTTCTGCGTACATAGAAGTGTGCGATAAGACCCTCAGCTCCGTCTCTGGGAAGGCGCCGCCGAACCGCAATGTTCGCGCCTATTTGCGCCATGAGCAGATGTTTCCGATGCACCCTGCCCGGTTTTGGTGACACAACCCTGATGGGTGCGTTGGTATCTTGCTGCATTAGCTGCAGTGTCCGTTCACGAATGATAAGATGCACACCAAATGCAGTCGGCATAATGTGTCACGCATATTTATATTCATGGTGATCAGATGCTCTCAAAGGTGTAATGTTACGCGTATGTTCATCGGCTGTCTTGCTGCTTTGTGGACTGTCAGACGCTGAAAAAATATTGCTTCCATGGATTACGACATAGTCCCCAGGTGGCATTAAAGTTCTCGCTTGACTAGCTGGGCCAAGTTCAAAATCAAGATGGCCATGGCCATGGCCATGTTCGGCTATTGCATGCGCCGTCATGCCTGAAAACTCGCCGGTCCAGAAGTTCGGATTAAACCTGCCCATATCTCGTCTGATGCTCTTGAGGTCGCAATCTGGTTGTGATCTTGATCATATCGGCTGTCTGGAACCAGATTCTCTCTCTTTTTCCCTCTCTCTCTCCCTCTCCCCCTCTCTCCCTCTCTCCCTCTCCCTCTCCCTCTCTCTCTCTCTCTCTCTCTCTCTCTCTCTCTCTCTCTCTCTCTCTCTCTCTCTCTCTCTCGCTCGTTCGCTCACTCGCTCGCTCTATGTCTGTCTCTGTCCCTCTCTCTCTCTCGCCTCGCAGCGTTGACAGTCCGCGGTCGTGTTTCAGCCGCCCGCGCAACAGGAGTCGACGCTTCTCGAAGACGCGCGCCGGCCGCCGCTCGTGGTCGCAGTCGCTGCGGAACCTGAACAGCGACCAGGAGCCGGGCGAGGTGCCCTGGCGACACACGCTGACCGGTGAGTACCGACCGTCGGCCGGCAGCGCCGGCTCGCCGGCAGCCGGCTGGTGACTGTTCACAGGTGGTCCCCGCCGTCCCTCAGCAGACAGTCTCCGCAGGCAAGCCGGCTGAGGGCCATTACGGTCTCACGCCCGGTGGCAGGCTGAGGGGAACTGCAGCCCCTCGGCCGGCGGCTGCCTGAGGGGAACTACAGCCTCACGGCCTGCGGCCGGCTGACTCCACGCCCCGCGGTGGTCTAGGACCTGCGGCCCTACGCGCCGCGGCCGGTTTGAGAGGCGCTACAGCGGAGCTTCCCGTGGCTGGCTCAGCCTTGTCTGTCTGCGGATCGCAGCCATGCAGACGGACGGGCTGACAACCACCCATGTATCACGTTACACTTTCTGCTACTGCTATCTGGGGAAAGCAGCATTGCTACGGAAAATAACAGATATACATCTGAAATGCGACTGGCATGCGAGAATTACAAAACTGGGTGGAATTTCGCACCATACTTATATGATACGATGATGCCAAATTAGATTTCATTATTTTCCATTATCCAAGGAAAAACCGGAACAAATTCAATCTTCATTTCGGGACCTTTGGCCATCACCTTCACAATGACTGGATCCCAGAGGCTGACGACGAACAAAAAACGGGACTCCAGTTGCCTGTGACCGGCAGCGGCGTGTCCGCTTCCTCAGTCTCATTGAGCCCACGTTCGTGGTACCGTCCTGGTCCGCGGAATGTGCCCACATCCAGCTTCGTGACCTGGAATTCACGACCATCACCGAAGTCGCTGGCCACGATCCAAGCCCTTGTATTTAGCCGCGAAGTTCTGTCCTCTAGACATGCGCCCGCCGGCAGAATTCGTGTCTGTTCTCCACCACGACATGGCTGCCATTCTCTCGACGGTCTTTGGCGTTCGGTGGACATGGAGAAACGCCACCCCGGTGTACCCCGTCGAGGAGCTTTGCTGGCAGCTTGGCGAGGAGGTGCAGGCCGCCTAGCCCCTCCCGCCGCCGCGTGGCAATGAGAGCGTCGCAGCGTGTCCCGCCGGCACTGGACACTCCCCAGAAAGTGAAAACGCCGCGCCGTCGGACGCACAAACAACTTTCCATCGCGGCCGCGCGTGCGGCCGTCTCGGCGCGGCGCGGCTCTCCGGCGGGTGCCGGCAAGCCGCGTTTGTCTCGGTCCGGGCAGCGGCGCGGCGCCGCCGCCGCCGCGCCGTTAGATGTCGCGCCGCGCGGCCGGCCGCCGCTCTGCTCTATAAACAGCCGGCGACCGCTGTCCCCGGTCGGGCTCCGGGAACCGTCGTCTGCTGACTGCAGGGCGACCGTGACTCACCACACAGGAGCGGCCGCAGGGTCAAAGCTCCCGCAGGACACGCGCTATTTTCGACGGTGGATGTGAGATTTTCCGCGGGAAGTGAGTGTGCGCGGCGGCGAGCGCGTTTCGGCGTAAGCCGCCCTGTCTCGGGACCGACCGTCCGTTTCCGGTCGGGTCCGCGCTGTCTCTGACCGGCGGTTTTTCCGCGTCCGCGGCGGCGGCGAACGGCGCTGCCCGCTGCCGCGCTGCCGGTCACGCCGAGCACGAGCAGGCCCGGGCACCGCCTTCGCCGCACCGCCGGCCGGCGGTCCGGCGCGGCACGCGCTGGCTACCGGCCGCAGACCGCGAGCAACGGCCGGCGACGCCTGACTGGGCAGACTCGGCTGGTGGCGGCCAACGGTGCCGACCGGCAGCCGGTCATTGGTCGGACGTTCACCGCCGACCCGCAGTCAGCCGTCGGTCGGACACTCGCAGCTGACCAGGAGTGCGCGGCTGGTCCTGCACTCAACGCTAGATCGGTGGTCCGGCTCTCGTCAGCCGATTGTCAGCCGGACGTTGGTCCGATACTTAGCAGCCGACCAGCGGCCAGCCTCTGCTCCGACAAGCTGACAGACAGCTGACGCCTGCCATCTGACCGCCAGTCTGCTGCTGACCCGACATTCATCAGCTGACCGACCGCGGCCGCCGGTCCGACACCAGCTGATTCGCGGCCAGCCGCCGGTCCGGGCCAGGCCAGTCGCCGTGTCGGTCCCACGCTCCCATTGTACCGCCAGACGGGGTGGGCCGAGACGACCGACACATTGTCCGGCGGCGCGCTCAGCCGGCCGCTTTTACCAGGTGCGGCTCCGCCCGGCGGCACCCGACCCCCGTGACGAACGCGGCGCTCTCGGATGTTGGCTGCGTGTCGTGGCGCGGGTTTCTCTGCCGTCGAAGGAGGGGTTTCGCCGGGCGCCGCGTCGTCGAAGAAGCGGACAGGCGCCGACCACGCATAAGATGCGACAAACGGTCGCGTCCAAATGAAGCGTCTTGAGGCATGACTGGCTTCTCAGTAGTCCTGTGCGTTACAAGCGACGTGGAATTCTGTGCGTGAGTCAGCTATTCGCTGACGATTTAAGTCGCCGATGTGTGACGACTGCTATTAATTGGCTTGGGTGGTGGCCTTTTCACGAGAATGAGTATCTCGTGTCATAAGCCGACTTTCTCCAGTGTCGGCATCTCTTCGTTTTCCCTAGTGACGCTGTCACGGGAGGATTTTATAATATGCCCTTCGAAGATGCCTGTTACTCTCTATACACTTAAAATGGATGTTTGTGCAGAATGCTCCGGATGTCCCAAAATCAGACTTGACAACGAAAGCTTCGTCCGATATACACAGTGCGTGTGTGTTACACATCCCTGAACCATTTCGGTACGCATGTCCCGAAGAAAGCCGACACGACTGCGCGTCATTCATGACCCAACGTTTAACAAGTCTGCGTACCCAGCATTTCGTTTTCTCCCAGAATCCGCCTGTCCCTCTATATTTCGCCGCCCATACCGACGCTGTTCCTCGAGATTGGTTTTCTCGCCACGTCGTCGATCCATCTGAACAGTTCGTTACCGACCGTCGGTGGCCCGTCGCTCGCGGTTTCCTCGTCAGGGGAGCCGCCGGTCGGGCGACAGGTGAAACCGAGTCGGAGTGCGTCCCTCTGCCGGACGGCGTCAGGGTGTCACTCATGGGTGCCGTCGTGGTCCGACAAACAGCGACATCTGGAGCAGGAGGCGAGAACGGCTTCAGTCCAGAAATACCTGCGATTTGCAATCCAAAAATGTTTCTATTTTCGTATTTTTATAATTCGTAGTGCTTCCTTCACTTTCATGTGTTCTGTAGGCATTGGATACCAAGGACATAAACAGAAGAGAAAGAAAAACATACACTTTATGCATGAGCACATAGATCAAAACGCTCTGGTAAATTTTCATGAAGTGGAAGACAAATAAAGGTATCTTAATCATACATTATTGCATTGGGATGTCGGGCTTGAGCAAACATAAGTGACCTAAACTTTTGGGATTTCAGCGAAGGCATCAATTCTGCGTTCTCAAAGCTGACATGAATGAGAAGGGACAATCATTGAGTTTCTGCCGGGGCAAAATGCGTGAAGTTAAGACCGTAATGGAACGCACGCAAGTTGGCACAGCAGGGAAGCCGTTGCCTTGATGGACCGGCCTACTTGTATCGCCAGCAAGAACGATTCCGAGAAGCACGTCACGCAGTGCACGTTCCTGCAAACGGTAAAAACCTGCAAAGGGACGTGTTTCCGTCGAGCTCACGCTGGCGCACGAATGGCGATCCTTCCGGCGTTAAGCAACATTCCAATGAGGCCACACACTATGCAGTACATTGACAGAAGGTGTGCAGATGTCATTCTTAAGAGAACTACGTGTTTCTATCATAAACTAGCTTATTCTTCCAGGTAATTACATGACCCTGACCAATGCATGCGCAGACACACATTTCTTCTTGTTTTCCATCAATTTTGAATTTAAGAACAAGTGTACGTTACGTCTAGGTCAGATGAGCAAATCTACAACAGAAGACTGGAGTTGTAGATAAATCGTGTGTAAATATCGGTAAATCGTAATAATAATCGTAGATACATTGGTGTGTAAACCCGATTTTTTCGAGAAAATAGATAAAAAAATGAACGGCTGGAGATCCCAAGGGATCTGGATGCCTTCCTTGCATAAAAAAACAAACACTCCAGGGTCCATGGGCGATGACTAGAACATAAACCTACGCCTTGTTGAACCATTATTAATGTTGAGGAAATTCCGCTGCCGAAGACACGGCATGTGCAATGAAACTGACAGCTACTTATCTAATTACCGATAAATGTCATGCTGGATTACGGTATTACATCAGCCGCAAAGGCATGCAAATGCATCCAAACCCGATAATTAGTCATCTTCAGCTGCAACTGGTCAGTAATAACACGACGATGTTTGACTTCTTCCGGCTGTCGATACCGCTGCGCCGGTCCGCCGGCCTTCGGCCCGAGCCGCCCGCTGTTGTCGGTCTCTCTCGCTAGATGGCAGTTCGCCGGGCGTTCGCAGTCACCGAGCGCGGCTTCTGGTGCCAGTCTGGGCCGGTCGCTCGCGCGGAGACCGTGCTGGTGGGCGTGCGGTGCTGGGCGAGACCGAACGGCGGCTCGACGGTGCGCTGTGACGATTGCGTGGCCGTGCGTTGGTGATCGCAGTCCCATGCGTTCGGTGGTGCGGCAGAAAAGGTATTTTCGGAGAATTCTCGGCCATGTGTGACGGGAATGTTGTTCACGGCCTTGAGTGGGCTGTCCCGCTCCCCGGGAACAGGACGGTGCCCGACGTTACGGCTAGGGGAGGGGAATGGCAGTCGTGCTGAGTGAAACGGCTCCTCCGCGTTGTAGTTGTCACTTTGTGGTGAGGTCTTTGCGAGGATGTTGCAGCTGCATGCGCTTTGCAAGTTGCATCTGTTATTACGGCCATTCTGTACAGTGAATGAAGTGTTCTGCACTTCGAGCGGTCCTTGGCATTCCTTATTTATCTCGGTACCTAGTGCCTGGTGATTTTTGGCATGGCTTACTGCAGAAATGTCGCTTGGCCACCACCAACATATATCTCTGACGGCATCAACCCTAGTTCAGCTACGTCGCACTTTTTCATATCGAGGGAAAGCTGCAAGGATTTTCCTGATTGAAAAATTATGGGCATGCGTCAGCCACCCACTCCTGAGATTTTGAATGCGAGGCTTCTTGGCCAGCTCCGACACCCTAACGTTGGAGGGAATCCTCACTCAGTTCCCAGCGAATATCACGCTTCCCTAGCGCAGGCTTTCATGACCAGCCCGGAAAAATCAGCCGCTTAATCCCCGGCTCAAGCCTCAGGTCCAGAAACGGACCGGTTTTGCAGCGGCATCTGCGGACGGCGCACAGTGCAGGCACGCCAGAGCGAGCCTCAAGCGGCGGCGGCGTCTGCGCCAGCCGCGCGGCCGCCGAATCGGGCACGCCGCCGCGGCCGGAGCTCGCTTCCCGCGCTGTGCGCCGGGCTCGCCGCGGCGCGCCGTGTCGTAACCCGGGACCGGCTCTGGGCTGAGTCACGCGGCCGGCGCCTCCGCGGCCGGCCGCGCGCTGTGCCTGGTACCTGGCCGGGCGGCGGGCCGACGGTCCAGGTGCGCCGCCGGAGGACGGTCGTGACGTCAGCGGCGCGGCCTTCTGCGGCCGAGTCGCGGCCGCCGCGCCGGCCGGCCGGCCTCGGCTCCTCCGCCGTGAACGCCCCGACGCGGCGCGGTAACGCCCGCGACACAATGGCTGCGGTGTGCCGCAGTGCAGGGCCGATTTCGGCTAATAGTGACAGGACGGCCGCGAGGGCAGCCTTCTCGTCGCAAACGTTGGTCACCCGCTCCGAATCTCTGCTCAGCTTCAGGTCTTCTCAGATATATAGAGTTCCAGTGCGCGAAAAGGCCTTCGTTTTGCCTCCAAACGCGTACAGAAAGCATGCTGCCGATTTGAGTGAATGGCCCATTTATGGGAAGGCGTCGGCCGGTGTCAGTTCTCCCCTAGCTGTCATTCATTTTGGTAAGCATTTTCTTTAGTTCCTGGCTGTCTGTTCTCCATGAGTCCATCCGGTTGAACCTGTTTGTTTTCATTCAGCTAATGTGCTGATATCGCTCGGCCTTGGAACTGTGCAGCCTGTGCCACGGCCTCCACCTCCGCCTCCTGGAACGAACTTGAAAGGGGCGGCTATCACGCTCTAGAGGCGTCCTTTCGGCCGGAGAGATGTGAGGGTGCAAGACGCCAGAAACCAGCGATATCTGATACCAATCATGAGATGGCTGTTTTGAAGGCGAATCGTATTAAGGCGCGATAGAGCACATAGTCATCATATTTACAATCTCCCAAATCAGTTTCAAAACATTCCCTCAAAGCCATGTATGACAGAAGGAGTTACACCAAGCAATGTCCTTTGAAGATCTTACCCTTGCTGGTGGTTGGTCACTGTGCAGTTGTTTGCATGCATCGGTTACGCTTGTAGTAGTCTGTTTATTCTTTCGTCAGGCTTGCATCCATGCATGTATCATTACTGGGCTCTAGAGACATCACTGTCGCAGTGCATGTCATGAACTTAACACGTCCCCTACCTTGGCACGGCTCTGCATGCATTTTCTTATCTGTGTTGGCATTCGTCACTGTTGTTGGACTCAATTCCGGTGGTGGTTCTTTTGCTTGTTTTGTAGCCATTGGTAACTTTTTGCTCGCATGCTAACATCACATACCTGCACCATCATCCGATCAAAGACGGCACCACTAACGCCCGTCCTTCTCCCCTGCAGCGATTGACGAGACGGAATGCCTGCGGATGATGTTAAACGTATCGCTGATGATGCCGGAGAATCTTTCGCGTCCCCTGCCGCCACCGCGGCCGCCCAAGCTGGCCAGCACGGCGGCGTCGCGTAGCTTCGATGGCCACCCGCGCAAGCTGCACGGAGCGCCGACGCTGGCGCCGGAGATCTACTCGGCGCCGGCCGACGCCGTCCAGGCCGGGCAGCCGGCGGCGCAGCAGCCGGCCAGGCCGAGACCGGCCACCAAGCCGAAGCCGCCGCCTCTGCCGCCCAAGCCGACCCTGCCGGGAAGGCAGACTCTGCGGACCGTTGCCGCCACTGCTGCCGCCACTGCCGCCGCCACTGCTTCTACGGCCGCCGCCACTGCCGACAATACCGCCGCCACTGCCGTCTCTGCCGCTACCGACGCCGGCACCCCGACCTCGGCAGACGCGGAAGAAATCCGACGCGTCGAGCTCGACACCAGCTTCAGCAGCGAAGCGTGCTCTGAGCCCGGCCTAGCGCCGGTCCACGGCGACTGCGCCGGCCCGGAGGCCCCGACCAGCACCAACACGTCCCCGGAGCCGCCACCGCGACCGGCCAGCTTCGCGCTCGCGCGGGACTGCACCAGCGACGTCCCGCCGACCAGCAGCGGCCCGTCGCCGGAGCCGCCGCCGCGGCCGGCCAGCGCGGCTCAGGTGCGCGACTCGCCGCGTCCGCTCCGACCCGGCAGCTCGTTGTCCAGTCTCAGCTCGTCGCTGGACTCGTCCGGCCGGTCGGCGGCGCCGCGCAAGCCGCGACTCCCCGACCCTCCGCCGGAGGAGGAGGCAGGTGTGTGCGCGTCGGCAGCTGTCGTCCCAGCGTCCCCTTCGGGCTGCTTTCGTGTCGTTAGGGGCCTCGTGAGCTTAGCTGGCTTCAGATCGCTTTCCGTCAAATGTTCCCAACTTGCTAGGTCAGTGCTTGGTTTCCATTTGGGTCGATCGCGAGCTTCTGGCACTTCCACCGGCTTAGCCGCGCTCGTCCGCGGCGCAGGCCGTCTCCGAATCGTTCCGGCGGCCGGGAGGAGGTCGGGCGGTCGCGGCCGGTCGGCCGGCCGCCGGGTGCCGGAAGTCCGGCACCGGCCGCCGGCAATGATGGCCCGCTCACCCCGGCGGCCCAGCGTCCGGCCCGGCGTCCGGCCCGACCCGGCCGGCGACCGGCGACCGCCTCCCGACCGCTCTCCTGACCCACATGCCGCCGCCCGCGCCCGCCGGCGCCGCGTGCGTGGCGACCTGCCGTGACCCGGTCGTGTCGGCTGTGACCCGCCAGTGTACGTGGTGTCGGCGACGTCGGTCATCTACATCGGCAATGAGAGCTCGCATGACCCGAGCGATTACGACGCGCCGTACGAGCGCACCTATTACAATCACGCGCGCGCGCGCCCGCCCGAGAACAGCGCCGTGCTCAAGCAGACGTGCCAGGAGGAGAACGGCGCCGAGCTGCAGGAGCTCTCCCTCTGGATGGACCAGGAAGGTAGGTGGACGCTGGTGCCGGCGGTGGCCGAGGAACGGACCGCCGGCGTTTGCCGGGAAGACGCGTCTCTGGCCGGCGCAGGCCGGAGTTGGCTGCAAGTCAACCACATACGGACAGACCGTGGTAGTTACTCTTTCTGGTGTACAAGTTATATTTCTGAATATCATGGGAACATGACCATAAATGATACGCGCAAACGAACACCGTTCATCTGGAAACTCGGCCAATATTTTACCAGAATCGCAGTCGTTGCTCCTGTCATTGCACATCCAGTGCGTTTGCTCGCTCGGGCTGTAAGTGACAGATTGTGCAATCCAACCAATGGTACAAGTGACACATTCTATGCTGACGCAACATTGCGAGAGCCGTGAGGAGGTCGCAGTCCCCAGGCAGTACCCCTGCACAAGAAGAGGCGCGGAATATTTCGAACCAGAGAATGTTTCGTGTAGCTTACGGAGCTCCCGGTTCACGGCCAGTGCTCCTAAACCAAGATCACGAACGCGTGCCTCCCCATCGCCTGTACGGCCCGCCGGGAACACGACGTCGTTCGTCGCTCGCGGCCCGCCGCGGCCGGCAGCGGATCCGCGCCGCTGCACGCCGCGGCCGCGCCGTGCAGCGGCGCGAACAGCACGCGTCCCACTGCTCCGATTGTCGGCTCGCCCGGCCGGCTCGGGCCGCGTTACATCGCACGCGTTGCGTAACGCCGACCGTCTTTCTCAGCCAGGCCGTGTTCTCAGGGGAGCGGCGTGACGCCCGCGGGCGCGCCGCCTTTGTCGCCGGGCCGTGACGTCACGCTCCAGTATGGTCCCGTCCGTAATGATCGCGGGTCGCGGCGATCGCTCACGGAGCAGTCCGGGAGCGAGCCACGAGCGGTAATTGCCGGTGTTGTCTCCGCCATGCCGTCCCACGAGGAGGCTGCCAGTGCGGGTTGGCTGGATGACAATTACTTTGCGGGTCGGAGGTGAGCTTTCGAAGTGAATCGTCGACCGCTCGAGCTCGATTTCACTGATCGTGGTGTCTCCTTTTGTGGGTTTTCGCAATGCGCGCGATGGGCTATGAGTCAAGAACCAAGACTCGCGCGATGAGTCAAGAGTCGTATTAGGTGATTGTTTTGCGATCACGATATTGATTTCTACCTCGTATTTTGTGACAGAAACTTATGTGCCTGAACAATAACAGCAAAAATGCATTGGTACCATACATTTCTGTACAGGTTTTCTAGGTTTACTAAACGCTCGTTCATTGCTTTCTATGTTTTTTTCATTGTTCAGCATAATTCTTTGAATACACGTAACGGCCCCCTGGAAGAAAAGTCCTCTGCTCTCGACATGTGAATCTTTCAGGCGATCAATTTATTATACATTCCCCCACTAAAGGTTTCTCGCCTTATTATTCATCCGAGGAGATTATGCGGGAAAACGTGAGCTGAATAAACATGTTCGGAGTTTGGGCTCCGTGCATGCACACACACCACCTTCATGCATGCTTGAATGTTGTTCAACAAAGAGACGCATGTTCTTTAGACATAGTCATGGTCGACTGCCTCCAACGGACTCCGGTCCGCAACCTCAATCGTGTTTTTGCTGGACTGAGAACGTGTGAAGTGTGCGGGTCCGTGAAATGACCCGTCCGCACGCGTTTCTTTTCGAGAAGCTGTTGGCCTGTCCCCCGATACCGTCCGTGTCAGGATTCACGTTCATACAGCACAGGAACACTCCGCTACCCTCTCACCTCCCTCCTGGGGCATCAGCTGAGGTCCTGGACGGAGGGGACGTCGGCTGCAAGCGTAGCCCGGGCGGTCCGGCGGCAAGCGCGTGCCGCCGCCGGACCTGCCCGGCCAGCTGTGACGTCAGCCGTGGTCGGCCGTGTCAGGGTCTCGGCCGCTTTCGAAGCGGGACCGGATCCAGACGGGCGGCCCGTCACCGCTCCCTGCCCCCCCCCCCCGGTCCAGCCGCCGACGCTGGCCGTGACGCAAGCGAGGCACGAGCGGACCGCCGCCACATTAACCTTCATCAGGCCACAACCAGGTGGCAACCGTGGTCAGACAGTGAACGATCGCAGGACGGTGCTCTTTGAAAGGATGTCGGGTAACGCTGTGTATATGCTGGTTAAAATGATGACTATAGGCCTGGCTAGTTGAAGGCATCCGCGTCCGTTTCCAGACCTTGATAAAAAATAACTCAGCCCAATCAGGCCAACAAATCAGGCCAATCCCATTGAGCTCCAACGCATCCAGTTTCACGTTCTGAAGATGTTTCTATACGCATCTGTCGACCTGTACCCGCAGCACGACTGGTGACCGCTGAATTGTCGTGCAATGGGCCTTTCCGTTCACTGTAATCGAGAAACTACCTCATCATGCACGACTGCACATACCAAAGCCGGTGTTCCGGGAAAATCGATAGCGGTAGGTGCCCTTACCTCTCAGACGCTGAACAAAATCACGGTAGTTTTGTCTTTCGACAACCCTGAACAAGAACGGAGGGTCAGCGCTGAAACATGCAGAGTCCTTCAACCCCGGAAAGCCTGATGCCTCGGCCGCAGAGCGGAGTCCACACAGCGCCTTAAGGATTTGTTATCGATGTGAATGTAGCATTATCTTGTTGCCGTCTCTTTACCACCTTCTTTTTGGCCCTCAAAGACTTTGGTCACTTTGGTTTCGTTTGTCTGCAGCCGTCGCAAACCTGCTGTCAGGGTAGGAATTCGGGAATCCTATCGCTCTCGCTCAGTGCCGCCGACGGCGCGGCGGTGGCCTCTTCGCCCTGGTTCCAGCTGAAGAACAGGGCAGAGACCGCTGACCATCGCCGCTGTATTGTATTGGGCCATCACAGGTAACGAAGGTCGCTTCTCCCGGCATTCATCACCGCTGACTCGATTTAATCTTCACGCGGTGCGACAATGGCCCAGCGTTGCGTCATGCGCCCAGAGTCAGCTGGCGGCACGTGACGCCGTTTTTTGGTCGTCGGCGACACCTGAACCCGTGGTTGCTGATGTTCCCGACGGTGTGCTGAGCCGCGGAGCTGTCCCGCTCCGGGTACAGTTAGCACTGCCTGGCCTGTGCCGCCGGTGACGCGCGAGCTCTCGCTGAAGCGTGTCCCCACATCACGTGATGAACGGTTTGAGCCTCCTTGGCCACGTGACAGACTTGATCGTTTTTGGCAGCGTGACAGCACTGACTGACTTTGGCAGAGCGGCTCTTGTGATAACTTCGCCTGAGCTATTCCGGATTATGGTCTGAGGGTGGCTCTGCCTGGCTGATTAGATGGCGGGTCCATCAGGCTCCCAGGTCTATCTTGTGATATTTCGGAGTTGGGTCAGCTCTGGCCTGGCTGCAGGGTTTCTTTCGCGGCCCCGCTCAGTCCTGCTGTGATGATAGGGTGAAGTCAGAGTCAGCTGATGGCCTCCAGCGTCTGGTGCGGTCGGCCCGGCCGGGGCGGAGAGTCGGTCTCTGTCCAGGCAGGCGGAGTCGGCCGACGTCTGATGCCGTCAGCGCGTCTACGGACGGCTCGGCCGGTGACTCAACGGCATCTGCCGCCGCAGCCGCTCTCTGCTGTGTCGGCAGAGACAGAGGCTGGCGGGTTCGCCGACCTCAGCAGTCAACACAGCCAGCCACGTGATGCGCAGGCATGCCTGGCCGAACAAAGGATGGCGCGGGCCTGAGATAAAACAGGCTGTCACCGCGTAGAAAGAGAAACTTGATCAAATCTCGAAACGTTCTGACAATTAGAAAAACTCTCTCACGGTAGATGAGATGTTGTTTTGATGATATTTTGGGATGTGTCTTTATCTGTTTTTGCTTTCGTGGGAAAACACTGTCCAAACGCGTTGCTCGTAGAACACAGAATGGATTGCGTACATCTGTTGCATTCCGTGCAGTGCTCGACCAAATGCTCGTAATTCCAATTTGCGCTACGTCGAAAACATGACAGGCGCTTAAACGTTTCAAGTTGTTCATCTTGGGAAACTCAGTAATGGTCCGCAAACATTGCAGATGAGACAGATGCGTTACTGTTCATTGCAGTTGTAACCAGCTCCTGAAACGACCCAGCTTTTTCGGATAGCTGATTTAAACCTAGTAGAGGGTTGACGCCGTTGGTCTGTTGAGCCTCTGACGCGACAGTTCTTGATTTTGTCTTATCATCGTTCATGGACCGAGGGAATGGCTGCCAACGCCACAAAGTCCCGATAGACACAAACCTAAGACCTCCTCGCCTGATGTTTGCAATGAGGTCACGATCTTATCGGTGAGGTGGCTGACCCCCGTGCACGCAGCGAGGAGGGGGGGGGGGCCGCCGACAGATGAAGTTTCCTGCGAAACATCCCCCACGTTGTCGAGCGGCGAGATAGCGTCATCCCTCGGTCATTGCGATAGTTTCTTGCAGTGCACGGAAGACGCGGGTCGTTGGAAAACATCTCGCGCCAGGCCCACGGGACGGCGTGCAAAGGACGCTTCGCCGGGGCATGACATGTGCACAGGTCTGGTGAGCACTTGTTGGCCTCCGCTATGAATACCCCTCCCCATCCTTGTGAGCGACTCCGCCCGAACATTAGCCAGCTGACGAGACTGGGCCGAAGGACATCCCAAGGTTGGCTGGCGCGTCTCGTCATTCCCGGATATTTGCCATGAGGTCTTTCTCCGTACCATCAAGTGCCTGCCTCTGGCTTCATATCCACCTGCCTATTAACATATTTCCCTCCGACTCTCACTCGCTTCTTTCCCTTTCCGTGCTCTCCCTCTAGCCTCCAGGTCTTGATCTGTTTCCCTCTCTCTTTAAAAAGCGTTTCGGTGATTACTTGTTCGACCGAGTCTCAGGCATCCCTCCAGCCTCGCCCTCTCTCCGGGGAGTGATTACCCCGATTTAGTCGCCACGGATCTCCACTTGCTTGACCCCAACTCTCACTTCCGTGGCATTCCTCATTCAACGCGCTCACGTGTGATTGTCCAATTACTTCGGATGTAAAACATGTCCGTCTGGCAGGTGGACAGGAAAGGCGGCACTCACTTTCCTTGGCTTTCTTCGATGACTTGCCGCGTGATTGCTTTTCGTAAAAACACGCCCTTTTACCTTCACCGTCTCTCCCCATCCTTTGCCCCCTGTTCCCCATGTCATCCTTTGCACCTGTGAGCAAACCGTTAAGGTGAAGTACGGGCATATATTTCTTAACATTGCTGGAGAATCCCATTTGGATTTTGCGCAGCTGATATCCAGTTAGTCCCATAAATGGCCCGCGAATAAGAGAATAAACGTATATAAGGTATACGTTTATATACATAAGGTTATCTTTTATATATAGATATATATATATTTGGCTATATATTACATATAATGCATACCTATATATGATATATATAGGTATATATCATATATATAGATATATATACGATATATATAGGTATATATCATATATATAGATATATATATCTGACACACATATATATATATATATATATATATATATGAGGTATATAAGCTGGGTCCATTCTATTCCAACTCTGGGATTGTCATCCCTGAGTGTGCTGCATTCGCCCGTTCGGCCACCAGCCCTCCGCAGACAGCCGCAGGCCGCTCGGCCACAGCGCGGTTCCACTCGCAACGCCCGTGGCGCCACCTGACGCCGGGCCTCGCCGGCCGCCGGGGCCGGACTGACCGGTTATCGCGCGGGCCTCTCGGCGCCGCACATTCTTGTCAGCCGGGGCCAGGTCTCTCCTGAGGCGCCGTGTGAGTCATCCAGACGTGAGTCATGCTAATCTGCGTAAACACACCCGCGGAAGCGTCCGCTTGAGAGTCGGCCGGAGCGTGGACAGTGGTCTGGGAGGGCATGAGTCAGACGTTGTGCGGTGGCTAAGACGGAGCGCGTGTGGGTGACCTGTCGCGGTTTTGGTCCGGGAAATAACGCTGAAATAAAGGAAGTTCAAGGATAGAGGTTTCCTTGTTCTAGTTTGTACGCCATTCCGTTATAGGTAATTTGACGCTGCCACCAGACGGTTGGAAACTCCAGCTTTTTGCTTGGTGCGATGGTTGCAGCGAGATTTTATCATTTGTTGTTGCTTGAAGCAAACCGTGAAACAAATGACTTATCGGCAGGCAGCTGCTTGCGCAAATAAACAAATGTTCCCTCATTGTTGCATTCAAAAGTGGTATGAAGCCTTTTGCCACGTGCAACAAATGGTTGTGCAATGTTTCCTACCACATCGCGACGTCGTCAGTTCGTTGACTGCCCTCCATTGCCGTCTCCACGGCAATTGCTTCCGAGCAGAACTCGGCCACGAAAGGTCACCGGAAGGCCAGCCAGCGGCGGGCTGCAGGGAGCGCCGCTCCGCAGCTCGAGCCTCCAATCACCCGCTGCACGCCAGCTGCGGTCAGTTGAGCCAGTTCCGCGGCCGGCCGCCGCCGAGCGGACGGTGGGGTCATCGCCGCTGGCACGCCCGGCCCTGTTCCGGAGAGCGCGCCCTCGGAAATGTTCGGAGGCGATGGTGACGCACTGAGGCATGTTGTCGTGCTGGTTCTGGTGGTGGAGCGTCCGATGATGTAGGGATAGCGCCTGTAATTGGCGTTAGTGTGAGAGGTCCAGCCGTTGTCCGCGGCGGTGCAAAAGGCCACGCCCCTTGTCGTGAAAACCCTTACCAGGCTTAATACCTTTTGGGAGTTGAAAGCCTCGTAACTCCCCAATGTGTGGACATTTTATCACGGATTCAGTGGGCGTTGACTCGAAGCAAATGCTTAAAATCCGACGGATTCCCGATAATGGTCAAATATCCACACAACGCCCAGGACCGTGTGCTTCTCAGGTCCCCGGTCGGCGAGACCGGCCCTGCGGAAAGTCGCCGGCACACGCGCCGCCTCTGACACAGTCCGCGGGCAGACTCGGGCGGCCGGCGGCGGCGCCGGCGCCGGCGCGCCGGCCGGCCCGTGTCACTCGTCACGTGACGTCTGGCCGCCGTCAGCAGCGGCCGGTCTCCCGGGCTGGAAGCCGAGACCGGCCGCCGTCAGCGGCGCCGACCGACTTGGGGGCCGCGGTCGGGCGCACTACTTTTCTGTGACCGCCGCGCGCCGGCCGGCCGCCGGCCGCGCGGCCTCCGCCGGCCGTTACGCGGGCGACCTCGGCTTTTTGCGGCGCCGCGCCGGTCCGGTTGGTGGGCCCGTTCTCGCTGTCTGCCGGGCGCCGCGCGGGCGTGGAGCGGCCGGCCGGGCCGCGCGAAGCCGCGCTGGTGTCCGCGGCACGGCGCCGGGCAGACGGCCTTGGATCAGGGACCGGGCAGGCGCCGCGGAGAGCCGCGCCCGTCGAGCGGCGGCCGGCATCTCACCTCGACATGTCACCTCCAGCTCGCCTCGCCTCGGCTGGCACGTTCCGTTCGCCCCTAGTTGGTTGCTGCGTAGCCGCTGGTGATAAATGAGACGTATTTGGAGCGTGGCCGCATTTTTTCCGACTTCTTTGTCCCGACTGAGGCGCCATGGGTTATTGAGGCTGGTGTCGTAGTGATAATCTATGCCAGTCGCATTTAGTATTATCCGCCTTCCATTCATTAACTTGTATATTTTAAGAGTGGTCCTGTAGGCCGAGTGAATTGATCACTGTTTATTTTGACCAGGAAAGTCAGTCATTGTGAAACGTGATACAGCCTATGCCATGGTTCAGTTACTGTTTATTTAAATGTGTCACTTCCTCTGTGAAGCCTCAGAACGGAAACAGGAGTCCCCCTGACATTATTACTGTCCGAAGTCCACTCACCACTCGCGTCACTCGATTTCGAATCGAACACCCGACAGGCCTTCCTTCGAGGTGAAAGTGTTCCCTGAATGACAGCCGGAACTGGCCAGACCCGGCGTATGGTGATTGCCCCCGCACCTCGTGTGCGGATCGTCCGGCGCCGGTTTCCACGAGGCGTCCGGATCCGGCGGAAGTGATTCGGCCACCCCCGGGCGTCGGCGATCCCGCCCAGGCGGCCGAGAGACGTGACCAGAAGTCGGCCGGACGGGTCGTAAACAAGCCCCGCTCGCAGCCTGGCGCCGGCCGCCGGCGGGGCGGCGGCGACGATACCATCTTCCGGCGGCCGCCATCAACACTAAACGGCCCTGTTTACCAACAGAGTGTGCCCTTTCTCCGGTGCACGCGCGCGGCCGCCCGTGCACCAGCCACCCGAGCCCACAATTTGTATGGAGATGTCCGCAGATAGCGGTAGAACGCGCGTGAGCGCGGCCTGCATGGTGATGAGTGCGTGCTTTCTCCATTAGGCCGGGAGCGCCGGCCAGCGCTGCCGCGCCACCGGTGTACCCGCCCGGACTGGCTGGCTCGCCTGGCCTCGGTCGAGGCCGGCGAGCCGAACCGGCAGGTCTGTCAGTCGAGCAGGCCGAGCTCGGACTAGACTCGCTACCCTGACAGACGTGCGAGCGGACATTGGCGCGGCCGATTGCCGGAACTCCGAACCGCTGGGCCGGATTGGTCCGCTGCGCGGCCCCGGGACAGGACCGGACCCGGACCCCGGGACGGAACCGGTCTGCCTCCGGACCGGACCGTCCGGCGCCGGACCGCCGGACGGTCCGCTGCGCTCGTCACGTGCCGGCAGGGATCGGCGGCGCCGGCGGCGATCACTCCTTATCGCGGCAGGCAAACAGTCCTGATGAGCGGGCGCCGCCGCCGCCTGTTTACAAGTCGCCCTGTCGCTCAGGGTCGCCGATAGATGGCAGTAGTGTGCGGCGCGGCGGCGCCAGGCGGTCCTCTGAGGGCCATCTGCCGCCGTCTGACCAGCCGGAGCGGCTGATAGCTTTGATGATGGGCGTGCTGCCGTTAATACCATCGACATTAACGAGGTGGGCCACTTGCCGCACCGCCAGAGTCGGTGGCACAGAGCCCGCGCTCGACCGGGAGAAAACGTTTAACGTTGCCGACAGATGTGCCGTAAGAGTCAGTGGAACATGGCTTCTGCTGCTGTCAAGTGCGTGCTGCGCGATGAACAGTTTGGTTGGTTTTTACTTCGAACGTTTACGACGGCTTTAAACACGTCTGTCAACAATCGCCGGCACACTTTGACGTCAAACACCGTCCGATACCGCCGATAGCGAGTGCGTATACCCGCTTGTCCGCCCGCCGTGTCGACCAAAAACTCTCTGAGGCCCATATATCCGCTTATACATCACGCGTCCTCATAGCATGTCCTGGTACACGCCGAGGGCTAATATTTACCCGTGACCCGAGTGTGGCGAGGCCATGTCAACGTGAAAAATGGGCGCTGCAATCGGAAGGCTGACGGCGCCGAGCCGCGTCGTCGCGTGTCTAGCCGCTCGCCCGACGTCGCACTGTTTGTTTTTGGAGCGCCAGGGTCCCGGGCGTCGACAGGCGACGGCTCGCGACGGCCTGCTTTCGCCCATTACACCCACGCTCGCTGCTGTGTCTTCCCAGGCGCTTTGCGCGGAGATGCGTCTGCGCGTGGGGTGTGTGTGCGTTGGCCCGGCACAGATGAATGCTGAGAGATGGGCTGGCCAGCTGGGTGGGCTTGCTCTGCTTTTCGGGGTCGCTTTTTCATGCTTCATTGTTTATCTATGATTCTGTGCCGGATATGATGTCCAGTTAGACAAATACGTTAGTAGATGTAACGTGGTAAATGAACCAACCACAGTCTGTATTTTTGTGGGGTTTGATAAAATGTTACATTCGCTTTGTTTGCAAACATTTCTTTATGGTAATCGTTACTCCAGTGAAGTGAGCATCATGCCTTATCACGCCAAAACAACACAATTTTGGGCCTTTACCATGCGACGCTGTTCATCTCTTCTGAGACCCCATGTGTCACGAATGTCCGTGGAGACGGCGTCTGGCGTCTGGCCCCCGTCTGCGGCGGCCGCTGACCTTCGCCCACTGCCGCAGGCGGCGAAACGGACGAGGAGTGGCTCGACGACGGTCACCTGTACGAGGCGCTCGACTCGCACTACGAGCCGGTCGAGGCCGTGCCCGAGGCGGCCGACTCGGACGATGGCGCTGCGACGACGACAAGGAGCTGGGAGACGAGGTCAGTGCTGGGCTTCCGGCGGGGCGCGCAGGAGAGTTGGACCCGTGAGCCTGCCAGGCGTTTTACCTGGAAGTGGGCTGGATTTGAGGTGTGTCTGTTAAGCGTGCTATGTGTCTTTTGGAAGTTTCTGGGTTAGGCTGGGACCGCTACAAAAAGTATTTTGGTTCCATTGTTGTCGACACTTGGCATTAGGTCCATGGGACTTGGCCAGAAGCTGCAACCTTTGAGGGCCTACATTCTGTCTCGGCTTTTCCGTTACGATCTCTGGTCTTGGCAGAAAGCTTCAGCGAAGATACCGCCAGGACTTTCCTCGATGCAAAAGCTCAGGCTAGGGTTAAATTAGTTCTACTTTCCCGTTTGGTTTCATGTTGCGAAGACCTTGCAATGTAAGTGAAAACGAGCACGTCAGGATCTTCTGTGAAGCCAGTTTAATTGCGCTCCAATAACCTCGGTAGACACTGGAAAACCTTTTTAGCCGTCCGCTTCGTAAAAAGGGACAAAGTGCATCGTTTTGGCATTTCCATTGTCCAACCGACCACTGGGTACCCACCCCGTCTGCGGCGGCGCGCTCTGTGTGGCCCTCCCCCACCACCTGCACGGCCGTGCACGTCTTTGTGCGGGCGAGCGCTGGCTTTTCCCCGCGGTCCGGTGACAGGCACGTGCAGAGGAGGCGGAACCGTGCGCAGTCGAGGCCCCCATCAATTGGAACCTTTTCGCAACGGCCCGGCCGGGCCTCACGTGCAGGCGGCCTGTCAAGGTCATCCGTGAGGGGGCGCTACCTGCGGCCGGGCGGCGACGTGCGGGCGTTTGTCTGGACGTGACACCAAAGGGCCCGTCGTCGCCTCCACGTGAATCTTTCGGCGTCGTGGTGCGTGGCTGACCTCGTGTAAGTCAGAGAGGAAGCCGTTGTGTTCCGGTTGTTCTGGACCGGGGTCGAGGTGGTCGCTGGGACGAGATCGTGCCGGCTGGATGGGCGGCCTCTGTCAATTCGCACGTCTCTTCTCGCGGCTGTGAAGTCCATGTCCCTGAACGGCAGCGGCATCGCTGCTTCGCCACATTTCCTGTTCCGCGCCTGAGGGACGGACGCCTTCAGCGACAGCTAGCGCTTTGTCCGCACTCATGACCGAGCGCTGTGAGGTCGTGAGGTCATGAAGTGCCGATTACGAACCTCCAGTTTCTCCGCGCTGCCATACACCAGGTGTGGCTGAAATGGACCTGCCCACCTAGGCGAAGATTAAACTGCCCCGCCTATGACCTGAAAAACGGACAACTGGCACGGAAATGTGCATGCTGTGGGATGTGTTCGTCTCAGCAGTGCTGGCTGCAGTCGCACCTCAGTGAAGGCGTTCTCTTTTCGTGGAGTGATATTTTCGTCATTTCGCGAAACTGCTCACTGGAGGGCATTTTATTGCATCACATTTTGTCCGTCACGTCAGTTCATTCATATTTGCAGGTGCCCGCACATTTAGAGAAAGGAAAAGTGAGAAAGTGCGAAAAACTATTAAGGCAATTTGAATTGTTCTCTTTTCTCTGTCACCCGGCATCAGCACATTCTGAAGAGACATCGCCATTGTTGCCGAGATCTTTTACGAAGGCGTTGCGCAACTTTGACGACATCTGCGCACAAATCAGCCTGTTGGAGGTCCAGAGAAAATTACAATTTTATCTTCACACAAAACCGCGTAGCTTTCCAGCGTCTGAAGTCGCCTGCCGCAGTTCGTGACCGAGCCATGCGTTTCGCTCGAGCGCTTCATTAAGCCGCCACTCCTGCACGCTATGGGGTTGAAGACTTTCCCCGGTCGCGCCATTGCCGGGGCGTGCTCTGCCCGCGTGGCGAACACGGCAGGCCTCGCGATCGTCTCCGCGCGTCGCTTTCGCGTTCGTGCATGACGTCACGATTGTCTGGCGGCCGGCGGCCGGTGCAGGCGGAAGGCGTCGCCGCGCCGCCGCCGGGCGCCGCCCGGAGAGATTCGCTGCCGATGATGGATGTCGGTGCGTAAACGCTGCTCTGCGCGGGGCGGAGCCGCCGTGACGGGCGCGGCAGATGGCTGCCAAATGCTCGCTGAGCGCTGACCTGGAAAGGCTTTCCCGGCGCCGGCCGCGGCCGCGTCTGGGAGCTTCCGTGAAGCCCCGTTCCCAAACGCGCCGCGGAGCATGTCCCCGGAAATCGGGACTGAGAGCTGACCACGTGCCAGCTGGCCCCGCCCCGGTTTGTTCGCACGATGCGTGCAGCTGCGACAGCGCGCAGGCCGCCTGCAGCGACTTGGCGCGCGTCCTGACACGAGCCGAGCCGGTCCGCGCCGAGCCGGGCCCGGCCAGCTCGAGCCGAGCCGAGCCGAGCCGGTTCGAGGCGCGCGGCCCGAGACCGGACGCGCGGCGTTTCCGGTCGGGCGGCGGCCGCGCTCCGTTTGATCGTCGCCGCCGCGCCGCCGCGTGGAACGGACGCCGCCCGGTGCGTGGGTCACGGACCCGGAGGCCCGGGTCGGGGCCGGTGGCCGGCGCCCGGGCGGCCGACGACAGGCCGACCGCATGGGAATCGACCGCCGGCGACAGGTCAGCAGAGGTCGTGGGAACACGGCGGTCGGCCGCGCCCTCCCGGGCGGGCCGATGACTGCAGGGTGAAATGGCGACCAACCTGTGGGCATTAGTGGGAGCTGTGACGGCGATCGCACGCCATTGTGCACATTGCCCCCGGTAAAGTTGATAGGTGGACAAGTAAACGAGTGCATAAATGAATTAGTGCGGGATACTCAAAGGATAAATAGCAGGTGTTATGGGGCAGTCACTTGCTATAAAACAAATTGTTAGGAAAGGGAAGCGGGCCTAGCGTTGCCATAGCCAGAGGCGAATGCTTTCAGTCTGAAGTTAACTTTTTCACACCACCCAAAAGGTGCTACGATGTTTTTCATGCTGCTTGGGATGCGCTCTATCCAAACTTACGTTCAAATTCCGCCCATGGCCTCGATGCTTATCAGAACCGATACAGTGTATCCCCGGAGATGCTGCGCTCTTAGAAAGGCTGCGATGATGACCTAATTCGATTCACCCTTGGATACTCCATTAAAGATCAGCTGGATGTTCGGTCGAAGTAATGTGGGCACTGCATTTAACGTGTGTATGAATAACCGAGCGCATTGGTTGAGTAATAAGATGAATGCCTGGTAAAGACAGCAGGGTCCGTCTTCCTTGATCCCGTGAAATTGATCTGCGGCTCGATGACAAATTGCGGTGAAAACTCCTGCTGTCTTATGTCATGGAGAGCCTTCGTCTGACGTCACGCGAACCTTTCAGGAGTGAAGGACACGCTTTCATTAAAAAACCGCGCATGAATGGACTTCGGAATGTTTGCCCACAGGCAGTAACTGTAAACAAAGCATATGTTTTCCGCTAGCATCGTCAAAACTTTTCCTTGTCGCATACCAGGACCAGCCGACGAACGGCATGCAGAAGATCGCCGAGGGCGTGCGGAAGCGCCTGCAGAACTGGAACCTGACCAAGTCGGACTTTCGGTCCGGCATCAGTCGAATCCGGAAGAAATCCGCCTCCTCCGGTCCGGAGGGACCAGGTACGCAGCGGCCGTCTCACGCGCCGATCGGGCCTGAAATCGTGGCCTGGATCAGCTCCATTGTGTGTTATCTGCAGTCGGGCTGTCGGCACACAATCGGCAAGGCCTCAGTGGCCGATTTGCTGAGCAGGCCTGCCCGACAGCGGCCTGTGCAGCGGCAATCTTAGGTAAATCTCTCTCGCCGCCTGCGGTTTTGCGCGGCTAACTAGCAGGCCCACGGCACGAACGGCGCTCAGCATGCCGGGCTGGTTTCAGTATCGGTGGTGGTCAAGCCTAAGTGGTCGCTGATGCACCTGCGGAAAAAGAAGAGCATCTCCGGCCCTGTGCTACCGAACGGCGACTCGTCCACCTTCTACCTGGACCTGGTGATACAGCCGGGCCGGGCGGCCGACGAAGAGACCGAGGTCAGGTCCGAGAGTGACCCCGGCTCAAACCGCTCGTCAGTCAGGTCAGTCATGTCCTCAGGCGGCTCCTGGAGGTGGATGTTTACCCCAGAGTTACGTAACTGTTTGCTAAGTAATCTTCTCGATGCATATGCAGCTCTTGTAAGATGGCGTCCGGCAGCACTTGCTGCTTATTTTATGTCAGTTGGGTTGTTATGCTGGTGTTAACCACCGTGTCTAAGCAATCCGTTTCCGCCACCTGTTTCGTTGGAAGGCATGGAAGGGAAGCCCTTGCATCGTTCTCCTTCCGTCGTCAGTCAGTTGTGCTAAAATTAAATAAACAACAGTCATGCCGTAAACCTGTGGTAAACGAGGATGCACTATTGCCCGTATTAACGATACAGTTTTCTGGGATACTTTGTAAAGACACTCTAAGCCCTGGCTTCTTGATGCGACTGTCTGAGCTTTATCTACTGGCTCGCCGTTATAAATGAGTACAGTCCACTGGCAAAGTCATCATAGAACCCCGGCCGGAAGCACTCTCATCCTTGGGCCGAAAGCTCACGGTCACAGATCGCACGACTCCAGCTCTCAGCGAAGCCAGCTCACACAGCTCTGTGCCGTATGGAGTCAGCTCAGGATAACATCTCGGATCGTGACCGCCTGCATTTCAGTGCCCTGCGAAATTGACGGTACTTCGATTCTACAGCGCTATCAGCCCATGTCGGTATGTTATAAAGCATTCCGCGGCCGCTCATTTTCCCATATTCTTCATCGGCGAATGATTTGCAACTCGCCCTTCGTGATTCCAACTTTGCCCTGGGCGACGTCCGGTCTGCGAACCTGACCCCGCGGCGGCTCCGCCCAGCCTGCGCTGACCCGTTCCCCTCCGTCCACAGGCGCTCGGACACGGACAGCCTGTCCAGCCTGCAGCAGGCGGACGCGCGCGCGCGCCTGCCCTCCACGCAGTCGAGCTCGTCGCGCGACTCGGCCGTCTCCTCCGTCGCGCGTAAGCCCAGCGTCGGCCTGGTGCGGCCGCGCACCGCGCCGCCAGCGCCGCCGGCGGCCGCCTCCGCAAACTCACCGCACCCAGCCTGCTCGCATGGTACGCCCCGGTCGGGCGCTCGGCACCCGTTCACTGTAGGCAGGCGGACTGGCCAAATATGGCCGCCGCCCCGCAGAACTGGCGGCCCGCCAGCCGGCCGACTGACGGCTGCGATAGTGTTTATTTTGGCCGATTCCAGTTTTATTGCGTGGTTTATGGGGGTTTCATACTGAGTGATTGGGCCCGGTCACCAAGGCGACAGCGTTTTGAGAACTATTGAGTTATGGTGAAGCTATAGACGCAGTGTGAAACAAGACTTCCATCTCATTTAACTGGTGGGGCTAAATTTTCTGGCGTGGCGTTCTTAATCTTCAGTGGTTGGCGTTATTTGGTTCTTTCAAACCCAGGTTCATGCTTACAAAAAAGTTTGTTCCCAAGCTCCTTGCACAAGTCGACGGACGCTTTGCGCCACCCGTGTTCCAGTCAACCTCAGCCAACAGTCTTGAGAGAAAGACAGGAAAATTGTAGTTTCTCACAACCTCCCCTGCTTACGTTCATCGATGCGGTTTGTTCGGCACGCAGTTGCTGGGTTCTGAACTTGTCCGAGTGTGCCGTTCACGCTTTCTAACACCGCCAGTGTCCCGACGTAACCTGTTCACGCCAGCTTGGGCGGAGGTAGCTTCACGTCTTAATGCGAGCTGTCATCACCGTCTGATGCTTTTGACACTGCCGGCGTTCACACTGTCATGCTATGTTCTCACAGTCACCGTCATTTTCACTGGGATGTAGGGTGTGGCAAGTGGTTCGCTGATTAGAACAGCAGTTGGTACCGGTTGCAATACCGTGGTCGTAGAGTCTAGCTCAAGGCGTCAGGTCGTCATGTCGTCATGTCGAATCAAGTCGAAATGCTTTGATTGCCTTTTGCCGCAGGTTATCAGAAGTGTTTTTGTTTGCAACTGTTTTCGATTATTAGCATTGCACCTTCAAGCTACGGCTACTGTGGTAAGCTCGATATCATTGTCGCTGGAGCTCAGAGTTGGACAATGGGTTGGGTCCTAGCCACGTCCAGCTTAGACCCATTCTCAAGTCTCCTGGAGACGTTTTCCTAGACAGGGTGACCTTGCAGCCAAGCGCTGCCGTTTTCCGAGGCTAGACGGACTCTGGCTGGTCTGGACGAAGTCTGGTTTGGGGCCTCTATCGAGAGAGGCTGTTCTCTCGCGCCTTGTCCTCCCCCCCCCCCGCCTCTCCCGATTCGTCTGCAGCCGTCGCCGCTCCGCCCGCAGACTCGCCTAGTCCCGGCTTCGCGCGCTCGCGCTCCACGCACTCGCAGCCGTCGCCGCGCGTGCTGGCCGCCTACCGGCACTCGGTGTCGGTGGACGGCGAGCTGCCACCGCCGCTGCCGCCGCCGGGGCGGGCGCCCCGCCCCCCGACCGGCATCCACCAGTCGGCGGTCGAGCTGGCGGAGGGCCGGCCGCGACTCGAGCGGGGCTCCCTGCTGCTGTCGGAGCCGACGCCGGCCGCCTCCAGCCACGACAACACCGAGTACATGCTGTCGGCCGACCCGACCGCGCCGCCCGGCGCCGCCGACGACGATGAGGAGGAGCAGTACACCAGTCTGCTGGACAAGGAGCCGCTCTACCAGGTGAGGCTGAGGCCGGAGTCTATCCATACGCAGATGCTCCGCTTCCCTTCTCAGAGCGCCGTTCGCTATATCACTGCAGATATGGGAAATTCAAGCGAGGCCAGAAACTCTCCCGAGTTTCTGATGGTACTTCCGCTGTTTTCGGTTAGATTCCTTGCTCCGTTTTGGAAAACTAAATTTTTTAAGCATTTCTCGGGATCTGAAGTCTTTGACATCCTCTTCGCGCCAGGTACGTCTAATGACGCCTCTGGTCACCCTCCTTGCCCCTTGCGGGGTGTATTTACTAAGGCCTCTGGCCCCTCTCTCCGCGGCCACATGCACCTACTAAGGCCCCTGACCTCCCCGACCAGGTGTACCTGCGAGACCGCTGCTACCAAGAGTCGGTCAGCGGCGGCTCGGAGGACGACTACGAGACGATCCGCGAGGCGTCGCCGGGCGCCGGCGAGGCGGCCGAGACGGCCGACGCGGCGCAGCAGCCGCCGCCGCCACCGCCGCCGGCCCGGCGCCGCCTGCAGTCCCGGCCGTCCGCCATCGAGCTGGTGTCGGCACCGACCGAGGGCCAGAGGTCGCTCTGGTGCCAGCTGCCGGAGGTCATCAACAGCGGCGTGCTGGGTCAGTGAACTCAGGCGGCAGCCCCGTTACAGGCTGGGGTGTTTTTGGGCGGCCGTTTACGTGTTTGAGGACTCGGCTTGATTTGAGCGGGTATTGAGAAAAAATGCGATCGGTGTATGCCACAAGCTTGGCGCTTGCATATGTGATAACCTCTAATTTATGATGTCTCAAAACGGTGCCACTGTCATAGAAACGTATCTAAAAGTCGTTTACGAATGCCAACTTTCCCGCAAATTCTGCGGTAAAGTGCCATCAGAAATGAAGCTAGTGATACAGAAAATAGGGCCTCGAGGCTGCCTTTAAAGATTTCGTTTAGTTTGTCTCAAACAGCATGCCCCAAGACACGAATATTCGAAAAAAGTAATATCCCGTCGTAGACTGGCTGCCTCCGTCCCGAAGTTTAGACAACCGTTTTTTTTCTTTCGCACAGACAAGCTCAGCAACGACCAGAAGCGGCTGCAGGAGGCCATGTTCGAGGTGGTGAGTTCGGAAGCCTCCTACCAGAAGTCGCTGACCGTGCTGGAGCGCCACTTCAAGGAGGAGCCCAGCCTCTGCCAGTTTCAGACGCCTGGTTGCGTCATCAGCATGGCCGACTACAGGGACCTCTTCTCCAACGCCGACAAAGGTAAGAGACGGAACCGCCCGATGGAGTCACTGTGTGGTTAAACCTAATACAGAGGGTATAATTATCCTTTCCATGCTTTGGAAATTTGGCCTGCTTCATTGGCATATTCAAATCACGTGGGTTTTGGAAGTACAGCTTAAACGTAGGTTTTCGGTTTGATTGTTTCAGCCCACTCGTTGTTTCGGCAAAATTCATCGGATAGTTTTGTGGTTCGTATAACAAACTAAAAACTGTGCCAGGGGCCAGAATAAGCTAGCAAAGTAAAAATGTATCACTGGCACGGAGCAGCATTTGGAACGTAGCGCACGGAAGAGGACTGACCCGTGAGTGGTGTTCTCAGTGCGCCAGTGCTCCGAGGAGTTCCTCGCGGACCTGGAAGCGTCGTTGGCAGGAGGACACCATGCTGCGTGGCATCTGTGAAGTCATCCAGAACCACGCCTCCAACCACTTCCATGTGTACAAACATTACTGTGCAAACCAGATCATCCAGGACAGGAAGCTGAAGGAGCTCAGGTTTGTGACAACTTTGTTCAAGAACGAACGTATACCAATATCAGGAAGCGAGCTGGTGCTTCCAGCTTTGTTTTTCATTTAAAAAGACAAACCAAGCTTCGTTCGGAAAAGGTAATGCTCGCTGGCTGCAAGTTAAGCGATAAGGCAGGCACCAAGGAACTAATAGAGCATTTGCTGTGTTACTGGATTTACACGGGCATGACAGACCTGAATTTGCAGCGGCGCGACATACCTACGCAACTTATACCGGCAAAGAGGTGTAAAACAGTGACGCGTTATTCAGTCCAGCATCTAACGTTAATACATCAGCCTCTCCCCTTAGTCGTCCGGGTGGTTGCTGATGCCCCGCTCCCCGCTTCCTCAGGGAGAAGAACGCGCCGTTCGTGGAGGTCCTGCGCCGGCTGGAGTCGTCGTCTCAGTGCCAGAACCTCAGCCTGCACTCGTTCCTGATGCTGCCCATGCAGCGGGTGACCCGGCTGCCGCTACTGGTGTCCGCCATCTTGGTCCGCCTGGAGCCCGGCCACCCGGAGTACAACAGCTGTCAGCTGGCCTACCAGACGCTGACGCAGGTGAGCTGGCAGCTGGCCAGGGCCGCGTCCCGCACCGACATGTGGTGGGTCCCCATGCGGACTGTGATGGTAGCGGACGCGATATTTGTGTTTGCCGAATTACTTTTGTCATAAATGATCATCACTTTATATGAAGATCATATGCGGGGTTCCAGTGATGTTTCGAGTTGTGGGGAAGATATGCGGGGTGATTAAGTATGCTATGTTTGCGTTGTCTGAGGCCCTGAACGTGTGCTGCACTCAAGAAGACAGTTCATGTTGGGTTTACATCTGTTCGACGTGTTTGTGTTACGGTAAGTTTATGCACGTTAGCGTGAAAGCTGACAATCCCTCACTTTGTCTCGTCCTGTCGGGTTCTCCTCCATAATGGTGAGTTTCAAGGAATACGTTCAGCCGCTGAAGAGGCCTTTTCTTTCCAGCTCGTCAAAGACTGCAATGAAGAGGCGCGCAGGAACGAGCGTCTCGAGGAGTTGGTCTCCCTCAGTCGACAGCTGGTCTTCAAGGACATCAAGTCATTTCCTCTAGTCACAGGAAGCCGGTCAGTGCTGGCGTTGGGCTCATAAACATGTTGGAGCATATTTAAGTTTGGTTTCGTAGAACACGCAACGTTTTTCGGGGGAATCTTCCACTGTCATAAGGGCCGTCGCTGATTTAATCTTTGCAAAGTCTGGTGATTGACTGCTCTCCTGGCTTTCGAAAGTACTGCATGTGTAGGTATCATAATCGGCACCTTCACTATTTGCAGTCCCAAATGGGTCCACAGATGTTCTTTTTATCACACCATTGCTTGATTTCTTCACTGTTGTAGTAATCGTGTTTTTTTCTGAAACGACCAAAATTTCAAAGGCATGAGTTGAAAAATACATCACATATTAAACGACCGTGTAATCAATACAGCCAGGTTTAACGAATTTTGCGCTTTTCCGGTAGATGGCTGATAAAGAAGGGCGAATTGGTGCGGACGGTGTACAAGGCGGAGGACTCAAAGCTTACGTTCGGCCGTAAACAGAATCGGCAACAGACCGTGCATGTGTTCCTCTTCAACGACCTCCTCATCATAACCAAGAGGAAGAGGTGAGTAATGCTCTGTTGAGTGAAGTCCTCGATAACGGTGTCTGGGCAGGGCTCGCTCAACCCAGGTAAACAGTTCCAGAGCTATGGAATGAAGAGATACAAACAAACGTACGGTCACCGGCCCCGAATATTACACTCGTGGTTCCTGTCGCATCAGGGTGACTGGTAGCTATGGGCTGTTCAAATGGCACTTGAACTCGATGGGCCTGACTCCGACTACCTGTGGTTGCTCGTACTAGGCCATGGTAGCACTGATGCCCACGAGGGCACGGGACGAGGCATCAGAAGGAGGAAGAGTCTGATGAAATCCGGTCACTGCTTCTTTACGATATAGCTATCTTCTAAAAAGGGAAATGCGCAAAATGCAGGGCTCTACGGCGGATAAACAAAACTTTTTGGCTGTTGTGTGCTTGTCGGAAATGTATTTACATACTGCATTGAAGCTAATGCGATCTTTGGATGTTCCTCAGCGACGACACTTACATCGTGCTGGACTACTGCTTGAGAAGCATGGTTCAGCTGACCGAGAACGCTGAGGATCGAGCCGACAAGTTTCTACTGACTCTTCTGTCCAATCACGAGAAGAAGACCGTCGAAATGGTACGATCTGCTGTGCATCCCCTCATTTTCCTTCGGTAATGCAGGAGTAGAAATATGTCACGTGCTTCTACCACGATAAAAAAAGCACGTAAGAATACGACTCCCGTTAGTGGGATGGTTCAAGATGAATGGCTAATGACCTTACTCTACGTACAACGTTCTTTGCCTTTTGGATCCCATGGAACTCTCGATATTGACCGAACATTCCAAACATGCTTCAGGTTGTGCGGAGTTCTAACCGTGTTCTGTTTGTGCCCGCAGCTGTTCTGCTGCCCGGTAGAGTCGGAGCGGGTGCGCTGGGTGGAGGCGGTCATGCCCAAGACGCAGAAGACGGAGACGGAGACGGTGTACGAGACGTGGGACTGCCCTCAGGTGCAGGCCGTGCACCCGTACACCGCCCAACAGCCGGACGAGATCACCCTGCACGTGGGGGACGTGCTCAAGGTGCTCCGGAAAGTGCCTGACGGTGAGTACGCGGCCCCCGGAGTTGCCTGGACGCCGGTCGACGCCGCTGTTGTAGGTAGAAGCGGGGTGCTGAGTGCCTGCCCCGCCCCACGCGCTGCTTGTGCAATTAACAACCAACGTGCACAATGATGTCGTTGCGCTTCACAAAACGTGTGCAGTGACCTGTTCTTTCCGGTGCGTGGCCAGAATGTGAAGGGTGGACTTGATTTAAAGCGCTGGCAGTGCTGCTTATGTTCCCGAGCTTTAGTCTGCAAAAACGAACATTTTAAGCTTATTGCTATTTAATGACGTCAGTGATAAATCTACATCGTCATTCGATGCCAGTGTTTTCCCGTTGCGGCCTCGTATTTTTGCGATGAAAGCTGGTAGATTTTTACACTTCCATGGCAACGCCCTCGAATTTACGCGTCGCATTAGGTCGCTGTTCATCTGGGTAACGTCTCTCATTCCCATGGGAGTAGCCGTTACACGTGAGCGAAAGACTAACTGCGGAGGATGAGACTAGGGTAACCAGGCGGCGGACATATGGCCGAGGGTCAAGACCCACGTATGCGGAGCCGTTAATATGGAGCCTTTGGTTGGCACCTGGGCATGCCGGGCGGATGGACACCTCAGCTGGGGTGAACCCGGGTACGCCTGGAGGGAGGACACCTCACCTTGGGTGACGTCCGGGCACGTCGGGCGGGTGGGCACGTACCCCAGGTGCGCCGGTTGCGACCGAGCAATGGCCACGGTCGGCCGACTAACGCCTGACTGCTCTCCAAGGTGCGACGGCAGCCTCCTGACCGAACGCCCGCTGAGCCCGGCCGCAGACCGTAAGCCAGACTCGTCCGTTCACACTTTGCCTTGCAGCGTCTGTCCGGCTTCGCGGCGGCGCCGACCACCCGCCGGCTTCGGTGGAGGGTGCACGGTGGCCCCGCACCCCGGGTTCGGCGGCTGGGGTCGCGCCCGACGGGTTGTCGAACGCTTCCGTCGGCGTGTTGCGTCTTCGTTTGGCGCTTTCGATTCGTGAGGCTGATGAGTGTATTTCGGTGTCAGTCGTCTTCTAGAAACTGGGAGATGGTGTCGTTTGGTATGCGCCGTCTTAGCGCTCTTGTCTGTCGAGTGTTTTCAGGTATACACACTTGTGCTCGTTCCGTTGTGTCTTGTTTTGTGTGCCGTGGCCACTTATATCTCTGTTCTTTCAGATATTGTCTGGGAAATTTAAGTGTTCTCTTGATAGCATACTTCCTGTTACAGTGAGGGATGACCAACAGTCCATGACACTAAAATGTCCTCTTCTTCGTCGAAAGAAATCGGAAACTTTAATGACTTTATGTCCGACGATGTTTTCTCTTGCTCGATTTGGACATGACGTCAAAGAAATGTCTTTGCCGCACTCTGCAAATTCCACTTGAATCTTCTTTTCTTCTGCTCCACTGTCACATTCACGTACTTTTAGTGCATCTGAAAAGGGATGTTTCACCTGTAAACGTTACACATTTGAGCTGTTGTTTTAATGTTGTTGCTACCAGATAATCAACCAAAATCTTCACATCGCGTTTATCAAATAGACGTACCACAGTGTATCACAACAGTCGATTGCTAGAACCTATATGGTTTCTAGGAAGCAATGGATGGTTTCCATACATTGCTTCCCAGGGGCACGTTTTTAACCTAAGACTTCCATTAGAAAATCCCGTTCTCGGTGGTTCCGCGGTCGCCTGCCCTTGGTCTTGACCTTGACCTTTCGTCTCCCCAGGCTGGTACCAGGGGATGCGCCTGCTGGACTCGGCCTCCGGCTGGTTCCCGAGCAACCGCTGCCGGGAGATCATGTCGGAACACGTGCGCGCCCGCCACCTTCGGCAGCGGTACGCGGTGCTGCGCATGTCCGCCGACTTCCTGCGCCAGGAGCGCGAGCGCAAACTGCGCGCTGAGAGGGAGCCGGGCCGAAGCGGCGGCTCACCCCCCGCCGAGCGGGCCGCGCCCACCTGAGCCACCCCGGCCGCCCCCGGTGACGTCACAGACTGGGCAGGCCGCGAGAGGCGCCGGCGTGCGGTCCTGTCGGCCGGCCGGCGCTCAGACGGGTCGTGGCGGGACACTCGTTCACCGTCCAGCGGCCGAGCGGCCCGGCCGGGCTCTGGGGAGACGTTTGGGTGGCGCCTCAGCTCGCGCTCGGCCAGCGTTCGGTCTCAGACGCGCGCGCGTGGACTGAGGGGACCCGGACGGCCGGCCTGCCGGTGGTGTCCGACCGGGAGGCCATCGTGGGAACTTGCCGTGGAACGCAGGCCGCAGAGGCTCGCTCCGCAGTACCGGCTCAATCCGACCTGGTGTTGTTATGTGCTGACGCGACGCAGTAGAAATGCTTGAGAGACGATTGTGTGCGCATGGTCACATTCCTGTTTCGGAAAGCTGGTAACAGGGGTCTGTTGCTGCCAAACCCAATGTGATATTGTTTTAGAGACATCGATGTAACGTTTTAGGAGCGATGGACTAATGTGTTTATTAACTCAGTTTCTGTGTGTAGAAGTAACTGTCTCAGTCACTCACTGATGATCCGGTCATCGGTTTTGTCGCGTGTCGCGTGTTGTCTGCGCGCAATGGTCTTGCGCCGCGAACTGAGCAATTGCTGATGAGAGACAATGTACATTAAGTGGAGCGTTATGAAAGCCGCTTTATTGAATTGCAATATACAATGCTCATCGTTCATTCGTTTTTGTGATATCGGTGCTGCTGGCAAAAATTAAAACCGTATTTTTCCTGTCGACCCGGCCATACGACTGTTCGAGTGAAACGAGCAGAACCACCAGTTGGTATCCCAGGGGATCGAGCCAGACTGGGATACTGTTCTCAGTCCAACTTTCGCTTATGTGTTTTGTTTATGCGTCGTAGGAGCCTCTGAAATGCTCAAGACAGGGTGCACAATCGGCCTTTTATTTATTTTCGAAGGGGAAATTCTAGCGGCCAGCAGTATCTGCTGCCATCAGCGTCTCCTACCGAATGGGAGACGATACTTCAGTGCCGCCTGTGGCCGCTAAAGGAGTTTGAAGGCTCAGCACCGGAACTGCAGCTCGGGTCTAGCAGGCAGGAGCCGAGAGGCACTTGTGTCGCACTGGCCGCGACAGCAGAATCCAACAGAGCGAAAATCCTTGAGCATTTGACATTTTGAGCAACAATGGCGGTCGAAAATGAGACGTCAGATGGGAACGTCATTCATTAATATTCGGAAATGAAATGTACAGCGCTGCAACGCTGCAAGCATCGGGAGAGTTTTGCAAGACCTTGGTCTCTGCTCCGCCCAGCACGTGTCATCGCGGTTGCAGCCGCCAGCTTCTGAAGGGCGGTGTTAGTCGTGACAGCCTGCGCGCTTCAGTTCACCGACCCATCCAGCAACGAACCCTGCTATCGAAACGATGCAAGGTATCCTGGCGCCATCATTGAGACGATCCTGCCCTATGCGCCAACCTAATATTACGACGAAAATTCCGCGTTGAGTTCGACGGTCACGCACCTCACGCCCTGAAACTTCCCTGCGTGTTCACTGCGCTGCGTGGTCAAGGACGCCGCGTTCGCCTGTCGAACTAGTCCGGCTGACGGCCGCCGACAGTTCCGGACTGAACGCTGCTGGCGGAGAACACCCCCGCAGGCACGGTGAACCTTCTCCTGGGGCTGCGCCTCGGGCCGTCGGAGCCGGAGAGGTTTCGGAGCGGTGTCGGTGACCGGCAGCGGCGACGCGTGACCGAATCGGAGGCATTTCCTGAGGACGCGACTCGGAGGTGCGTCACGACACAACGCGTCATCGGAGCCGTGAGTCACGACGCCTGGACGGCCGGCCGGCCGGCGAGCCGACGCCGCCGCCGCTCGCGCCACGTCCGCGCACCCGGGGCCCGTCACGGTGTACCCCGGCGCCAGCGGCCCCGTCACGCCACGTTCGCGGCACCGGCGGTCTGCCACGGTGCTTCCTGGCGCCGGCAGACCGTCACTCTGGGCACTGGTCAAACGTCATACGTCATACATCTCGGGTATTGGTAGCCCGACACACATCTCCAGTACTGGAGGTCCGTCACGCTATGTTCCGGACACTGGCGGTCTGTGACGCTGTGTCCCCGGCACTGGAGTCTCGTCACGCCAGGTGCGGATCCAAGGGGACGATGGGGACGATCCCCCGAGGCCTGAGAAAAAGGCGTCCCTCTCGTGCCGGCCCCAGAAAGGCCCCTCTGATACTCAAAAGGAGCCCCGAAGGGGCCCTGTGTGAGCTTCACGGGGTTTCTGAGGGATCGTGACGTGTTCTTGATGCAGTCAGAGGGCCTCTGGGAGGGTCAGATGATCCCTGAAACTTACAGAACGGCCCCTGAAGCTCCCAAAGGACTCCTGAAACTACAACAGGGCTCCAACACGGCATATTGCCCCTGACATCCCCAGAAGGGTCGCAAGGTCTCCGAGACGGCCAGCATCAGGACCGAGTCCCTAGGACGGCATAGGGGCTCCTGGAATATCATGGGGGCCCCGAATGGGTTTCACGGGCCTGTGTGAAAAGCCGAAAGTTCCTGATGCAGTCGGAGGGCCTCTGGGATGGTTTATGAGACTCTAGACACTGAGACAGCAAGTTGGCCCTAAGACGAATAGGAGGGCTCCTGAATCCCTCCAAGGGTCCCTGGGACCGCAAGGGGGCCCCCAAAACGGCAAAAGTTCCATGAGACGGCTTAAATGTTAGAGAGGCCCCCGAGACGGCAAGAACTTAAGAAGGTGGCTAGCACGACATAAGAAGATCCTGGCCAGCCAGGGAGGCCCCCTGAACACGGATTCATCAGTAGCCACCTCAACCTCGAGAGGGGTCCAAATGGGCTACACCGGTCTTTTTGGAAATCTGGGGATTCTTGATGCAGTCAGGGGACCCTGGGAAGGTCAGATAGGTCCTGAGACGGCGAGATGGCCCCTACACGGCAGATGGCCCCTGAGACCGCCAAGAAGGTCGGAGGGCCCCTGCGAGGCAAAGACGATCAGAGGATCTCTGAGACAGATCAGGGGGCCCGGTAGCCTGGACGGCAAGAGGGCCCCCGAGTGCATAAGGCGGGCTCCTGGCACAGCAAAGGTTCCCGAAGACCGCCCGTGAGTCCTCTGAAGAGCCAACAAAGGCCCCTGATACGGCTACAGGGGTCCTAAGACTGGCAAGTATACCCCATGTAATAGGGGAAGACCCCTGATATAGCCATGAAGACAGCCGGAGACGTTCAGAGGGCCCATGGCACTGCACATGGACCCTGAAATCGCCAAAAGGCCTTTTGTAACTGTCAGAGGGCTCCCTGAGACGACAAGAAGGGCACCTAGGACAACAGGGGTTTCTCTGAGAGTGCTAGAGAGGGGCATTGAGACTGGTAACTAGCAGTCTTTAGCAATTTGGGTCCCTGAGACGACCAGAGAGGTCCCTGAAACTACTAAACCTTGAGACTTCTGTGGTGCCAAATCTAGACAGATGCAAGATGAGCTGACATGAGGGCTTTATTCAGCTTAATTATCACACGTGTATGCCTGGAACAGATGGATAAACATAATCAATGAACTTGACTAAGTAATAAAGAATACACACAAAACATCACATTTTCCCCCTCCGCCATGAAACTTCGGATACTGAGAGGTAACGCTACCGGGCTGCCGGTCGTACTACACGCTTGGCACGACAGACACACAAATGAGTACGGTAGATAGTCCGGGTCAAGGCCGTAGATACCGTCCGGGTTGATCCACGTCTCGCCGAGTTCCGCATTGCGACACTCACATGAACAATACACTGAGCGGTGCCTGGTTCTAGGTTAACACGAACAGGTAACAGGTCGCAGGTCACAGGTCGAGGCGCGTGACCGGCTTACGCGGACGCGAGGACTGCCGCAGTGGAGCGCGAGAGGCAGCTTCGATCTCAGGGCCGCGCCGCGGCGATACATGTGGCGCCTCGGTCTCGGTTCCCATGCTCTGCGGGTCAGGTGCCACGTCGTCGGCACGACGGGGCGTTCCGAGCCCTGCACTCGGTTCTGCAGCAGGCAGGTGCTTCGGAGTGCTGGAGCCACTCGGGCCAGTCGACTCACAGGGCGGAGTCAGTTCTTCCGTCGGCTGCTGCCCGGATGGGCAAGGAGCGAGGTCTCGAGTGGACACGGTGTCTACCTTTCCGGTTGGGTGCCGTACGTACGCGAAATGCGGGTTCGCTTCTATGAGGACAACTTGATCGACAAGGGGGTCGGTTTTGTTGCGCACATGTCGCTTCAGCAGTACCGCTTCCCCTGGACTTGTGAGCCAGGCCGGCAGGGATGTCCCGGTCGCCGAGCGTCGAGGGTAAGAGAACAATCTTCCGTGCGGCGTCTCGTTGGTTCCGGTACACAGGAGAGACCGGATCGAATGCAGGGCATCTGGCAACACTGCCTCCCAGAGTCCTTTGCTCAGTCCCTTGCTCTCCAGCGCTAGGGTGACGGTGCGCCAGATTATGCCGTTGTACCGTTCGCACTGCGAGTTTCCCTGTGGATGGTAGGGTGTCGTGCGACTGGTAGAGATGCCAAGGTTTGTTAGGAACGTCTTGAGCTCTGAAGACATAAATGCAGCTCCTCTGTCCGAGTGCACGTACGCTGGCATGCCGAAGATTGAGAAGAGGTGTGTGAAGCACTTGATGATTGTTCCCGTACTGATGTCTCGACAAGGATAGGCGAAAGGGAACCGGGAAAACTCGTCGATGATCGTTAGGATGTACTGGTTGCCGTTTGTGCTTGTCGGTAATGGTCCTTTGAAGTCCACGTTCAACCTCTCGAATGGCGATGTCGCTTTGATGAGTTTTGCATCCGGAGGTTTGTAGAACTGGGGCTTGCATCTCGCACAGACACTGCACTTGGCTGTGATGCGGCGAACGTCGTCCACAGAATAGGGCAGGTTCTTGCTTCTCACGAAGTACAGCATTCTTGTGACGCCGGGGTGGACCAGGGCTTCGTGGAGTTGTTCCAGATGCTCCGTCGAGTGGGGAGCTGCGGCACACTGCGCGCGGGAGAGGGTGTCTGCCGGAATGTTTTCTCGCCCGGGGCGGAACTTGATTGTGTACGACAGGGGCGAGAGTTCGATCCTCCAACGAAGTATCTTTTCATTCTTGATCTTGCTGGCTGCTCTGTTATCGAACATGAAGGCGACGCTCCTCTGGTCAGTGAGAAGCATGAAGTGACTTGTCAGGAAGTGGCGCCATTTTCTGATGGACTCTACGATGGCGTACGCTTCTTTCTCGACGATATGGTGTCTCTTCTCTGCTTCGTTCAGCGAGCGAGAGAAGAACGCCACGGGCCGGCCATCTTGCGTCAGGGTTGCAGCGATGGTGTCCTCCGAGGCGTCCGTCTCGACGGCGAAGGGCACGTCATCTCTAATGACGTCGACGACAGCAGACGAGATGTCTTCCTTCAACTGGCTGATGGCGGCGCGACACTCTTCTGACAAGGGGAACGACTTTGCCGCGATGAGAGGACGAATCTTCTCAGAGTATGCAGGGATCCACTTGGCGTAGTAGGCGAAGAGGCCGACGAGCCGTTGCAGAGACTTCGCGTCGCGAGGCACCGGGAGGTCCTGGAGAGGACGTAGACGTTCTGGATCTGGTCGCAGAGTCCCATGGGATATCGAATGCCCCAGTACGTTCACCGATGTCTGATGGAGTTTACACTTCTCCTTGTTGATCGTCAGTCCGACCTCCGCGGCGACCTCCCAGAACCGCTTCAGGTTCTCGTCGTGCTCTTGTTTGCTTTGGCCGCAGATAGTGACGTCGTCGAGGTACGCGTATGTCTCCTTCAGATTGTACTTCGAGACCACATCATTCATGACGCGTTGGAAGGCGGCAGCCCCGTTGGTGACCCCCATCGGGATCCTCTTGAAGTGGTAAAGCTGTCCAGCCGCTTCGAAGGCAGTGTAGATCCTCTCTCCAGGGTCTATTTCTACCTGATAGTAGGCGCTGGAGAGGTCAATGACGCTGAAGTAGCTGTTCTTTCCGATCTTGTTGACGAGGTCGCCGATGTTCGGGAGCGGATAGGCATCCAGTTGGGTGAAGCGGTTGATTGTCTGGGAGAAGTCTACCACCATGCGCTTTTTCTTCGCTCCGTTGTGCGTGACAACTACCTGAGCGCGCCACGGAGAGTGGCTAGGTTCAATGATGTCCTCTGTCAGTAGTCTCTGAACTTCACTTTCGATGAACTTCGAGTCGATCGGGCTGAAGCGCCGTGACTTGGTCGCGATGGGATGACAGTCCAGGGTCAGATGACTGAACAGTTTATGATGATGCGACACTGATGCGAGTGAGACCGCAGATGTTCAGGCCAGGCTGATCACCTCCGAGGGACAGTGTAACGTCTTCGTGACGCTTGAGAAACGGCATCCCAAGAATGACGTCGGCGCAGAGGTCGGGGAGGATGGAGAACTCGACGGTATCGTATTCTCGTTGTTCGATGTTGACACTGGTCACACAGTATCCCTTGACTTGAGCTGCCATCGACGACGACGCCATCGACACGGTGGCCGATCGGGGGTGCACTTCAGCATGCAGAGTTGAGATGAGCGTTTCGCTGATGAAGTTGTCCGAACTTCCCGTGTCGATCAGAGCCCTGACTGGATGTCCGCCGACTGTGGCAGGGACAGTGGCGGGTGCATGAGTCGCTGCTGAAGAAAGCGTGGCGGCCAGGGAAGACTGGATTGTGGCTGAGGACGACTGCATGGACCGAGAAGTCGAGGGTGTAGCCCTTGGTCGGTTCTGTCTAGAACGGCATACTTTTCGCCAGTGACCTTGCTTGCCACATTTTTCGCACGTCGAGTCCCTGGCAGGGCATGCTGATCTGGGGTGCCGTTTTAACCCACAGAAGAAACATGGTGGGGCTGGGGCGCCTCCTTTGGGGAAGTACGCTGCAGCCGCCGCAGTCTCCGGCAGTTCCGCGCCGTCCAGATCCAGTTCGGGCGGATGGACACAGGTGGCGGCGGCAACCGGAGTCGGAGCCGGATACGACTCCGCGTTCTGTTGCGCTTGTTCCAGGGTCCTGGCTTGTTCGACGGCCTTGTCCAGAGTGAGGGTCGCGTTCTCGAGGAGTCTGGCCCTGATCATTGGTGAGCGAAGCCCTCTGATGAAAGAGTCCCGGATGAAGGACGAGCGGTTCTCTGCAGCTGAGACAGCTTTGAAGTTACAGTCACCGCCAGCGTGTTCAGGGTGAGGAGAAATTCATCCAAGCTCTCATCAGGTTTCTGTACTCTTGTGGAGAGGAGATGTCTCGCATATATTTCATTTGGCGGTTTGAGGTAGGCGGCGTCCAGCTTCTCCATGGCGTCTTCGTATGTTGTGCAGTCCTGGATCACATCGACGACGTTCGTGCCGATGTGCAGGAACAACACCTCCAGCTTGTCAGGGGTGTGCTCTTCGATCTGGGTGAGGAAGTACTTGAAGTTCCTTAGCCACAGCTTCCAGTGCTTGCTGCTGGATGGTGCATTGGGTGCGATGTCAAACTTGGTTGGACGGGCAATCTTGTCCATGTTTGCATTGAATTAAGCTGAATAAATTGTGGTGCCAAATCTAGACAGATGCAAGATGAGCTGACATGAGGGCTTTATTCAGCTTAATTATCACGTATATGCCTGGAACAGATGGATAAACATAATCAATGAACTTGACTAAGTAATAAAGAATACACACAAAACATCACAACTTCCAGACAGCTTCTGAAACAGCCATCGGAACTAGGGAATTGCCAGAGGCGCCTCTGTCACGGCAGAGACAGACCTAAAGAGGGCCCCTTGTTACTGCCTGAGGGGCTCCTTAGACAGCAAAAAATCCCCAGGGACGACAGGAGGGAACCCACGATAGCTTAAGTGTCACTGAAACTGCAAGCTGGGTCCATGAAATTGCCCGAGGTACCCGTGGAACCACCAAAGGATCGCCTGAGACGTCGCAAGGGACACGTGAAACTGTTAAAGGAACCTGAAACCACCAGGGAGGAGGGACCATCACGGCCCGAGCCCCTGTGAATGTTAGAGGAAACCTAACCTTAAATAGCAAAAATGTCCCCGGAAACCATGAAGGGGCAGAGGGGTTCCTGGACCAGATACAGACAACACATTTGAAATAGAGGGAGGGACGCAGTCACCTAAAATCCCGCGAAGTTACCATGTTTCGGCCACTTTATGGGGGAACAAAACGCAAAATTTTATGCAATAAGGTGACGTGCTTGACTTTTTTTAGTGATCAAAAAAAAGGCAAAATTGCATAAAATATTTCCCCCTGAACTCGAGTAAATCAATGTTTTTTCGTATTAGAAGAACCACAAATGGGGGGCCCCGATCGGGAGAAGGACCCGCGCTGACCACTGCCCCCCCCCCGGCGAAATCCCGGATCCGCCCCGCGTCACGCTGCGCCCCTGGTGCCTCCGGCTCGTCTCGCGTTCCAAGTACTGGAGACCCCTCACGCTGTCTCTTCGATAGTGGCATCCCGACACGATGCGTCTCCGATATTGGCGGCCCAGTTACATTGTGTCCGGGGACTGGCGGGCCGTCGCGCTGTGTCTCAGGTAGTGGACGTCACGCCTTTTCCCAGATGCTGTGGTCAGTATCCAGTACTGATTCCTAGAAGTGTCTCCGAGTACTGACGGCTCGTCACACTGTGCCCAGGTACTGGGGCCCGTGGCGGTGCGTCCGTCACACACCCCTCTTCGATTGTGCCGTCACTGGACCCGTACTTTAGGTAACCCTTCAGTGCTCAGCACAGAAATAATTGGACCAAATGCGTTTTTTTTTCTTTTGCAAATGGGTTTGGTAGACATTGCCAGCTTATGGTCATATTTTTTCAATAGGCACATTGGTATTGGATGGTTTTCAGCTGCTCGTGCGAGTTGTTTTGCCTTGGCAGCCGCTAAATCGGCATGTTCTCGCGTAAATCTATAACTTATTTTTTTTATTTTTTTGACGATTTTTTTTTAAATTTCATTTTTCGCCTCGTCACTTTATAGAGACCACTGATTAATGGTTTGGTAAGTACAATATCCGCGTCCTTTGAACAAACTGTGCGACCATGATCTACAGTTGCTGTTACCAATTGACAACGACTCAGGCACTAGGTTTTCAATAACCGTGGACTCACGCTGGCGACGCGACCGAAACTGTAAACGGATCCAGGAAGCCGGATGTCACCGCCGATGGGCCTGGAGGGGATTGTGTGATATCGTTCGTGGTTGACAACTGGCAAATGCCGCGGTGTCGTGTCGCGGTCATAAGGCTCAGACCGCGCCGGAGCGAACATTTTTTATGTGCATAATTTTCGTCGTTATTTTTTCAGACAATTTTGTGAAATCCGACAACAAAATCTACGTGGAGGAAAAGTCCGCATGGTCCTTTTTTCAGCAAGTCTCAGATATTTATAACGTTGTCCGTCCCTTGACAAGATGCGATCCGCCACTGGACAGAACTACGAAGGACATTTCGCAAGAGACTTTGTATCAGAACGTGCAGATCGATGGCAAAGTTGGGTCGAACGCGGTGGACGGTGGACTTGCATCGTAAATAGCTGTTCGCTGGTGCAAACTTGACCCGACACCGCCCGGGCGGTGTCAAATAGGGCAGCCCGTTGATTTTTCTTCAATGGCTTCTGAACCGTTAGAGTCAGCCCAACCAAAGTTTCAGCACATGTTCATCAATCAATTTTACATATTCTGACATCAAACCATTTTTATGGTTGGTCAGGTCATGGAGATATCACGTCATAAGTGAGCCCTTGCATTCATGTTTTCGTCTCTTCGTGCGATGGAGCGAATATGCTTCGTTTTTCTTTTTTTTACTGTTTGCGAATATAATATGCCATTATATTCGCATTAATAATTTCGCATTATTATCATATAAATCGCATTATTAAGGGATTATTTGTATTTACATAGAATACGGTCCCCTAAGGGATGTACAACCGCGACACGTCAACATTAGAGATTGTGCTAGGTCACATGCATGGGTGATAAAAGTGGTTGCCGCTGACCTTGCCAATCGTTCAAGCTGGGCAAGCAAGCCTATATGCGCCTCTTAGCAAGGTTCACCAAATGCAACGTGAGGTCATGTCAGGTCACGTCATAGGTAGATGTCAACACGAAACAATATGCAACATTGTCTGTGGAAGATCGTTCAGTAGCAGCAGAGAACAATTATTGCTCCTTGTCGGAATAAAAAATGACCATCTGTCCTGACCTGACTTGATCTTGACCCGATACAGAGCAGACAGCGCAAATTTAATTATCGCGAGATATCATTCCAGCTATGTATCTGACGCAATTACGAATCCCAGTGAGTAATTGTTGCTCTTTGTCAGGAAGAGCAATGCAACCTTATCTGACCTCGCCTAGACTGACCTTGAATGGATGAAGAGCAGGCATGGGCGTAGCCAAGGGAGGTCATGGGGGCCATGCCCTCCCCCGAACGAAGCGATCTGCACTGGATATATAGCGATTTCGCGGACATACTTAATAGCGATCATATATATGTTGCAAAAGCGAAAATTATGTGTTTTTCCGTGTGTTAAATATGAGGCAAATTGCATACAATTGCTGCTCTTCCTACGGATTTCGTCATATATCAGTCGCATATGACAAAATTTGGCATTTGGCTCCTCCTCCAGGAAAATCCTGGCTACGTTCCTCAGGGCGGACAATGCAAAACTGATCATCAGAAGGTGTCACTTCTGTCCTTTTTGCCATGCGGATCTAAAACGGCTGCGAATAACTATCGATCTTTGGAATGTAAAGTAAGACGAATATTTCATCTGACCCAGGTTGACCTTGACCCGACACTTCCATATCATTTTGACATGCTTCTGATGTAGAAGACTGTGACTTTTCATTTGATACCGAGATGAAGTCTCTGAGACCAGTATAGCCGATGATATGATGTGCAAACCAATGCCAGTTTTTCCGACGCCGTGTTATACGTTTTACGAAACCTGTGACGTCATCAGCCACGTGACCAGAACTTGCATAGTGAATTCCGAATCACAAGACTCAGAGCTATCGATTGGTGGTATGCCGCTTCAGGTCACACGGTTAAATCCTAAGATAGCACGGAGGTGCCCTTTTTGATACCCCAGGCGGTCGCGGGTACAAAACACGCCAGGCGGTGCTGGGTTAAAGCCCCATAAACGGCAACGTTTTCTTGTCGCACGGGGAAAAAGCGAGTGTGGTGTAAAGAGTGTGACTAGGCACCTTCCTGTCCATTTATTAATATCGAGGTCCGAAGAACCGGAGATTCTTCATAGCAAAAAACGCTATGATTAAGACGCGGTGGCGTGTGTTGTGCTGATGAGCGAATAAGTATGGTCGTGGCATTGCTGAATTGAAAAGTTTAGTCGGGTTGCTGGTCGAAAATAGTTTCCTAAAGGTGGTATGAAATGTTTAAACGTGAAGACAGCTGAAGTTGCAAGCCCGAAACTCACCGATGTTTTGATTTACATCACATCAGGCATGGGAATGAGAACGGGAGGAAGAAGGGGAGCCACGCCCCAATTTTTTTCGAAGTTGATCATTAGCCCTGTGGATAAAACGCCTCCCTCCCCTTTGCGCTTTTTTGGAAGCTCCTCTGCTCCTAACATCAGTCCAGCAAAGGCGAGACTCAAAAGTGACCAGAAACATTGCCAGACCCCGACGCAGTCTAATTTTGGAACAACGCCATTCTTGCAGTCCACAGTCATCGGAGTCGCTGCAGCCTTTCATTTCCTCAAATCTTGCAATCGAACGTGACTCCTCCTCGTTTCACGTGCGACATATCTGTGATTCAGAGGTTTAGTGCAATGTATGATAACACCAGCCCGCCCGTCTTCATTCAAGATGTCTGTGACTGAAAACTGAAAACTGGCCCAGGCTATTCACCAAATATATTTCCTGAAATTAGCTTTTTGAAAGAGACAAGGAAAAAGTATGATTTTCTAACTGCTTAACAAAAATCATACCAATCATTTGATATACGGAAGACGATTACTTAAACATTCTTGTGGTTCTTTGGGTGGCTCAGCTGATTTTATCAAACGAGACAACTGCGCCGTTTATGTATTGGCATTTCAGGCTTGGGCTATTCAGAAGACTTCTTTGTTGTTTGAAGGTGTATCTGTGATTGTGGCGGCGGCGGGTGGGCGGTTGGAGCTGTTGGAGCATTCCATTGAGCCTAGGGCTAGATAGGTTAGTGTATGCTGGAAATGAATGATCATTTCCCATTTGGGTGCTTGTCGCTGTCAGGATATACTGTGTCCTGAGAATTTGAATCCCGAAATGTATTGCGCTCAGTTGGTCTTCATTGAGCACGAACTGATGGATTCATTGTTGACATAAGCTTTGATTCCAAATGGCCCTTTGTTTGAATTTGAATGCAGTTCTTAGGTCTGTTAACTAGTCAGGCTTTTAGTAGTACTCATGCTGATGTATTCAGTGATTAAGAGTAACAAGTTTGGATGTTGTTATTTTGACTATTTTTCAAGTGCAGGTAATATGATTTAATTTCAAAGATGAAGTATTTTACATTTCACCATGTGTTTTACCCAAGAGATCTTGTCACTTTTGGTGTTGTTCTGGTCATGCATCTTTTTAAAGTCTTTTTTTATATCATTTGATTCAGTCACCCTTTGGAAAACCTCCTAAGCTCCATGCTTTTTCGAAAGGGTTTGAATGAGACATCTGAGGTAAGTATTTTAAAAGCATTGGGTAGCATACCAAGATCTATAAAGATGCAGTATTTATTTAAGGGCAAGGTAAATGTACATGTGGTTTCTTATCACCTCTGGGCTTAAAATTTGGCTAAAATGGGAACATGTGTTCAATTTTTTGTGCTGTTTTGCATTACATTCCATGGCCATTATTTCTTTTATTCAGATTGATATGTCTGTGATTGAAAAAATATGCTGTATGAGCTTGGAAATTCATTTATGTTGTGTGTCAAGTGCTCAGTTCTGTAACTTATGTTTACTTTGGGTACCAGTACACAGAATCAAGTGTCATTCATTGTGAAATGCAATATAAGGGTATTAAGGACATTGTTCCAAGTCAGGAAGTTTTGTTTCTGCTACTTCTGTTGACTTATCTTTGAGGCATCTCTTCTGGCCTTGAATCTTGACTAAGTCATATCCAGTCATTTTTCATTCTTAGAATATTTTCATGTTAAATGTATAGAAAGGTGAAAGTATGTAGTCCCTCCCTGGTAGCATTAAGATAAATAATGTTAGCTGCAAAAGAACTGTAGTTAAACATGGTTTGTCAGTGGTTTAGTGGTTTTTGTCTTCAGGTAACACAATACTGTCATTACCACTAGTTTGTTGCATTTATATAGCTTGTTAAATGGAAAGGCTGACTGATCACATCAGCATTTCTGTACTAACTAATGAACTGTTGGAGGACTTTGTAAATTTATTTGTTTTAACAGCACTTATTAAAGCTCCTGTTGCACATGGCAGACTTTCATGACATTGAGCAGTCACCATACATCTGCGCATTGGCTGTTTTGCTCATAACATGGAATTAGGAAGTTACCACTACATTGAGTAAGAAAACACTGAGCTGCAGCAATATGCCAGAGAAGTCCACAGCATTTAGAAATTTGTAGTTTGCTTGTTCTTCCTTGGCTCAGGTGAAGTCAAGGTTTTTCAGAAGGAGATGTCTTGTCATTACTGAGATAGTCTGTATGTTAAGAAGAAAGCATTGTGCTGTGGGAGAATCTGAAGTGGACTCAGCATCATGTCTGTTATGCCAACATTTAATGGGTAGTTTTATTCAGTTGTTGGCACTTGTATAATGGTTCTTACTCATGTCTGAGCACCAAGGTTTGTGGGTAGCTGGATTTGATAAAACCCTGGTAAAATGAATGCCAGAGTCCTGATAGAAAATTTGTGTGTTTATCCATGGGCTGTGTACAGAAAATATTTCACTAGTTTCTAGTATCCAATAGCATGCTAATATTGATGACAATTGTCATAGTAGTAGAGCAATGCCAGTGAAAATTGGAGTCAGTAATTGTAGATAAAAATATTTCTGGGGCCTTATACATGTAGAACACATTTAGATGCAGGCTTTTGCTTACTTTTACTGTTTTGTTTTTTCAGGTGTCCATAGACTTGTGACTTGGCTATGGACTTAGGACATCCTCAGCGACCCCCACCAAGCTACAACCAGGCTGTGGCTCTCCACCCTCCAGGTGATTTAGCAGTTAACACAAAACATGTGCAAATTGTCTTGTTTTTGTCAGCTGTTATGCATGTGTGTAAGGACTTCAGATTTCAAGATGTGGTGATGAATTTTAAAGTCCATTTTTTTAATGTGCCTGTTTTGTCAGAAGCTATGTTATGGGGCCATGAGACTATGATGTACAATATGACAAACTGCTCTCATTAAATCCACATGGCTGAAATGCTATGCTTCTTTTGGGTGGATTGCAATTGACTGTAAGTGTCTTGGAGATAATGAATTGTAGTAGTGAATGAGGTGATGTGTGGTGTCATGTGTTCACACTCTGTTTAACATGTTGTAACCCCTCAGAAGCAGTGTTTGGTAGTGATGTTTCTGCGGTCTTCATTGTACAATATTTATTAGGAGTTCATTTTAAGGTCCATAGGTCAGTGGTCACTCTGAGGTAGCTTGGGGGGATGGTAGTGATGTCAGATTTCATGTAATGACCACTGTGCCTGTTCAGCAGGGGTGGATGTGGTGGAAAGTTTTGTATGGTGGCCCATGTATCCTTGTCCTCAGTCAGCTGTTGGCCTGTCTGTGGTTGCGTCCGATCGCCGAGAGATGTGCGGTGACCCGCGCTGTGCCCGCCCGCCAGGTGTCCGGACGGTGAGCGGCAGCGACACGGACGTGTCCACGTCGGCCGAAAACCTCACGCACGAGGAGAAGTATGTGCTCAGCCACACAGAACGACAGGATCCTCAGGTGAGTCGGCGCCGCCGCCCGCCGCGGCTCCGCGCCGGCGGCGAGTAACGCGCTCTCCGGCGGCTGTGTGGCGCGCGGTGGTGCGGACGTGTTACCTGTTGTTGGTGAGCTGTGCTGCCGGTGTTGGAGCGGTTGTTCGTCTCGCCGGCAGGGTGAAGAGAATCTAGTGAAGACTGCCTTAGTGGGAAACGACTTCACGACCCCCGCCGGGGCCATGGAGTGGGCGAAAAGGTGAGAGCGACAGGCTCCGAGGCTGTTCGTTGTCGATCCTTGACGGTGTTTTGTGATTTTCCTTCCTGCTGTGTGCCATAATTGGACCATTGGGCAGAGAAGTGCGTTAATGTGCAGAGACCACTCCAGATACAGTGTATGCCCCCATCTTGGGACGGGTCGAATAGGACAACTTCATCTAGTGTGTGCTACATCACTCTGCAGCCTCACACCAACGTTTCTTTATGTTTTCGATGGGGTTGAATGACGTTAATGTCGAGCTCGGTCCTGTGGGCTTCCGGCTGCCAGTTGATCCCTCCTGAGACCGCTGGCGGGCAGCGGCCGATCCTCTGACGCTGCTCCGGCTGCGACAGTGTCGAGAAAGCGCTGAAGCGTCCGATGGGCCCACCGACGGGCCGGCCGCCGCCCCAGTACCCCCGGCCCGGCGGGGCCGCCGCCGCCGCCGCTGCCGCCGCCGCCGCCGCCGCCGCCGCCGGTCCGATGCCATACAACAGCCTGGAGCGGCTGCTGGGACAGCGTGAACCGCCCCAGGTCAATGGAAAGGAGGTCAGCTGCCGCGCCACTGATCCACGTGGAGCTCAGTGGAGTTTGCTGTATTTAGTCTGTGTGGTTTGTTTGGTCAGGAGCGTATTTGGATGTACCCTACCCGGTGGGGTATTGGCACCCTGTGACTGTGTGCTGCGTGTGTTTGCTTTCATTGTGTACATTATTCAGTAAATCTTTGCTGCGTTATCAAGCGTTGTGTCATGCTGTAACCGCCGCACCGCACTCAGTTGTTTTGTCCTTGTCTTTTGTTTTATTTTTTGCTGTAGTAGGGCTGTTCATTTGTTTCGAAGCCCAGCTCCATCCACGCCGGAGGCGGTACGATTACCCCGGTTCTGTGGAGCTGTTCTAGGTACCTCACGACTTCCGGCGTCGTTTTTATCGTGAGGGCGGATCGGCCTTTGGCTTTGGTCATTGGGTCACTGGCGTCAGTGAAACACCGCTGTTCGGCCTGGGGCCGCAGTATCAGTCTCCTCCGACAGCGCTGTGTCGGCAGCCCCCGTGACGTCCTCGCACTCCCTCTGACCCCCCTCCCCGCCCGGCAGATGAAGCCGCCGAGCAGCGCGCTCAGCGACAAGTCCAACTCGTCGTCGTCGAGCCAGCTGGCGCCGGCCGAGGGCGGCGTGGTCGGGTACGACGCGCCGCCGGCGCCCGGCCGCGTGGACAAGTCGTCCCTGTCACGCTCCCAGCCGGACCTGAACAGGAACGGCGCCGACCCTCTGCGGTGAGCGGCGCCCCCACCGCGGGCGACGGGCTGGGGTGGAGTGGGGAACTGGGCAGCCCCGGTAGAGCGTGTAGCCACGTCGGATGGGCTGAGAAAGTGTGCCTGGACAGAGTGGGGGCCGGATCAGAGCGAAACTGTTTGTTACAACCTGATCATCACATCGATGCAACGTCCGTCGTGGAAACTTAAAACGTGCCATAACGTAGCCATCATGGCATGCATGACGTTCTTGTTTGCCTGCCGCGCAATATGTACGACGTGTCTCTATCCGTCCTTGCATTTTTGGAGGTTCAACTTCGTGTACTTGCATTTCTTGTCAGTGCGTCCCTTATCAGATAAAGACGCAGATGCTTGATGCCTGCGATGTTCGGATCGAGTGTCTGAAGCTCTTGGTTTCAAGATAGACTCGGAGACAGCAAAGAGCGCAGTTCTTATAACTCGTGACTGTGTACTGATTACTGCGCAGGTATGACTGCTTGCACGCGGCGGTACGGTGCACGTGGATTTTGTCTGCCACAGGCCACCAGGCCAGTACAGGGAACCGCCTGACTATGTCGCTGCCAACGCCAACGAAATGATGCAGATTCTCATGCTGGAGAATTCGACGCTCAAGCAAGAAATAGACATGTACCAAAGAAAGGTGCAAAAGTTGCAAAAGGTATGGGTGATTTGGGACGAATATAAATTTGTTTCACATCGCTTGCAAAACATCTGCTGTTGTTTAGCTTTCTTAATTGTCCGATACGTTTATTGATTCCCTTCGAATAAGTCAGTTCTTTTTTGCACTGAACTGATCATGGTGGATCTGACTTGTACAGTGATTTCTTTGCAGTAGGTGATGCTGAGCATTATTCTTTGAAATCCTCATTACGTCTGTGCTGCATTTTCTCGTTACGTCTGTGCTGCATTGTTTCTGAGCTGATTCGTGCCAAACCAAACGGAGCTGAGTCAGTCGCGCGACGCTGAGCTGGGTCGGGCTGGGCGGACCGGACCGGACCCGACCCGACCCGACCCGACCGGACCGGACCGGACACCCGGCGAGTGAGTGACGCGCTCCGGCCACGGTCGCCGCCAGTTCGCCCGCGAGCTGGAGAAGCTGCAGTCGGACTACGACGACCTGGTGCGGACGTGCCAGCGACGCGAGCAGCTCGAGTACATGGCGCGCCAGAAGCTGACATCGGAGGTGCGGCGCGCCACCGACCTCAACAACAGCCTCTCCAGCCAGCTGGACACCTCCAAGCTGGACGAGGACAAGAAGCAGACGGACCGGCGGGAGCTGCTCATCCAGCAGCTGGTGACGCAGAGTACGTGCGCGGCACGGGCCGGCGGCTCGTGGCTGTTGGTATATTGGTTGTGTGGTTGTGGGTGGGCAGGGCGTTGGGTAGGGCTCCGTGGCTCCGCGGTGGTTGGGAGAGCTTCTTCGTCCCAATGTCCGAGTTTGCGAGTCTTTGTGAGTCAAGTAGTTGAATTCTCCTCGATGGAAAGTGGTCATTATCTTCATGTCCGGGTTGGTTCGTTGCTTGTGTGTTCTGGTTTGAGTCGTATTTTGGCGGCATTGCTGTTTCATGTATCGAATGTATGTCGGAAAACGCTCGTGATGTGCTGTGGATGGATGGAAGACACTTGCTGCATGGACATCACCGATTGAACAAATCCGAATATCAAATCCACCGGGGCTGTGTTTCAGGTCATCCGTGTTTTTTTGCATGTGACCTTGACGCATCACTGCTCCACAGACAAGGAGCTGCAGACGGTGAAGGAGCGGCAGGAGATCGAGCTGACGGCTCAGCGAGCCACCCTGCAGGAGCAGCGCCAGTACATCGACATCCTGGACACGGCGCTGACCAAGGCCCAGGAGAACGTCGTCCGTATCGAGAAGGAGCACTCGGAACGGGTCAGTGGCGGCTCGCGGCTGGCTGCCGGCGTCTCGCGTCTGAGCTGTTGTGTGCTGTGTTTGGTGGTGACATCCTTGCTGGTGGACAGCTTGCCAGGTTTTGGGGACGCTCGGTGTCAAGCGTTGAAATTGATATTGTTATCGTGCGTTTTTCGTTCTGGTTGGATGTATGAGTCGTTACTCAGTTTTCGCATATTTGTATGGGTCTAAGAAGTTTCGTACCTGAGTGTGCAGTGATGTGTGTGCTTTCCAAGATTTTCAATTTGCTGAAGACACCACAGAGGCCAAACCGATAGGTCCTCGTGCTGACTGTGATTGCTGATGGACCCCGCGTTGCCTCCGTGTGTAGTCTGACCTTTCCTGGCTGCCGGACCACAGCTCCAGACTCGATACGTAAACCGGTTGACCTTGCGTTTGTTGTGTTCAGTCTGACCTCTTTTCGTGCCCGTACTAGAGCCCAGGACTCAGGACGTGCTCCGGTTGACTGCGTTGTCACTGTGCTTAATCTGACCTCCCTTTGTGCCCAAATCACAGCTCCAGACCCAGTACGTGGACCGGTCGACGTTCGTGGAACGGGTGGCGCAGCTGCAGCGGGCGCTGACCTCCAGCCAGCTGGCCACCGACCGGCGCGAGACCACCCACAAAAAGATCCGCGCCGACCTCGAGCGGGAGATCGCCGAACTAAAGGCGGCCGTCGCCGGAAAACAGGTGAGCCAGCGGCCGAACAGCTGCGCAGCTGGGGTAGCCCTTCAAGCGGTGGGAGGAGCGTCGTCGCTGTATGAACAGGCTCCGGGGCTGAGAGAGTTGGGGGGCATCGCCGGTGTTTCGTTTTACGATTATCCGGTGTTTGGCCGGGAGGTGCGTACGCATGAGAACAGTGACCTTGTTGCGTGGACCTCGAGGCACTCTTCGGTTTCCTTGCCGTTCGTCATGTCTGAAGTTGTGCCTGGTTCTGGCAGGGCGACGACAACGGCAACTCGCGAGAGACTGAGCTGGCGGACATGCGGCAAAAGTTGCGTGACGCTGACGAACGGATCCTGCAGCTGGAGACGGAATTGGCGCACTGTCAGCAGAAGTTCGTCGACAGCACGCGAGACAGGTACGGAGTCGTTTGTTTCCTTGTCGTGTCGGCAGCCTCGCATGGTCGGAGTCTTGTGCGCCTGTTGATGTTCTTTCGGTGTTGTCGCTTAGCTTTTGGTCGACGGTAAACCCACAGCCGATTAGCCTCATCCTAAGCTGCAAACTAAATGGGGCTAGGTAGACTGTTCGAAGTTGTTGATCGTGACAACTGCGGAGCGGTTTTGCACGAGGTTAACGATGCGTAATGGAAGTTTGTCGCGACAGTGTTTTTCTTCTGTTTATTGACACAGTAGAGCTGTAGACCAAGTAACGCTCAGGTCGTGAACAGTATGTTTGCTTCGACCAGGCCCAATGGAAGTCGAAATGGCCTTTCGAGTCGGCACTGACGTCGGCCCCTTTGCCATCAATAAACCATCAACACTCAGCTCTCCCCAGCTGGCTGACTGTCTCGGCGGCAGCGCCGCGTCCCGAACAGCCTGCGGTCCGCTCCCCCTGCCCCTCCTCTCGGTCTCACGCCGTCGCCTGGCGGCCGCGGCCGCCCCCCGCCCAGCTCCAACCGGTCGCGCCGCCGGGCGACCGGCGCCTGCCTGTGTTGTGCGCATGCGCGCCGCCCGGCCGGCCGATGGCATGCGCCCGCGCCGCATGACCGGGCCCGTCTGGTTTTAGTGAGCTGGTCGCGGAGCGGTCGATGGCGCGGCTCGACTCGACGCCCCTGCACCTGCCCGGCTCGCAGCCCTCGCTCGAGGAGAGGTCAGTCGGCCGGCGGGACGTCCAGGGGTTCGCGCTGTCGCCGCGACTGTCTGACGGCGTGCCGTGTGGAGCTGACACACTGAACGGCCGGCTCATTTGGTTAGAATGCCTGGAAAAACGGAGTCGAGAGACCAGACTAAGAGTAGAAATGCTGTGTAATCAGAATCGTTACTGATCGTAAAGCTTACTCTCAGAGCTGTTTGTTCAATCGATTGCGTGGTCTGTGGAAACGTGGTACGCGCTATCGGCGCGGTATGGGACGCGTTATCGGTCGTCACTGCGTCGCCGCGTGGCCTTGCGTGCCAGCGGCGGCACGCTGCCGGTCTGGCGCCCCGGAGTCGCCCGCGCACCGTCTGACCCCCTGCGACCCGTCCCCGGCGGCAGGGTGCTCGGCCTGGAGGCGCGCCTCCTGGAGAAGGACGCCATGATCCGGGCGCTGCAGAAGCACGCGCTGGAGGTGCCCGCCATGATGCGCAGCCCGCACAGTCGACAGAGCAGCCTGCAGTCTCTGGCCGGCATCAACGTCAGGTGAGCGCGGCTGTCGCGAAAGGACTGGGGATGGTGCTCGCCCTCGTCAACGGGCGGGCGTCCCGTGGTGGCTGATGCCAGACTGGGCTAGCTAGATACTGGAGGCTACGTCCTTTTTTGCAAATGTCGGCTGTCGAGTTGTTCAGTCAGTACATTTTTCGTTTGCTGCGCTCTGAGTTGCTGCTGTGACGAAGGCAGACGTGCGAAACAAATCCTCGGATCAGTGGGATTGACGGGTTGTAATCTTCAGTGTGGCCCTTATCGTACCTCATTGTCTGAACCAGGGAGTCGGTACTGGCCGCTGTTCTGACGGTACCGTTGAGGCAGCTCAGGAGGCGGCCGACGCTCACGGGCCCGCGCTGTGACTGTCCGTCCCGCAGTTACGGCATGGGCCAGCACGGCTACTCGAGCTCGGCGTACAGCAGCAGTCCGGCGCGGCCCCCGGGCTCGACCAACGCCGGCTCCATGATCAACATGAACCGGCTACACACGGGTGAGTGGTCCGGCCCCGCGTTCAGCGTGAATCGGCGGCGAGGTGACTGGTCCCGCTCTCTGGTCAGAGTGAACCGGCTCCTCACAGCCCAGTGGTCCGACCGTGGTACTGAACCAGGTACACAGCAGTGAGTGATCCGCCTCTGATCGGCATGAGACGGCTACAAACGGGACCAGAGTCAGCACACGGAAACCTCTGCTAGTGTAGAGTTGTGAGATATAATGTTTGTTATAGGTTCTCTTTTCACAGTACAGGCCATAACATGGCTATGTCATCAAATCTGATCGTATCAAATCTGTAATGTCATCGTGGATACTGCAGCTGTGTGATCAGCTTGAACCGGTAACAGGCAGGTGAATTATCCTCTCTGTGGTCAGCGTGAACGGCTATACACAGGGGAGCGATCTGGCCCTGTGGTCAGTATGAACCGGTTTTGCACAGGTGAGTACTCCAGCTGTGGTCGTCGTGAACCAGCTACACACGGTTAAGCTGTCCGGATGTGTTGTCAGTGCGATTCGGCTAAACATGGGTGAGTGATCCAGCTGTGGTCAACATGAACCAGCTACGCACAGGTGAGTAGTTCTGCTCTCATCAACATAACCCAGTGGCATACGGGTGAGTCGTCCGGCTCTGGTCAGTATGAACCGGCCGTATACGGGCGAGTGGCCTTTAACTGTCTGGATGGCGTGGGGTGCTTAAATGCATTAGCCCAAGCGACATTAATCTCGTTGAACGTATCAGATCGTGCACGAACGGAACTAAATAGGTCGCTGTCTTGCTGACATTCTTCCAAATTTCGATAAACGGGACGGTCATGGCCGTTTAGAACGTACCGAGTTTGCCAGCTGAAGAACGTGGAAACCACACTACGTCACCTCGTAACCGTGGTTTTCCACTTTTGATCTTCGAAGAAATCGGGGAGGTCGTGCTGCGTGAATTCTTAGCTTAGCCAGCTGTAACGATGTCTCAGCCGTTATTGTGCGCTTCATCATGAGAAGGGAAGGCGAATGGGCCTGTGTCTCTCATCCTCGCTGAGTCGATAGTCTGGGCGTATTGGTCCGCGAGGGAGCCGTGTCTCTGATTGGTTGAGACGAGCGGACCCGTATCTGTGATTGGCCGAAACGGACGGGTCCAGATAGATCGGAGGCGCACCGCTACCGTCTACTTTTCGAGATTTGGAGTGAACTAAAAGGGAGATTCACTGAAATCTGTTAGTGTAGAGTTGTGAGATATAATGTCTGTTATAGGTTGTCTTTTCACAGTACAGGCCATGAATGGCTGTGTCAGTTAAAAATTCGTTTTGATGTAAAGCATTCCCCTGGAAATGAAGGCTGCACACTAGACGACTTTCTCTAGAAAGGCATGGTTTGAAAAACTCGCCGATTGCGTTTTCAGCACGCGTCTTTTCCCGGGAAATGTCAGAACCCAGGAGAATACCGCTAGGAATCGCCCCACAGATGGCCATGACTTCACAAGCGGAGATTTCGGAACTTTCCCACGTTAGTCAAGGATAGCTTTTACTGTACTTATATGGGATGGCATCATGCCAGATACGCTAAGCCGCGATTTTTCGTTTGATGTCAGTTTCGGAATTGTCTTTCAACTGATACACTTGCTAGGTCCTAACAAAATCATCACAAATTTTTCGGCTTTAAGTCTGATATTTTCTTGACTTGTGACGTTCAGGTCGGCATAAGACGTTAAGTTATGCGTCCTAAGATGAGAAAGACACGCCCTGTCGATTGCCGTTGGAATCATTTAGATCAGGCTTGGAGTTCCTGAGATGCAAGTTGATTAAATTTCCACCCTCACCCCAACCCCGTCCCACCCCACCCCACCCCAATCCAATCCCCCAACCCCGGTTTTGCGGATGGCGGGATACCCCCAGGCAGTGCCGGAGGCTGTGCTTCTGTTCGCTGCTGTGTTTACTCGTTCCGGATAGTTAGGGAACTCTTGCCAGCGAAACATTACTCTTATCTAGCCTTAAAATGTATCATCAACCATGTATGTTACCAACACGGGGTGTTCGACCGGCGGGTGTGCTGGTAGTTGGCCAGTAAATGGTTACATCAATCATAATGCGGTCGCATTATGTTTTTGACGGTACGTCGAACTGTCGCCACGAAATCTGCAATACATGTGGGAGTCATGAGGAGATTGCGCGCTGGAGTATCGGTTTAGTGCTGGTTCTGGTTCCAAACATGACTTAAGCAAATCATTCGTATCAAATCTGTAACATTTATCTACGAGGTAGCTGTATGTCTCCTCACTGGCGGGAGCCGCGAGGCCTCTGGCACCTTCAGCTGGTCGCTACGTGCGTTCTGTCAGTCTCTTTCCTTGGTAGTCATGTTCCGACCAGAGACATGCCTCCCAGAGGCGTTTCGAACGTTGGACTGTTGGAATGAAGCTTTTAGGCGTTTAAGACCAGCATGACATTGATGCAATATTCCTGGGAAATAAAACGATGTTTTACAAACAAACCAATGGTTTCACGAAATTTGCGTAGATACGGCTACCAAACACAAGATTTCCTTTCCAGTACGTTGAGAACTTCGTGTGTTTTACAGAACGCAGACAATCATACTTTTTTGAAACAGAGAATTATGTGAAGTGCCGGAAGCTCATTGTTATTTGCCTTTGCCTCTGGAGTTCTCTGACGCTGCATAGTATCACGGTGAAACATTGCGGAACCTGCAGTTTCAAAAATGTATGATTGTCCACTCCATTGCTTTTATCCTCGTAACGAGGCGGACACCTTTCCTTGCCGAGCGGTCGTCACCCTGCCCGTGAAGCCTTCGTCTGCGGGCCCCGATCTGCACCAGTCCGGGGCGCGGTCTGACCGCCCGCCCCAGCTCCTCGTGCCGCAGTCAGACGAGCTCACGGTCGGGCCGCGCCGCCGCGCCGTCCGGACAGCCGCCATGTGCCCGAGCCGACGCCGCTGGCGCAACGCGCGCCGCTGCCGTCGGCGCTGGCGGCGCTTCCTGCGCGCGCGGCCGACCTTGCCGGCGCGCCGCTGTCGTCGTTAGGCGGCCGCGGCCGACGCCGCCGTCGCCGTCTGGCGTAACCGGACCGTTGTGTCACCGCCGGCCGCCGCCGGCGACGGGGGCCTTGCGTCGGGGTCGCCGCCGCTGTCGGCAGCGTCGATGGGAAGGTTGCGATTGACGCGTGCGGGTGGGCGCGGAGGTTCCCCCGGGGGCTAGGCAGAGATGTTTCGTCCTTCACCGGCGCGTCTGAGTCGTCTGTCCGCACCGGAACTTACGTCATGCAGGGCCCGTGAAGCGCACACGTCCAGCGTCACCGAAGTAAAGGGACACGGTGGATGAACGCCAGATGTTCGGGCAGTCTGGCACCGATAAAGTCCAGTAATCGAGGAAGATATTTAGTCACGAAATGGAGTTTATCAAGTTAATGCCGAAATATCTTTCAAAAATGAGTTACGGTGTAAGTTCCGGCCGTATTTAAAGGATAAAATGCCGAAAATATCTTTCAGACCGGGAGTTATGGCGTAAGTTCCGGCTTACTTTATGTAAAAGTGTATGTAATAGTTTATGTAGCTGTAGGTTTATGTAAAAGTCATATTCTTTATATGGATTTGTTATATTTGTATTAGAATATGATGTTGAAATGATGTTCCTGTAGTGATCGGAATAAACTCTTCATTATATCATATGTGTCGACTCTTAGTGTTGTCAGCCAACGTTTGTCATATTCGGCTGTTTAAAGTGCTAGCCACATCTTGTGACGACATATTTTGGGACAGAGAACCGTATTTTAGTGCTAGTCCATCGATTAAGAGACATTGGTCGTAGTTCATTTAATGTTTATTTTGCTAACCAGACCAGGTTACCGTTACTTTCAAAGGATATGAACCAGGGGTGTCGATTTGTATCCTTTCGGGGAGCCCTAGCCCACCCAGTGTTGATCTGGGCCCCTCCAATGTTGGTTTGGGCCCCTCCAATATTTTCTGTCAGTTATAAAGGAAATTGGGCAAAAATAACAAAAGAAACGGCCGCAGTAGATAAAAGATAGACAGAAAGTATAGATAATAGGCTTAAAGTGATGTATCGATCTTTCTGTTTCCTATGTATATATATATATATATATATATATATATATATATATATATATATATATATATATATATATATAGGACATTAGTTCAAAGCAGTTCATGTTCAGTTCATGACTGTAGTTCATTAAGTGTTCCTTTTGCTTGTCCATCTGGGAAGCCAATACTTCTAGTGACATGTGAATGGAAACAGCGTGATCCTTGAAATTCATTGTTACTCTTTCGTTTGTTGTTCATTGGCAGTCTTCTTTTTATGGTCATTTGGCAAATTACATTTATTAATCTTGATGTGAGTTTTTTTCATTGTGGGGTTCATTCAGTGGTTCACTCCTTGGTAATTTGACGTAATGTTATAAGAAAGAATGCATGTTGCGTTTGAACCGTTCGCTACACATCGTTCTCACTTTAGGCCTAATTTTGGTCATTGTCTTGCGCGGATGGCTTGAAAAGCACATGACGATTTTCTTATTTCCTGTTTTATCTACCCTCATAACTGCATTGTACCAGTTTGCTGTACGTTTGTTTTTTATCTCCATTATTCTCATTGTTCATTCCCACTGTTGTCTTTTCCTCTCATTGCGGCCTGCGATTCCGCCGTGTTTGTTAATGGCTGCTTGTGGTTTAAGCGCCGTTGACGCGGATGGCCGCCACGATTTATTGTGTTGCCGTCCGGTGACGGCGAACCGCTGCAGCGCTACCCGTCCGTTGCAGTGACGAGCACGCCAGTGGTGTCGGAACCGCGCCAGGCCGTCTCCATGGCGACGCTGGGCGCCGACGTATCGCTGCTGAACGCCAGCCTGGCCGGCGCCAGCCTCGTCTCGACGCCGCCCGTCACGGCCAAGCCGGCAGCCGGCGGCGGCGCCGGGCCGGTGCAGGCCGGCAGCGCGGCGGCGGCGGCGGCGGCCGCCGCCTTCTCGACCGAGGCGGGCGCCTCGATCCTGCAGGCGCTGCAGAAGGACCGGGAGGTGTTCCCGGAGCACTACTGGCACGTCTGACGCCGGCGGCCGCTGCCGGCCGGCGCGCCGGCGCCCGCACCGCTGCAAACTCCGCCCGACGGCTAGAAGCTAGGATAACCAAAGTTGCCACGTCAACGTGATAATCCTATTCAGTAGCGTTAGTTAGTTGTGCGCTGTGTTGGTGTCGCGCAGCGCGTGCCGCTCGCGCCGCGGCTGGCCGCGCTGTCCGCGCCGTGACGGGCGTGGCGCCCGCGCGGGCGCGGCCGTCGTCTCCGGTTGGTGTCCCGAGTGTTCACACCGCTGTGCAGTGCTGCTGGCTGCTCATGTAGCGAGCTGTGGATTGTTCACCGCCTTCGCCTGTGCCACCTGTACCGGTGCACCCGGCGCAGGGTGTCGCCGCCTTCCACTCAACGTGCCTTGGCCTTTTTTAGCCGGAGCGTCTTGGTAATCGGCTATTAACGCTGCACAACATTGGTGGCTTACTCCTTGTTACTGCCGCGGGCCGCGCGTCTTCGCCGGCCTGTCGAGACCGTGCGCCTGCCGCGAGTTCTGTCCTCGAGGGCACGCGGTCCCCTCTCGCCAAGACTTGTGTCATACTCGGTCATCTCGCCAAACTCCGAAGTCCGAGACTGCGCGGGCCGCCGTGGCCGCGCGCCGTCTCGCCCCGACAGCTGTGCTGCCATCTGTGTGTGGAAACGCGTAGCGCCAGTTGTGCTGTCCTCCGCCCGAGTAACTCTGCATTTACCGCGGTACAATCCGGTGTTAGTCGAGAAGACACAGGCTTCCAGTGTACCGGGACTTTCCGACTGCGTCCGGCGGTGGCGGGCTCGTGCTGGTTTTGGCCGTCCGCCTCTGCCGTAACCGACGAGCTGATAACGTCTTCTGTAGTCTTTCCTTCGTCGGCGCTTTGCGAACCGACTATTGTGCCTAACTCTAGGAATAAATAACATCGATGTTTTCATTATCTTTGTGTGAGGTATGCGGAACGAACGTTGGATTCGGGGAAGCGGAAAAGAGTTTCTCGTGTGCTTGCCACGTTAACGTGTCTTGTTGGTCACTCGTTGAGGTCTGACCGGAGAGTCTTGAGAACCGTAAACAAAGCCGAATCGGTTAGTCCTTACGTCAAGTGAAGAGTTCTTTTCTGCTTTTCAGCCGGTTTTGCATATCATCCTAAGTGTGTTGATTCCACAAAGGTAACATGGAACGAAAATGGCTACACCTCTAACACAACAAAAAAAACTTTCCGATGTTTGAATCAGTTCTAGGCGTATTTCTTTTCATGCGGGAAATAAACTAACAGTTCTCGGAAAGGGGACGGAAATTGAAGGATCATGACGAGGCGTATATTCCCTTTTGATTCAGAAGTCAGTTCGGGCTCCTCAGTCCCTATAGGCCGCAATATATGCCTATGCTTCGAAAACATCGCCATTCCCGACTCAGCATCACTTTTTTCCCGCATGAGAGATTACTACTGACTCCAACCAAAGCTCTGTCGGGAATCCGATATACTCAAGTGACTAAGACCTGTCAGAGAGCAGGATCCGTGCTGCCTTTGACTGGGCCCGATCAAGCAGAACTGATACTGCCTCTTGGGTGCCGCTCCGCCTCCCGCCGCGGACTCGGATTCCATGAACGACCGATGACGTCACACGCGGAGCAGATGACGTGCCGAGTGGATGAAGGCCTCGCCGCGGGCGTGCCAGCTGCCGGAGCCGTCCCCCCCCCCCCTCTGGCGTAATCTGCCCACCGTTAGTCATCTCCGGTAATCACTGTTTTGCACTGCGCAACGACAATTTACGACTGCGGATCAGTTACGTCAACGGTGGCCGGCGGCGGGCGGCGCGCCTTTTGTTCGCAGCACGTCAGACATGTGGCGCGCGCCGGGTCAGCTGTCGCGTGCGCGTCGCGCCGCGCTGCGCCGTGGGAGCGCCCCCCCCCCCCCTTCGCCCGAGGCGTCTCAGTCGCGCCACGCCGCCCGCGCGGGCGACGAGCGAAATTTCAGGGACGTGACGTCACTTTTGGTGACGCCGAAGGTTGCTTTCTGCTGACGCTGGTCCTGTTCGTGGTCAATTTGGGGCCTTCTACGTAGCAGTCTTTCTACAAGTAAGACTGTAAAACGGTCTTTGCCCCTTCAAGGAACCTTCATTACCTTACGATTAAGGTCCTGAGACTTTACAACAAGCTCACAAATATCTAAAAGTTCACTGCGGTGCTTCATGATGAAATTTCGATACCTGCAATATGCCCCCCATTCTCTCCAAAACTTAGAAACCTTACTCCTGACGAGGACCTTGAAGCAAGACAAGCCACTACTTTGTTTTCCATCGATTTCACGTTTTCACTGCACAAAAAAAAAACCGGAAAGGCCCGCAAGAGCAATGTTCGGAGTGCTGCTCCGAGTCTCACTCGCCATCAGAATTAACATTCTCCACAAGTCATCCTGAGATGTCCAGCACGACGCGGCGCTACCGCACGTTCGTCAGTGCGCAGCGCTGCGCGAGATGGCGCAATAGGGGACCAGTTGCCCGACCAGCGACAGTTGGCGCAGTTGCCGTCGGCGAAGGCCTCGAGACGGATCCTTTAACGAGACATCTAGTGCCTGTGGCCTTCCCTTTATGAACTGGAACGAACTCGCATGCTGTTCCTGTCTGTCTGAGCACCGCTGATCACAGGTGCGCTACGGTTACTGCCAGGAGCTTTGATGAAACGCGATTAACTAATACGCGAAAACAAAACTAATTTTCTCATATCTCTGCGTGAGCAGTGTTATGAAAAGAGTATGACGAAATATTTTGGCCTAAGGCAGCCTGGCAAACCCTAGTTTGGTGGCTTGGGTGTATTGAGAACTCTTTCGACTATCGCTGCTCATTTCAGGGCTGTGGGAGTAAGGAGAGATGTTCGAGAGGCGCACTACTGGTGATGGAATGACGGCGTAAATTCGCCATACGGGGCCAAACAATACGAGGACGAGTGACCGCGATGCACATCCCATTTTCATAAGTAGGTGTTTCTGTCGTTTCTGTCACGTCAGTTTTACATTTTATGCGCGCCCATCTCACATGGAGAAACAGAGCATGCCAAAGCTTTTGAATCAGCCCCCCCGGGACCTTTCCAAAGGTAGGACTAACCCCTGGCTCCCAATGGCGCAGTTTTCTATGTCTCGGGGCTGCAGACAATGACAGGGGGGCCGACGCCCACCGCCGGCTGCTCCCCCCCCCTCTCTCCGATGACGCGGAGAGCGGCCGGAGCCAGATTCGCCTGTCGAGCGGTCGCGGGCGGTGCGCCGGCGGCGCGGATTGCGTGCACGTCGGCCGGCCGGCTGGCGGCCGCCATATGGCGGTGATTTATCTGGGATGTCCGACGAATGGCATTAGCGCGCCGGCGTGGCGGCGCCGCTCGCCCGCTCGCCCGAGAGCGGTTAGTTTCCTGTGCCGTCCTGCAGTCTCCGCCACCCGCGGGCCGGCCGCGCCGTCATTAAAGTCTCCGGCATTCTGGACTACTTGATGTTGCACTAACATAATTACGCAATTTGTCAAATTGCTAGAAACTTTTACCGCAGTATTTTCGAGATTCTAGCCTAGCTGGACATTGATAATAGGGTAGTAAGCAGTTGGGCAAGTTTATTTCATAGCGTTACCGTGATGAATAAGGCATGTTTTACAAAGCTCTACTCATAAATACATATAAATACAGTATTCGTTTAAATTACAAGCACAGAGATTTTGAGCGGAAGGGCTGCACAACATGCTTAAAAAGAACGCGAAAACACAGGTTCACCCAATGAAGCCTGTTTGCCTGTGGTTACTGGATTGAATACATCGAAAACACACCGCGCTAACACTACGCAACTGACGTCACACGCTCACTGATTTGAAAGACACAATCGCCCGTCAGCCAATGAAACTCGCCGCCGTTCGCGACCCGACCAATCACGGCGGCGGCCACCTAGCGGTGACCGGCGGCGTCTTCGCCGACCGGCGGCGCCTGGTAGTTCCTGACCACCAGGTCGGTGCCGATGAGCCGGCCCAGCTTGGTCCACCAGGGCCCGTAGCCGCCGGGCGGCGGCGGCGGGTAGCCGTAGACCGCTCTAATGGGCTGTCGGGATGAATAGGTAGACCTGTATCAGAAGGCGGGAGAACAACGTCATGCAGAGGTGCAGCGTCAGTCCGTCGGGCAGCGGACGTGGCGGCCGAGCGCGGCTCATAGCGCTACACGTGGCGACATTGAGTCCTCGATGAGCCGCGCACGTGCCAACACGTGCAGTCAGAAACGAGTGCAAAACGTTCCGTTTAGGATTTACGTGCGTCTTTAAAAATATTTAGGTCGCCTTCTTTTTGAAAGCAAGTACATACCACGTTAAAACCATTGGTACAACGAATAAACATCGATTTGAGAAAGATAAGTCAAAAACCACATGTCAAGTTATGTATGTTTTAAACTTTATACCTCATCACGATAAACATGTTTGACCAAGTCCATCAACACCAAACCATATGCCCGATACCAAATTCGTCTCCAGCTGCATTAACGGCATGCGACCTTTCAGCATGCAGCATTGTCACACGATGAAATGTGGAACTGCCTCACTGCGTGTGCCTACCAGACCAGAAAAACTCGCGAATTACTATCGTGGGAGTCCATTAATAATGGCCATACGATGAAATCGAAATTACATACCCGATAGCGATTACTGTGGGAAAATGGCGTAACTAATCAAATCCCGACAGCAAAAACCCACAACGGAGTTCAAATAAGACGAATGAATGACGCAAACCCGCATCATTGGATGCGTGCAAAGCCGGTAAGGGAAACTGGCTTCTAATGCCATTTGATTGACCACATTACATGCATTTGGTGCTTCTTTGATGCCTTAATTTCTCCAGCTTCCCTTCTGAAGTATCTGATCTGCCCGGGACAGGCTGAAAATGTAATGATATACTGAAATTTTGAAACGATGGTATTTCTCAGCTTGGAGTACATACAGGCAGCGCGTTTAACCCCAAAATATGTCGCACAAAGTCACACCCGATTTTCTTTTAAGGTGGAAACTACTTGGCCGTTGGTTAAGAATACCCGTTTGGTGGCTTTCGTATCTCTAAGACTGGATTTATGCTGTCCACCATGCAGGAATCGACCATGTCTTTAAAATGTTAGTGCTGTTCTCATGCATGCGGATGAAACAACTAAAGCTAATTGATGGAAAAGACAACAAAAATATCAGCTTGGAAAGGAGAAGATTATCGACAGAAGAGAAGTTACACAGACTTTACCGAGGCATGTGACGACACAGAAAACCTGACACCCTTCTTTTGCACTCGACTTGACATGTCCATGCATTGCGGAGTGAGTTCTGAAGCTCTACTCGAGGTTTGACATAGGCGCTGTTATAACACAAGTCGCGCATCAGCAGCGACTGAATAGAACGACTCCATTCGGCGGAACAATGCTCTCGTGATTTAGATGTTCGGTGACGTCTGTTCCTGCCCGTGATGACAGGGCTTCAGGGAAAATGCCGGCGACGTTTGGCCGAACTCTGCTGCTAACTGATGATCGCGAGATCGACCGGGCATGACGCGGCACGACGTGAGTCACGGCCGAGAGAGGCCGTTACGTCACAGCGCTGTCAGGTCTGTCTGGAGCCGTGACGTGTGATGGACAACTTGTCCCTGGGTAGCCGGGGGTGTCTCGCCCACCCTCGGCCACCGGACTGACGCTACGTGGTCTGAAACTGCGTGATGGCAACCTGTGTGATGTGAGACTGCGTGATATGGATATGTGCGATGTGAGACCGCGTGATGTAAACTTACGTAATTTGAGACTGCGTAATATGAACCTATATGTGACCTTGTGGTATGAACTTTTGTGATGTCAGGCTGTGCCATATGGAGGTCTGAAACCTAAAGGTATGTGATGCGAGTCTGCGTAATATAAAACTGCGTGATCTGAAGGTGCGCAATATGAAGTTTCGTGACGTGGAACCGTGTGATATAAGGCTGTATGACATGACGCTCTGTAATCTGAAGGCCAGCAATGCGAACGTGCTTGACGTAAAGCTGTGCAATGCGGAGCTGGTTCAAGTGAAGCCGTACGGCATACTGAGAACATCACACACCGGGCCACATCACACACTCCCGCGCCACCGATCGCCGCCACTCACCCCTGTGCTGGGCCGTCCGTTGAAGTGCGGAGTGGCCAGCAGGCCCGGCAGGTAGTGGCCGGGCGCGTACGCCGGCCGCACCGTGGGCCCGCCGTGACCCACCGCGTGCCTCAGCCCGTGCACGCCAGCCTGGCCGTAGCTGGAGGCGCTCGCACCGCCCGAGACGTAGCCGAGCTGGCTCTTGGGGCCGTAGGCGTAGCCCCAGCTGCCCTTGAGCGGCAGCGCGCCGTCGGCGTACGGCATCGGCGTCGGCCCCTTGTACGGCATGTACTCGATCTCGTAGCCGGCGGCCGGCGCCGAGTAGTCGGCGGCCGGCTTCGGCGCCTTGTACGTGGGCGGCACGTACTTGTGGTCGTCCGGGCCCTCGTAGGTGGTGTGCTTGCTAACCGCGTGCGCCGCGGCCGGCTTGTGGACGGCCTTGTGCGCCAGTGGGCCCAGGTAGCTGCGGGACGGGGCGTAGACTGGCGCCGCATAGCCCGCGGGCTTCGGCGCCACGTAGCCAGCTGCTGGGGCCTTGTAGTCAGTCTTCGGCGCGTGGTATTCGGGTTCTGGGGCCTTGTAGTCGGTTTTTGGGGCGTGGTATTCGGGCTCTGGAGCCTTGTAATCGGATTTTGGCGCGTGGTATTCGGGCTCTGGGGCCTTGTAGTCGGTTTTCGGTGCGTGGTAATCGGCCACCGGGGCCTTGTAGTCGGTTTTTGGCGCGTGGTATTCGGGCTCTGGAGCCTTATAATCGGTTTTTGGTGCGTGATATTCGGGCGCCGGGGCCTTGTAGTCGGTTTTTGGTGCGTGGTATTCGGCCACCGGGGCCTTGTAGTCGGTCTTCGGCGCGTGGTACTCGGGTTCTGGGGCCTTGTACTCATTCTTTGGTGCGTGGTACTCTGGCTCGTGGTAATCAGGGGCCTTGTAGTCAGGCTTAGGGGCATGATATTCTGGTTCTGGGGCGTGATATTCAGGCTCGGGAGCATGGTAGTCTTTTTTAGGGGCATGGTACTCTGGCTCGGGAGCGTGATATTCAGGTTCAGGAGCATGGTAAGCGGGCTTGGGAGCATGATATTCAGGCTCTGGGGCATGGTATTCTGGTTCCGGCGCATGATACTTTGGCTTAGGCGGATGATATTCAGGTTCTGGAGCGTGATATTCAGGCTTCGGGGCATGGTATTCGGGCTCTGGGGCGTGGTACTCTGGCTTAGGTGCATGGTATTCAGGCTCCGGCGCATGATACTCAGCCTTTGGTGCGTGGTATTCAGGCTCTGGTGCGTGATATTCAGTTTTCGGTGCGTGATACTCTGGTTTCGGGGCGTGATACTCAGTTTTTGGCGCATGATATTCAGGTTCTGGGGCATGATACTCTGCTTTAGGAGCGTGATATTCCGGTTTGGGAGCGTGATATTCTGGTTCGGGGGCATGGTATTCAGGTTCGTGATAATCAGGAGCATGGTAGTCTGTTTTTGGGGCGTGATACTCCGGCATTGGAGCATGATATTCCGGTTTTGGGGCGTGATATTCCGGCTCAGGTGCGTGATATTCAGGCTTGGGAGCATGGTACTCCGGTTCTGGAGCATGGTACTCCGGCTCTGGAGCATGGTACTTTGGCTTGGGGGCATGGTACTCGGGTTTCGGCGCATGGTACTCCGGCTCTGGAGCATGGTACTCTGGCTTGGGGGCATGGTACTCGGGCTCTGGAGCATGATATTCATCCTTGTAGGCAGGAGCCTTGTAGGCTGTTTTCGGGGCGTGGTACTCGGGCTCGTGATAATCCGGCGCATGGTAGCCAGGTTCGGGGGCGTGGTAGTCGGGGCCCTTGTAGTCGGCCTTAGGCGGGCTGTACTCTGGTTCGGGAACAGGTTCGTGATAATCAGGCGCGTGATACTCGGGCTCGTGGTAGTCGGGAGCCTTGTATTCCGGTTTTGGGGCGTGATAATCAGGCTCAGGTGCATGATACTCCGGCTCGTGATAATCGGGAGCCTTGTATGCCGGTTTCGGAGCGTGATAATCAGGCTCAGGTGCATGATACTCCGGCTCGTGATAGTCGGGACTGGGGGTATGATAACTGGGCTTAGGGGCATGGTACTCCGGCTCGTGATAATCGGGTCCTTTGTAGGAGGCTGGCGGATGATAATCCGCCCCATGGTGACCCTTCCCCTTATAACCAGGCCTCTTGCCCTTCAAATGGGCCGCGTAGTCCCACTCCATGTGAGGCACCAGAATGCCCTTGGCCCTGACGTGGTGTGTAGCGTGACCCTTGGCTTTAGCGTGGTGGGCCAGGTGACCCTTCGGATGCCCCCTGGCCGCCAGGACGTAGTCCCACGCCTTCTTGGGGGCGTGGTAGTCCTTGACGATGTGCTGGTCCGGGTATTCCTTGTAAACATCGTAGCTGTCGCCCTTGTAATGGGCCGCCTTCGGAGCCAGATACGACGTAGGCGCCACGTGCTTTGAGTGGGGCATATGATGGGGCATGTGCTTCGGAACGTGGTGCGGCATGTGATGCGGCATGTGCTTCGGCGCGTGGTGCGGCATGTGGTGCGGCATGTGCTTCGGAGCGTGATGCGGCATGTGTTTGGGCGCGTGATGCGGCGTGTGGTGCGGCGCGTGCGTGGGGCCGTGATGCGGCACGTGATGCGGCATGTGTTTGGGCGCGTGATGCGGCTCGTGGTGCGGCGTGTGATGCGGCGCGTGGTGCGGCGCGTGCGCCGGCTCGTGATGCGGCTTGTGGTGCTCGGCCGGGTGGATCTCCTTGACGTGGGCGATAGCGTGCACGGCGGCGCCGCGGTGCTCGCCCTTGAGCGCCAGGCTGCCGGCGTGGTGCGGCAGGTCGTGCGCCGCGTGCGCCGGCTCCGGCGGGAAGAACGGCCCGTCGCCGACCAGCGCCGCCAGGTTCGGCGAGCGCCGCCAGCGGCGGTGCGGCGGCGAGCGCGACGAGCGGCCCAGGAAGTCGACGTTGGTGTGCAGGTTGTCGTAGAAGCTGCCGATCGGCGGGAAGCCGACGGCGGCCAGGTTCGGCTCGCTGGAGTCGGCCGGCAGCGGGCGCCGGTGCCGCTCGTACGACAGGCCCGGCTCGTGCACGATCACGTTCTCGTAGGCGGCGGGGTGCGGCCGGCGGCGCGGGGGCGGCGCCGGCCGGGCCAGCGGGCGTGCGAAGGCGCGGACGGGCGCGCGGAAGCCGGCCGGGGCCGCCGCCGGCCGCCGGGCCGCCTCAGGCCGACGGACCACCTCCGGCCGCCGCGGCGCCGGGTAGTACACGCGGTACCGGTGGTACGGCTGCCGGGCCGGCTCCTCGGCCGGCTCCTCCGAGTACCACTCTGGCTCGCGCACCTGGTCGAAGCTGAACTCGTCCTTGTAGCGGGCCGGTTCGAAAAAGACGCGCACGGGCGCCAGCTGGGTGGGCTCGGCCTCGGCGAGGACGTCCTCTCCGCTCTCGATCTCGTTCTGGGAGGGCCGCGGCCGTGGGCGCGGCCGGTAGCGGATCCGCGGCGAGTACGTGGTGACGCGCGGGCCGTCGGCCGCCGCCGGCGCCGCGCTCGGCCGGACCGCGGGCTCCGCCTCCACCTCCTCCTCCTCCTCCTCCTCAGCGGCGGCGGCCGCCGCCTCGGCGTCGCTCTCCGGCGCCTCGCGCTGCCGCTCGAACATCTCCTCGCCGCTCTCCAGCTCGGAGAGCAGTTCGATGTCGCCGCCGAGCGAGTCGCCACCGTCCGACTCGTCCGCCTCGTCCCCGGAGCCGGCCTCGGTCACCAGGAGGGGCGCGGCGCGGCCGCGGCCGGCAGATGCCGTGGGCCGCGGCAGGCGGTCGCCGTAGCGCGGCCGGCCCGGCGCCGGCAACAACTCGTCGCCCGGGTCGGCATCGGCTCCGTCCTGGGCGGTCGCCTGGCCGGCCAGGAGCAGCAGCGCTGCCAGCCGCCACAGCCGCTGCAACAGCGCCGGCCGGCCGTCACAGGGGCGACTCATAGCGGGGAGAACATCATAGGGTCGGCACTCAACAGGGAAGACCGTCACAGGGGCGGCACACGGCGGGGAGACCGTCAGAAGGGCGGCACACGACGGAGAGACCGTCACAGGGGTGGCACACGGAGGGGGAAACTGTCACAGGGGAGGGTGACAGGCCGGAGGATAGTCCGTAACAGGGGCGGCACACCTTCCCCCGCGGACGGAAGGCCGTTACAACGGAGACAAACGGGGGGGAGGAGATCGCCACAGCGGCGGCACATAGCGGGAAGAGCATGCTGCTATTCGGATTTAGTATGTTGTCCACACAAGACGAGCCAGCGACACGTCAACTGCAACATAATGCATACGCATTCGTAAACAGTAGGAAAACGGTTGTAGGTATTGAACAAGATGACTCTGGGTATCGTAGTCTTTACGACAGTTTCCCAATCAACATTGCTGAAACTGCTTTTCAGCAACAGTGACAGGAGGGTAAAAAAGCACAGGATAACAAACGTTTCAAGTTATTTTTGTCATCTAGAACGAATTGTTCAGAGATGGATCTGTTGGCAACGGGAGGTCATCACGCCCCTTTTTTGGATATCGAAAACAAGATACTAGTAGACAAAAGGCATGCTTTTTGAAGAAAAGTGGGAAAGAAGAGGGAAATGGATCTTGATTTTACAAACTGAAAACTGCCCCATCATTTCTGGAGATGTCCGGATCAATTCTTGCATTGAATACGTGCGTTTCTAACAGGGTAGTGGCACCAACCCATGTATGGATTTACAGAAAACGTGTAGGCATTAGATATACACAGTACAACAAATTAATGCCGCGTTAAAATAATGGAAATGTCATGGTCCGAATTTCAGAACAGTGCAGCCCGTACATCTTGCCTGAATGCCGTTGTTTCTTTCGGATCGTTCATTTTCCTCTGTCACGGTACAGAACATTTCAAATCTCAAAGAAAGGGATTCATGAGGCGGAATGTAGGGTGTTCAAGCCCTTGACCGCCTTCAGAATGATTGCTTTTGAATAAAACGTTGACGCACGTGACTACAACGGAGACGGCGAAGCAACGCCTTGAACTGACCGCCATCCATCAGCGACCCGAGCAATTTTTCTCCGGGAGAGACAAAAAAATGACCGCCGCTCGCCGCGAGCTCAACAGCCGAAACGCATTTACAAAACGGACAGCTTAGGGACGGCGGCGGGGACACGCCGAGCCGGCCGCGGCCGCATTGTAGTATTATATGTGTCAAGGCCCGGCCCCGGGGAGGCGTCGCCACCCACGCGGCGGCGACAATTGCGGCGCAGTCTCCCACGGCGTGACGCGGGCCGGAAAAATGGACCGCCGGCTGTCAGCGGCCGATCGGGTGATTCATGCTCGCGCCGGCCGATTGCGGAATCGCCGCGAGACGGCGCGGGCGTCCCGTCAGATCGGCGGCCGCAGCCTGATGATGCCGTCGTCGTTGGTTAGTTGGACGACAAGCTGAAGCGTCGAGACCATTAGACGTCATAATCTGTCACGCCGGTTGGCGTGTTACGTCCAGTACGCGCTGGCAGGTTGATGCAATATGCTTGATTGCCGAACGGCCGCCCAGGAGTGAGAAGCAGGTTTGGACGTGTTTTTTTTTTACATTAAAAAACGAGTTAATCCAAAGTGAGAGTACTGTCAGCCAAGTGGAGATAAAAGATAACCCTGCCAGTAAACATCGGCACAAAACGCTGTTGCGGTGCCGATCAAATTACTGAAAGGGACAATGCAACATTAAAGAATGCGATTCGAAACGTTGCATAGATACCATTGAAATGTTGGGTATCTGACCACAGCTGAAAATTTCATTAGCAGCCAGTAAGGCATATTAACGCGCATGCTTTACAAACGGGTTTTTACAAAGACTTGAAGTTAGTAAACTTCATGTTAGCGTCATTAGAGCAAACCCATCAGATAATGACAACATGGTAGCCAATACAAATGATAGGAGACAGTTTCTGGTGCTCCCAGCTTGAACATATTACAACAGGTATATGGAAACTCCTATTCAGTTGGGAGGAGGGAAGCGAGGGGGGGCGAGGCGCATTTTGGGTCATTTATTTCTAGTCAACGTCCATAAGGCCAATGTTAAATTTAAAAAAAGTTGGAGGACTGAAGCTCCCTGGTTCCATGGTTCCGCACCTATGTATTACAGTTATTACGCCCTACAACATTTCTTTCCATTTTCCGTTGCTTCTTGTCGTTTTGATTGGTGTCTGCATCCATAAACTACGCATGGCCTCGTCCTAAGAACTCCATAACATATTACGATGTCAGCGTTTCGTTGATGCAGCACGTAATTTTGTTATCCAAAATGTTTTTAGGAAGGAGTAAATTCGTGAACGGCACATCGTTCCAATCGTATTAACGGACTTATATCTAATACCTGAAAAATCAAGCAGCCGCTCTTATCAGCATGACTAGCAATGCTAAGTTTCACAAAGCTTACATGCTCATACGATCGCACGTGCATTACTAGTATGGCGCATGACGAACGCCACGTACTCTTGTGCGGGGCATGACGAGTGTGATCTACTGCGTTCCTGTTCAAATTAAGGCCTATGCTTTCAAATATGGCTTGACACATTTGCTTTTACTGCGAAGCACATCGCAGTGCAAACAAGAATGTTTTGATCTATTCCGAAATTTTGCGGCCGGAGAATGGCAAGTTTAAATGTAACTTGCGCTCATCTTGTCATGTGTAAACGGTTTAATAACGCCCGCAGAAGAGTCTCAGATAGAAAAAAATCTCTGCTGGAATGCTAGTAGCCAAAGCAGCCTGCAAGCTACCCCGTTGCAAATGTTAATGCAAAGACAAAGATTGGTGTATCTGCCAGTGAAAACTTGATAATGCGGCGCCAGATGGCCGCGAGGTTATTCGCCTGGTGAAAGCATTATTCTTGAAACTTTAATTTGACTTTTGCCCGCTGCTTGAAGCTAGGCTCACTCGATCTACGGCCTTACTCGTGATAAAAAATCGAAAAGAGTTTCTCACATTTGAAATTTCCTTCGCGGGAAGGCCGCGGCCTGCACATGTTGCTGCAGTGCACTTTCCAAGTAATCTCCAGAACCTGATTCACGCTGTTTTAAGTGTTTCATAGGCCTCACATGTGTAGTGCGAAGTTCGGAATATTCCGAAAATTTACTTGTATCTCATCAGAATTGCTTTCTGCGCAATTAGCCGACGTATCGTATTAGTCTGACGTTCGCTTCAAGTTTGAAGCCACGCACTAAATGCAACATAAGCTAGGAATAAAATGCAAGAGAATAATCACCGGCGAAACTTTTCGCTTCAGTATTCCTCCAGATCGCGACTTTTTTTCAATGCGGATGTATGTGGCTGGTAAACGTTCGAAAGGAGTAAATTGGCGAACGGCACATGGTTCCAATTGGATTAAAGGACTTATATCTAATACCTGAAAAATCAAGCAGCCGCTCTTATCAGCATGACTGGTAACGCTAAGTTCCACAAAACTTACATGTTCATACGATCGCACGAGCGTTACTAGTACGATGCATGACGAACGCCACGTTAAGATATGCAGGTGGGTAGTCATTGAATGCCAAATGACATTGAAATGATAACAAAGTGATGTGCATAAAAGCTTAGGTTTTTAATCTTCTTATATTCCACGGGGAATAGGCATAACAACAAGCGTAATGAAGCTGATCCTACCATTTAAGTACCAATGGAACCACCAGGTCAGTGTTTTGTGCTGATTTTTACTTTTCGGATAAGTACTTTATTTTCGGTCGTATTGCAGTCCGACCACCCATAACACAGCTTCACGCCATATTTATTCAGCTTCCCTTTGATCTCAGTCTTTAGTGGGTTGGAGCATTCGCCAAGAGGTTTCATTCCTTCCCACACTGTAATAACTGTGGTTATTAGATAACGCGCTAATGTTAAATGATGCAGCTCGGTGAGCTGTAAATTCGTTTGGTTCGTAATATACCGAGAAACGTTCTATCAAATAGACCATAATTAATTGTTGTTCTTTTACGAGACTTTTTCAGTATACCAAATATTCATCATACAGGTAGCTAAAATAATTGTTCGTCATATTGGTTCAGAAAAAAATACGGCATTTCGTAAAAGCTCACGACAGTATTTACTTGGTGCAAGGGCGTATCAAACGGTAGCAGAAAAAAGCCTAAAACTACATACTGAGATGGGTTCGACATTCGTTAGCTCGCAGATTTTCCCGTACCCGGAGAGAATCGAAGTGATAGTCTGCAGCGCTATACGGTCACAGCAATCGAATGTGTCGCTATTACGCAGGTGCCTCACGATTCCGACAATGTCAAAAGGAATGGTACAGTGTTATCGAAAGGTGAAGAGCATCGGAAACACATGAGAAAAAATGTGTCGGCATTTATGCTCTTCCAAAACGGTGTCGTCGAAGTTAATCACCATTATTTTTCGGTTTGTTTATATTCGCTTTTCCATCTTTCGCGTAAAGAAATTAATGTCATGTAACGATAATCTGCTGGCGTTTTTGCATTAATTAACTGCTGCTTAACTGCTAACTCATTCTGCATAAGAAAGAAAGGGTTTGCGGGATAGTCTCATAAATAGCTTACACCTCCGGTGTTTGATTTAAATTAATTCGAGACAGGAGAAGGAATCCCAGATGGATCCCCTACGGGGAAAGTATTGACTACAAGCGTTCGTTTACCGCGTCAGGTGAACTTGACAAGCGTAGCATCCGCCCGGAAAGGCATTAATTGCGAACGGTCGACCAGATGGGCCTGATAGCGTCGGGAATGCCGGCTGGGCTCTGAATCACAGCACGGCGAGCGCGTCGTCTGCCGGCCACTGTTACTTTCAACCTCAGCTGTTACCTCAGACTCACATTCTCAAAGCATCTTTTAGGGTAAGGAGGCAATCTCAAGTACCTTTCTCAAGGGAACGCCGTCCTCAGAGACAATGGCAAAACGTTAAATGATTAGGAGTAATTATTAGGAGAAATAGTAATAGCATGCTCGGTGCATCAAGAGATTTGGCCAGATTGACGTCAAACCACTCAAACTGTTGCGAAGATTTGTTTTCAGACTCTGAGTTACTTGATATAAGTGTTTTGGTTTGGCTACTACGAACGTCACGGACAGCTGAACGATGCGGGTAATTTAATGTGCATGCCTTTATGCTATACGTTACTGGAAAACCACGACTACGTCACTCTGCCGGCAAACTGTCGAGTCAGATCTTAAATAACAAGGTGCGGTGATATGGCATGAGGTAATTATGTAATGATGTGGTTCAGTACGCTATGACGAACACTACACAAACGCCACAGATTCTGCAGCAATATGCGGATATGAAGGAACTTAGGGACGAAAAGCTCTCAGAGATGTTGGAGGGAAACCCATTTTAAGACGTCCTTTTGCATGAAAGCCCATATGAAGAACGTTATTAAATTCATATTCATATTCACTCGCATAAATTCATATTCACTTATTTCACACATACACAAATTCAGCGCAATAAGTTAATATTCACTCGCAAAAGATTTTTTACTAAGCAGTCACAATGATGAGGCCAGCCGCAACCTTGCTTCCGCCATCTCCGTGCGATACAGTGCCGCGGCACCTGCCGGCTGTGTACTCACCATGCTGTATGTCAGTCCTCGTGAGCCGAAGCGCAGCTTCTGCCGCGTGCCGACAGGCGTTCCTCTGCTCTGTCCCGTCTGCCGCGCGTTCTGCTCCGTCTGATGTCTGCTGCGCTCCCTGGGACGTGCGCCAGTGTCTGAAAACACAGGCCCCGCTCACTTCACCGGCGCCGCGCAGACGCGTGTAGCGCACCCACAACAGCGACCGCCTTCTTTATAGTTTTGCGCAATTTTCGGCGGCCGCGGATCCGCCGATGCGAGGGGGGCAGCGCGATCAGGCGAGGGCGGGGAGGGGGGCGGTGAAAGGCCCACGGCCAAGTTCAGACGTCGCGGTGCAGGTCCAGATATCCATTGTGGCCGTCGCCAAAGTGGCGCTAATTGGGTCGCTCCCGGGGCCGCTCGGCGCGGCCTGATCCTGCCTCTCCGCCGATGTCCGGCGGGGCGTGGTCGGCCCACCCCGATCGCACCGCCCCGACACGGCTGCGACGGCCGCACTGGATCACGAGTCACGAGTCACGCCCGGGCTGGGTCGTCCGCAAGCGCGCGGCCTCACACAGCTGGCGACGCCGCGGTCCGGGCAATGGACTCACTGATGGCGCCGGTCGCGTTTTGAGATCAGGCTATTTGCAGCACGGATGCTTTGCTGTGTGTGCAACTTCTGGCGGTCACGAGTTCTCCGAATCACACGATTTGCATGCTGCTCGAACATGTGTTATTCTAATGTTAGCAAAGTGACAAGTTATTATAAGGAACTAGGCAGTGTTGTGTAAATCTACATGCAAGCAAAAAGCACTCGACATTAATCGAATTGTCACTGTCTTGGTCTCGGGCATTCTTGAAGACCGCAAAATTCCTGAAGTGCAAGACAACTCTGCCGTGAATTCATCTGACAGGTGGGCTCGCGTATAGGACCCGAAATGCCTCCATCGCTTTGCTCAATCAATGCCTTTTCATGAACTCCAGATGAAGGATTGCGCCGGACTATGAGAATAACATGGTAAACTGGCTCCGTTGAGGCCATATAATCGTCTGATAATAATAAATGGCATAAATGAATGAAAGATAAAAATAAATAACTAAATAAAATAAATACGTTGTCAGACGTGAAGCATACCTGACAGGATGATGCCTACAGAGATGTGTTCATGCTGGACTAATATCTTTCTCACGCCTTGGTGAGGGAAACAATATTTGCCTGTAGCTTTACGTCCACATGGCCAGTCAGTGCTCGGCATCACAAGTTGCCGTTCACCCACTCCACGGGTGCCAGTCAATATCACAGCCAGTACAGTTCATCCACTCCACACCCACCCACAGACTGCGGTGCCAACGAGGTGGTAACCGAGAGGATCTCTGTGGGATCACCAGAGAAACGGACAAATTGCACTGCGACGAACGAACGGAACTCGGCCTCCCTGTGGAATCATCCACACAACAGGCGGAAAGGCGCTGCAAAAATAGGACCACTGCAGTGGCCAGTCGCACATCACAAGTTCGGACTAGGAACAACAGTACATCAGACGAATCACTGTTGGCCCAACGGAACAACGAAACCAACTGGAGGATCAAATGAACAAAAGACGAGATTAGTGTAGAGTATAACAGCTCAAATAGACTGTGGCTGCGGAACCAAGAGGATACGATGCGAGATGTATGAAATGTTAATTGAATAGCTGAAGGGTGACTGTGAAACCAGCCAAGCACCGTGTTAAGCATTCTGGGGGCATCGGTTGGTTGGAAGGTTCTAATCATGTGCCGACTGTGTCGCTTCACGCCGCCCACGCGGGAACAACAGGACATGGACCAATACGGTACCGACCGAACAATGAACGTGATCACCTTTGGATCAGGATTAGTAGATCTGGATTAGTAGCATCGGGAATGGATATCAAGTAAGATTCTAGTCTTTTCTTTAGTACTCCGGGTAGAACATCCATCACCGATCTCCACATATCATATGGCCCAGTCCCTGTCACATTTCTCAGGCGAGAGCGCCGGCATTTTGTCAAAAAAAGAGGAAATACAGTTTCATCAGATTACTTCTGAAGATACGTAAAATGGAATGTGCATTCGAAATTTAGCAAGTTTATCGATGAAAGTGAGGCATTTTGCAATTTATTAACGTTACGCACGTAACGTAACGTAACGTACTACTGTCTGACGACAATAGTCTTCGCAGGCCGAGATCTGATTGCAAATCAAATATGATATCAGCCGTCTTGCATTAATCGGCCAAACGAGTTCCATGATATGAATGAGAATAGAATAAGGTATATAGAATAGAATAATTTGAATAAGAACAGGTCGAACTCTGTTACATTCCCATTAAACTTAGGGGTTTCCGACTTTATTAAATGTGTCACTCATGCACTACGGCATTCGGTTTCATTGTGTATAACCAAGTAAGCCTTATGCATCTTTTGAAAACATCAGACGATGATGATGATGTCAAAATCTACTGACGGCAACATTTTGCCGTTGAAATAATTTTCCCTTGGCACAGTTACGCTGTTTCAACCCATTTGATTGTTGCAACATATATAATACCACAAGTGCATCGCTCACTTACGTTTTACATAGGCGTTCGAAGCCAACTCAGAATCGGATGGGTGACATATTTATGATGGATGCATGATTTATAATTTATGAGTGACGTTCTTTTCAGCGTGATGGTATACATGCGCATTCGCAGTGCATTCTGGTCAGGATTAGATCGTATTTAAGGACACTGTTTCGTCCGTTGGGGCTTTTGGGTTTTTTTCACGGCCATTTAACATCGCGGTCACGTTTGCTCGTAGTGAAGACGTGGTTTAAACCGAAGCGGGAACAGAGCTGTCAATACCCCTGGTGCGTGACGTACACCGGGCCATCGCCATCCTATTTCCTTCTCCTGCCGAACGAATCTGCAGGCGAGATTCTGGGATCTGAAACCGCCAGATAAAGTGTCCAATACAATGCCAGCTATCGGGGACTGTCTTATTAAGGTTTTAACTACGGCTCTAATGCTCTCTCATGAGCATAGATGTCATCTAGTGATATCGGATTATTGGTCGGTCAGTGTAGCTATCTGGGGTGCCCTGTACATGACCGCATCTTTTCCTGTTTGCTTTGTGCCGAAGATGTGTGGACTTGGACAAGTTCACCTTAAATGTGTGCCTTGCTAAATGGCGCAACAGTAGGCATGTTCATTCAGGAAACAAATACAAGGGTGACTTTGTTTCTAAGAGATGCGATATGTTCGAGTAATACAGCTGTTATACATTGGTCACATCGGTCTAATTTTTATATATTGCGATGTCATTGGAAGGGGTCACACAGCATTCAAGTTAAATTTAATCGTTTTGAGATACATGACACATTCCTTCAATTTTACTGCATATCGCTGGTTCAAGCGGCATGTTATAAGCGGCGAGTTTGCGACCATACGGCACTCAGTCTGAGCCAGTTCTTGCCATTTACCAGAGAACTTAACATAACCGGCAATAATTTAACAAATAACTGGCACAGATTTGTCTCTTAATATGAGAAATGGCGTAATTTAGTAGACAGAACCGTGAAGGGGAAACGAGTGGCACGGGCGACAGAAAACCGAGTGAGCGCTGGATACCGAAGAGACTCGAGCCCCCTCAGCCAGGGAGGGAATCCAACGCTCTGAAACAAACTACGCTGCCAGACTTTCTCGCCTCAAAATAATTTTTTTTTATGTTAAAGACCTGTTTGATTCCGTCAACAGTTGAAAGTCATCGCTAGCTGTTTACGGATATCTCATCTTGGTCTAGATTTTGAACGATAGGTCTCTGAAACCTACTCTACACGTCATGGCACCAATCATAAACCACACAATAAATGTTGCGGACAGGCATGGCGTATCTTTGAGAGCTCTTAATACATTCGGATTGAGCCAGAAACGAGCCCATTTAAAGATGGAGAAATTTTGATCAAAGTGGATCAAAACATAGATGGTTCCAGAATCACATATCAAGAGCTCTGTCCAGTGGATCACGGGTTTACCGTTTGGTTCAGGTGTTTTTACTCAGTTGACACGATGGCCCAGTTCGCGGCCTTATTTACTTCACTTTCCTGGTTGTCTCTTGATTCAAAACAGCGCGCGACAAAAATGCTCTTTTGAAGCGAGAGCACACGCGCAACCAAGGGGTTGAGAGGCAGGGGCCGTGCCCACCCCCTCAGGCTCGCAGTTTTTGTGAAAACCATTGCACATCTTCTTCCCTGCAGCCGGTTTTCCTGTGATTTCAATTCACTCTGAGCTCCGGGCCCCTCCCTTGTGAAAATCCTGGCTGCGCCCCTGAGCGAGAAGTAACCGAGTAGGCGTGCAATAAAGCGTGTTTCAAGTTGATCGCGGCTCATGGTTATTATGAAGCCATTTTTTCCTGGCAATATCAACGGGCATCAGCTAGAATTATCGGAAGTTGGTACGACCACCGCCTTACCAGCCCTATGGGCTGGTAAGGCGCAACAGTCAGTTTTCAATGGGGCCCAGGCCAGTTCACTACAATGGAGGAATGCTACTAGACCTAAACTAGCTAAATCCGGGACCAATACCATTGGGCCCACTCGACAGTGTACGGGTGCGAGGCAGTAAACATGCATGATCCGATCAAGGCTGGCTGCGGCTAGCCGGTTTTCGGGACGGCGGCTAGCCTGCTTGGCGCCGGCGGCTAGCCGGCCAGCTGATTTTGTGACCAGATGGCTATTGACTAATGCAGGTTCACAGAACTCGGTTTCGCTTGAATGTGGAGTGGGAAATGTATTCTTGGTCTAGCGCCAACTTAATCGGATCATTTTAAATTTACCCCAAGACCTCAGGAACAAAGCTGATTTCCACAGACCTTGGTAAATTTCCCAAAATTTGCCAGACTTTGGAAATATTTCCCATTTTTTCAAAATTTATAAATTTCCCATGGAAAAATTCCTAAGGTCTTGCCAGACAGTGAAGCATATAGAGCGTTGTTTCCGTAGCATCTCGCTACCCTGCAAAATTCGTAAATCTTGGGAAGGTGGCCATCAGAAACCCTAAAAATCGTGACTGCTCCCTAAAACAAATAGTTTAGCATGCAGTGCGACGTTCGTCCTTGTGCGCATGCATTTTTCAACAGCCCCCCCCCCGCGGCCGGCTAGCCGGGTCGGCTAGCCGCCCGCTGCAGCTAGTCGATCGATCGGTGGCGCTGGCCGGCTAGCCGACCAGCCGGAAATCAACCTTGATCGGATATACCAATGGAGTGTGCTCGGCCGTTCTGGTGATGGACCTGGCTTTTATTAGGGTGTCTATACGCCTATTACGGCGTCTTCCCGGGTTCATATGCTGGTATGCTGATTTAATCCAACGGAGTGAATCTGAAAGGGGTTATAATCAGGCACGTTGCCAGGATTTTGCTCAGGGGGGGTGGCAAATGCCAAATTTTGTCATATGCCACAGGCATATGACGCAATTCATACAAAGGGCAACAATTTTAGGCAATGTATCTCATATCCAATGCACAGGAAAACATATAATGTTTGTTTTTGCAACATAAATATGATCACTATTACGCATTCATGCGAAATCTCCATTTGTCTAGTACAGACCGCTTGGCTCAGGCGGGAAGGGTAGGCATGGCCCCCATGGCCCCCTTGGCTACGTCCCTGGTCATAATTGGCCGCAAGGTCAGAATTTTGAATACTTTTGAAAATTCCCGGACCTTAGGTTATTTTGTTCCGAGAATTTTTGGGCTGGGTGAAATCATTTCTCTTCTTCTCGAATAAAGAGTCCTGTAAAATCCGCTCACTTTACCATCCTATTATAATAACGTTTATTAATGCCCGTCATAGTTTATCACACGTCAGTATGATCTGCCTACTGCCCATTCCGCAAAAGCAATGCGACATTTCGGTTACTTAACGTTGTACGTGTACAAATAAATCTGAAACAGACTGTTCTCAACAATGGCCTGTGCACATCCGTTAAACAGGTTACCCACAAAGGTACCTTGACTTCGCTCCGTTTTCATTTTTTATTTTGTTCTCGACGGCTTCAGGTAACAAACGTAAAATTCTAACTTTGATTGGACAAAATCCGTCGCATTTCCGTCCTTTCGATAATACCGCATACTAATACTCAATCAGCAAAGCTGACCAGGTTAGTGGTGATGTTGGTACTGTTTTCCCGTGCGAAATCCAGAAGAGTGGCGTTCGAGGTCAACAACATCTGTAACACCATCACTGGCTTACTCACCTTTTCGCAGTGACGAAAACATATTATCTTAATGCTCCCCAATTCGTTGCCTCCAATCTCCTGGTATCTGTTGCTGTTGCCAACTGTATCCTATGAAGTGGCTTCGTCCGGTGCATTGTACGTCCTTCGAGTTCCCTTCGAACTCGTGGGCAGAATCAAAGCAATCTGATTCAGCTCAAATAGCCCATTTCCGGTTACATGTCAAAGGGTTGTGTGAGAAAAAAAAACTGTAAGCGCCTTTTCATTCCACATATGGCGTTTCATAGCCTCTGTCATCCGTCTGTGATGGCAATTCCAGGAGCAGACTAGACACTCTCTATGGGTTGTTCTGTGCTCATTGTTATGCATGAGTTACAAAGCGAAAGCATTTCAAGGCCGATTAACTTACCTCATCAAATGTACATGTGCTGGTCGGAAAAGGCAACGTTCAGCCATGGACTTGTTTTCTTTTGGGCCTTCTATTTAATCACCAAGAATTGTCTTGTTTAAGTCCCTGTCACACTGGTAGCATCAAGACATCAAGACACCAACGGACCGAAAAGTGCGTGTGTTGCCGAGACAGCAGTTTTCTTTTTTTGTAGCATGCATTCCAATTGAAATGTGCTGGAGAAGTTCCTCAGTATTATTCACATTCCACCTGCGGTGCGACACATGCCAGAGCTATCTGAGATTACTAAACACAGCAGTCAATTAAACATACTACAATTTTTTCGCTCTTTTTCGGATTGCACGGCTCTGAGCGTGATAAACGTTCCTCTCGATTAATCCTTTCTGTGCGTGCACTCGAGGGTGGTCCCATTTTTTCCGACGACTGCCATCATTAATTAATTTCTTAACAAAGTGTCCCAATGTGTGCTCCCGAAACGAGCCCACCTTTCCCAGGCGTGCAGTGGTCACCGCGCGGCTTGACGCTCGGCCATTGTGTAACCAAATACTGAGTGCAGCCATTAATTAGACGCCGCGCGCCAAGGACGCGCGCCAAAACGGCGTCATCTGGCGCGCCGTTTCGCGCGCGCCGCCGCAGGTGCCTCATGACAAAACGACTGGACGCGTTACACGGGCGCGACACGTGCGACGCCGGCGGAGGTCGGCGCCCACCCGCGCCGCGGCCGGCCCTGGTCATAATGGCCCAGTTCATCGCGGCCATCGGTCAGACGAGGCTTGCGGCGCGCGCTCCGCAGTCCGGCCGAACGGCTCAGCCTGTGGCTGTCTGGACGCGCGGAGGAGCCGCCGCCGGAGTTGCGGATCGCCGGCGCCCGGGGCCGGCCCGCGGCCACAATGGCTCGGCGCAGTTGTTGGAGTCTGTGATGAAACTGATGACCGACAGTTCTGGTCCGAGTGGACGGCGAGTCCGGTTGGAACGTGCATTGGTTTGCGATTATCCGGGCCCGGCGGAGCGTGGCCGCTATCTGTCGGCACATGCCGGCCAGTCATGCCACAGGGTGGGATGTCGCAGTGCTCGGCACGCGCAAAACGCGACCACCTGCTGATAACATGCAACTGAAGAGGTCATCCATCTGATGAAAGAGTGTGCCAGATAGCAAAATAGTACAATGCTAAAAAACAATAACAAAAAGACAAGGTCCACGTCGCAAATCAACAGTTCAGAGGGATGAAAGTTAAGATGACATTTTTTTAACCTTGCCGGCAAGAGCCTGGGATACCTTTTCATCAACCGTCCTGTGAAACGACCCTTGCTCAAAAACGTCGCCAGGGATGAGCGAACATTGCGCGCCAGTTTCGGTCCATTGGATGAAAGGATCCGGGTCTTTTCAACGCTATTCGTTGAACCGATTATTCAAGACGAATGGCGCCTGAGTAAATGAGCAAGGTATTCGACAAACCGAACAGCACACACACTCACAGACACATGGTTCAGTGACTGTCACTAGGCACGTGCTGCTCCAAACGATTACAAACAATGTGTGTGTGTGCATATGAGAAGTGATCAATAAACAAATGACAGCGTATTCCTTGAACTAGTGAGGTGTAACGGGCTCCCATCCGCATCACCGATTTGCTTCATTTCTGAGAAAAGTTGACAGATTCCCGTAAATATCAGGCTTTCGGCGCCGTCTCCTTGTGGACGGAACGTTTTAGCTCCAGCCTTGACACAAAAACCGTTGACTTCATTTCGGGCTGCGGGAGGACCCGCGCAGCGGAATGTTCTGAAGCCCGTAGTTAGTTTTAGAAGGTGTCAGTCGCCCCAGACGGGATGACGTAGCAGGCCAGTGAGGTAAATAACGAATCAAAGTCGACCACGAAACCGCACGTAATGATAGCTGGGGCGGGAAACAACATTCATTCAGTGATTTTCTGAGAGGTCTCCGTAGAGGTTCATTAGTTTGGCCAAACACGCGTGTCGGTTCCGTAGAATCTGTTATTTGTTCAGCTCGGGTAGAGAGGCTCCAGTGGTCAGTACCGGGGACAGCGGTTGAACGGACAGTATCGGACAGAGTGGTTCCAATGGTCAGTATAGGAAGAGTGGTTCCAGTGGTCAGTATTGGGAAGTTACTGCGATGGTCAGTACAGGAAAAGTGGTACAATGGAAGGTACAGGGCGGAATGGTTCCAGTGCTAAGCATCGGAGCATTGCTACGATAGTATTGTCAAGTTGCCTTGATAGGCAGTATCGGCAGGCACCTAGCCAGGATTTTCCTGGGGGATGGACAAATGTCAAATTTTGTCACATGTCACTGGCATATGACGAAACGTATTCGAAAAAGTAGCAAATTTATGTAATTTACCTCATGCTTAACGCACAGGCAAACAATGCTTACTTTTGCAACAAATATATGGTCACTTTTACGTATTCCTGCGAAATCGCCATATATCTAGTGTAGACCGCTTGGTTCAGGGAGAGGGCATGGTCCCCTTGCCCCCCTTGGCTACGTCCCTGAGTATCAGCGAGTTACTTGTTCAGTTTCGGGGAGTTGTTTCGAAAGACTTGGAGAATAACTCCAATGGTCAGGATCGGGAAGAGTGGTTCCAATGGTCAGTGTCTTGTTCCAATGGTCAGTATCGGGGAGAGTTGCTCCAATGGTCAGTATCGGGGGGAGTTTCTCCGATGGCCTGTCAGTATCGGCGAGTTGCTTGTCCAGTCTCGGGAAGTTGCTCCGAAGGACTGGGAGAATAGCTCCAATGATCAGCATCGGGAAGTGGTTCCAACGGTCAGTGTCTTGGTCCAATCGTCAGTATCCGCAGAACTGCTCCAATGGTCATTATCGGGGAGAATGTCTCCCATGGGCAGTATTGTGGAGCTGCTCCATTGGCCAGTATCGAGATGTTTCTCCGATGGGCAGTATCGGGCAGTTGCTCCAACGATCAATGTCGGAGACAGCACGTGTGTCTACCACAGTACCTGCTCCTAGGGCAGGTAAGGGTGGCGGCCATACAAACTTTAAATAATCTGAACATTATGTTTATTTTATTGCGTGGAAACACTCCAAAAATGGTCCTGGCCCTACTAACTTTGAAAGCATTTACACGCCGACGGCGGAGAAATAGTCACAGTGGTCGGGATCGAGAAGAGTGGTTTCAGTGGTCCGTTTCGAGACGTGCTACAGTGACCAGCATCTGGCAGAGGGGCTCCGACGGTCAGTATCGACGGGGACTGGTCACGACCCAAGGTTGAAATTCTATCTTTGCAACCGAAGGTTGATGAGAACAAGATACAAAAATGGGAACCAAACCGAAGTATCATACCTTTCCGTTATGCACATAGGTCAATGTTTAGAAAAATGTTTCACAGTGCGCCGTTAGGTTTATTTGTACCGCATTACATAATTATTCTGAAATGTGCAGTAGGTTAATAATCTTCATATGTGATACACCGTGAAAATAATAGTGAGCATTATTAGAAAGAGCAAGCTGGATGAGTGTCAGGGTGGGGGGGGGGAGTAGGATTTTCGTTTGTTTCAGAACAAAGGAAACGATTTCACCCACTCCAACAATTCCGAGAACAAAATGCTTTCGTATCCGGAAACTGAAAAGTAGCCCGAATTCTGACCTTGTCACTATTAACAAACAGAATTTGCCATGGCAACTGAAACGTCTTTAAAGGAGGCGATGGCTTTGGTGTCGCTTGAAATGGCTTTTAAACGTCTACCTCAATCAAATAAACATTACGAACAAAAACTAGCAATGGCAACTTAGAACACTAAATGCTTTCAAATTTAACGCCATCTGACAAGCCAGGAATGAGAGGCTATCTTCTGACGCAATATCAAATGTTCTAGGTACGGGATGATGCGTTAAAATACCACCATAGATAAAGGTCATGTCACTGTGTTTGTTCTATGTACCACATGGGTATCAGTACCATTCATTTCCTTAAAAAGCTCCAATGCTCATGAAAAGCACATCCATTGTAACTCTGATGGGCATGTCTGCAAAACAATTCCGTTACGACAATGTCCTAATCACGGATATCCACTCTCCCAAACACACCAAGTAATCCCAAGCACAGCACAATAACCTCACAACCACCGGATTCCAGCCTCCTCGATCACGAGCCGGCGCTGCCAGCTCTGGCCGGCGGCGCCGGCGACATCGGCACGCGCCACGAGCGTGCCAGGCGGGCCGTCCGGCGTCGGCCCCAGCCGCAGCGTCCGCGTCACGGCGGCCGCCCACTCGGCGCCCATGAAGTCCCAGCTGGCGGCCGAGGCCGACAGCGGCTGCCGGGCGGCCACCACCACCAGACGGCGCTGGCGGGCAAGCCTCACCAGCCGGCGGCCCAGCTCGCGATACCGGCTGTCGGCCCGCTCGCCGACGACAGCCAGCGCGTGGCGGTCGCTCCAGTAGAAGGCGGAGAGCGAGTCGACGGCCAGCAGGAGGACGCCGGCGCGCTGCTGCAGCCGCCAGAGCAGCGCCTCCAGCGCCACCAGTACCTGGTGGCTGCTGGTGGCCGTCAGAAACTCGAGCCGCGAGAGGGCGGCGCGCGCGGCGCCCGGCTGCGGCAGGTGGCGCTCCAGCAGCTGCAGCAGCCGGCGCGCGCTCAGGTGCCGCTCCGTGTCTAGAAGAACCACGCCTGAGGTGGTGTCACAGGCCAGCGCGGCCGCCACGCTCTCCATCACCATGTGCGTCTTCCCCGAGCCACCTGGTGGGCAGGACATGCTGATCAGGTCACCAGAGCTGGTAGCCCAACCAGCAGGGATATATCACACTGGTCTTGTGCAAGGAATGACAGAATGAGACCTCTCTGCCTGCAGATCTGGTAGTTGAGGTGGCTCACAGTTTCATGCATTAATAAATCCTTATCAGCATTGATTCTCCTCTTATTCCTCAAAACTTCTTGCTAGTGCTTGTCATCACAAACTCATGTTATGTAAACTTGAGATTTAAAGTGCAAGCAACCTTGAAATTAATAGAAACATTTTGTTAATGCATACATACATGGCCCAGAAATCTCAATGATATCTCCTGGGACAGGGCACTTGGACCACAGTTCTGACAACATTAAAGTCAGGTCTGGTCGCGGGGCCAAACGAGCAAGGAGTTCACGGCCAGATTCTGTTTGCGGAGAGTTCAGCATTACCACCTGAAAGCAGAGGACATTTGGTTAAAGCAAGGACATTTTCAAAATGTTAATAAACCATTACTAGAAATAACATTGCATTACACAATGTTAAATTTAAAACTGGGAAAAAGTGGACAGAAAGAGACATGGCTGAGTGATGCTTACAATTCCAGGATCTTGAAACTGAAACAAGCATAAGTTATAACATCAGTTATGATTTGGCATTTACGCACTTAATATACTTTCTGTTGCTAAATATTTTTTGTCAAATTATACTGTAAGATATATGATGGTAGTCAAGTCTCTTTTCAATAATGGACTCCAAGTCTTGCAAAATGAGAATGTTTTTTCCAGAAAGATGATGTGTTTATATATATATATATATATATATATATATATATAATATACATATATACATATATACATATATATGTACATACATACATCTTTCCACACACATATATGTGTGTATATATATATATATATATATATATATATATATATATATATATATATATATATATATATATATATATGTATATATATATATATGTATATATAAATACATCATCTTTCTGGAAAAGATGTTCCCAGTATATATATACTTCAGGTATACACATGTTGCGCTTCAAGGATTATTTGGCATGCAGTTGGTATAAGACAGCCCACATTCAACATTATGTTTATGAAGATAAACAGTATAACATAAGCATTAACATACACTTAGAGCATTAACTGTGTTTATAAATATCTCAATGGTGTCCAATTCCTTTTAATTTCCTGATCATGTAATAGATGGCTGGATATTTCTGAGGATTAATTGAGTCTGCTCATATGTCTGCACTGGATTTCATACTGTTTCATTCCCACCAGTGCCATAGGCCTGACGTCCAAATCTCCAAGAATGGTATGGGCACACCCACTCATGACTCATCCACACCCATGACCCAATACGAATGAAGAGAAAAGCACTACGTCAGTGAAAACGAACCTGTCCGTCATACGCCATCCACTGTGGAAGCATCCAGCCATAAGCTCAGGTTATCTTCGAATTATTTTCAGAATTACCACCAGTTACCATAAGAAGCTACCTACCTATATGTTTCATGTAAGTAGCTGATGCGTTCTGTTTAGACCACTGATTGCTTAACACGTTATTCATCCCGCCAAGATTCTCATTATAGCGGTGAAACTTGTTTGTTTGTTGTGGGTTAGGACGCACAGCCTCTTGGGCTCAAGCGTCCGTGTCTTGAGTCAAGTCTTGTGTCCCGTCGGGCGTCAGTCAGTCGTCTGGCGGTGAAACAGTACTTCAGATTTGAAAGAACCGCGCCGCTTCCGCTCTGCTTCAAGTGCTCCAATATTCTATTTCCCTCTGGTTGTACAAAATGTTTTACCATGGATAAGACCGTCCATCTTATTTGTCACCAGCTCTCAAATACGCCGGCATGATGTTACCACTTCAGCTGCTTATGGTCCTGGCTGTTCCACTACGCAGCCGAACGCAGAACGAATCATGTCGCGAATGACCGTTCGCCTATCGCTTCTTCAGCCCGAAGGGATGTCCCTGTGCGACCCGGGTTGTCCCATTGAGAGACATCCTAAGACATTTGCTAGAAGAGATCATAGCTTCATCTTACCTGTAATTTGCAAGGAGATCATCAGAGGACGATGTTGGGCAACTGGTAACACAGTCGCAGCCAGGGGGGCCCTGGCCGCTCCCCCACCTAGGCCCTCATTTTTGTGAAAACCATTGGACATTGTCTTGCCGGTAGGCGGTTTCCTTGTTTCACTTCACTCTGAGGTCCCAGCCCCCACCCCCTCTAAGTAAATTCTGGCTGCGTCCCTGGCTGGTAGGTCTGAAGCCTATCCTCAGCCTTCATATCCTAGACTGCATTGCGCCCAAGTCTGCGTTCTATAGTGAAATAAGCTTCTAAATGCAAGTCTTAAATTAACCATTACCATTATTGACTTGCTAAACCCAATAATAGGAGTCCCTTATGACAATGACTCGGACCCAGCAAACTAGTCAGTCAAAATATGGTTTTAACCGAATCAGTACGTTCCCTAGACGTATGTGTGTACTCGAGATAAAGGATTGCGGCGACCGCAGAAAACACACTGGCTTTACCAGTAGTACGCGAGTTACACGGCTGCTAGGCAATTTTCTTTCTTCTTTTGCACGCATTCATGGTATCCAGAACCTATAAGCATTGTTATGTCCGAGTTAGCCCACTGCATGACTTCGAGTCCAAATTCATATCTGTGATGCAAGCATACACTTCTGGTGTTAGCAGTTCAGGTAGTTTTTCCATACAAGTTGTCGTTGACCGCCTAACGTCCGTCTGAAGACTCTGGTGTGGACTGTATTTTTTATGGACATTAGAGGTCCGCGGCACTGACATGGGTTACGCTCGGCTCAGGAGAAAAAGTAAGGAGGAATAGGTAAGAAAATTCGGGGCAAGCAGGCGCAATTCAAGAGTGCTACAATTCAGCAGCATGAAAGGAAAACCATCCAGTTCAAGATGGTATACGGTCCTAACTGCTATGCTATGAATGCTACAGTTCAGCAGATAAGAAGAAAACCATTCAATTCAAGTTGGCAGACGGGTCCTAACCGAGAATGCTGCAATTCAACAACATGAAAGGAAGGACCAGCAGTCAAACTGGTATAGGTGAGGCAGGAGCTCCAATTCAAGAGCACAACGAACGCCTCAATTCAGGTGCGCTGGGATAGGAATGAACTAATTTCCAGAGTGGCAATTCAGCCAGCAGGGAGACCTCCCATTCAAGACGCCAAGGAGAGGGCAAGTCAATTCCCGAGCCTTGTGGACTATCATTTTTCTGCTATGTCACTTCGCAGCACTGCACTGCCGCACACCATCACTGACAACGAATTTCTGTATTGAGACATCCGACTAGTTTGAGCGCCAGACAAGGACAGAGAGCGGATTTGTTTACGCCAGACTCATATGGCGCGAGCGAAAGAGGTCACGAGATAAAGGGAAGAAGTATTTTGGGGAAAGAACAAACGGTAAAAGCAAATGGAAGTGGCCGGCCGGGTCCGGCGAGACGCGCGAAACCGCCGGCAGAGGGCGGGCGGCCGGCCGGCCAGGGCGTCGCGGCCCCACGCGGAACAAAGGCGGCGCAAACACAGATGGCCGGCCGGGTCCGGCGAGACGTGCTGGACCGCCGGCGCAGGCCGGTCGCACCGGCCGGCTGGGCTTCGCCGCCCCACGGACAGGGCGCTGCACGACCGACGGTAACACAACTGACGACGGTTTCACATTTGCTACGACGTAAGGATGAGTGAAGAAACTCCCCGAGCCAGTTCCGGTGTATATTCCCTTTACGGACATCAGGCGTACGCGTCCAATGGATACCAATATAGGATACAGCGTGAATAAGTCAAAGCAGATTAAAACAGATCCACGCAACGAACTAATACCACTTCATTTGTATAACTTGTTATCAATCATCAGCCACATGCATCAAAACAATGTCAACTTAGGAATGGCATCGGCATTCGCACAATGCCGGGTGCACAGGCAATTCCCGATCACTATATAGGTAGTTTGGGCTGCACGCAAGGCATTAGAATTGTTTGGCATTCAAACTTTTTTAAGTCGACAGACACAGCCACACCCTAAAGTGTGACTGACATCTCTGGCACGAAATCGGATTAAGCACCCACTGAACCTGGAAACAGTATTAATTCCTACACATCATGAAGTCCACACGAGGCTATACAAGGTATTTTCAGGTAAAAAACAAAACAACACAAAAACAAGTCCAAGCGTCGTGGAAACGCGTGCGAACAAAAGGCAGCCAAATGTCCACTAAATCACCACACCATCCCAACGAGGTTATGCAACAAGAAGCACGCGATTGATCGCAGCTCACGCCGACGTATTCGCCTCCTTTTGCTCCATCTAATGTCCGCCGAATTTCAAGCCATTCAAGCGATGTAACACAGGATCATCAATATTCAACCCACTCCGGGTCGGAGCTTTTCCGATGCCGAGCCAGTTCGCCTCAGTCAGCTGGCTGGCGTCAGTGCGATAGCACCAGTCAGTTACGCGCGGGCAACGGGCGCAAGGCACCCGGGTATCAGTCCCCCCACCCGTCGACCCAGCCGTGCAATTGGTCCCGCCCGTCTGTCAACAGCAACCGTTCCCGCGTCTCCCCTTCCACGTACCACACTCCCCCCACCTCTGCAGAATCTGATCGGCTCGTGCGTCTGAGACCGACGGGCCGACTTGGTGGTCCGCCGGCCGGCCGACACACGCCGGGTGCCGCCGCCTCACTGCCGCTTCTTGTCGGCGGGCCGCGCCGGCGGCGGCTCGTCCGCGGAGCTCAAGTAGCGGATCAGGAAGTAGCCCTCGGCCACGAGCACGACCAGCGCGGCGGCCAGACCGCACAGGATGCGGCGGCCCGTGTCCGCCTGGCCGGCCGCCACCGCCGCCGCCATGTAGCCGAACACGAACGCGGCCGCCACCGAGAACAGCACCTGGCCCACCTCCACCAGCTGGGCGTTCACCTCGCGCACTGCGGCAGGCCAGGTCAAAGGTCACACGTGAACAGCGTGCGGTTTACAACTGAGCAGGACGTGACGGGGTTCAGCCGAATGCTCTTGGTTAATCGGCTTCCCGACTCCCCAAAGATACAGCAAACCAGTGCGTTCGGATGTCCCAAATCAATCAGCATCAGGTAATCAATGTAATCAGGATGGAGATGGGAGGCAGAGAGGCAAATGGATGAGGATGGACTAATGATTGCAGAGCCAGATGTCGGTTTCCGACACGCAGGTTGCAAATGACCTTTTCGGTAAGGATAAGGCACTGCTGGGCACAACAGAGCACGATCAGCTTCTCACTGTGTTGTGTTCCCAGTTAGTTTGCGCTGCTGCGCCCCTGGCTGGGTGACCGGCCGCCACCGACGCGGGGTCAGAACGTTCTAGAAGAGTGCACGGCGTTGGAGTGCGCGTGTGGGAAGTGCACGGGCGTGTGTGCACGGCTTCTTTTCTTGCCGTGCACTTCTCGCACGTATGATACAAGCACGAGCGAGAAGTGCACGGTATGTGTGCGAGGAGCGGTCGTTGGAATACACACGCACCGAAACTGCAAACGTTTACTGCTGCCGCATGAACGAAGACCCGCAGGGAATCGCAACAAAGTTAGTGCCAAATACATGTACTGCATGAAGCTAAAAAAAGCAATCTTGACAGATTTTGGATCCTTCTAGAGGTTTCATGACCAACATGCCCACAAAAATAATTGTAACATACCACAACAGGGAAAACCTCAAAGCGACCGATGATCACGTGGCTCATCACAATCTGCAGTCAGTTGCCAGTGAAATCCCCTCCAGGAGCGCCGCGGCTGCCCCCCCCCCCCCGACCCTATTGTCCCGGCCCTCAGCAGGTCTCGGCGGCAGCGCCGGCCCGGCAAACACTCACGCTGTTTGCCGACATTTAGCGCGGGCTCCTTCATTCGCACGGTGTCAACGTTCCTGACCATGCGCCGGTACACCCGCTCATCCTGCTCCAGCCGCAGCCGCTGACACCGCGCCTGGGGAAGTACAGCACTGCGTCACACGGCCTGCAACGTGCGACGACGGCGTACGTCCTTTCGCTGACATCGTACTCCTCTGCGGCGTACTCCTCTGCATACAGTAACCTTCCATTCCACGAGAAGATAGATCGTCTATAAAAATGGGAGAGTTCTCCAGAAAAAGAACACTCAGAAATCATTATCCGTTGTAGCTGCCCTCGCAGTCGGTGCCAGGAAAAGACTCCGATGATGTTGATGCGCCGGGCAAACTGTCATGAATCGAAATGAAAATTATGTCTCTGAAAATTTAGTATGCAATATGAATTACCTTCAGAAGACTGGTTTTTTGTCTTATTTAGATTTAAAAACAGATAATGGAGTTTAAATAATAAAAAAATAAACAGGTATACTTAACAATACGTTTGAAGTCAACACCACACTGAGTCATTTTGTTTTCCATTACTTACTGCAAGAGTGGGATTTTGCCTCCCCTTCAGTATTGGGGCTCTGAGCCGACCTGCATTGCAAGCTGTTTAAAATAAGGATGGTATAATGACTGTATGGTCTTTTTGCAGATAGGATGTTTAATGCAAGTGAAGTTTTTAAAATCCGCTTATTGGTTCTCAAGCTATAAGGGAGGTATAAGCAAAAAATTTTCTCTGCTTCTGAAGTGAAGAATGGAGGAATACTGAGAAAACCTCGTGTCAACGTAAATTTCGCGATTTTACGTTCAGAAATCAAATGTGGTTACATCCGAATTCAAGGAATCCTAATCAACATAAATCCTAATCTATAAATATTCTCTTTTCCATCAAGTCACTTTACTCTTTTCTCCCTTATATCTCCCTCCTAATCACCAGACACCACACCTCCAGCTTACCACTTCTCGGGCCCCATCTCAGCCCCCTTCTTCATCCTTCCCCCTCTGCCCACCTCAGCCTTCCTCTCCGCCATCCCTCTCTCCCGTAATCTGCCGCCGTACCTCCAGCTCGGCGTCCCGCGGCAGCGTGACCGGCGCCGGCAGCACCAGCTGAACGCCGGCCAGCAGACGGTGCAGCGGGCCGGCGTCGCCGGCGGCCGCCAGCCGCGCGCGCAGCCAGCGGGCCTCCTTCAGCCCGAGCCGGGTGTCGGGCCGCTCCAGGCAGCGGCGCACCGGCTCCGGCACGTCCTGCCCGGGAGACGGGCCCACCAGGCGACGGATGGCCGCCCGCGCCTCCTCCGACGGCACCAGCTCCATGCTGTTGACATGGACAGGCAGTGATGACAACGGCTCTACCATACAACAGATACATCCAGCCACAGGTACCTCCGTACAGTACAGAGTCACCAGTGGCATTATTCCATAGCGACAGTCAGATGTAGAGATGGACATGACTAGCCCAATACTGAGCAGCGGTAGACTCTTAATAATAAGTTGCACAGTGGTCCAGTGACAGTCCTATCAGGGGTGGTTCAGCTACACCTACCTGCCTCCTCAAGACAGCTTCTGTTCGGCGCGCTGGTAATGCCTTTCCACGTCGGCCTCCTTGCGGGCGAACTCCTGGTCCACCTCCTCCCTCAGCCTCTGCAGCTCGGTCAGGAAACGCCCCAACTCCTCCTCACGCTGGATCTGAAGTTCGGCTGCACGGTCCTTAACCTGTACGTAAACACCGATAGATTCGGTCGTCTAGTCGTGCAGACAGACGTCTCGCACCAGGAGACACAGAAAAGGCTTCAAGGCTGCTGGGGTGTGATCTGGCTTGCTAACAGCTGTTCCTGACAAGCACCTGACCTCATCACAAACTATTATTTCATGTTCTTCACTACAGTTTAACAATGCATATGTAACTTAATGCACTTTTCATTCCACAGAACTGAACCAGTAGTGCACCATATAATAGGTTAGCACTCCACTGGCAGGGAATGTGGAACTAAGATTGTAGACACTAAGAAGTAAGTCCACCAAGAACTAAATGCTTTTGAAGGACTTTTCATAACTTAACTTGGGCAAAAAATGTCACTTCTAATATGCTCAAAATCCATTTTTCCAAAAATGTGCTGAGGCTGATTACTATGTAATCAAATTAAGACTATTATGATCATCACTCTCATGATACAATATTGGGCTGTAAAAGCTTATGAACACAAGGGTTCACTGGCCTTCATCCACTTGTACTGTCATGCAACAGTTGTTAGCATGACACAGCTCAATATGGCAGATGGGAAAACCTGGGAAACAGCTTAGAAACACTGTTAAGGTATGGTTTAGTAGATTCATCTTCACAACAAACTGACTTTCAAGACTAAAGGCTATAACATGGGGATAATTCAGCCCAAAACACATGTTCAAAGTGGAGAATTCCTTTTAAATACTTTTAACATGACCACCAAGAAACCCACAGTGCTTAATGGCATAACAATTTCCATCTTAGCATATGTCATGCAGGTAAGATAAGATCTTACTTCCAAAATATTTGCATGAATAATATTGATGATGCAAGTTGAACAAGCATTGCACACCTGTTCTTTTGAGATGGTCCCCTGGAGAACAGCTTGACAATGAGATTGCAAGAGACTGGAATCTTCCAGTATTTGAGGGAGTGACTCAGCTAGCAGTTCTTTGCAGGAATCAACCAATGTTGTTTGGATCTTGTGAACTTCATCAAGGGGCTCAGTAAGGTCTGGAGCCTGCTGGCCTGGATACTTCAGCTGAAAATAAGATGATGATTACCCACATCATTCAAAGTATGCCTCAAATATCAATGGACATTTCAGATCACAACCACATGACAAATTTAAGGAAATTTATGCAGGTCATATGCCTGCATATTCAGCATTGCCCAGATTTTTCTACTTAAAATTAATCCTAGAGCTCTGCTCTATTCATTTGGTGGTCAATGAGACCTGTGCAATACTCACCTCAAAATTATGGACAAAAGACTTGATTTCCCCTCTCACAAATGGTCTATGGTCAAACAGCCTGGACCAGACTTCTGTTGCATGATCTGGAAATGATGAAACATGACTGATAGAACATGACATTCTGCTGACTGTTGCAATGTCAAATATCATGGGCCAAATCATGCCCTGGAGCCAGTTTAGAAAGACTGGGATCCAAACTTCCCCACATCACTGGATCTGTTCCTGTGCACTTCCTGTTTTCTAGTATCTTCACAAAACCATATCAATTGGAAGCATACTGGGGCAAGGATGAGAACATGGCCTGAGCTAAAAATAGCTTTCAGCTGCCCATACATTGACAACAAATGAGGCCCAATTTCTCACGGTATGTACAGTCTGTCTAGGATTCAAGATACACTAACATGGACTTGAACACAAAGGTTGTACTTCTACCTTCAGTTTCTCATTGAAACATCCTGAATTTTTGGGCTGGAAGCAGCAAAAAATACATGTGAATATAGGTTGAAATTGGCTCAAGGTCACAAACCATCTGCTGGCTGGGCAATTTTTGGATTTGGCATCAGCTTGCTGATCAACATTTGGCTTGAGTACCACCATGCTAAGCAGCTTTTGGCTTATGAAATAGTCAGCTAAACAGTCCATCACCATCATTTCCATGGTCTTGGCCAAAATTAAACCAATGCTGATTATGAGTTAACTAGGCTGAACTTCAGCTTGTAGCTTGAAAAACTGTTGATTTGGTGCCAGTGTCACTGATTGATGGGTCAGTGGGTTGATGGGTAAGTTGATTCACTTTGGTCATGCCAGAAAGTATGCCAAACATTGCTAACTGTCCATATATGGACAGGTGAAAGCTATTTTTAGCTTAAGCTATTTTGTATCTTTACCCTAAGATGCCCCTAGCCTGTATTAAATGAAAAGGAATGTGTGGGCTACCACACATCTATTTTTTATGTTTTTTTAAATGTCATGACTATTGTAAGCATTTAAAAAACAATCCAACTCTGTGAAATGACCATCTTGTTGAAGACAGATTCCTGAAACATACCCTTCCCAAATCCAGCTCCATGAAACCCTCAACAGGCTGGCCCAAATTCGTTTCTTTCTGTCCTCTATGGACACCTAAGACAGGCTTGACTGTTAGCATTTTAGTCTTGCGTCAAGTCATGTGTCTGTTGTGAGTCGTCTGCTGGCCCAAACACTTACCGAACACTGCCCTTTTCTCAGTCATCACATCGCTTGTAATATCAGGTAGAACCCAGCAGTTGGGAAACTCACAGCAACACGGTGAGCCAATGTAACCCAAATGCCTGTGTACCCAGCCAATCTCGATGTAGGCTTCGAAGTCCACGAGGGCACCTCACGTGATCACCCAACCTATGTGCCTACAGCACTGTCAGCAAGTTGCGTTCTTCAACGTATCACGGGCTCTTTCGTTCAGTTTTTAACGCCACTAATTGGGTACGTTGTTGTCAATGGCTTGAAATTAAAGTGGACACAATGAAAGAAGTGCCAAATGACAGCTTTCAATATTTACATCATCGAATATGACACTCTTAAGACGATTCTGGTGAGGCAAGCGCTAGTTTACTTGGAGATTCTGACGCGGTCGCAGCGCTACGCTCAACGGTAACCACAAGCTGTGTGCTGTGCAAATGTGAATATCAAAGAAGTTCTGAAGGTGCCTAGGGGCCGTTGGGAATCCCATGTGCTTCTGATCGGAGTACAAGGAGTTAAGTTAAGGTGGCATTAGATGCCATGTAATCATAACTAGCAAACAAACTTGCTTATGTCAGTGAGGTATCACCTTTTAAAATAGGATTAGGGGACAGATACCTCATCATTCAACAAATTCAAAATGGGCCCCATGGGCAGGCAGGACACAGTCAATTTAAGATCGTTACCTTTTCTCAACACTGCTTGGAAAAAAATTGTCCGTTGATGTCAGTTGCATGGTTAGATGTCATTGTGATGCATTAATTTTACTCTATGTATAAGATGCATAAACCATTGTTCCATTGTTGCATATTGCGAACATAGTTTGTAAGCCGTGAAAAGCTATGGTTTTATCAGCGTAAACCACAAATGCAATTTAAGGGAAATGCAGTTAACTATGGGCATTAGAAGGCATTTGCTCTCTGTTTGTGAAGTGACTTGTGCCATATATGTCTGATGTTTAACAGTGCATCAGAGAAAAGTAGAGGGCCAAACAATGCCTGACAAGACACAGCACTTGACACAAGACTCTGGACACCTGAGCCCAAGAGGCTGTGCATCTTAACTCATAAATAGTCAACCAGAATAGGTCTTTGTATGTTTGTTTATTCTCATCATCATCCCTAGACCAATCTTGTTTATATAAAGTGCCCACCATGCCAAATTCTATTTCCATACCCATCATATTATGGCACATTGCCATATGGGAAGCTTATTCACTTCCTCCCCCTGAGATCTGAAGAACTAGCAGTGTGATTACATCACAATAAATTGCAGTCAATTTGTCATGATGTAAAACAAATTTATGTCATAATAGGCTATCAAAATTTTGAAAGGGATAGAAGTAGGGGAAAAAAGGCCAGGAAGGCATAATTTTTTCACTTGTTTTAACTCATCTGCTTATGTCATATATTTGTAGGCTGATTTTGATACAACTGACATGAATTGAGACCCAATTGATGGGACATTTTCCATTAACCCATACATTTGGAATTTTGTGGAATGCAAAGGTGTACAAAGTTTGGAGGATATGAGTAATATTTTTTGGAAACTGAATTAACATCAAAATTAAAAATATCTGTTTAGTGTGCATTAATCATGTAGTACTTAAAAATCACACATATAATATTTGCATAGGTGATGCCAGGGATATGAAAGAAAAGGCATTGTCATCCTTGTATGGCATTGAGTCAACTTTGAACTTTTGCCTTAGATTACCTGAGTTGCTTGCACTGGCTTTGAGTTTATTTCATTGTGTTAAAACAGTTCCAGTTATTTTAGTTGGCAATTTCTTAAAGTTCTGTTTATGGCCAATGTGGTATAGGATGCATGCTGACATTTTGGGCCATAGTTTCCATGACTTGATGTGATGTTGGCTTGAACCTTTGGACAAGTGGAGGACATGGTGTTGAGTAAAATGTATTCTGGCTTTGTGTTTTGAAAATGTACATCAAAACATTTATGTAAAACCAGAGTTTGAATTTTTTCCTTAACTTGACCTTGTAAAGGGACCTCAGACCAACAGAAATATTTCTGTGTGTTTGCCCAGTTATTTATGTACATTCCTATACAAAATTTGGTTTTATCTGGCCAACCTAACTTTTTGGCACTTATTTTTCATTTACCTTTCAGCAGTGTCAAAAATGCCATGCAATGTGTCCCAAAAACCTGGCCTGGCTCTGCCTCATAGGCAGAATAAAATGAAAAAATTGGCATAATATTTACAAAAAAATAAGTAGGGAAAGCCATCAAAGTTTTGTGAAGCTGCTTCAAAAACCCTGCAAATAGTGGGCAAAAAAAACATATGAGGGGCTTCTGAAACTCCCCTCCATACAGAAATAAGGTTAAATCTCCATTCCTAGCCTCATTCCTGAGAATGTCAACAAGTTTTGACAGGCTGTAGTCAGTGCTGATGTCATTTATGAAGACATTACTATGCAGGACCATTTCCATTTCCTGCTTTATGCTTTAAAGGGTTTATTATTGAGCAAAAATATATCACACCTTTGCATTGCACTTCATGAACTGGGGCATCTCAGAGGTAACCAAGTAGTGGCTTGTTTACAGTAATACAGTGAGGTCAATATTTTGATGTCAAAGCATGTGCAGCCACTGATGTGGTCATAATGGCTTTGTCTCTTGAGGACTAAATGATGTGCACTCAGTGTAACATATGGTGGATAAACTTATTTTGCACTGGGTGTCAGGTTGAAGAAAATAAAAGGTAAAAAATCAGATGATATGGATATTTCATTGTCTATATCAAAAGTAGAGGCTGCCAACAGCTGCATTTTTTGAAAAAAAGTATTTTTGTTAGATTTGCTGAAGTAAAAATTGCCAAAGGATGTCAAAATCCTGGGGGAAATATGTATTAGGATTGAATCCTGCACCGCAAAGATGCAACATCAATTGCTTTGCACATGCAGTTTGCTGCTAAAATGGTCAAATGTAATTATTTCCATAATTAGGATGTATCTATTTTCATGGTTAGATGTCATTTTCCACCCAAAATTGCAGATCTGACCACATTGAGGTAGGACTGGATTCCTTTGTTTTTTGTATGCATAAATGACTGGTTCTTGTGAGTGGTTTGCTTTGTGAGAGATGATTGAATTAAACTTGCAGCAGGTTGAATAAGAAGTTGTACAAACTTATGCTTGTCTTTTTCAGACACTGATTGTAAACCAGTGTCTGCTTTGTATTCAGAAGAAAAATGAGTTCTGCGAGCAAGGTATTTCATTTTCAAGATAACTTTTTATACTAATGTTTTGCTTGGTAAATTGTGAACACTGATGCCTTTCACATTGAAAAGCTGCATATTTCACTTCTTTTATAGATCCATCAGCATTTGAGATAAAGGTTGTTTTGTTTAAGGTATACAAATTTTCATTTACTCTCATAATATTTAACAGTACTGTTTGGTTGCTGTGATGTTTTGTTTTGTGAGAAATGGTGTGTGCACTGAATATGTTTTGCACATTATTGCCATGCCAGTGTACATGTTTTGTCCATGTTTTGTTGTATTTCAAAGGTTTCAAATCTTGCTGTGCAGGTTGGAGAGATTTTCTGTGATGCTGGCAAGGCATTCAACAAACTCGGAACTTTAACTATCCAGCTGCAGCAGGCATCCCAGCAGACTCCCAACAGGTACAGGCCTTAGCATGAACTTCATTCTACATAAGCAAAAAAAGGTCTGAGTAAGTTCTCCATCTGGAGGTTTCAGAGGTATTCCACAACCTGATGAAATATATATATATATATATATATATATATATATATATATATATATATATATGGAAATATATGTGTATGTGTGTGTATATATATACATATAATTTAGGGAGGATGAGGAATTGAATATCCTGTACTTAACATTTTCCCTGAGACGTAATAGATTGAGAAGAAAATTCAGCTATATGCTTAAAATGTAGAGTGTATGCAACATTTACATGGTTTGGCTAGAAACAGCACATACCAAGAATAAATGTCTCGGACGCAAAAGAACAGACACAAAGAAATCATTGCCATGATCAGTATCCGAGTTGCTTAGAGTGCTGCTATTCTTGCCCTGGCAAGAGGGCTTTGGCACCAAATACCCCAGCAGTCGGTATTTGGCTCGCCGTTCAGCTGGTGAATGCCCTATAGTGAGTTATGCTCACTACGACACGATCATGACGTACTTTTGACGATGTGTTAAACTGTTACCGCAGAATCATTTGTTGCCTGGTATTATTCGATTGGGCGAAGGAATCGAATCTTTGTAACAAGCCCTGTTCAGCTCAAGATCCCTAGCATCGCCTTAGCAGCCACCTGCGAGAGGCTTAAAAAAATTAAAACGAGGCAGAATTGTTCTTCATTTTAGTGACTGTGGCCCCTCTTAAGAGAATGGTACTGAAAATACAAAGATTGAAAACGGATGGTCATCGCTGGTGTTTTATGTCCAATTTCTGGCACATCGTAACGCCCTGAGGGGAAGCGTAACTTCTCTTTAAGTCGTCTGCGATCTTTGACGCACCACCATTTTTGTGGTGAAGCGCCAAATCATGAAAACGTTGCGTGCGTCGTGCCTTCTTTCTGTCAGGTAGATTTGGGCCCTCCATTTCGCGTGCAAGCCACGTGAAAATGTTTAATTATTTGCTACATATCCCGGAACATAATCATGTGCTCGTTATTCGGCGAACGGCCCGGATCGCTCTGATCTTGTCATATGCTGCCGATAGCTTTTCAGGAATGAAGGAACTGTAATTTGCAGAAGGTCTGATAGTGGCAGATGCTCTGAGGCACAGAACCATGTCAGAATAGCTTTGTTGTGCATGTGTGAAGTTTCGGTTGTGACGCACGAGTGGAAAGGACTGAAGGCCCGGATATCCAGCATGATTCCTTTGTGAGGATTTATTGCATGACTATGGGAAAGTTCCGTTTCCGTGCCCGTTCCCATTGACGAAAAGAGGTCATTATTTTGTCATTTTTTTCACATTTACCACTCGGCGGTGCCTGGTAATATGCGTGCAAGCTCGTGCAGATGTGATTGGCTGGAGTTCTTCGACCTTCAGTTATCGTCCAGAAAAAATATAGTTTTAGTTGGTTTCATTGTGATGCACTCTCCATTGGCTGAGACAACAACCAAAAATGAAGAAAACCGTTTTGGAACATTCATTTGTCTTAACTCATATGAACATCACAGTCACTGGAGTTCCATCTCGCTGGATAATCCATAATGTGCCCAGCACCGGCAAGTCTCTTCGACAAAAATCCCGAACAATGAGCACCCCAGACTCCACCATTCGTGTGTGACCACGGTCAAAAGAGACGTCTCCGGCGTCGGTGCCCGCCGTCCGGCCGCTCGGTGGCCGGCCGTGCGCCCGCTTTCCCCTGATTGGCGCCGTTCGGGCGCGGCCGCCGCCCGAGTGGCCCCATCGCCGTCTAACGGGCGGCCGTCCGCCGCAGCGGCAAGTGGCGCCAGGAGGAGATCGACATGCTGCACGGCGCCGTCAAGCGATTCGCCAGCGACCTGCAGAAAATCAGCGACACGATGAAGTCGCGCAGCGTGTGAGTGGGCCGCGCGTGGCGACGCCGTGACGCAGACCGCGCCTTGTATGTGTGGATCTATGTGTGTGTGTATGTACGTACGTGCGTATGTATGTATGTGTGTATGTATGTATCTGCGTATGTATGTATGTATGTTTGTAGATATCCATGTATGCATAACGTGTGTGTATGTGTGCTATGTATGCATGCAGGTATGTGCGTGAGTATGCATACATGCGTTTATGTTTGCATGTATGTGTGGATGTTAACTTTCGGTTGTTAACTTTGCACCCTTGCGTAGACAGGAGACGCCAATAACAGCTTATTTATCACCCTTCAAACGAACCAAACTTTGTTGTGACTCTGTAAACCCCGAGCGCCGTCATCTGACAAAGGATGTCTGTGTTGTGCGGGTGCAGACTCTCCAAGGTGACCTTGTTTTTGGCTGGAGCTTTTTGCCGGAACCGTGTTCTTATTCTGGTCCTGTCTGGTGCTATGATATTTCGCAGACGTTGGATATAGTCGCCTACTTTCATGCTCTCCCCGATTGTTCACAATTTCCGTTGCTTACTGCGAAAGTCGTGCTGTCCTGTCATCCACTTGCTGTTAAATTTAGTCTTACGAAAATTAAGTCCCAGCGGATTTTGTATTGGAAGCGGATGCCCGCACAGCTTGCACGTCATCCATCTTCTCCGCCGTACCGAGTCGCGATCTCCGCTGTCGGAACGCACCACAGCGCCTTGTCCCGCTGACGGGGTGCGCGCGCCCGCCGCAGGAACCAGATCCGCAACGCGCTGAAGAAGAAGGCATTCGACGAAGCCGGGCTGCAGGCGCAGGCGGCCGCCGGCGCCGCCAAGGACCCGGTCAAGCTGACCGCCAAGTCGGACGTGACGCTGAATATGCTGAACGCCGGCGAGTCGGAGGTCGACGTCGAGGAGATGGGCCACTTTGACGGGCCGACCGAGGAGGTGTCCTCCTGAGGAGGTGTTCTCCCGAGGTAGTGTCCTCCTGAGGCAGCGTTCCCTTGAGGAGGTGTCCTCCCGAGTTGGCGTCCTCCTGAGGTATTTCCGTGAGGTGGCGTCCTTCTGAATAGGCCTTCTCCCGTGGTGGTGTCGGCCTGAGGAGGTGTCCTAACGGTGAGGTATCCTCCAGAGGGGTTTTCCTCCTGAGGGGTTCCCGAGGTGGCGTTTTCCCGTGGTGGTGTCCTCACGAGGAGCCGTCCTCCTTAATAGGTGGCCTCCTGAGGTGGGATCCTCGTGAGGAGGTGTCCTCTCGAGGAAGCATCCTCCTTAGGAGATGTCCTGAGGAAGCATCCTCCTGAGGAACTGCCCTCCTGAGGGGGCGCCCTGAGGCAGGCAGTCCCGTCCCCAGTGACGACTCGCGCCGCCGGGCTGGGATGGACATCGTTGGCGGCCCAGCGACATGATTGGTCAGACTGGCTCGTGAGCCGACTGTCGCGGGCTGGGGATGCTGTGCGACCGCCGCGGGGAAGGTCATTGATACGCTCGACGTGAAGTTCCGTCGGCGATCGAAGTTCGATCGGAGCGGAATTGGCGCGCTCACAGCACGTGCCGTGTTGTGAGCGTGCGTGTTGACGTGCTGTGTTGTGAGCGTGCGGGGCAGAACAGGGCAGGATGTCGTGCTTTGCTTCGCCGTCGGGCCGCGTCAGTGAACCTCATCGGGAGGTCTGTATTCATCTCTCATCGGTGTGCACTGCTGGTGTTCTCATGCTTGTCATTTCGCGTCACAATACATGTTTGCGCCTCATGTCCGACTGCCTTACTGGTCCGCGCTTTCACAGCCAGATTGGTTTCTGAGCGCCGCACCGGCAGCTCTTTATCACGCGATGTGTCGGAAGCAATCCGACCGAACCTCCCGAGTCCTCTTGCGGAGGCCGTGCGTCAGTGGTGGTGACAGATCCGTCGAGCGGTAATTAAAGCGCCGCGGGCGCAGACCGTACCGGGAACCCGGTCGGTGCCTCTGCCTCGCGGATAGATTGATTCTCGGCCTGCGCGGCAGGAGGTGTGCGTTGGAGCCGCGCCTGGCCTGCGCCAGGGGCCGGCGGCAGTCGGTCTGGCCCGACGCCGCCGCCGTTAAATTGGTTGGCTCACTTTTGAGCCGACTTGGAAAGCCATGGGCGGCGTTTTTGTATTTCCGTGGCCCCTTTCAGCAGGCGTACATTCCCCGCGACATTTTCCCTGACTCAATTTCAGGGGCACTGAGATGGGCGGACGTTGCCCTCAGAATGATGCAAAATCGTCTGGAGAAGTAGCATTTAAGTTTGTTGTTAAACGAGAACTCTGCAACCCCCAAGCACAGCTTGCTGTAGGATCCACCTAAAATCACTTGTTGTAACAAAGTTAGCTTTACGCAGCAGCACCACGGAGTCTTCACGGCGGCATCTCTGCAGGACGTATTACCTCGGATCTCCGCAGATCTCAGGTGGCTGCTGCTTTCGTCCGCGCCCTCCGTTGTTGTTCACGTGAGGGTGAAGAAAATCACAAAAAGGCAATCTGTTTCATCATATGGCATCTTGCTTTGCCCGTGTCGCTGGTCGCCAGCAGGACTTGTGTTTGTTTCTAAATCGATTTAAATCAATCCTGAATCGTGTCAGTAATTTCACACTTTCTTTGTGAATAAGAATCAGAACCGATTCGCTTGAGAAGTGCAGTGAATCAGAATCAGAATCGAATCACAGACTAGCCGTTTAGTCGTCAAACAATCAGAGTCGAATCGATTCACCTTTTAAATGCTGTTTTGAATCGGAATGAGAATTAATTCCGAGATCAGTGAATCAGAAGGCGAGGTTATTCACGCGCCTGATCGCCCGGTGCCGTTTCCGTCGCTGGCGCCATGGTGGCTGGAGGCCTCACTTCGCCAGGTTTCCAGCTGAATAGGCTTCTGCCCTGGGGGCTGAAAGCGTCCCACGTGATACTTTGATGTTTGATCCTCGTACAGTTGTGGATGTTGCGCGACGTACTGCCGACCTCCCGCGGAATGGAGCTTCTCCTTTCCATAATGCAATGGAGGCGGTTTTTGGATGCAGGCTGGCACTGTCCCGGTTAACACTCTCGCAGGTTTCCATTGCTGGTAACTGAAAAGTAAAGCCCTTCCAATGTAGTCGTTTAATGGACCGTTTACCAGTCCCTTCGCAATGGCGAAAAGTTCAATGCTCAGACTTCTTTTACTGAGAATTTGATTGAATATGATACTTATAATTTTCTTGTCATTACGAGAAATGATTTTCATGCAATATTCTGTGCTGGAACCCGTTTGCTCAGTACGTTTGTGTCTAGCAAGGTACCAGCGTGCAACTCGGAAGTCAATAACGAAAAACTACCGCGAGCCATACCGTTGTATGGACCCGTTCCTCTGCATCACTGAAGGCAGACTCGGACGGACATTACTGCCGTACAAGGCTGGCTAATGGTCTGCAGACAGTTCTGCTTGCACCTTGACACATATGGTCACGAGCTGCACATCTCGCGCTAAGCTTCGCCGCGTGAGCACTTGATTGGACGGAGCAGCAGGATGGCACGGTCTCTCGGACGACTGAGACGTCGTCAAGAGTTTGTAAGAAGCTAAAGTAAAACGCTGAAATTTAATGTGCCTTGGAATGTCGATCAAAACAAATGGAACCTCCCAAACTTGCAAGAACTGAGTGTCAGCGAGGTACTCGTCATAACAAAAGCAAAGCTAACCGCATACGTAGCTCTCGGCCCAAAAACAATCCGCCTAGAATGTAGCTCTTCATGAAGTCATTACTGACGGAACTTGGAAAGGAAAAGACTGTGCCAAGTTGCGTCATGCAAGTAACATAATTAGTCAGAAATGGAAAACCATGGAACTGATCATTAAAATGCAAGACAGAACACTTCGTTAACGTACGCCGATAGTGTAGACGCTGCTCGTGCTGGGCATACGGACAAGTCTGCATGTGCAACATACACCGACTCCTACGAACACTCCTACAAACACACTGCACCATTCAACCATTCAGCGATTCACCCACTTACTGCGAACACTCAACAGCGCGCGGAAACACCCATAAACATTCCCACGCACGTAAACAATATCTCCTTGTTATACGTCCTCAGTCACTGTTTAGCCTGAACTGCTCGTAAAATGTACGCCAGAAGTCCTTCGATGTCGAACGTTGTCATGGGACTTGGGGGTAATGTAACGGCACGGATGCTTTTCGTAGTGGCTGAATAGAAGGGCTCGAAAAATAATAAAATAACGAGAACTTAGGGACCTGACACATATTTGATGGGCCCGGATACCTCAGTCTTCAACTTTCCATTGCCCAGTCTCCCAAATCCACTTATATCCCTCCAAAATGCGTTCTACGGTGAAACGTTCGTAATTGACGTCCTGAATATAGCTGAATGGTAGTGGCGTTTTTGTCAGTTGCTTGCATCCTACGTAATCCATTCTGCCAATTTTATTTCCAGAAATGGCAGGTTGATATCAGAGTTCCTTCGATGTTCCATCAATTTCGCTCAGTTCACTGCTTGACCTGTAACAGTAAAGCCGACAGTAAGACACAGTTATGACGCGAGCGACTCCTGGAGAGACTGAGCCGCTCATCCCCAGAGGGAGAAGGTCGATCCTCAGGTTGTACGGAGGAGCGCGTCTGGGCGGTGCTCTGCGTCGCTGGCGCGTCCCGGGCCCTCCGAGCGACCGGGCGGGCCGGCGCTGCCCTGTCCCAGCGTGCTGGCTCCTGGTCAGGAGCGGTCAGGCTGGAGACGCCGTCAGGGCCGGCAGCTGAGCGGACGACGTCCCGACGGAGCCTGCTCCGGCGCCGGGCCTGGCTCCTGGTCAGGAGCGGTCAGGCTGGAGACGCTGTCAGGGCCGGCAGCCGAGCCGGAGACGTCCCGGCGGAGCCTGCTCCGGTGCCCTGGCCTGGCTCCTGGTCAGGAGCGGTCAGGCTGGAGACGCTGTCAGGGCCGGCAGCTGAGCGGAAGACGTCCCGGCGGAGCCTGCTCCGGCGCCGGGCCTGGTTTCTGGTCAGGAGCGGTCAGGCTGGAGACACCGTCAGGGCCGGCAGCTGAGCGGAAGACGTCCCGACGGAGCCTGCTCCGGCGGCCGGGCCTGGCTCCTGGTCAGGAGCGGTCAGGCTGGAGACGCCGTCAGGGCCGGCAGCTGAGCAGAACACGTCCCGGCGGAGCCTGCTCCGGCGGCCGGGCCCGCGGTCGTTCCGCGGCCGCAGCCTGCCGTGGTCGTCGTTGGGAGGTCGCGGTGGCGGGCGGCGTGCTCCGAGCGGTCGCTGCAGCACCTGATACCAATCACAGCGCTCTGAAGACCCGGAAGACGCTGCGCTGAGGCCGGCGGAAAGTCCGAACAATGGGGCTGGTACAGGCAAACTTCCGTGCCACCTCGAAAAGTGCTGAACTGTCTTTGGGGTCAGACTTCTGACAAAGCCAGATGGATTGAGCTCAACGAACATGGCCGAGTTCGGGTGGAAATCTCTTCTGAAGTGGCACGTTCTTAAGATGTATCGAGTCGCAGACATTTGACACAGATAGTACAGATAAACCTTTCATGGCTGTCTGCATTGATGCTAGCAAGACATTCTAGTAAACTGAGCATTGCATAACTAAATCTGCTTTCTCCTGGTAGTGCATTCAGAAAGTGCGGTTAGAATGTCAAGGGTGCATATCTTGCATTTCATAAATGGTTTCCACATAAAGCCGCAGCCTGTAGCTAAAAGAAAAAGTAGAATAAAATTCAACACGTGACATTGTACCGCCCAATTTCGTATATCCATGAGAAGTCATAGCGCGGGCCAGTCCACACATCCTGACACTGTGAAAATGAACTGGTGTAACATAAAAGCTGCTCTTCCCATGTATACACCGAAAAACTTAAGTATTAATAATCATCTAATTCAAAATTCATTACGAGATGATCGTGAACGCCTTTTTATTCAACGTCAATAGGTGTCCTGGAGAAGTTGAATACCGCAACAATATAACACTTTCTGTCATTAAACATTACACCCGTACACGTTGTTTTAAAATGGGTAAAAATGGGGATACATTATCTCTGCCAGACCGCATGGTGGACACCGTGATATTTGCTATTATTTGTGATTCCATTGTGAGCTGTCACGAGCAGAATTTTGTTCTCGCCAGTTAGTCACCACTGCGTCGTAGGAGAGAAGCAAGTCATCGCTGAACGCAGCAAATGACAATTTAGAGGCATTGATTGGTATGCTTTCTCGCCCGGCCCTGTCGAAGTTATCGAACTGTACGTCGCAAAACGCGGGTTCGTGGAAAAGCCATAAGCCGCTCGTCCCTTGTCGGTATGTGTCGTGGTGTCCAAAATCATAGTTTTGTCGACGACAAGAGGTTATTAGCGTCAATAAAGAGCAGTAGACCTGGAAGTGAAAATGAACATTTTAACACGCGCTCTGATGGGGTTCAGTTTCACCACAATAAGGTTTTCCGAAATAGGTCTCGAGACTCGAATGATGTGCCAGACTGCACCAAACTTGGCAAAGCTAGCAAAGTTGAGGGGCGGATCTTTTCAGTTTTCATTGCCATTCAAGGTCATTGAGTTAAAGCGAATCAAAAGTCAGGCCATGATTTTCAGACATGGACATTTCTAGGGCAAACTTCAAACTGCTGCCACAGATGCAGTTTTAAAGGCAAGGTCTCAAACTTATTATGAATGCACAGATAATTAACTGAACAAAAAAACAGCTTGGTAGATCTGAAGTCAGGTCGCGAGGTCGGGTTAAGGCAAAAAGATTAAAATTGTTTCCGAACACAGAACTTCCCTTTTAATCGTTTCAGCCACTAAATACAGAGCATGTTTAACAAGCCACTTCATGTGTACCAATTTTTTTCACAAGGCAAAACAAAACAAAAGTTCACGTGTACCAAACCTCAGATCGATATCAGGTCAGGTCACGGAAAAATAGCCAGGAATGTGCTCGTTCATACCGCTTTTCTGTAGAGGCCAAACAATGAAACGTCGCCCCGGTTTCTTGTTCAATTCCTAATTCAAGGCTTAAGTGGTACCAAACAACGTCAGTGGACGACCGAAGACGCGTTCCTCTGATTTTGATTTCCTTAAGGTTATCTGAGGTCAATGACACGAGATGAACTTCATTGACATGATGACCTTGGTACACCATGTCCTGCGAAAACGTGTTTTTTAGGGTGTTTTTTTTTACATTGATTTCGAATTTAGCGCCCAAAGTTATCTGGGTATGTTGCAAGTTGGGATAAACAGGTGCCAAGGAAAATATGGATCAGATGGGTTTTGCCTTCGTTCTAGCATTCTGTGCCATGCCCTCATCCTATTTTGAGGGAGCGGGAGGACGCAATGAAGTTTTCATTTACCATTGCTAGATACTTGAGTTAGAGACAGAATTGTACTGTATGACGGCCGTTGGCTCTGTGGAGCACATGTTCGATCGCGGTCAATTTGGGTCAGTGACCTAGGTTGACCCTTGATGATTTCAGGCGACCCTCGTGGCAGACATTAGACCCGTGAGGTATTTTTGTGTGCCAAAGTCGAACTCAGCGCCGGATTTACCCCGACTTGCTCGAATTCATTGTATATGACCTTTCGTGAAATTATAGCCAAATGTCTCAAGCTGAGCTTACTACTAATTTAAGCATAACACTGAGTCAATCATCCCCTATTATACGCTATTACAGTTGTGTGCCTTATGTGCCTTACAAATAAATATGGCTCATTCGTAACAGCGTTGTGACGAACGATTTTCGCTGTACAAGCGGAAGTCTGGCGAGCTGCGCCGAATCTGACCCTCTTTGATCTCATTTGACCTTATAGGTCACACCCTTATATCAGAACATCAAACATCGAACTTTACGCGACAGAGTTCCTTTGGGGCTCCATCCACTCTGCAAATTTTGTGGCCCTGACCCGAATATTTTTTTTTCAGATCGTGGGGTCAAATTGACCCTCAGACCCCAGCGAGTTACATTCGACTGGTCACCTGTGCGGGTGTTAATATTGGACGAAGAACCTTGATAGATTGTTCGCAGAGACAAAGTATTAGTTAACCTTTATTGATGCTCATGGGTAAGAGCTGTGGTGAGGAGAGTGAGAGTAGAAACAGAATGCTGCAATGAAAGCAGAAGTGCACTGCGCACTTAAGGTAAACGAAAAACATGCATTGCATGCGAATCGGCCTTCCGTCGTAATGTGCTTGCTTGCCAAGTCTCGAGAGTCGTCCGTTTCAGCGGAATCTGGAGTTGACGTGTATCCGGCAGCCCATAAGCCAGCTCACGTAGTGGAGTTCTCTCGAGCCTTTCAACTACCGCAACCTCAATGGAATCCCGAGTTGGTTCATTGTAAGTTAGACCGATCTCTCGGCGTCGGTGAGTCGGCGGCGGTCGCTGGCGGTTCTGGCTCCGAATACGGGAGACGAGCCAACTCAGTGATCTAACGGGCCGACTGAAAACCAGCCCATTTAAATGATGAGGCCGTTGCTGTGTCGCCAAACTTTTGAGGAAATCCTTTCAGCGTATTTATTTCATGTACACGGTTTCTCATTAGACCGATGAGAATAATGCACACTTTGATGCGCTAACATTCCATCCACAGCGCGAAATACATCAAATAGATATAAATAAACGCAGCTTCTTTTATACACTCGTCAGGTATTTTACGCAAGACAATGTACGGGATCAAGAGTTGATATTACAAACAAGAAGCAAGCTGCCATTGCCAGTTAGCATTTGCAGGTTGTTGATATCTGTTTTAGTAAACGTTATGTCGTGCCTGTAGTAAAGCCAAGATCACATAGCTTGGACAGTAACAGGTCGTTCCACAAAAACGCTAGTTGCCCATTGTCACGGGCAAACCACTGTCCAACTGCACACGCCTTGCCTCAGTGAGACCTATTTACACACGATGCATGACTGCTGCATGTTCCAGTAGCAGTATTCAGCAGTAAATACTTTACCCGAAATCCGATCAACACTACGTGTCCACCGCGAATAATCTGTAAATGCCGGAAGTCGTCCGGCGTTGACTGGACCCTGACGTGAAAAATCGGCTCAGGCTCGGTCGGCCCGGCTGTCCGTCTCCGCCCACCGACTCCGGCGACCTACTGCCCGCCGCGGCGCGCCGAGCGGCGATTTTGGCCGGCCGCGACCGGCGGGCGGTCTGATCCGACAATCGACCCCCGCTCCGGCTCGGGTAATCAGAGCCCGCTATGCGCCTAATGCGGGCGGCAGCGATCGAACTGCGGCGTCTCCTCCTCGATCCACGCGTCCCGGAGCACGGCGCTGCGGACGCAGGGCGCCGAGTCCGGCTGGGGTCAGCGGCGGATCAGGCGGCTGCCGTCCGTGATGTCCGGGTCCTGGCAGACTGACGTCGTCGGCGCTCAGCTGGAGCTGACGTGTAGCCTGCGACAGCCCGAGCGTGGGACAGTGGACTCGGCACCGGCTCAGAAATTAGCTCAGGAGATTAGCAGACTGTCCATCGCGGGCTTCTGTGCAGTCGGCTTTACGTAACGATTCCGGGGGCTGCAATCAGCGCCCAGACAGCGGATTTCGTACCGCCTATTCACTCAATACATGCTGGCGCGTGCGGCCGCATATTCGCGGACCGCGCAGTCCTGTCACCGGACGGAAAAACAAAACGATTCTGCTACGTGAAAAACAGTTGTTTTAATCTCTGGTTCTCTCCCACTTTTTCTTAGTTATTGCTGTTTTTGCCCTATTTTCAGAACATTTTGTTTTACCTGGGAGGTGTAAATATTCCTAATACTCTAAGTTTTATACGCATTTTGCTCAATGCGACGTCCATATTCACACACGTACTTAAGTGTTTTTCCTCATTACGCCCCCCATGTCTCAAACAGATCACTGTGCCAGCTTCACGTATCCCTGGGCGTCCACTCTACCTCTTTCCCCCTTGCCACCGGGACGGAGAGCTTTCCATTCGCGTCCACCCATGTCTCTTCGTGCTCATCCATGCAGTCCGTCCACGTAACCGTCATCTGCCGAATGCCCCCCCCCCCCGTCCTTCACCCACAGTCTTCGGCTAAGCCGGCTGCTCCGGTCGTTCGCGTTGTGGTCTGAGGAGACCTTCTGGGCCTTCTGTTGCGTCTTCCTGACGGATGGCCGTCCTGTTTGCCTGTTGTTTGACCTTAATCCTACCCGTCTCCCGTTTTGCGACGTTCCCGGTTATTTTTGTGGCGTTTTCCCGATCCACTGCCTGGTCCTGTCCACGCACTGTTGCCCGCCCGGCTTCTGTTAGTTTCTGCCCTGCCTCTGCTCCCCTCCCCCGTGATGCCCTTCTGCCCGGTTTCTGTTTGGCTTCTGCATAGTTTCTGCTCGGTTTCCGCCCGGTTTCTGTCCGGTTTTTCCTGGTTTCTGCCCGGTTCCGCCCGGTTTCTGTCCGGTTTTTCCTGGTTTCTGCTCGGTTTCCGTCCGGTTTCTGTCCGGTTTTTCCCGGTTTCTGCCCGGTTCCGCCCAGTTTCTGTCCGGCCTAGTGACGCAGTCGGAGGCCGGCCATCTGGTCGGAGACGGGCAGGCCGTTGGCGTCGGCCGTGTCCTCGGCCACGTCGATGCTGTCGCTGCGGAACGTCTCCAGCTGTTCGGTGCTGGCCACGTGCTGGAGGGTCCGCTGCGCCCCCGGCTGCCGGTACAGACGGCGCGTCATCGCCGGCCCATGGTGGGCCCGTCCACGCCCCTGGTGCCGGCTGCCGGTTGTAGTGGCTGTACTCCTCTGTAGTGGTTTTTAGACATCGGAGATCATATTGCAGGAACGCGGACTGGCTTTTTGCAAACGTTTGAGGCATCAGTAAATGTCATAGACATTATCTGCGATGTCCAGAACTCTAGAAAGGCCACCATCCATTTCAGAAGAACGTGAACCCTGCCGAATATTGAAAACCTGCTCATGCATAAGCAGATGACTTGCCAACGCCAGAGTCAACAACGGCATCGTCGCCTGTGTCCTACCTTGGGATGCATCAGGACGAACGGCAGCTCGGCAACCAGTTCGCCGCCCAGCGCGCCGAGGTACAGCTTCACCTTCACCGAGTACGACACGACGATGCCGAACACGTCCCGCTGGTCGGGGTTGGCCAGCCTGCCAGGTGACTCAGAGTCGGGCTCACAGGCTAAACGAGGGGTGTGCTGGGGGGGAGGTCGAAAGGATAATGGTTCGCCGAGAAAATGGCCATCTTCTTTTAATGAGGTGAGCTTGGCGCGGTCAATCATCGAGTAGACTTTTGCGTGATATACAACACTATTTTACTTTTGTTTTCCAAAAGGACTGGGCCGAGTATTTATATACGTGGTGCAAAGGCAGTTGAATGAATATCCAGTGGCCAACAGTGTCTGACGTGCTTATAACGGGATCAAGTAGGTACTCGCTACATGCGTTTGAAATTGTGTGCAAGCACCAATCGCAAGTACGGTTGCATTCTGATCTGTCGTTTCATATCCTTTTTTTCTCATCAATATGTTTATCATTCTTATCAAGAAACAGTACGCATTAATTTAGTCCTTTCGATGAGTTTTACATGCACTCCCAGCAATACTTACAGCGTGCTGGAAGCCAGTCCGGTGTCCTGCTGTTTCAGTTTGCCGTCCAGTGCGATTCCTCTCCGGTTGCAGTTCTTGTCCAGGGTGGGGCACAGGACGAGAACCTTCTGCAGGCATTGCCCAGGCTCCACTGGACACCCCTCCCTGGAACGAAAACGGGCACTGATCCCGGGACGAATATCTTCTTGTTGTTAAGATGGCTGTATTCAAGCTTTCGCGTGAACGCCAGCTGTAATAACGTTACGCCTAATCCTGTTTTCTAGACCAAATGAGAACTTATGGATGCCTAGGCCGCTTAAAAAAAAAAGAAGACAAAAGCCCGAGCTTATTCTGGAAACCTCTTGAAATGAATGCTCATCAGATCGCGACCCGGCGGATTGCAACGTCCCATTTCGCTCCACAGTGCCAGTTCCAGACCATCACATCGGTCTTGTCATGAATATCTGGGTGGTATCATCAATCCCTGATGCGACGTCTGCTATACCTTTGAGGGAGAGTGAAATCAAGCTCGACAAAACCAAGGCTAGGGATGCCTTACTCGGTTTCGACGCTGGCCACGGTAGCCTTGTAGCTGCCGTTGGAGAAGATGCACACCTCCACGCCCTGTTGGACAGCCGCCTTGATCCGCTTCACTGTCTTGTTGCTGTGGTTGCGGATGCAGATGTTGACCGCCACGTTCTCTCCATGATGATACAGCTGTCATGCGGCATCCATGATGGTAGATTAATTTTGATGTGTGCAACGGCCAAATACGTACAAGAGGCGTTCGTAATTCGCAATAAGCTAGAGTAGTGACCATGCTACCCTTAGGCGTAACAAGAGGTTTGGTCTAATTACGCTTCAGAAAATTAATACGCATACGTTTTGCAACAGTCGTAATTTTTCCGTATTCTTTTCAGATAATATGGACTGTTTCACTGAATGGACTTTATTGCTTCTTACGTTCAAATTGAATTTCACATTTAATGCCTCGCCATATTCCTCTGAAGTTGAAATCAAAAGCAGCCATGGTTATAAAAGTATTTCGTCGGAAAACGGTCTTTTTGAATAACTCTTTCCTTTTTAAGTGCGTGCCAACGCGCGAAGAAATGAGAAAACATGGGCACAGAGCTTGAGTTCGAAATAAAGCACAACAGCGACATGGGAACGGTTTGTTGGGGTTTCGTTTCGTCTTCGGGTGTGTTCACACACGCCTGAGTGTGCTCGGACATTCGTGAGCACCGAGTGGGTGTTCAGTAGTATGGTTCTGCGCGTACTCTCGCTCAAATGGTGTGTGCACCGCCGTTGGGCTTCGGTGTCCGGGCTCGTACTGGAGATTGAACTCTGATACGTCTGTATAAGTTTGGCGGAAATTAGTGTAGCTTTCCCAAAAGAACGCTCAAACCCATTTGGTTGTCCTGGGCGGTCTTGAGTTGCCACCAAGCCGATTTATCGCCGCAGTCTCACCTGTTTGTCCAGCGTAGCCTCCAGCTCCAGTTCGCCAGGGCTCAGCATGAAGTCCTTCCTGACGATGGTGCACGGCTGGCGGCCGCCCTTGGACGGCGAGTACTGCACCTTGCGGATGTTGAGGGCCACGGTCGCCCTGTCGTGACAGAGTGAGACAATTAGCCGGGTGTAACCGCTACAGTTTCCTTAAAACGACCCGCCGCGGGAGGAAGTCGATCCGAACACAAAGACGGCAGAGCGCGTCCAGAAATACATCTCAGCCCGCTTCTCCAGCGCCCCGAAATCGAAGCCGTCGGAAACTAAAGTTGGCCTTCTCATGTGCCTTTGGCGCTGGTAAATGGCCGTGTCAGAATGACGAAGAGGGGAATGTCGGCATTCTGTGTTGGGTTATGAGCTGGCCAAGATATTGGATGGCGTTGCAGATGATCTTCCGAACGATATTGGGTCAGGGCTCACTCTCTGGGAAAAAGAACGCTTTACCACTGTATGACTTCGGCTATAATGAAACTTGCCGTCTTCGCTCCATGAGAGTTAACTTTGGCAAAAATTGCCTTTGCCTAGGCTTACCCTCCTGCCTTCCCCCCCCCCCCCTCTTTCTCTCGGAAGGTAGCACGCCTCTCCGGCGCATATTTGACTCTATCAGGTCCCTGCCGAGGCTGCGCCCGCCCGCCCCCTCCCGCTCCCACCCACCTCTTGTGCGATCTGTCGAGCTCAGATTCACCGACGAACACTTTGAGGATGTACTCGACGCCGCAGGGGTTGCCCTGGTCGGACTCGCCCGGCTGTAGGGTCACTGACGACGGCGCGTTCTGCGGTATGTGGAACGTGAAGGGAACGGCATGCGGACCCAGCTTCTTCACGAGACGCTCCTGCGGGAAGAGCAGACAACAGTCGGTCACGGCTGATGGCTTCCTTTTGCTGAGGCAAGCACGCAAAAACAGCAGTGGTGAGAAAGAAGTGATATGTTTGACTGCAGCTGCCCTGTGGGACGGATGTAATGGTCGAAGAGTAGGAGACTCGAAAACAACTACCAGAATGACAAATACCGACATGGAAATCTCGACGGCATGTTTAGCTGTCAGAAAGTTGAAACAAATGACGTTTACCTTCGTAACGTGTTTTGCAATGCTTTGGTCGTAATCAGGTAACAGACATGGTATATCAGACCTGTTTCTTTCCACAATATTTCCGGTATTTATCCCCGGCATTGCCATAAATTAGCCTTATCGTAACTCCGGGCTCGCTGCAAATAGCGACCAGCGATTAAGTTTGTCCGCACGTCAGACAAGGCTTATTAATGGTGCTACTTTTACGACACAAGTTTGATTAGAGTAAATGTTTATCTAGAAGTTTCCTCTCGTCAGGGGTAACGGTTGCTTGTGGTCAATGCAATCGCCATGGTATGATCTCAATACACGTCAATTTGTGTGTACCGCTTGTGGTCCCCATCCAACGACACTTGCTCCTGAGCTCGTGGCTTGTGAAAGTCATGAAATTCAGTATGCTGCGTCATGAATGTCAGCTTGTTTGCGACTGAAGACAAAATCCGTAAGGCTGACTTCATTTTTTTCCTGCGTTTTGGGGGAGAATGACGAACATTATCATGAATGCTTTGTTCGGGTGGTACGACATTGCTTTCGTTGGAATTTGGTTGATTTCCTCGTTTGGTTTCTCCGCAGATGGGTTTTTCGCTGTCAGCATAATTTTTTTTTTAGATGTAGTTAACGTGGCGGACATCATTTGTGACTGTAATTTATCATCCTGTTCTGTGAAAAGACAATGTTTTTTTTACGATAACCCATCTGCACACCTTTCTAAGCCATCCCTTGTTTGTCAGACGAGGATAGAAACTTGCGTCTTAAAAACAATGGCAACAATCGGCAGTGGCAAAGGAGCGAAGGGAGATTTATCGACTGCTTTTAAGTGCATTTGGGTATCACAAATGACGCTGCCGACTCCCAGGGAAAGCGGAAGAACCTTTCAGCCCTTTGCATGCGCCAATAATTTCCTGTCGAAATGATCTCTGAACCATTCAGTGCCATTCACGTTACAACGCTTCGACCTCATTTTGCAAGGATGCGTGAGCGGCGCCCACCTGCAGCTTGGTCATGTTGGCCACATCGGTGTTGACGTTGGGGTAGATCTGTTCGGACGCCAAGTAGAGGTCCTTCTGGAAGTTGAGTCCCATGACTTCGTCCTCCTCGCGGCCGTAGCGGAAGGAGCAGATGACCTGGCCGTACACCTGCCGGCCTTCCAGGTAGCCGGGGTCCACCAGCAGCACGCCATCTGGCGAAGGACGGACAGATTACTATTTCCAGTTCAAACCTGACCAGTGAGTAAAGTGTGGAAAGAGTGGCCATAATTAGTGTTTTGGAAAAATGACACATAGCGGCCCGATGCTGCGCAGATAAATACACGGCCACTGCCTCCAAAACAGTGCCCTGAAAGAAGTAAAGATCGGCATTTTCTTGCGACAGCAGAGGTGAATGCGAGGGGCAATAAAGACTCGGGAGGTAGTTCCACGAAATGAGCTTTCATACCTTATGCTGAATGACACAGACTTTGTTATTACTTCCACTTTAAGCATATATTTTTGCGCGAGAGTGTGTGCACATAACTGCTGTATGCACTACAGTAACGTTGATATCGGGGAAATTGACATGGCTAATGTGTCATTGTCTCATGTTTGCCTTTCTTCCAAGATCTTGGCTGAACGAGAACACGATCAAAGAAACGTTCAGAACTGCTACGAAGGCGTTGGCGTTCAGTCAGCATGGTTTCTGTTGACTTAAGCCATTTCGTTGACTTACGAGCAGCTTCATTAGGCACATTAACGATGTCTCAAATGTTGGGTATTATTCGATTCAAATAAAATCACTGCGCATAGCCTTTATTCCTTTTACACCCATTAATGCAAATCGCCGATGCTTTTCACGTGCTGCACTAATTGCACGTGTTTAACATGTGTGGTTGTCTCGCCACGGAGATAAGCTAAGCTAAGGACCTTAAAATTAATCAGTATAAAGTGGACGACAGCACTGATGTGTTAAGCGGGCGGTCAACACGGTAGTATCATGTTTAAGGAGACTTTAGTGAAACGGTGGAGCCAAGGAACTGTGATCGGTATCTCAGTCGGTGACAGGGCTGGTCCCCCCGTCCTGGCAAGACGGATTCGGAGCATCCAGGCGCTTGATATCTGTCCCGTGGGTCAGCTGGCAGTTGTCCAGTAGAGCGTCAAACTGACTATCTCATACTCGTGTTTTAGGTTTGACGGTATGTTACTTTCGTCACAAAGGTCAGTCAGCACCTGACATTACACGGTCGGATGTAGGGATCGGATTCCTTGCAAAGGGCTCTTAGCTTAGCATGGGCTCCGATCCAATCTAACCATATCGCAAACATTCGGGTCAAATATATAAACAGGTGCCTTTGGTCTTAATGGTTTTGCCATTACACCTCCAGCGGTTCCGATTTCGACTTTGGTAATGTGTGGAGCATGCATGTGCCGCACGAGACTGACTGAGACTGAAACAGACCGCTTCTGATGACCACCGACTCTGATGGCTTAACCACTGAAGACGTGTTCTTATACTTTAGGACTGGCCAAACGTAATTCATAAGCACTAGCTTACATCTTTGATCACGTTGTGAACCACTAAGCTGATTTTTTCACCATTTTGAGCATACGGAAATGGGCGATAAATTTAGGTTGAGGCTTTCAGGATGAAAGTGCCTTACGTGTTGAAATGTGTAGACGAAAGTGAAGTCAACGAGGATTATTTTTTTAATATCCACTACTACATACATGAAATAGTTATTTTGTATCATCCACTATCACATATTTGCTCCTAAGCTATTTGGCTTTCTTTTAACAGTGTACGTTAAATTTCTACCGACCCTGTTATTCTGTAATAAAGAGCAGTTTCGTGTTATGCTTCAATTAATAGATAGCTTGGCCCACGGCAGTTACACTTCGCGGACAATGAGGCATTTAACCTTACGAGTTCACAGAAACTGGACCTTTCGCATGAAATAATATATACTTCCTCTGTATGCGATGCAGATTTAGTACGCAAGAACACCGTGAAAAAGTCGTCCTAACTCACCGACGGGGTCAACAGTCGAAATGTGGTCCACAAAGTCGCGCTTGCCCAGGTAGATGGTCACCTTGCCATTGGGCGAAGACTTCTTGAACACCTTGAACGATGCCACCATGGTTTCCGAGCCGGGCAGAAGGGGGCGTCCACTGAGTGCCGTCGGTCTGGCGCTCATCTTATATGACCGGGCGGCGATCCTGTTAGGGCCGAGTCGGCTTCGCCGCGGCGAGTGAATCCTGACGAGTGCGACCGCCGCCGCCGCCGTCCGCGTCACGTGCCTCCGACCTTGGGCAGCGCGCGCCGACGCGGCCGCAGCGCCGGGCCGGCTGGCCGACGCGGCAGGCTGACACAGTGGACCGGCAGAGCAGACCGAAACAGTGGACTGACATGGCAGCTGGCACAGTGGACGGACACAGCGCACTGGCATAACGGACTGGCACTGTGGGCGAACGCAGCGGAGTGATGTAGCGGGCTGTTACGGTTGTCTGATTCTGTGGTCTGGCACAGAGTCTGACACAATGGGTTCACGCAGCAGACTGACACAGCGGACTGATGCAGCGGTCTGACACGTAGTCTGACACGCCAGACGGACGCAGTAGATTGACAGAGCAGGCCGTCATACGGGGCTGACACAGCGAACTGACACGACGAACTAGCACTGTTTACTGACACAGCATACTGACAAAGCATCCCGACACAGGGGAATGAGACGGCGTTGGACTGATGCTGTGGAATGACATGGTGGATCCAGCCGACAGCTTCGCCTGCCTCTGCTCCTCACTGACAAAGCCGTGCAGCGGCAAACGATATCAACCGTGGCTTTTTGCTCTTCTTGACGGGACGATATGGATAGGGAATGTCCTTCACCCACATAATCACGATAAGGTTATTGCGATGACATATCCTGCTCGTTTAGGTCCTCGGTGTGCAATACTGTTGCATCTGAAAGGCTCAAAAACAAAATTCATGTGAAAAACTGCGGAGTAAGCATTGTTATTTGCTACGTTGTCAGTTTCAAAGTAAATGGCAGTGGTCTGATACACTTTTGTTATTCGCTTGTCACTTCCTTTAGGAAGAAAAAAATCAGTGCAAATAATCTCCTGCAGCCCCAATTACGGGACCACGTTCTGAGCGTGATCCAATGCCGACAGCCTCGATGTTAAGGTCGACGTTCGCCAATTATCGCCAAACGGCTGGAAAGAGTCGGCGAGGGCTCGGACAGAAAACCAATTGCCGACCTGCCAATGCCGTTCTGGGCTTCTCCGATGACTGGCAGTAGTCTAACCCTATTATCTAGGGCTGGATTTCACTTGAAATCTATGTGGGAGACGGGTTCAAGATTTCATGCTGAGATAACATTGCACCAAATATTTTTTGTCTCTGGTTACTCAGTCTCTTGTATTCCAATTGCCCTTTGTTTCGAGCAACTCTTGCTGGTCTAATTATTTTGACAAGATGCCGTTTTTCATGTAAAGCAGCATTTTTGCATGCATGTGAATGTAGTACCGTTTGTTCGAGTATTCACTCGAAACGCCGCACATTGGGGTGTACTGCGGTACAGCCTAAGTCGCGACTGGATCAACTACTGCCATCTATTGGTGGTGTTAGCTTTCAGAAGAAAGCAAGGCATTTCATGTTGCCGGATAACCGGGAAATTGTTCAGGAGAAAGTTTGCGTTTGCGTTTGTTCAGGAGAAAAATGCGTTCCCGCCCGTGTTGCGTCCGACTTGCAAAAATACATTTGCAATGCCGGGGTTTGCATCCGTTACTAGGTCACTGATCAGCGCCTCAGGGGATGTAGCCATGGAACACATCCATCACCATTCTGCGGCGCCTCCCATCAGCTGCCCTTGAAGCGCTTCGGTCACGTGTCAGAAATTCATGGGAGAATAAGAAATTCTCTCCATCGTTAATGCTATAGCTGTTCCCACTTTGAAGCGAGACAAAGTTGGAAAAATTTGGGGCATTACCGACCATTTTCTCTGATGTCATGTTTTTCTCTTAATTGATGAAAAGTTTGTAAACGATCTACTTAAGTGATTTTTGGAGATAAGCAGCGTCCTTACCAGTGTTTATGAGAATTTTCGTAGAAAGTGCATCGTTATCATACCATATGAGAAGACCGCACATAGACCACATAGACTGCATGATACCGTAGGCGGTGTATGAGACATGTCGAAGCCATCTTCGTTGGTATTGAAAAGTCGAGCAAAAAGACATAGCGCCAACTCGTAGCGCAGCATTTTGTTTTTTTGTCGCCGTATGCGGAGTCACACAGAAGCGTTTTAGCCTCGGGGTTTTTACGTAAACTCGTGGGACAACAAGTATCTATCAAGTGCTCCCTATATAATAAAGTTCCTATGGGTCATTACGACCCAACTTTCGGTACGCCCAATAACCCCAAAGACGAGGAAAAGAAATTACCACCAATAACTTCTAGTTATCAGGTAATACCGTTGCCCTGCATTTCTACCAATAATACCAGTGCTCCGGCATGGAACTCCATCTAAGCATTACAACCACTCGCGTCTGAGCCGCGAGTGGTTATATCCTTTTTCTTGACCTGTGCACTCGCCGCCTTCTCCCGTATTCACAGTATGTTGGTGTAGGACGGGCCAAATGCTTTAAGTCCCTATATGTTATGAAGCCCATTGCCCGTATGACACATGGGAGCTATGCCATGACATCACTCGTTTTTCCCTTCGCTGAATCCTTCTAAACTTGACTACTCCTGATTTGCTTCGAACTCGATTCTGACGGTGCGGCAGTCTCGCAAGCATACACGAGACACACGAACAGCTGGACACTGCGCCATGCCATTGCCGTTTTCACACATTTCCAGTTCTAAGCCATCTAGTCGAGGCTCATGCGCCTTCTATTGTCATGCGACGGCAACCGCCTTATTGCTGTGTTATGAGCGCAGGATTGCTCGGTTTCCCAATCGTCCAGAATACGAATCTATGTTTTCGCGTAACAAGTGGAATATATTTAGAAGAGGCTGATCGCGGGCAAAATTCCCCTTAAGAAAGTTCCAAAGCGAGCTGGCGTTCGTCTGGATTCTGAGTGGACAAGACCATTTTACCTTCAAACGACGTCATGGTGAGGGGATGTCGCCATATATTAACAAATCGTTAATTGTTGTGTCGCAATGTCAGCAAATTATCGTGCAAGAGTCTGGAGCGCGTTTTGCCATAGACGAAGTACATCACTATAAATTTACACCAGCGGTTCAAAGACCGAATCGCACGCTGACTATGTCATTGTTCTTGGCGCTGTGTCTTTACATGCTTGTGTGTATAGAGCAGAACTGACTGCTTTCAATGAAGCGCTTTTCATTCATGGACATCTGTGATAAGATGCCACGTCTTATTTTAATGGATTCAATGAGTGGTCTGATAGCCATGTAAAGCGCTCATCCATCGCACTTCACTACGCATGAGATCTTGCCACGTTGCTGAACACCATTACGAAGAGCAGGGAAAGCCGAGTGTTTTGCTGCGTCAAGCCACATACGCGTCAACAGAAACGAGCAGACGGTCGTCGCCGCCAAGCTGTCAGCAGATGCTCCAAATTACCACCGTCACTCTTTTTCTGCTGCGGAGCTCTCTCCAGTCGGCGTTTTTACGCGATCAATGGCAGAACAGCAGGACGCAGCGACTGCGAACAAACTTCAAACCGCAAAACGTATGTCCAGAAACGGTCATCGGTGTCACGTGCGACGATTTCGAAGGTCATAACCTCTCATTCGCTTGGACGTAGGCAGAGGAAAAGTGGCAACGGGGAGCATGGCCTCTTTGGTTTCTGGAAATCTTTAGCACTAGCCTTTTTGTCGTTGCATTGGGAGTATTTCTTCAAAATCTGCTGGTGGCATTCCACTTTCTTCCGTTTCAACGCCTCGAGGATCATGGTCGAATAAAAGCATTAGTTCCCCACCGTTAATAGATCTGACCTGGGGAAACCGACGTATCATCGATGTAGGCTTACAAGTTTGTGAACATCATAGGCATTCGACAGCCATTGTGAGGTTTGAAGCAGAAACAGATGACGAACTGTTCGAATTGAGCCTGTCTTTCAACAGAGTGAGAGACGTTCTCGCCGTCAATATCTTTGGTTCCGCCAGCCATCTATCGACGTGCCCGGTCCCGTCGCCAATACAGCTCAGGTCGTCCGCTAGACAACTGGTGCTCCACTTTATCTTATTGGGAACGTGATCGACATGACAACAAATAACCTTGTATTTAGAACACAGAGAAATTCAACGCTTGGAGGCAAACGCAGTCCATGTCGTGCAAAAATAAAATATTGTGGGATATTTGTTGACATTCTGGATTTATAAAGCTTAGTTACCGACATTGGTTTATGCGTTAAAGAAATGAGGAAAAGACAGCGTGATACCTACATACCGAATGCAGATTTGGTGTTGTGACTAATGGTAATCTAATGGTATTGTAATTTTTAATCAAGCAAACCTAGGGGAGGCGGGGATCGACCCCTTAAGACTTTTGTGGTTTTCTTGAAAACTTCACAAGACATACAAAATGCCTGTACACCGGTGCAGGCCTTGGAATTTTTTATTCCTTTCCAAAAGAAACTGGAACGGCAGGGGGTTAAAATATAGCGTAGTTATATCATTTTTGCAGAACATTGATTTTTTCGGAGTAGGCCAGTCCGCGGTGTAATGCCCACCATGCGTTCAATTCCTTTTTCACATTTGAAAACAAACGACCTTTACCTTGAAGACCTTTCCCTTGACTTAAAACTAACGAAGGCTTTAACGGCCTTATTTCTAAATTAAAAATAGTCTTAGGCTAAAATTTGGAATATTTAGTGGAATAAGGCATTGGGTAGTTTGTAAAATTTGCAGGTGGTTACCCATTAACTTTTAAAGAAAGTGAAAAAATCTTTGTATTTCGCTCTTACTTTATGCCTACAAGGAATAATGGTATTAGGCTAATACAGTAAGTCATTCTTGACCATACTGTATGTGATATATAACATACGCAACATTTAACCCGCTGTTGACTGGCGTCCCAACCGAGAACTATTGACTGGGTGAGGGCAAACATTGTCCCCTGTCTATTCTCGGAACAAACCGTCCGGTTTTCACGCGTTATGCGCCAATCAAAACATCTCTATGAGCCGGCTGTAAAGTAGTCCTCTAATTTAGATTATGAGGTCAAAGGTCAGGACAAGGGCAGGTCAAAGGGCAAAATCGAGCCTTTTTACATTAGGGACCACAGAAGTCACACAAACATAAGCACGGGGTTCATTCTCTTCAAAAACACTCTACATAGCCAGGTAAAAATATTGAGTGAGTAATACGCAGATGCTAAGTCAAGGTCAAGATCAAGGTCATGCAACAGAGGTCAACACATATCGTAATTTATTTAAGTTATTCGACATATGTTTCCGGGCTATTTCCGCGAAAGTAACGCAATAAAAATACTCTTGGTATGTATTTAGGTCATTTCGGAGTCAGTTTAAAGCGGTCAGGTCAAGGTCATGTCAGAATAGGTCGAAAGATAATATAAATGAATTTAGCCATGCCACACATGTTTACAGACTGTTTTTCCTCAGGGATGCTTTTTAGTCTGTATCTGGTCATTCTGGATCAAAATGAAGTTAAGGTCGGCTGGCCACCCAAAGCCATAGACACGCCCATGTGTGGGTTAGTCCCGTCAAAGTGGGCGACGCTACTCTGATTACTCTAATAGCATTTCGCAATGGCTCGAATTTGCAGCGGCCATATCGGCGCTGACAGTTTTCTTTGTTCTTCATTCCATGCACTACAACGCTGGTGATAAACACATTAGACATGGTTACAGGTTTTCCTGAGACCCGAACAATGAGCTCGAAACTGTAAAGACCGACCTGTCCAATGCGTATTTTGCCAGTGTCGGCTCCACTATTGCCTCTGAGCTAAGATCTGACGCTCAGACTGTTGCACCAGAGATCCACCCCTATGGTGTGCGCCTCAAGCCTTGAGCTGAGGCCAGCCACGTCTTCCGAGCTGTCAGCTGCCGTACGCCGAATGGCAGCTCTAGAGCTGTCGAATTGGACGGAGTGCCTATCCTGCCGGTGTGACGCTGCTGTGATGTCATAGTGCCACTGTTGTTGCAGTTGATCAGCACTTTCATCGTTAGCGGTGTGTTCCCAGAGAGATGGAAGAAAGTGTGTGTGGTTCCCCTGCACAAGGCCGGTGACCGCAGCTTGGCGAGTTATTACCGACCAATCTCACGCTTCCAGTCATGTTCAGAATCGTTGGACGTGTCGTTTGTACCCAGTTAAATGATTATCTGAAAGACAACCACTTGCTCAGCGACTGCCAGCACGTTTACCGCCACGGCCATGCTGCGGAGGACGCCGTGCTCGACACTGTCTCATGGGCAGTCGACAAAATCAATAGCGGCCTGCTTACGTCGATAACGATGATAGATTTAAGCAAAGCCTTTGGCAGTGTTGATCACGGCGTCCTCCTGCGGAAGCTGGCATGACATGGTATTTCATCCGACTGGTTTCATAGCTACCTCAACGGCCGTGGACAGATGGTTCGGGGTGGTTCCGAGGTCAGTCCCGTGGATTTTGGCGTCCCACAGGGATCTATTATCGGACCCATACTTTTTCGCTTCGTCGTAGCCGACCTCCCGAGCTTTCTCCCCCACGGTCGTCTGCTGTGCTATGCGGATGACACGCAGCTCCTCGGCAGCTCACCGCCTGACAGTGATAGTTTACTTCAGCTTAAAGTTCGCCTAGTGGAGTAAGTGGCATCTGTGCACAGCTGGTTCAAAAACAACTCTCTGGAGACGAACGCGTCAAAAACCGATTTTGTTCTTCTTGGTGCCGACAAAATCTTTGGAAAGGGCGTCCCATTTTTAGTTCAATTTTTCTGGCAGCTCATTTTAGCCCTCGGACGCGATCAAAATGTTGGGAGTGACCGTGGACCAGCCATTGACCTGGGACCGGCACGTCTCCACAGTTGCGCGCCGGTGCTATGGCATCCTCTTTTCGTTGAACCAATTTCGACGTCACGTTACTACCAAAGCCCCCATTCTGGTCATTCAGGCCCTTGTTTTCTCTCAAGTCATCTATTGCTTGCCAGTCCGGGGTGGAGCAGCCGACTGCCAGTTACATCGGATCCAAAAAGTTATTAACTCTGCGGCTTGCGTGGTGACCGGTGGATGAGGACCGCTGGTCAAGGATCGGCGAGCTGGTCGTGGAGCGCGACTGCCTGAAGGTGTACCGCGCTCTCCACGATTTCAACGCCCCGGTGGCCGCTCAGACCATGTTTACACGCCGATGTGACCCGGCTGTGTGCGATACCCGCCTGACGCGCACAGAACGTCTCCGCCTGCCGAGAGTGCGGCTTGCCAGCACCCAGAGGTGTTTCGTGTACACTGCTCAGGAGAGAAGTGGCCGGTATTACCTCCGCCTTCCCCATCCATTCCCGCAATCATGAAGCATAGAACGCAAGATGTCAAAAAGTTTTGCCTTGGTTGAAAATAACGAGATGTCTCCTAGTTAAACCGAAAATCCATGAAATGGGGCTGTTGGAGACGTGGCATTTGTGTACATGAACAATAGGCTGTTTCTTTATTTACATTCAAGCACCAGGCACAAACTAATAAATGTAAGTGTAAATTTCACAAATGAGCTTTCGAAGAAGAATGGCCGTGTTTCCTCCCATCTCGACATGACTGGAAAATCAACCAGCATTTACATTTCAACGGCATTAGCAACGCTAATCAATTTCGACCATCAGCACAATGTCCAGTCACAAAAAAGCGATAGCGGCACTCCCAGCAACAAGTTTGAAAGCGCAAGCAGAAACGCTAAAACGATTGGAAAGTCATCGCTTGTTGGTCAGTCTTGAAGTCGTGACGACGCTTCCGCTGTGTGGCAGTCACCAACCCGGCGTGAATCCACACGCCCGCATCACGAAGCCACACATGTCGACAACGCCTCACGTCCCACACAGGGCGACGAAACCGTCAGTTGTGCAGCTCCGACCCTGCGCGCCTCACGCATCAGCAATCAGACTACCTTCGCGCGATCTTACGGGCACTGTCTCTTACGGGCACTGTCGCGCGAGTTCGGCGACCCCGACGGCGTGCAGCGGCGCGGCTGCGGGGAAGCGGCGCTCCCGGCGCTGCCCTGCGTCGCTCTCGCCTCACTCGGAGTCGTCCAGGGAGGACAGCACCTCGGCCGGCACTCGGTACGTGGTGATGGGCGACTCGTAAAGCTGGTTCAGGTTGTGGGCGTTGCTGGTCTCGGCGAGTTCGACTTCACGCTCGAAGCGGGCGTATTCCCTCCGGTCCATCAGGTAAGTGTACAGCCGCCATAGCAGCAGCGTCAGCAGGCCGATGGCCACCACGCTGCCCACCGTGCCCAGGACAATGGCCAAGACGTCCACGTCGTTGCATTCCTGCGGCAGAGAGGCGGCATGTTTAGGCCGGCTCAAGACTAACACGTCCACCTCGTAACAGTCATGCGGCGGAGGGGGAGCATGTTCAGACCGGCACCGGAACCAACGCGTCCGCCTTTTCATATTCCAGCGGCAGAAGGGGAACATGTCCATGTCGGTACAAGACCAATACGTCCACCTCATGACACCTCCGGGAGGGGGGGGGGGCATGTTCGGGTCCTCACAAGGACCGGCACGTAAACTCGTAGCACGTTCACTTCGTTGCCCTCCTGAAACAAAGCGGAAAGCGTCGAGACTGGTAAGAGACGTACATGTTCGTCTTATTGCACTCCAGAAAAAGGGAGTATGTTTGGGTCATATTACGTTTTTCCTAACAATCCTGAATCTGCAAGGAGATAAGGTTTGCTTCAAGCAAAGAAGATGCGTCATAACCAGCACGGCCTTGCTCGTGCGATTAGTGCCTGCATGTACTTTTGAGTGACGTGCTCAGTGCTGAGCACTAACTCACCGTAACACGAGGCCATGCCAGTCACATCACATATATGAAGACGATAAAAACCAGTTGAGGAGGTCCCCCAGATGTTTTTATGAATCTACTTGATCCGTTTTAGATAGTAGATACAGACAGACAAATAGGCGATCCTTATTAGATGGAAAGACATATTGCTCATGCAAGCTAACGACTAGTGCAAAAGTGAAACACTTAAATCGAAGCAGCTTTCGGGTATATTGGTTATGGATTATTGAATAACTACGCTAAACGCCATCGCACCCGACAGGCCCGCGTACCCGTGACAGCCGATACCCCGTCGCCACACCCCGTCCTCCCAGATTTCAGGTGATACTTCTGAAACGTCTCAGCTACCACCTGGTCCTCACCGTCGATTAGTCCGATGCCGTAAATAAGAGTGTTAAGTTTTTCGACGACGAAATAGCGAGGAATTCCAAATTTAGAACGTGAGAAATCTCCGCAAACAGGCGCCATCATGATGTGAAGTGAGCAATGCAAAACAAAATGACTGATAGTTTCAAATGCGTGGCCGCAGACATTTTAGAGAATCAGCAAGCTAAATGCAAAAGAAGTGGGTATTCGATTTTGACATGCCCTCTCACAGCCGGTTTTGGAGAATATTACCTTATTTTGAGCCGTGGGAACAGTAATTTGGCGAGATGGGCACCCAAGATGCTACAATACTGCACGCTGAAGTGGTCCACGAGAAGTGTAAGTGCGGACGGAGAGCAGCCATGAAATCCAATCTTGTTGTGGCCGGTGCAAAGGATCTTCGGTGCTTTGCACCGGTCATTATCCGGCCACCGGCCGGATACGAAAACTGTATTGATATTGAGTTACACCTCTTATGGCATCCACAATATTGCAAGATCGATTGCTTCAGAAGTGGAATATGTTGTTTGTGAAAACAAAATATGCTGCACATTCCACGCCCATTTGAATAGCAGAATTTTCCTGGCGTCCTTTTCACTTGCGTCATACTGTCAGCTGTTGCGTGACGACGTGAGCGAACGTTTTGCAGTGAACGTTAGCAGACGAACCGTATTGCGTCACTTTCAACAGGTGACGTTAGGATAAAGTTTATTTATCACATTTTTGATATTTTTACTAGCCTTTCATAACGAAAGCTGAACGCTGAAAACCTGATCAGTGGCTTCGGACCAATCGAATGAATATCTGAGAAGTCGACCAAAGTAGGACAGTGCCCGTAGGATTTTGCAAGTATACTGCGACGTGCGGCAAAAAAATGGAACGATTAACCCGTCCCCGACTGGGGAGCAGTTGACTGCCTCCCCCGAAGTTTTTCTGAGATTGCGAGGGAACCAACAAACACAGAGTCACGAAACTTTGTGTAACTTTTACTTTATCAATTTTACATCTCGTGTCAAAATTTTGACCTCAGGTCACGTCAGGTGCCTGACCTAAGTAAGGTCAAACAGACCTATGTCAAAAAAAGTTTAGCCCTCTAACTTTTTCGCAAAACAAGCTATCTCAATAATACTTTCAGGGATTAGTGGACGTGATAGACGCAACAATTCTGCTATCTCAGATTTTTCGGAATTTTCCGGGTCATTGACCTAAAGTCAAGCCCATTTTTAACACGTCGTTTTTTTTCGGAAATTGACGGAATATTTCATAACATTTTTAGTGTGGAGTGAAGCAGACATCTAGTTGCCGTCATTGGGAAAAGTATGAATGACTTCCAGCCATTGACCTGAGGTCAGGTCACGAATAACTGTAGTGAGCCAAAATGTACCGCTGTCAAAACCATCGATGAATTACTCAGAATGGGTACAAAATGGCAGAACTAACTTGCACAGACGTAAGTAATACCACGAACCTCAAAAAGTTTCAAAAAGTAGCATATTTTGCAAATAAACAGGCACTCGCGAATAACGCTCCGGCAATTTTGTAAACTGGTAACTAATCAGTTTTTCCAAAATTCAGGCATGAAAAACCATCACAAGAACCTCTAAGATCAATAAAATATACATAGATGGTCTTTTTTCGCGAAAATAAAGGGGCACTAAAATTAGTTCCCGTCGATTTGTTAGTGCATACGGCACCAGCGCACGCCTATAGCTGCCGCGAGAAATGCCGTGTCTTTAACTCAACGTTTCAGCGTATATATTGAACAAATCTGGGAAATTAGACGTATATCGGCATCCGCGGATCTTTACTTGTGCGCTGGTGCCTTTACCTAAGCGTTTTTAGTCACAGCCCTTGAGATTCAGGCCATTTCTCGGTCTCATGCAGTCGGCTATGAGAACACATATATATAGGGCGTAAATTGCTTACATATTATCTAAAACTAAAAATGAGACCAGTTTCGAGCTCTACTCGTGACAAGCTTTCCAACGGTATGCTTATTTTTATCGTGCGACCAACCGTTCGTGAGTTAGATGAGGAGGCGGCCAACAGCCCCCCCCCCCCAGTCGCCCATGTTTGAAACGGGCCGACGGTCGTGCGCGGGTTAAGGCAACGCTATATTGGACATTATATCATAACTACATCCGAAGTCATCTTTCTCAATGGCAGCGCACTTTTACTCTTGATTTTGAGAGGTGTCGACGACTGGAATCACAACCCACCTTCTTTCGTAGCACATCTATAATGTTATTGCCTTCGACGTCCGAGTAGTACTGGAAGCGGTAGACGCAGCCATCGACGTCGTCCTCAAAGCGACAGGCAGTGCCGCGTTCCGGGGGACCTGTAAAGCCAGGTCAAGTCCAACAAGACAAACTTTGCGTCGACTTATCAGGCTGACCAGGTCCCACTGTGTGTCAAACTCCAGACCTCGCCATGTTTTTGATCTTCGCTTTCTTGGTGAAGTTCCGCCGCGTTTCGAAACGTCAGCCCTTTCCCCATGCCTACTTGCCGCCCATTGCGACCACCTTGGTTAACGCCTTCAGACTGTGAACATGGCTCATCGAGTAGACGCCTAAACATGAGACGAACAGCTGAACCCCCTTAGGGGGTACGCAACAGAGCGCCGTTGCCCGGGCAGTCGGAACACTGGCCGGTCGGATGCGGGTGCCGACCAGGCCGCGGTGGCCGTACCCAGCTCGTCCTTCAGCGAGAGGACGTAGGGGCAGCTGTCCTCGCAGGTGCGGTTGCTGCCGGCCTCGGCGCGCAGCAGGCACTGGGCGCACGGCTGGTAGGTCTGGCAGAGGCCGCGGCACGTCGGGCAGTCCTGGCAGAAGAGGCCGGCGTACCTGGGAGGGCGGCGCGGGGTCAGACCCACGACGCTCCGGCCAGCCCAACTTGGCCTGACCGACCGGTGCGACGCCCCGGCGACGTCACGTGTGAGAGAAGTCGCTGCCTCCGTCCTGACTATTCGACGTTGTACCTCGTCTTCAAACGGAAGTTTAAATTTAGCCACACAGTGTATCCCACCTGACGTAAATTTATGCTAGCCTACGTAAGACGTGAAATATTCTCACCGGTTGAAAACAGAGACATACAGAGGGAATATTTTTGTCGTGGTAACATCAGAATCAAAGAAGACTGGAGCAGCAACCTAGAGTGATTATTAAAAGAGAATCGTTTTTCCTTAACTAGGACACGCCTGCGAACTTTGTGAAAGGTAGCACTTTCTCAAATCTTTGTGATAAACTGAAGAGCATTACAGATTTTGGCTCAAAGCCAAATACGACAATGTTTGTTCAGATTCATGACCCATCCGCAGCAATAATATGTTTGTAAATGTTGCAGGACCAGCCATGTCTGTTCCCAGCCGTGTTCAGTTTTCGCATATCAGTAACACCAGTACTGGCCGTTACCCGTCCTGTCTGACTATTCATCACCAGTGACCCTGGTCGTGTCCTGTAATCACCTGCCCTGGTCGGTGTTGTAGCAGTGACACCTGCCGCAGACACAGTCACCCTTGCCGCTGCACAGCAGACCGCTGGGATTGTTCACAGGCTCACACTGCCGGGTGTTGTTGTTGCACGAGCAGTCGTCGCCACTCCAGCCGGACCGGCACACGCACCGGTCGCATTCACACTCGCCCCGCTCCTTGCCGCCGCAGATGGATCCGTCCCGCGCTCTGCCGGCCGGGTCGTTCAGGGTCATTTCAGGTCAGATCAGGGCATACAGTCATTTAATATCGTCTCAGGCTATTTCAGGCTATCTCACGTTATCTGAGGTCGGCGGAGCTCGACGCAGGCCAGCTTAGGTCAGTTCAGGCCATCTGAAGTTATCTGAGTCCAATTCAAGGCCATCCAGCGTCATCTCGGTCAGCGCTCAGGTCAGCTCGGGTTATAACAAATTACCGTACTTCAGATCAGATTATATTATGTTATCGCAGACGGCTTTTCGAAAGTCACATCAGGCAAGGTCATCTCAAGTCATCTCAAGCCATGTCAAACCATTCAGGACCACTATCACTTCGTAACACGTCAGGTCAGGTCGAGCTGTACCAATTCAGGCCACGGTAAAAAAAAGCGCAAAAATGGGCTCAACATCGAAAAAAGAAGTGCCCTGATAATGCTGAAAATGCATTCTTTCGACTTTAATCATACGTAAAAATGGAAAAAATATGGTGTCTATAGTTTGCAGTCTGAAGATTGTTGTACAGTGCAAAACTATTCTTTTGTTTATTATGTCGAAACTTTCCAGGAACTTTGCATTTGGTATTCCATGCACAGGTAATTTTATACTTCGGTGCCTAACCGTATGACGATCGGTCGTTGTGTTACCTGCAAAGGAAACATGCAAGTAAATTGGGCTACCGTGTGGATTTAGGCTGTACATTTATATGCCAAACATTTCGGTTTGTTTGGTAACAAGCTTACTTCAGTGCAGTGACCACGACATAGTGCCTAGTTCTTAGACGTGGCCGTAATAGGATTGGTTCCAATGATGGTAGATGAAAATGATTGGTAGACGCAGAAAATGGTAGTGTTGACATTCTCATTGGTGTGAATAAGCCGCATTTGGGGAAAGGCAGTATGTGCCAAAGGGAGTCGAATTCTCGGGAACACTGAATACTGAAGAAGCGCTGAAGAGGATCCATGGCCAAAACGTCTGTTAACTCCCTGGCTCTTCTGAGAGCCACAAGCCACGGTATAAGGCATACAGGAGAACAACTATCAAGAGCATGTGCCATAATTTTGGTCTCTCTTAGCGTTTTTTTTTAACTTCCATCTGGTTGCAGTTGTTATGGCATACGCTCAGTGTAAGCAAACGCAGAAGTTAGCACGCAAACACACTGCGTTGCCCACATGAGAGCAGGCAAGCTCAACGTAAGTCCAAATCCTCCGTGACAGGCATCTCCTCCCTCCAAAGACCGGGAGATTTGTTCGCAAGTCGCGGGAGAGCCCTCAGCCTACCGGCGGCGCATTTCTGCCCACCTGTCGCATGAGAAGTTGTCGCACTGGCAGTGCCGGCCGTAGACCTTGCGGCCCGGCTGTCCGCCGCTCCTGCACTCGCACTTGCCGCAGACACAGTCGCCGCGGCCGGAGCACACCTCGCTGCTGGTGGAGTCCTCCGGACGGCACGAGTCGTCCTCCTCGCCCTCCTCGCACTCGCAGCGCCAGCCCGCCCTGCGCCAGGTCGGCACGCACGGCGTCAGACCTCTCCGTGCCGTGCTCACGGCGCCAGCCCGCTCTGTGTCGGGTCAGCGCTCCCAGCGTCAGCCTGCTCTGTGTCGGGTCGGCGATATGCGATCAGCGTCCACTGGGTCGAGTCAACAACACTCTTTCGGGGCCAAGCGCGTACAGTGTGAAATCGCGCCGGGGTCGACTGATTCCTGTCACATTGACCAATTACGGTCGCCGACGTCCTGCCGGAATTCTGGTGGGTGGGCTTCAGCTTCAAACGCCAGGTTTGCAAAGCAAATTTTCCATCCGGCCCTCAATCACACGTATTATAGAACACGCGACGCGGAATGCCTCTGTGGATTTACCTGTTTTCTGGACAGACGCAGGCGCCACATTGCAGCTGGCCTACCCCGCTACATTTGGGGCTGTTCATCTCCACTGCCTGAGGACTCTCACACTCGCACGAGCACAGCACCTCCAGCTCCACGCGTACCGTTTCAGAGGTCCGGACATCCTTTAGACGAAAGACCTGATTCTGCAAGGAAGACCGGTGGGTTCTGAGCACGATCATCCCAATCTACCTGTTACCAGCGCTGACAAACACAGCGCAGCAAAACTAGCACTGGGATCAAATGCATGATACCTCCTTTTCGTTTGCCAAAACTGAGGAATTATTCTTCCTCACCGCAGTAAATTACCAATTAAACAACCAGAATGCCTCATAATACTAAATTTCACCCAAAACGCCATCATAAAGTGGCGGTCTTTACTGCGCAATATCCAACGGACGGCGTCATCTCGCTAAGAACGCATTTTCGAACAGCAGCAGCCCTACGGAGGCGCCAGCGGCCGAGCCCGCAAACTCACCCTCTCCTTCGGGCAGCCGACGGGCTCCAGTTCCACAAAGAACGACACCTCGTCGCCGGTCCTGATGCCGGTGCAGTTGCTGCGCTCCTCCAGCTCCGTGCCGAAACATCTGGACCTGTAGCGTACCCGGACGCCCTTCCCGGCGTCATCGCGAAGCTCGACCGTGGAGGTGATGCTCTGCCGACGCACGGTGAGAGGTGGTCTCTCGGGTCGCTTGGGCCCGCGGTGCGCCTTGCCGTGTCTCGTTGTCCGGCTGGTAATCGCCGGACGCTCATCAAACCTGGCTTTTGGTGTGCGGCTCTCTTAGAGTGCTCTGCGTTTACTATTTAATTTGACATGAGTCATGATGCAGATCCTTGGGAAAACAATCGATGTTGATCACTGAAACATATCGTTGCGGAATTCAAAACAGTTGCTGGCCCGCTGGGCGTGGATGATACTTCTAGATGCTGCAGTTCGGAAATGACGAGCGAGTGGAGTGATGCAAAGAACGCATTGGTTCGTACTCGAAGCCCTGCGAAGTTTCAATGACTGACCGTTTTCGAATTTGTCATGCTGTTAAGAGTGCAATGACGTGATATTCCGTATGTTTTTATTTCATTTTGTGAATTTGATCTGAACTGGTGATAAAGTGATGTTACGGATCGGAGTCGGTGCCAAACGTGGGCTGTTGCATGGACTCCGACCCCTACCCCTCATCGAGCAATTTCAGAGACGTCTGACTCTGTAGCGAAAGCCTTACGTGCCACCAAGGGTGTGATCCACTCTTGTGATAGTCAGTCCCTAATACTGACCACATGCCATCTGATCCACAAGCCAAATATCGAGTGCCAAGGCGACTGGAACCCGTCTTGCCAGGAGGCACCGGTCGCCGTAAGATGTACCATTGAAGTACCGATCACAGTGACATCTGTTAATGTTTCTGCGTTTCTCATTCTTGGTGATTAAAATGAGTGTCGGATGGGTAAAAACGCGCTTCCGAAGCCACAGTAAGATGACCTTATCGATAATTTTGCAAATAAACCTGGTGACGGGTAGTCGATGAAGGTGTTCTTCATTCGCTGGGCAGTGCAACTGAAGGGAATTTTTCCGAATGCTTTCAGATGGCATTGCATTGTTTCTGACATAAAGCTCGCAACTGCAGTCCGCACTCTTTCTCAAATGTTGCACGTTGCCTGATATAGCAAAAGCCTTGCTTCTAGAAGCGTGAAAAGTGAACAGATAACGTGGAGCGTCTGTTGCGTACGCGAGCATTGGCTATTTTGGCTCACAAGCTAGTGTGAGTGATCTAGAGGTGGGAGCAACGGATCGTTCTCCAGGCCCTGGGTTTTCTTCATTCCACTCTGCAATGTGCACACTCTAGAGCGAAGCGTATTCCGATCAAAATAAGACACCCTCAAATGGCAATACGATTATCTTTATCGTTATATCTTGCCAAATAGCCAACTTTACAGATTTTGCGGTTCCGTCAAGGGAAAGGCGTCAACATAGCTAATGGGCTGGATCATATCAGGGTATTTTCGGCCCAGATGGTGCAGATCCCAGAATTTAACCTTGCCCTTACAGCGAAACGATGAATGCAATGCCCCCGAAAAGTGAAACTGACCAAGAGACATAGGGGCTTTCACTGCTGCGTCACCGTTCCACCGACTACATCACGTCTACTTGTTGTTGGTTTGTTTATTAGGGTTTAAGGGGCGCACTGACTCTATGGTCACCACGTCTGCCCAGTATAGTGAAGTTCTGCTCGGCTCAGATCAGCTGAGTTGCCGAAGGTCGACGAAGATCAGAGCTGAATAGACAGCGGTATTGCTAGACCAGTCTTTGGTTATTTTGCTTTCACATGCTGCTACTGAACAGCGTTTTTGAGGTACACGTTGTGCGTGTTGAAATTTTTGCTTCGGAAAGCAACCGTTCGCAAAAAAGAAGAATTAGCGTGGACTCACACATACATAAAAACAGCGTGTGTGTGTGTGTCTTGGCACGTTTAGCCTTCGTTACACAAATATGTCATTAACCTCGAACTGTGCGATTAAAAATGGGGCTTAGAATCCGCGCAACAGACCCTGCTCATCAAATTTTGTTCCAATATTTTATCCTATCGACATTTTCGGATAGCATTCATAATAAAACGGTCGTCGCTGTACCTGATATTGCCTGTCGATAACCTCCAAAATGTTTGAAGAATCATTCGAAAGCTTCTCGGTTTGGACTCCAGCCTTCATTATTTTCACCAGTTTTTTGTATTCTTCTATGTGTTCGCCTGTCACAGCAAACACCACGTTCACCTGCAACCAAACAGCGGAAGCGTCTTGTGAACAGTGCTGGTGGCACCTCAGTACATGAAAAGACATTCTGTTATGGAGTTCACAGGTGTCTTAAAAAGATAAACATCGCCTCGCAATTTCCCGGGACACAGATGCTCTGTAGCAGCGGTTAGGATGTCCGCCTCGAGACGAAAGTTTCCTAAAACCAATTCCAGTTCGACGTATCTTTTCCTGCCGCCCCGTGGCAGCAAGTTTGGGGGACTGAGGCATCAGTAGACAGAACATTTTTCAAGGCATCACAAGCCTACCAGCTACAACTAGCCTTGCATTTTTCTTTGCATTTTGTTCGCTTCTTGTTGGTTAGCCCAAGTCAACGACGTACTTGCAGTGTCATGAATTTGACATCCGTTTCATAACAGTAACCCAAACATCAAAGGTATCATTACCAAGTCTTGAAGTAACCGAAAATGGCGGCCTAAGAAAACATTGGCGACCAGTGACCACATAAGACAAGTGACCACATAAATAATGGTAGGTAGTTAGGTGCATACACGTCGTATTGTACCTCCCTCTAACAGCTGGTGTTCACAAGTGTTTGGACTGTCTCGGTGCATGTCGGCAAACTAGAGGTCGCCGGACCATTTAATCACAAGGCACGGGTACAGAGGGAAACAGGCATGCCCCCTCCCCCCGATCGAAAATCACATCAGCGCTCCAGTACCCAAAGGCGCCCTTGCTCTACCGAAAGCGTCCCCGCTGCCTTCTGCTTAACTGAAAACACATCTTCCACCAAAGATGCCCCTCTAACATCAAAAATTCCCAGCCAACTCAGAGGGCGCCCTTGCCATCGCCTACCAAAGGCGCCTGGTGTGCATTTTATACGCAATGATTGTCTACTTCTAAACTTTTCCTTAAAAAAGAAGATATTTAACGCGCCGTTGGTCGCACTCGCCACTACCTCTCCGTTCAGCCATTGACAGACACCTAGCCGCGAAAGCTTTCAGCAGGTCCAATGAGCTGAGATGGTGGTGCTGCGCTCTGAGCAATTAGGACGCCTCTTCCAACAAAAGAGGGAGTAAAGGAAGGAGCGATACCAAGGCATGACATTCGAGGATCGCAAAGCAAACGGTACCGAGAACTGAATGCATTAATAGGTAAACAGAAGTGAAATACAGAATCGTTAGTGCATGGTTTGGGTGCAGAACACATGATCAAGCTTAACGCGTATGTCTTTGATTGTGGCTCACGATCGGGCGAAGACGCACTTCTAGAGTGAAGCCTGGGGCCCGTCTCTGCCAACGATCAACAGTCTTGGTGTGAGTGACAAAACGGATGGAACTGTGGTCAGTCGCGATGGTTCCATCTTTAACCCATAGTCAGTGGTGGGCAAGCTCACCGAAAAGTTGGCTAATCCGCTAACTTAAAAGTTATCTTCGATGACGATTAACCGTTAAACTGCTAAAAGTCTAGCGGAAGCTAACGATAACCGTTAGCTTTTATTGTACGAATCTGGCTTCGGTTTGGTTTTATCGTAGCGCTGCCAAACGCTGTCGGACGCAAGGTCTTGTACCACGCTCTTTTGCTAAAAAAGCTGTAGTTTCCTGGGACCTAAAGGACCGTGTTTGGAATGCGCATGAAATGAGTTTTCCTTTGATGTAAGATGTAAGATTTTTTGTCTTGTATGTCTGGAAATGGTGGTAATGAGCAATGAATATGACCGATTTGTACGCACTTGTTCGTTGGCTCGGGGATTGGTGGTCCATTGACGTCATGAAATCCAAGGCCGTTCCAAGTTTCAGTACCTGCAGACTCTATGGCCTTGAAATGGACTGCAGAATTACACAGCGTGGCTCAGCTGTTGCTGCGTCGACGAATCACGCCTTGTGTTTACACGTGGTCAGCCAACGGCGTGCCGGATTGACTGTTGCAGACATGCTTACAACATACACGAAAAAACATGTGTGATTTCAGGGAATTCAGGAAAAAACGAATTTTGACGTCAAATTTTATTTTCCACCGGCCAGAAAAAATGCTAGCGAACTTCAAGTTTGCGGACCGTAATTTGACGAAACCTCATTGGTCCGCTAACAGTTTTCAAAGCTAGCGAAAACGCTAATCCTTTAACGGAAAAGTTAGCTTCGCTGATTAGTGGGACCGTGCCCACCACTGCATAGATGAATGTGATAGATGATGATGAAGATGATATCTTTTATTTATTATGAATATACCTATATTCAATAGCAGCATTCAACCTGCCTCCCCTCCCCCTCTGTCAGACCAAACCTGGATACGGCCTTGCAGTCGGGCACTGGGGTTCTAAAAACGCATGGCGCCTCTGTCGTAGGCCGCCCATGGCACCCCCTTCGCCAGATCAGAATTCCTAGATCCGACCCTGTGCCCATTGACGGCTGTGTATCTCCGGATTATCACCAGGATTAACGATTAGCATATCCTTGTAGAGAGGATTGCATTGTCTATGAAGACAAGGAAAGACATGCTTCGATAACTCGCATGATTTTGAAACGCAGCTGCAAAAGATCAAATGCGAGGCATAGTTAAGTTGCTTTGAAACCTACATTGGCTTTAACCCTATTCCCGGAGGGCTGGACGGTATGGTCGATTCCCGGCAGGGGGGGCGGATTCGCCCCCCCTGAGATCTCGAGAACTACACATCCAATTTCATCGCAACAAACGGCAATTGATTTGCCATGACGTGAACTACATTTTTATGAAAAGAAATTTGCCCAAATTTTGAAATGTGTGGATACAGGGGGCAAAAATGCCAAAATCAGGGGTACTTTTTGGACATCTTATAACTCCGTTGTTTATTTACCGATTTCGATGAAACTGGCATGAATCGAGAGATTATAGATAGGGCTTTTACCATGGGTACACAAATCTGAAATTTTGAGAAAATTCATGGCCGTTCACAGGGTTTCAAAATAGGAGGATTAGTTTTCTAACAATTGAATGAACAAAGAAAGCAAAAACACTTTTTGGGCTTCTGCTAGTCATGTTATGCTAAAGAAGTACAAATCGCATCACAATGTTTGCATAATGTTAGCATCGGCGGTGCCAGGGATATGAAAAAGGGAATCTGTCATGGTCACACGTTCTTCAGATCAACTTGTGACCTTTGACCTTGAATGACCTCCAGTGACCTTGGGGTCACTTGGAATGATCTCGTGTGCATCTAATATTATCTGCAAATGTTTTCAATCATTTGGATTTACTCTATTTCAGAAATTTCATTTTATGGCTATTGCGATACAGGGTACGCGCACTGACATTTTAGGTCATAGCTCCGTGACCAGACCTGATATCAAGGTGAAACTTAGTGCACAAGTAGAGGGCACCTTTTTACGTCATATATAAATTCCGGGTTTGGCAGTTGGAAAAACAGCGCCCAAATTATTGCAAAAAACAAATTTTGACTTTTGACCTTGACCTGACCTTGTAAAGTGACCTCAGAAAGTTGTATCTGCACATTGCCCAACTATTAAGCTATACATCCATATCAAGTGTTAAGTTCTATCTTAAAAACTCTGTTTTTGGCAGACATTTTCCTTTTACCCTCAACGTGACCAAAAATGGCCTGAGGTGCCTTCCAAAAACGTTGCCTGGCTCCGCCCCTGAGCAAAAAAGAATTTTGAAATTTTGTCACGACATGTAAAAAGAATAGCTAGGAAAAGTCACCAAGTTTCGTGAAGCTGCGTTAAAAAGCCTGGAATTGGCAAGCAAAAAACACGAGGGGGGCGGATTCAGCCCCCCTGCCGGGAATAGGGTGAAAGCATTTGCCACAACGTGAAATGCCTCAAAACATTGAGCCATCATCTGCGCTAAAATAGCTAATACTGAAACCTGTTTTGGTCTTTAAGTTCTCATGTGGAGTAACCGGTTGCTCTTTATTTCAAAAACGCATTAACAACTGTTACTGTAAAATATCAGACGATCGATTTTCGAAACACCGAGACACACGAAGTGCATTGCAGCTTGCAGATGGTGGAGCGCCGCAGGATAAATGCATCGTTAAATATTTCAACGGTAATTAGCAAAGATATGCGGGAACAGTGTACTCACGCTTTTGTTTCTAAGCAAATGGACTACTTCTTCTACTGATGGGTAGTCCTGAACTGTCGATTGTTCGTAGAGGCCGTCATTGTCCAGATGGCACCTTAGATCATTTTTCTTCGTCGCACCGCCCAACTGAAGCACCCAGCGAAAGGCGTTATATATATATGTAAAGTATTACTGGACGATCAGCATATACAAGACAATGTGGGATATAATAAAACACTAAGCGTAGAGTTTGCAGTAGTTCATGCATCCAAGCGTATCTAATACTCAGTAAAAAAGGTTGAAGTATGAGCTGTTGTTCAACCTAATATCAGGCAGACGCCGCACAGCCCGAACTTGGGCTCGTAAACTATACCTTTCCTTCTCCAGCCAGATGAAACAGGCCGCCCGTGGAGTAAATGACCAGCTTCCGTGACTGTTTGCCCCAGCCGACCTCGTCAGCGCAGGCGACCGCCTGCACCAGTGCATCCATCCCGCCCTCGAGATCGTCAAGGTTGCCGGACACCCTGGCTTTCCGAACCTGGCGGTCACGACCGATCGGACTATGGTGTTTAAAGGCATCTTAAACAGACTCACAGAACACGGTTCGCCAGACATCTGAGAAGGTACCTCTAACGTGCTAGGAATCAGTCGATGGCTGACATGGAAAAGACACGGACACGAACCATACAAGCTTTGGTTTTCCGTTGAAACTTTTTATTACATTTCTCACCCGCGACATGGCCAGCGTATGATAGTATAGTATCATTTGAGTCAAGGGACGCTTGACAGTTAAAGTAAATGTACTCCACAGCAGGGCGTCAGTTTCTATAAATAATTGGGTGGACCACACCGTGGGTCCGACAACCTAACCTCCCACCAAATGTGGTTTTCTCAATGGATTCAGCCCACGTTATTTTGATCAATGGAAATTTTTAAGTTTTTTACTATTTTTTTTTAAATAAAAAGTTACGTATATCCCATGTATATAGGTATATATGTATATTAGGGGACAGAAAGATAGATACAACACTTTATGCTTTATTCTATACTTTATGTTTATCTTTTATCTATTGTGGCCGCTTCTTTCCTTACTTTGCCCAATTCCATTTAAAACTGGCAGAAAATATTGGAGAGGCCCAAACCAACATTGGAGGGACCGAAATCAACTTTGATTATTAATTTACATATCAATTAACTTTGGGTGGGTATATGGTACATTAATTAACTTTGGGTGGGCCAGGGTCCCCTCAAAAGAACACAGATCAACACCCCTGCTTCACAGTGCCAAAAACATGGCATTATCATGAGCAGGCGGACTCTGCCTTGGAGCAGCCCAACAAAATATATACTCAGTTGCGACAGCCCTTCCTTCCGGGCGTAACAGGCCCTTCCACCAAACAAAATACTGATTTTAAGGGAAACATTCTCGCATGAATCACTGTCTGACAGCGATCCATTGAAATGGATATAGAAGGCCACAAGTCGCAGTATCTGACTCAGTGGCGGAGCCAATATGGTGTTCAGGAAGGAGCGGCAGAGCTAAAAGGCCGGCTTTTTGGACATAAAATAACCACTTTTGCCGCAAAAATCTCCCAGGCACTAAAAGAAGGTTGGTGTTTGGAGAACAATGATCATTTTTAGTAAATAAGTCTCATTTTCGGAGACATGACTCAATTTTGAAACAAAGACCCCTTTCAGGCAAAGACAGAGGCCTTCTGATGGTTCGGGACTCCCCGGGGAACTAAGATGCCGTTTGAAAAAGGCCGTTAGCTCTCTTTTGGATCCTTTGGAAGCTAACGGATTTCTTTCAGTTTTCAAAGCTCGGAACATTTTTGAAACATCAGGTTTCATCTTAAAGACTTGGGGTCATTTTATAGATCTGAAATCCTACATAAACCATTGCTCTTTCCGTCATTTCAAATACTTTTTGTACGGGCTAGGGCCTTTTTTGCCCGTTATGTTCATATTAGACTTTGTAGCGCAGGTGCGAAGGTGCACGCTGGAGGAGGGACGGCTGCCTCAGGTGCCGTTCCCATGGGTGCGTCATTAACCTGACATACCCAAAATAGACGAGAAAGGCTTGCTGCCCACGCGTGCCTGGGGTTCTGGCGACACGTGAGCGGCCAGCGGGTCGGCTCGGCTCCGCTTGTACGGCTGCCTCGGGCGGCGATGAGCCGTGCACCGTCAGGCTCGGCTCTGAGCGCTTTTAAGGGGCTGCGGCTGGGCCGACCGGCAGCCGCCGCGACCGCTGCTCAGAGCGAGACTTTGCGAAAGCAGCGGGCTCCGCCAGTCCTCCAGTTCCCCGCAATAGGGGGAGGGGGGGGGGGCGACTCTCACCTCGTCGATGAACCGGCGCACGTTGCTGGTCAGGCTCAGGTGGTTCCTGAAGCCATAGGCCGGCGCGCAATCGCGGGTGTGAAAGAGGGTGCACGGGTTCTCCAGCACGCCGGGCACCTGCGAGACGTACGGCATAACCGGCTTGTCCACGAAGCTGCCGAAGCCGACGCGAAAGTTTTTGGTGAGGCTCCTCAGCGTGTCGATCATGTGGCTGCCTGGTTGGAATGGAGAGGCGGTCGGTCATTCGCGCACGTTTGGAAACCTGTCCTGTCCTGTCCTGTCCGCAGCCGACAGGAGGCCATGATGCTGCGGCGATCTAGAAACCACATTAAATGCTGATCTTATGGCACTAGACGTTATTTACAAGCAAAATAAGTCTGGCTGTCATGGATAAAAATGTGACTGGAGAAGCCCCATCAACAGTTCGGCGAAAGAGATTCACATTGTTAGCTGTCTGAGCCAATTAACAGTTTCCTGGCTTCACCCCGTGTGCAAGTTATCCTATCGAGAAACAATAATGCCGTAGTTGTCCGGAAAACAAGAGCATCCAAGCTCTTCAAACTGCAGGCAAAACTACGTGTGGCAAGGCTTTACGTTTCTCTAACTGCCTTATTGATTCTGCTGTTCCATGTCATTTCAAGGTCCAAAGTTTCATTTACGCTTATGCATGTATGCCAGTGACAATTACGTAGTAGATTTTAATCTAAGTCTTGTAATACTGTCCTGTTGATTTAACCATCAGTAGTTCCTGTTCTGTTTTAGCAAATTGGCCGAAAAACAAAATTACGGAAAACGAGGTGCTCTCAAAGTGTGCACCCGTCCGTGGACTACAGCCGAAGAATCACTTCATCCAGCAAGGACGTACCGAGCGCCACCAGCATTTCCTTGTCGTCCCACTGCGAGTACGTCAGGTCCATCAGGTAGTACAGGTCCAGGGGGTAGTCCTCTGCTTGTCGAAACCTCACCTCAAATTCGTACTTTTGGTCTGTGGGTCGAAAAGGCGACACAGTTTACTTCATCTCTAGATTATTGAAACTTGCTGATGGTGCGAGTCACGTGTTTCCCGATAACAAAGCTGCGTCAGACATTGTCGAGACAAATGCAGACGCATTAGAGGGAAACGTTTACACAAAACATGTCGGGCATCTTCAGTGGCGAAGGCCGAATCCGAGACTGAAAGCGTAACACAAGGTTTGATGTTTAAACCAGCTTTTTAGAGCATTGTTCATACAGGTTGTCCATACATGAACAACGCAAAAACGGTGTTGTTCATTCATGGCTGCATTTCAGCAGGCTCCAAGCCAACGGCAAATCCCTCCGATTGCTTTGATGAGCGACTTCCTGTTACACCAGCTCCCAAGCCAGGATTAATGAGCCAAATAAAGCTAGTTCTGCCACCGACGTGCCATCAGGCAGAGCAGCAAAGCGTTCTGCGTTCACCGCCAGAATATGGCCTGCCTATGACGGCCCAGTGAGACGACAGGCGCGCGGCTACGGACTCACGGGGCCGGAGCTTCACTCTGACGTGCTGCGGCTCGAGCTGAATGAGCGCCGCCGTTGACGTGGCGTCGGAGAGCGGCCTGTTCTCGGTCGGGATCACCTCCTGATGCGGGGAGACGATGTCACTCTCGGCGCAGAAGCGCAGGAGCACCGTTTCCCGGTCGCAGCGCTCGCGCTTGAAATCCTGGAACGGCCGAGGGGCGGCCGAGTTACCACTGTTCGCTGTTTCCCGAACGCTGCGCGCCGCTCATGAGCCACTGCTCACGGCTCACAAGACGGATGAGCGAGCTGTCAGGGACGGATCCAAGCTTTCGAGAAGTAAAGGCTCCCGGAGATTGCGCGAGATTTGCCATGCCATCATCAGCTTTGCTACCAGGGTCACCATCATATTCGAATAAAACATGGCGGACGTGCCAGGCTGCGCTGACAGTTAAAGGTCCCTAGAAGAGATCCTTTCAAAGGCATTTTAAATCGGCAAAACCTGTGTATGGTTCAGGTTTCTCAAGTTACGCCACCTTACGAGCACAAAAAGAACGGCTAGAATATCACCTTTTGAGTTTGTGTGGATAAGGGGGAGATGAATTCCAAAAAAGGCCGAATACAACTGAGTACACCAGGGCACCCCGAAAATGCCTCGCCAAACCCTCTCGTACTGAGAAGACTGGAAGACGAATAACAATCGGCATCATCACACATCACGGCAGACCCTACCGTGACCATCTGGCCTGAGTAAATGATCTCACTCCTATAAATGCCTTGTGACGCATGACTGGCGAATGGCACCGTGTGTGTGTGACCATCCGGTGACATCGCTTCTGACGCCGTTGTCTTCCAGACGGGCCAGGCACAACTGGCCCGACCCGTCACTGGTCATGGACCCCTGGACTGACCTCCGTACGACACCAGGCGCAGCCGGGGTCGGCCGTTAGGCAGGCGCCGCAAGTGCTCTGATCCTTGCAGCTGGAAGCGGAGTCCGCCGCCACTGAAAACGGCACGCTGTGTCACTCAGCAGAGCACAGCACCCGCTGAGTGTCAGTCGGAACACCGCACCCATGGAGTGCCACTCAGCACAGAACCATGCCCAAGGAGTGTCACTCGGAAGAACACTGCACCCATGCGTTGTCACTCAGAAGAGCACCCTTGGAGTGTCGCCCAGCAGAGCGCCACACCTGCGGACTGTCTTTTAGCAGAGCACCGCACCCGCGGAGTGTCACTCAACAAAACACTACAGCCACGGGGTGTCAATAAACAGATCATTACACTCACGGGTGTCACTCAGTAGAGCACTACGCCTATGGAATTTCACTCGGCAGATTGCCGCACTTAAGGAACGTCTGTAAGTAGATCTGTTCCTGCTCAGTGTCACCCAGACCAGCACTGCATCTATGAAATGTCACTTAGAAGAGCACCGCACCCACGGAGTGCCACTTGGCCCAGTGCCGCTTCCACAGAGTGCCCAAGAGCAGAGCACCGCAACCGCGGAATACCACTCAGCAGAGCACCGCAACCACGGAATGTCGCTCAGCAGAGCACAGAACCCACAGAGTGCCTGCGAACAGCGCACCGTGCCCACGGAATGCCACTCAGCAGAGCAACTCACCCGCCGACTATCACTCACCAGGGCCCCGCGCCAACGGCGCGGCATTCAACAGAACATCACTACTGGCGTGCTAATCAGGACAGCGCAGCTTATAGCAATACACCATGCCTAGCTCATGCCATCGCGTGATAATTTGTGTGCTCCTGATACCAGGGTGATGAGACGTGAGTCAACGGCGGCGCAAATGCAGTTAATTTCTGTTGGAAAGCTGGGTAGAAGGATTCCCTTTAGACATGAAAAGGCCAGCGATTTGGAGCAGTTTATCGCGAACTTCACGTTGACTACTGGACTATGCGCCCCCGCTAGACCTGGCCAGAGAACACATGTGGTGTTCTGACGTCTCACCTTGTTGGCCGAGCGTCAACAGAACTCCCACCACCGCCGCCGTCCCCCCGCGGTGCATGATGTCCCTTGCGCTGGTGCACGCAGCCTTTATCCCCAGATGGCGGCAATGGGTGCGCTCGGGCCACGCCCAAACGGAACTGAATATCCCTCCGCGCAGGTCTGCTCTCTCAGACTGGCTTATCTAGTGTAACGCCTCGTGGAGCGACCGCCACCGATAGCCGCCGGCAGATAAGGCCGGGAGTAACCGGAACGCTCGCGGAACGCCGCGCCGAAGACGCTGCTGCCGGAAGCCGTGCCAGACTCCGGCCGCGGCGTCCGCCCCGACGACCAGCCGAGCTCGGAGCGCAGCTCACCGGCGGAGACGACCAGACGGCTGGCGAGCCACCGTCGCTCAAAACTAACGGCCGTGGTTCGGGCTGCACACCGACATTCCCGGCGATATGGCGTCAAGCGATAGTGCAACACGCTGACCTCCGGTGTTTACCTGACTGCAGCACGCTGACCTCCAGTCAGTACAATCAGTGCAATTGGTGTTTACCTGATTGCAGAAGTGTTTGCACTTTTGGAATCGGCAGAAGCGTCAAACAGGACAATGGTGAAATCAGCCTAGGCATTGTAAGCATCGAAATGACTTTTTCAGTTCACAACAAATAGAGTCCGTTTTATGAGAATGAAATTGACTCGACGGCAAACACCGGTCCAAAACAGTGGACGTCTCTGAACAATCCGTCGTTTTGAAGGCTGATTGGGCTAAGCTACTGAACATCGTCCACCGTTAATCGATGATTTTCGTGGCTCGTACCTACACAGCTTTCGTACACTGGAGAGCTTAAAGTTAAGGGCAAGGCTCAAGTCGCAAGGTGTTGGTAAACAAGTGCATGCCGCTACCGACACGGAGAAAAAAAAACGAGCGATTGGGAAGCGACAGGTCGTCGGACCTGTCTCTCTGTAGCAGCTGCGCTCATGCCCGCGAAACCTTCAGTACCTCATTTTCCGTCCAGCTTACATTCGACTGACTGCATAAGCAAGTTCGATTTGGATCAGACCTCGCTAAGGTCACGGGCCTCGGCCCTACTGCATTACATGCAGTAAAACGAACCCAAAAGAGTAATGCAAGAAGATACACATCATGTTTACCTGAAAGCATTTAGCATGCTGAACAGAAAAAACGACTAGTGTTACAGGTAGGTTAGTGCTCTACGAGCATTAGAATTGCGAGGCAGAGTCCCGCCAGTTTATTTGAGAAAAGTGTCCCTAATCGAGTGGACATAAAACTGGGAAGGAGTCGACCCCGATCGGCATTCGCCCATGGATCCGGGTGGCCAAACATCAGGGCACTACAGCCCTGTCTGGCAGCCAGTCACTGCCCAGATATATATGCTCGGTCGGGCCACGTCCACGCCCCGGGCAGATACTAGCTATGGACAGACACATGGTCAGGATTTTCCTCGGGGGGGGGGGGAGAATTGTCAAATTTTGTTATAGGCCACTGGTGTATGGTAAAGTTTATACGAAAAAAACGACAATTTTAAGCAGTTTACACACAAGTCAGCGCAGGTCTCGTTTATACAACAGGTACCCGTCCGCTAAGCTGTTAATCGCCAGCAGCACGCCACTTATGCTGTACGGACTGCCTCGATTGCCTGCATCTTACCACGAGGGTGCTGGAGGGGAAGGGCATACGTGATCCCCTCCGCAATCAGTTCGTTCCCTCCCTGCAGCCAGGGACGTAGTCAAGGGGGGGGGGGCATGGAGGCTATGGTCCCCCTGAGCCAAGCGGTTCACATTAGATATATAACGATTTCCCACGAATACGGAATAATGATCATGTATATGTTGCGAAAACAAACATTATATTTATTCCTGTGGGTTAAATATGAGGTTAATTACGTAAAATTGCTGCTTTTTCGTATAAATTTCGTCATATGGCAGCGATATATAAAAATCTGACATTTGCCCTTCCCCCGAGGGAAATCCTGGTTACGTGCCTGCCTGCAGCGAATGTGTCCCAATAACACTGGGTGAGGCTAACGCCCGAAAATTTACTTTTCAAACAAAATCTTGCCTCCGCCCTCTGCGTACGTTTTAGGTGGCTACGTGCAGCTCCGAGAACAATCTGGCAGTATCTGGACGGCTTCCGGCCCCTCACGGCCAAACCCCAAGTTATTTCAAGCACAAGCCGACCTGCAGTCTGAGTCGGCGTTCCCAAGTCGCTGAGTGGGCGACTGGGTCTGATTTCAAGCGTATTACGTATTTCTGGAATGATGCTCTCTCCCAGAAAAGGGCGCAGTGAATCCATCGATGCGCACGGTACGCGGAAAGTCACCATATGCGAACGCAGCATAGCCCCTACATGTTGCGCCGTGCATATTTGCACCAAAGTAATCCTACAGTTTAAGCGGGTCCCGCGCGTTGACCAAAAACCGCTTTTGTTTACCGAGTCGCGGGTCATGGAATACCGGCGGAAACGTTACAAGCTTTCCTTCTTGGCTTTCGTTTCGCAGGCACTGCGCTTGTTGCAAGACCTGCAGGTACAGTTACCGGCAGTCAGCATACGCACGACATGTATTTGCCGTATCGTGTTTTTTTTTCGGGTGCGCCTCAAACACTGCAATCTTTTTCGGCAGGTATTTTCATGAAATCATGGAAATGCCGTGAGAGAGGGACGGGCAATTTCCCCCTTGTTACGCTTTGGTAAATTATGTCCAGCTGAAGAAGCATCCAGGAGGCCCAAACCCTACTGCGTTTCTCAGGATGACTTCATGTAAACGCGGTCTTCATCCCTTATCTCGTTTTGCATCGCCCTCGCATCATGGCAGCCGACCAATGAAACAGTGCGCCGACCCCACGCCCAGATAGCGCCAGCTCGCCGCGGCCGCACGGGCGGCACAATGCACAGAATGTCCGCCTGAGGGGCGCGGATGAACGCGCCATCACAGTGGCTCTCGCCGCCCCTGCGGTCGTCCGAATCAGCGGCGAGGTCAAGGCGAGGTCACCGCCGCAGGGCCAGCTCTCGACAGCACGCATGAGTGACGCTCGTGAGCACGCTGCTGTGACCGCCCGCAAGCCAACCCCTGCATTTTGTCGCGGCGAAAAGTGCGCGCGTATAACCGACAGCAGTTCTTATCATTTTTTTCAGTTTTAAAATACAAATTCGGGGATTTGAGATGAAAACATGATGGTCCCGACCTTGGTCCCGCTCTCTCTACGGTTAATAGGATCAGAAAGGGCGGGACCGTCGGGACCATGACCGGGAAACCCAGGCCTGACGTGTTTTGGCTTCTCGTTTTCCGACAGATTTTAAAGAAACCGAAATTTCAGAGTACAGATAGTGCGAATCAACGAAAGTTTCCATGAATGCCGAAACAGTGACCGAAATCCGAGGAGAAATCAACATTTGGGGATAACTCACATTTAACGGTTGGAGGCTAGGTCCTGCTTGGCTCCCATCAATACACCATGTAGGTCCGACCAGACACGTAGCCAGATTTTCCTCAGGCAGCATGTCAAATTTTCGTCGTACGCCACTGGCATATAACGAAATTTGCAGAAAAGCAGCAATTTTATGTAATTAATCTCACATTCAACGCATAACAAAAACAAATAGTGCTCTTGTACCAAGTATATGGTCACTATTCTGTAGGTACTCCTGAAAAATCGCGAAATAACTAGAGTAAACGGACTAGGGGCGCGACCAGGATTTTCTTAAAGGGGGCTCAGTCTGAACTGAAATCATCCGAAAATCGCTTAACAAGAAGACGATGTGCAATAGTTTTCACAACAAAAAAAATCGGGCCTACGGGAGGGGGCCGGGCCCCCAGTCCCTCCTTTCGCTGCGTCGGTGAGAATGACTCAGGAAGCCGTAGCCACCATGCCTCTCCCTGGATACGTCTCTGGGTCCGCCAGTGATGCGCATGTCACGATGCAATGTTACAACGTTGCAACCAAGACCGTAGAATGTTGTCCTGAATGCAAGCCATCTGTCGGATTTTGCACGAACTCCTTCTGCACCTTGTATGTCTTTTATGCGCCACAATCGTCTTCTTTGCACATTACTTTATATATTTTCTAAATCGGAGGCTGGGACAACTGAACCTAGCGTAAAATTTGACAAACTAGGATTGGTTTTCAACAAAGACTTAGATATATTTCATTAAAGAATTTCGAGCTAGTTTTTTTAATAAAATAATGATATTCATGTTAAAATTGTGATTTCGATGTATCTTAAGAGAATTTTTTATATATGAAAGCCATATATTTTTCGGCCTCGGTCCAGACGGCTAATATCATTTCGGCGGCTCTTTCTAGACTGGTCTTCATAGTGCGCTGTTGTTCGCTAGGAGGAACGTATACCATTGGCAAAGGATAGTTCAAGGCTACAGTTGACAGTTGAAGCTGGAGAGGAGTGCTGTTTGGTCGGAGATGACGTCGCTCCCGCGTGTGACTTTGTCGCTGAGGGCAGGAATGCCTGCCATGAGGTACGTCGCTCTGTTAGTGGAAAAAGTTGCAATGAAAGCCTCCTTTTACTGGTATCTTGTTTTGGCTGGGGGAAAATGTACACGCTTTTATTACCCATATCTATGCAAAATTTGCGCGCTTTATTAACTGTTATGACAGTGCAGTTACAGTATGAAATGCAGGCATAGTATAGCAATGCAGTTATAATATAGTATGAAACTTGTGCAGTTATGGTATGAAATGCAGACATGGGCTTTTGGTCACAGAACAGTTTCTCTGTAAAGATAGGGCAGGGTAGGATAATAGAAAGACAGTTTTGATTTGTAGCATGTATTCCTCTACTCATGCATAACTTAATAGTGGGTGCAGTGATGCAAACAATACAATTGGGCATCAGTTTATCTGGATCAAGTACATTTTTGTGATATATGGTGATGTTCAGACTACTCCCAACCTACATATAAAGAGACAGTCTTAGTGCTCATTTTACCCCATTGAAGGGCAGAATAAGGATATCAGCTTTGCTGTTGAATTTTTCCAAAACTACTGAGAGCTTATTTTGCTGGTGGTGTCAAAATGAGCATTGCACCTTTGTTTATTGTGCCTGTGTACAAAATTACGGTAATCCTTTAGAAGTGTGCGCCATAAACCAAGCACACTGGATGACACATATACGGCGCGCGTGGCAAAAGGAAACGTCAGTTGTTGCGAGAAACAACAACATTATGCACTGGAGCTCCAGGGTCGTGGATCACCTACTATTCGCTAACCTAACCTAACCTAACCTTACCTAACCTAACCTAACCTAACCTAACCTAACCTAACCTACTGTGTAAAACAAGAGCGAATAGTAGGTGATCTACGACCTGGAGCTCCAGTGCATAATGTTGTTGTTCCTCGCAACAGCTGACGTCTCCTTTTGCCATGCGCGCCGTATATGTGTCATCCAGTGTGCTTGGTTTATGGCGTGCACTTCTAAAGAATTGCCCAAAATTACTACGTGCTTTTTATTTGGCCAAAATGCACATAAGAAGGCATTGGAGGAATGTAGTGTTCATCACCATCAGAATTTGTACTGAAAACACAGGTGTGCTTTTTTAAAATCACTGGTTATTTCTTGTTCACAACATGGGGATGCAGGAGTATTTACACCCACTAAGTGCTTGAGAAGAACTCAGCCCAGGGGAATGAGAGGATTTTTGGTCATTTCGCCCATTTTACCTCATGGATTTCCCGTAGGGTAAAATGCATATTTGTTCCACCTCATTGCAATGTATTGCACACCAACATGGCAAAGGGTTGAGGAGGAGTACATTCACGTGCATGAGAAGAGCCAGCTCATTAAGCAACATCTGAAGTTCCTAAACCAGTTTTGGGAGGTACGGAACAGTAAACTAAGAAAGGTTTTGTGATGTAACATTTTGCATTCATAAATGCTTGGCAATGACCAGCTTAAATTAGGTAAGCAGCATAGCCAGTTGATAGAAATGAGTATGTGGATGTTGTGAGTCTATAAATGATGTAGGTTTTATGCACAATACACAAAGCCATTAAAGCAATATTTTTTATAAAATTTGGTTTGTGCACATTGTGCTCATTTTACCACACATACTCATATCACCCCACCCAACCCCATAATGCTGAGCAGGCACTTGTAATTCTGATACTGTACATAATTGTAGTGGGTTGTGATTTACATAATGTTTTTTTTTGATACATTGGGTTTTTGTCACATAATTACCATTTAATGTGGGTTTTCTTAAGAAATGTTTAAGCATAAGTATTATGATGGATGCAGAGTAATTTTGAAGTGCCACATCTTTATTTTGCATCAAATGTCATTTAGTGTAGCATTCTTCAGATGCCCACATGCCAACACCAGTACAGTAATACCATGAAAGAACATGGAACAAAATTCCTTGGTAAAATAAAATTATGTTTGGGGTGAATAAAATGAAACTTGGATTAAAATGGGATGTACATATTGTTTTGTCAGTCTTGTTATTGAAACAGGAATTAGGATGGACATCACAAAGTGGCTGTTAGCCTGAAGTTCCTCTCCACTTTGTTATGTTCCCCTCCTTTTTCTTATGTTCCTTTCATACATCTGAGAAGCAAAGACAAATTGCTTATTGCAATCACCAGTCACATGGGATTGCTGTCTAACTACTTCATAGCTTTGAATCATTTCTGTGCAGTTATTTATATTGATGGTAAAACACTCCTGTGTAATATATATATTCTACCTGATGTTATACATATATACCTTTTGATAGATACTAAACACATACTAAATAAAATATTGATTCAGAATTGATTGACCTAAGTGCTGTGGTGAAACATTACAAAATGAAATGCAATTAAGCTAACTCCTGGGTAAAATGTGATTGATGTATTTTCTGTGGAACCAAATATTTAGTGTAGCCTCTCACTTTTCAGTCACAGTTTTGTGTTCTCATTTTGAAACAGTAAGCCATTTGTTGCAGTCATTTTGATGATGCAGCACATGCCAGCATGCAAAGTCCCCCTTCATCTCACTGTTTGCTGCTTGTTTGAACTCAGTGCGATCTCCCCCATTTTCAGGCAGGTTCGCCTGGTCTCGGGAGGCGAACCCGGCTCCGGTGCCGGCCATGGCGGTGGCACGGGCGGCTCGATTCGCGATGCCGGCGGCGCCTTCGGCAAGAGAGAGTTTGCCCAAGAGGAGCAGTACTTCCGGAAACTGGTGAGTGAGGTGCTTTCTGCACCCAGCAGCACGCCATTTACGGAGGAGTTTAATGGGTTCATTTTCGCTGTAGTTAATGGTAATTTGAGACAGTATTTCACTCGCCTCAGAGGTCCAGTCAGCATTTCCTGGGATGTTTGTGACGAGGTTTCACTGTAATATGCTTCAGTGGGCTGATGTTGTCATTTACTCGACTCTCGTCAAAACGTTCGAGGATTGCGATTATTCGCTAGTATAACGCAGCCCCGGGAAGAATTCGTCAGTTTTCGTTTTGGCAATCACCCATGCATAGTACAGCACTATCACTCACGTCAGTCCGGACCATGCGAACCTACGAAGTGACTTCCCCGTCGTTTCGCCCCGTCTTGTGTCCAGCCACCTGGTGCGCGTCCCGATTTCCGTGCGGCTCTTTTGTCGTGCAGCAACAGGAACAGCTCCGTGCGCTGAGGAAGCACCTGGACGAGGAGGTGTCGCACCACGAGGCCGAGATCGCGCGTCACCAGGAGGCCATCAACCGGCACAGGGGCCGCATCGACGGCCTGAAGAAGCAGAGGGAGCAGCACGAGTGACCGGCGGACGCGCGGCACTCTGCGGTGACGTGATAGTCGAGCCGCGGCGCCGGCGGCCAGCGGGGTATGCTTTTGATGGCTCAGCCATCGTCCCGCTTTACAAGGGACGACCGGGGTTTTGAGGATATGGCGCATATATGCCAATAAAGGTGTGGTTTTGAGCTTGTGTTTGCCGCATCTGAACGTCGGCCAACTCGGCAATGTCATCGGGATGATCGTGGTGCCAGGGAAGTCATGGTTGATTTTGCGTGCATGACGGTTGAGTGGTAGTAAATACAATCGTCTTCACCGCACATGATTTCGAAGGAAATATGTGCATGGTTACCTGCCCAAAGGAGGGCCCGCATGACTACTACAATTCCGCCAGTAGTTAAAGGCCACGCGGCGGCTGAAGGAGTTGTCTGGGTGTCCGGTGAGACGAGAGATCGGGGTCAAACGCTGGCGGCCACGCCTTGGCTGTTCCGTCCCGCCGGGCGCACGGGAAACGCATGGCTTGAACACGGACGTCGGCCGAGAACGTTTCGCCGCGTCGCATGGGCAACATTGTTTTATGGGCCTGAGCATTCTATGTTGTGCGCAGCGAAAACCGCATGCTGTGGGAGTTTCTTTACAAAGGCCATGGACCGCTATCCGCGCGAACGCTCACCGCAAAAACGCACGAAGGTCCCATGTCTCCTGGAGTGTATTTGACAACACTGCATGGAAGTCGGACTAGAATCAGAAGCGCCGGTCCTGAGCGCTCACCACCCGCCCCAGAGGCGTCAGCTGTCGCACGTCGCGAACTCAGCGGCGTAAAACAAAGCGTTGCCGAATGAACAGGCGATGGCCACCAGACCTCGTCTTACATGCCTCCCATCGGAGCGCGCACTAGCTAAAAATATCACCGAGGACCTAAGAAATAAAAACAATCAGCACTCATTCAAGTGCGCAGGAAATGCCTGAAATGATAGGCAGCCCTCGCATTCGCGACGTAGCAACTGGCAGTGTTGTTCAGAGGGCGACGGCTGCAAGAAATTCACGCAGTCTGCGGGCACGGACAATTTCGGAAAATAACGGGCGGAGGACGTACGAGACACCTCAGAACCCCACTGTAAACATAAAATGGGATGAGCGCAAGTCAGTTCACAACTGTTAAGTACTGTCAAAGCCTCATGGCAAACCGCGTACCAATCGAACATAAATCGGTCGTGATGCTTCTAATACCGGAGCAGACGTCATTGAACACGCCTCGACGGCGCTGACCAGAGACTACCGCCCCGTCTCTTAGCCAGCCGGCCGGGAGATTCTCAGCAGCACCTCGTTACTGACCTTTGTAAAGCGAACGCCCCCAAAAAGGAGGTTAACAGCGCGCCCTGTGACAGCGTGAACACAATGGCCCGCGGTGCGCCCGGCCCGTCCGCCGGGCGCCGGGCCGGCCGCTCCCGCCGGCACCTCGACAGCAGGCGCTCACACGGAGCGGCGCCAGCGGCCGCGGACGGCGCGCGCCCCCGGCCGGCCCGGCCGCGAGCCGTCCGGCGCGGCAGCCTCGGCGGCGGCCGACTCCAGCGTCGACAGGATGCTGAACAGCACGCACACCACCTGCAACGGGTCAGACAAGGCTGCAGAACGACCGGTTCAGGCCAGGTCAGGTCATAACACGACTGGGTCACATTAGGTCATGGGATAAGGGGACAGGTCGGGTAACGACACAAGAAGGATAAGTCAGGTCACGGCATAAATGGGTCAAGTAAGGTCGCGACTCGAGTGGGTCGTTTAGCTAGACACAAAACAATCAGAGAATGTCCCGCAACGGAAATGAAGGGTTACATTATGATGCAAATGGTTCAGATCAGGCCGCGACAAGCCTGAGACACGTCAAAGCACGGCGCCGCTTGGTCAGACCAGGTCACTGCACGGCCGGGTCGGGTCAGGTTTGGCGACGGCATACGCCAGGTTGCACGAGCCATAGTCACAGCACGACTAGCATGGGTCAGCTCACACCGTCTAATGTACTGCCGCGACCGAGACAGGTTCAGCCGGACAAAGCAAAGCTTGCCCCACAGTCGGCCGTGCATGCGGCACTCGCGACAGGATCTCCCAGCGCCCAGGCCCCGCGAGAGCAGCGAAATGGATCTCCGACGAACCGGAGACGAACAGGAGTTCAACGACAAAGTCTTGTTCATCCGCCACCCTCGGGCATGTGGCTCCCATAAGCCTATAGGCCGTCGCACAAAGAACCTTCACGCGCGTGCGCAACGGGGTTGCATGACTGACGGACGATTTTTAGCCGCCACAATACCCTCACATGGCTGGCGTGGTACCCCAATGACAGGCCGCACAGAGGGCGGTCTGACTCCGCACACCGCTCACCAGGACGACGATGATGAACACGGTGTAGCCGTGCAGTCGGGAGCCGGGCGCACTCTCCATCTGCCGCAGCGCCAGCTCGGCCGGCTGGAAGCGCGGCCGCAGCTCCAGCGTGTGCCGCAAGTGCATCTCCGCCTCCTGGTAGTTACCGTACTCCTGGACACGGGCCACAGACGCGTCAGACAATCACGTATGTCAGACAGGGACATCTTCGCCCCCTGGTAGTTACCGGTACTCCTGGACTCCTGGACGCGGGCCGAGGACACGTCAGTCACGTCAGGTCAGACAGGGACATCTTCGTCCCCCGCTAGTTCCTGTTCTTCTGGTACGGACAAAGAAACAACCACCCTGACCAAAATAATCGCGGCTTACAGGACGGCTCATTACGAAGAAAATACAACATGAATACACCTACAAACCCTTACAATTTCGAAATCTTAGCATGCAGCCAATCAACTTTTACAACGGAATATTTGCGACGGACATGCAATCTTTTCGTCAAATGGGCCTGATATCCCTCGGACGCAACTTAAACAACACCGTCATAGGGCGTCGGACACTTAGACTACAAAACAATCTCGGCGAAAACCTTCGCGCTCATCCTGGCTGATGTTCTGCGCCAATGACGGCTTCACCTTCAGTATCTCGCCCAGGGTGAAGTGCTGCAGCCAGGCGTTCTGGTCGGGCGGCTGCACCTCCAGCGAGCGCCGCGTCAGGAAGATGGCATCATCCAGGTACTGCAGGTTGAACAGCACCCTCGCCAGGTTCAGCAGCACCTGCCGGACCAGGCGCAGCGGTCAGCGGACGCAGCACCGACCGCAGCTGATACGTGGTCTGACTGGGAGCTGCCCACACGGTCGCGTACGGCAGCCCAGAGGTAAGAGCTACACAGAAAATAGCTTAATCACTTGGCTTAATCGAATGGCTGACATCAACAGGACAATAGAAAGATGAATCTGTAATGAAGCACACTTCGTCGGAAGTGCCTAAATTCAAATTTGACTATCGGTTAACCAAAATGACCACGTCATCATGTCCTTAGAATCCGCCCTGACCACTCACATTCAATTCGACTAGAAAAGACCAAAAAGGCAGATCCCAAAAAAGCAACGTTATGAAACACAAGCAAAATCAACCAGCATCGCGGCAGTGAGAAGCTCCAAAGAGCACCAGCTGTGATACGTTCTATTCTGCAGTACCTCTCACCTCTGCATTATTGGGAGATACAGCAAGAGACCGGCGGAAACACTCAATGGCTTTGGAAGCGTCGCCTTTTATTCGCCAGAAGTTTCCTATCTGGTTGTACAACTGTAGAGATTTCGGCTTCTGAAATAACATTTATCTCGTCACTCATGAATTATTACAATGGTGGCCATAAGTGGAATATCTTGATAAATGTTATGCCTATGCACTGAAAAAGGCACATCATGTGAAACGTGAAATGCCATGTCTGTAACCTGCCATAAAAAATTGACATTTCAGCTATGTTTAACATCCACGGGAATGAACATATGGCAGGCGCCATCATGCCGCCATCCCCACCTCTCGCTTGGAGCGTCGCAGTTTCCTCTCCAACAGGTCCAAGTCGAGGTTGTCTCCAGTACCATCACCCCTCCTTTTGAACACTAGACCTGCGTGTGGTTCAGGTACGTGCGGGTGGTTTTTGCGGTTTGACACCCCCACCAGGTGATCATAGTGGGTAAAGTTGACGGACTTTCCGCAGTCCAGTGAATCTTCTGGCATCACCAGTGACGATCCATTCCTGGCAAAACATGGAAAACATTGTGCTGCTATACGTGATTAGGACGAAAGTGGGATCAAGCAATGCCTTGAATTCCCGCATTTCAGAAGTAAGTCTTCTTGCATGAAAGACACGACCAACAAAGCTATGGACACTGTCACGCCTTAAATGCGCGCGAAAAAAGATTCGTTTGCAATTTCAAAAGAAAATAACAGTCGTCTTGAACATTCTCTGTGCTGCTGCTGCTGCTGCTGCTGCTGCTGCTGCTACTACCACCAATACTACTACTATTACTACTGTTAGTATTCCTACTACTACTACTACTACTACTACTACTACTACTACTACTACTACTACTACTACTGCTACTACTACTACTACTACGAACAGTAATAATGATCATAATTATAACCACAATAATAGACCCAGTTCACCTGCGGCGGCAGGTCGTATTTTCGGATAGGGGAACAGCTTTTCAGGGGCCCCTCAAACGGCGTGGACCCTCTCAGGTGGCAATGGGCCCCCATCACCAGTAAAATTAATAGCATGCGCAGAAGGCTTCAAAATGAAAGTATTTCGAATACTATGGCGCCAAAAACGGGTCTGCGAGGCTCCAAAGAGGACCTCGAGCCTAATGAGGTCCCAAATAAAACAGGGCCACCTACGCTACAAAGAGGGACTTCTTGGCTGGAAAGGCTCTCTTGACCCGATTTGGTCCCCTCCGGGGCAAAATCACCAAAATAAAAGGCGTCAAAATAAAACCTCGACTCTACAAGGGGCTAAGTCACGAAGGCCACTAAGTCACGAAGAGGGCCTCTTCACCCGCTTTGGTTCCCTCCTGAACAAAATGGTGGGTAGGCCACTGCAGGGGACCTAGTGTTTTTAGGGGTCCAGCGAAAGTCAGGGACCTCTGTGGCTGATGTTAAGGTCCTTTGGAACCCCCGGCTTTCAAAGGCCCCTGGATACAAGGGCCTCTGGTCTTCTTCAGAATACCAAGTACATGTCTGGAGAATATTTGGACTTTGACTGAAGTCACGGCTGCCGGCCACGCCCAGGGGCATAACCTATTCGGAGCCACTGGGAGTCAGGATCCCCTGTGACTATGAAGTCGTATTGGGACCCGTGACTTTCCGAGCGCCCCAAATATATAAAGGTCGTCAGTGGTCACGTCAGACGTCGTCAGTGGTCACGTCCAGAGATCCTCCAGGTACGTACATGAGCTTCTAAGGGCAGGGGTCTTTTGGTCAGAGCTCTGAAGTGTGGATTTATGCAATAAGCACGCCAACACGTTTATTTTTATCCCATTTTTTGGGGGGGGTCTTGAACATCTTCGGGGCCCCACTCATGACTGGGGGAGGCCAAAATGATACGTTTGCCCCCCAATTTTTCGCATGGAAGGGCTGCCTCTTGTCCCCTCCCCCTTCTCTGCCGTCACTGCAGTTCACCATGTCCGGTTAGCTCGTTGAAAGGTGACTAGTAGGTAGCTTGGTACCAGATCCGCCTTTACGCTCCAACATGGAATCTTTGCAGATTTTCCAAACACGAGGTTGTCGGCAACATCAAAAGTAATCGAAAAGCATTTTGGACGCCTTCGAAGTCCCGTATAAACGAAAAGCCAAGCACTGAAGATTTCATAAATTCGCAAGGATCCACTGTGACTGATGACTGGGGGAAAGCCAAGCTTTTCAAACAGCGATTCAGCTTTGTTTTCACTGATGACGGTCTGAGGGACGTTTCTTGGCCTAATCGCCACGTGACTCCCACCAGTGCAGGACATGCTGACCGACGGTGGGATAGTTAGGCAGACCATGGCTGCAATAAATCCCATTATTGTCCATAGTCCTGATGGAATTCACCCTCGATTCTCTCAAGAAACAGTGGAAGCCCTGTCTCTTCCAATGACAATTCCCTTTCGCAAGTCCATGGGCACAGGCGCTCCACCCAATGACTGGAATCTGGGTCAGTAGTTCCTGTCTTTATGAAAGGAAACAGAAAGATTTCTGATAAACACTGCCCAGTGAGTGCGACTTATCCTTCATGCTACATGCTGCAATCCTTGATGGGGGACAAGATAGTCAAATATGCGCCATAGTGGAGGTTACTCTCGGACGACCAGCACGCGATCCAGACGCAGCTGCAGTTCACTGCTCCCGGAGCCTTTATAGAACTGGAGCCGATGCACTGAAGACCGCCACTCTGTTGACAGTGTATACCTAGACTTCCAAAAGGCCTTCGATTCGGTTCCTTGCAAGTGTCTACTGAACAAATTTGGTAGTTGCGGATTGGCAGGTATACGCTGGTGGACAGAATCACTTCTGCCCGGCCGACGGAAGTAGACAGTCTTCATCGGCTGTCATTTCGACTGTGCCCGTTTCCAGTGGTGTTCCCCAGAGTTCAATGCTTGGCTCCCTCCTTTCCATCATCTTTATTAACGATATGCTGGATACTGTCCAGTGCTGGCTAAAGCTATCTCTTCATGCCATGAAACTGTACACTGTGGTCAGCCTGTTCTGCAACACAGAACCTGTCCGAGGCCATTGTAGCTTGGTCGGACAAGTGGTAACTCCTCTAAAATGGCAAAAAAGCGTATTCTACATATCGGGCCTGGTAACTACCAGCGCCCGTACTCCTTTCATGGAACATGTCTAGAATCGCCTTCTGTGAGAAGGATGTCAGATTCTACTATGAATCCGCCTGAAGTTTTCACACTAAGCGGCTGCTGCCGTCACTTTCTCAGAACAAAGTCCTGGCCGTGGTCCGTCCGTCCTTCGCTAAGACTAACAAGTCACCGTTTGTCCGCTCCTCGCTGTAACACATTCCCGTCTGGAGTACGGGAACCTTGTGTGGGGTCTCTTTAGCCATGCAAATCAAAGGCTGATAAGACGGGTCCAAATACTGCTTCAGCATTTCTGAAATCCAGCACTTGCTGTGATGCTCTGTATCCTGAGACTCGCTCCCCTTGAGGTTTTTCAAACATTGCGACAGAACGAACGTACGTCAGGCCATGGAACTCTGTGTACCCTTTGCTTTATCTTTTCTGCACCTTGCGTCAAAGTTTCGACCTGTCCAGCCGGGTCTCCGACCTACATCCAGTGAAGTGGATCTATGCCCAAAACACTTATGCCTTTCATAACTTTTTCAAAAATTTCGAATTTTTGAAATTTTTGAATTTCAAAAATTCAAACAAAAAATTTTTTCTTTGAATTCCAAAAATTCGCACTTTGAACAATTCGTCGTTTTTTTGGAAACTGACGTCTTTTTCCAACGCTTGGGAATGAGACCACGGAGCCTTCCCATGACGGTCATTTACCAAAGTACCAATGACCTGCAAGCATTGGCCTCAGGTCAGGCCATGAGCGGAAACGCATCGTCCTCAAAATCTGCGATGAATGACTTGTCACGGACAGAAAATGTCAGAAATGACTCTCAAAGACGACGATAATACGAATAAGTCCAAAAATCATAATCAATCACATCGATCACTTTTCCACCAATGGCACCCTCATTAACGACGCTGGCTCCTGGAGGCAACCCAACAACAAACATTGCTTAGATGGGTGGGCTCCCTGGAGTTCCAGCATGACTTCGCATATTAAAGACCCTGTTAAACCCCTCCAACCCGTGTGACTGATTGCTTTACTAACGTCGATTGCGAGTGTACATGTCTGGGAAGATATAGCGGAAAGTCATAAGTGGGCTTTGGCAGACTACGTTCAGCTTTCCTAAAAAAGTTTTAGAACATTGCAAAAGTTCGCCAAAGAAACGGTCTTGCGCAAAAAAACTCCATCAATTCAGTATATTAGTTACTACTGAATTCCTTCGAAAATTAAGCATGGCAAACTATCAAATGGGCCTCCAGCATCACGCAGCGCAAACTGGTCGATAGTGCTTCTAAGAGCCAGCGACTTCTCCGTCACAGCGCCGCGGGCGCCGGTACTGAACACGGGATGAAATTACGGGGAACAAATCTGGCGATCCTTGATTTTGGCGAAACATTCCCTAAAAGCTAGTCGACATGGGTATCGTTTGAAAGGCTCTTTTGAGAAGAAAATGATGACCGCACAATCATGTCGTGCAAAGGTTACGGAGAAGAGAAACGGAAATAGCTTTCAGTGTTCCGGCACAGGGGTCAAAGACTAACCCAGGTGCCGGAGAAGACTGGTACCAGTTGCAAACTTGTATATGATAAAGGTACGAGTGTGTCCGAGACCGTGTGCAATAATTAAATTCGGTCCACAGCCGGGGCAGTTGCTGTGACCAGATTTTCTGAGACTTTTTAGCATCTCTTTTTTGCAAGGCAAAATATTCGTCGCGGCCCGATCCCTACAGGAAGTTGCCAAGTGGACCATACCTCCGTAATGAGTCAGGAACGGGTTGTTCACACGAGCACGGCGCGTTATCAGCCGTCGCCCTTTTGGACATTTCAGTTTGTTCTGACACCGCACGTGCGAAGTGAGTATCCAGGTCTCCAGAAGCCGCACTTCTTTTCCAATGGGTGTTCAGGGCAGTACAAGAACAGATTTAACGTCGCAGACCTTTATCACCACGAGAAGGATTTCGGAAGTCAATGTGGGTGGCATTTCTTTACTTCTTCGCGACGCAAAAATGCACGTGAAGGAACTGGTGGGTTGCCGAGCGAGCAGTATCGAGTATCAAGCGAGCAGTAGCCTTCAGTGGCCAATAGAAAGCCAAATATTGAGCCCAGTCGTCTTCGATTACAGAGAACCAAACCTTAGTGCGAAGATAAAGTTCTTCTTTTGTCGGCCTCAAAAATATGTAAATATAAAAAATATAAAAATGTCGTCAAAAGAACTAAAACGTACAACCGTTTTGTATCGGTGGGTGACTACAACATCGCGGCATACAAATTTTCAGCACCTGCGAGTCACTGTCTGCATCACGTGTGCAACTGACGCCATATGTCTGTAGGTGTCTTTCGGCTACAGATGCTTGCGAAGGTTACACGTGTAATCATGCGCCTAACATGTGGAAAGAATCCCCGCGTTTGTGTATTAAGTGCAATGCATTCTATCATGTATGCCAAATGAGTAGCTTTAAGATAGTTCGTTTTGTAGGAATAGGCGTGTTGAGATCATACCACTGGCCCACTTTGTACGCAAGCAATTAGCTACAAAAATCCAACGAGCTCATCACTCAGGATGGGTATACACTTAACATACAGCAAATAATAGCAAACGCACTGCCAATCTGTACTGCAAGCCTTACAAGTGCCTCTGGATCGCCCGGTTCTGTGCTCATCTACTGCTATTCATTTTACGTCGTGGGTCCATTCCCGATGCACGGTCCGAGCCAATAGCGCTGTTCTTGGGCCCGAAGTCAAACAACAGGAGCATGCACAATGGGTAAAACACACGCGTAAACACACACACACTTCATGCGGAGCCTGGGAGCAGGCAGTCACTGAAAAATGTTACGCAGTTAAAAGGTAGGCACAGCCAGTGGTAGAGAACGTGCTACACGTCGACGTCGATGACAAACGTCGTTTCAGGACGCGCCTGAACTGCGATACTGACATAGCGGCAAATTCAAGCGGTAGTTCATTGAACTGACTGGCCGCATGGTAGGAGAATTGCCCTTTTCCGCCAGCGGTGTTACGGACAGAAGTCAGGCTGAGGAGGTGGTCCTTCCGCGTGCTCCGCATGTGACTGTTACGCTCTTGATTCGTGTGAAGCATGACGCCTAGTCACTCGTGTTCGCCTGTCGTGCGGATTTTGAGCAGAAGTGTGAGGGTTTGATGAATGAACACGTCATGAGTCCAGCCAGCCCATGCTTTCACGCGCGCCAGAAATGTGATCGAATCCTTGCTTCCGAGAGATAATTATTGCGGCAATGTTAATGATTTCTTGAATAGCGGCCATGCTTCTGGCAGAATCGATGCCAGCCAGCAGACAGTAACGGACGTTCGAGAAAACCAGGGCGGTCACAATGGGCCTGGAGTAAGCAGTAGGTAATGGCGGAGATGGGAGATAGCAGAAGGACCCCGACACACTTCCGACACAGCTGAGCAACAGGCGAATCTCAGGAAAGGTAGCGGTCGAAAGCGATGCCGAGATTTTGGCTTCAGTGCAGGAGGGCAGTATTTTGTTGCGGAATTGCACTGGGAACGACGTCAGGCCCCGCATGTTTTCTTTGTGCATAGAGGGGCGAGTTCCAATTTCGCCTCGTTCACCTTCAGACCGTTAGAGCGAAAGTACGCATCAAGCGATGCTAGGCTGGTCGCCATGCCATCGATCAGTGACGGGAGAGCGGGTTTTTGGCCAAAGACGAGAGCCTCGGTGTCGTTCGGGTACTGCACGACATAAGCGCCAGCGTCATGCAGGCGGAGGTCGTTGGCGAAGACGGTGAAGAGCAGGAGTCCCAAAGACGAAACCTGAAAGACTCCCTGGTGGATGGGCCGCGGAATGGAACTTTGTGAACCTGAAAGGCAGACACTTTGCTTGTGACCAGATAAATACTTAGCAAACCAAGTAGTGTCGTCGCAAGTGAAGATGCAATTTTTCAAGCAACTTAGCATGATCAATGACATCGAAGCATTTGCTCAGGTCGATGAGGCAAAGCAAGGAAATTTTGCCCTCATCCATAGCAGAAAGCGCGAGGTCCGAAATGTTCAGCAGGGCTGTCCCAATGCAGTGCCGATGTTGGAAACCGCACTGGGATGAGGCAAGGAGATAGTTGTATTTCAGACAGTGGTGACGCTGATGCTGTGCCAGCTTCTCCACCACCCTGGAGATGGCAGAAAGGATGGAGATTGGACAGAAGTTGGAAGGATTGTAAGGATCATCAGACTTTCAGACAGGTTGCACTAGTGCATTATTCCATGAGCTGTGCATGTCACGGCGAATGATGGATGCGTTGACAACATGCAAAAGTATGGGCCTGTGGTGTTAAAAGACATCTTGAGGACTCTGATGCACAAACTGTCTGTGCCGCATGCAGATAAATTATGCATGCCAAAAATAGTGTGGTGCAAATGCATGAGAGTGACCAGGCATAATGTAAAGGCACACACGCCTACTCGGGGCAGGTGGACAGCAACCTCTGGTGCATCACAAAGCATGGATCATTCATCACTCTATATTCATCATTCTATAATCAAAGGACCATATAAATAATACCTATGCTGACTAGCTGCAAAGTCTCAGCTGAACCAACTCAAGGTTAGGCAATTGACCAACATGTGACCTGTATGACCTCTTGCATGCTCCAGAGCACCACCAATGTATTGAGTGGGTGATGGACTTTTTTCATATGATACCCATATTGAATATGTTGCACATCACACACATACCACCAATATTTCAATGCTGTGTCATGACCTCACTGGTGAACTCATTGACACATCAGAGTTGGAGTTTCAAAGAAAACTTTACGTCATTACTCAGGCAATGTGTCAGAAGTCTTTCAGTAAGAAATTAAAAAATTCAGAATATGTCCCTTTTTAAACGTGGCAAAGCACGGTGTACTTTTATCTATCACAGTTTGTATTTGTATTTGTATTAGCCCCTATCACATCTGTATTTGTTTGTTTGTTGAGAGTTAGGATTTACTGCATCTTGGGCTTAAGCAACCATGTCTTGAGTCAAGTCTTGTGTCTGGTCTGGCATCAGTCAGTCATCTGAGCACAACATGCAGTTTTGTGCAACATTACCTAACTGCACAACATCTGAACAACAAACTGTTAGTTATACACACTGGTGCACAAAATTTTCACCACAAGAATATGCATTGAAGCCATCTGATAAGAAATAGTATAAAATACTGGCATTTTATGGTGCTTTATCTAAAACACAAAAATGGGATGAACCATGTCATGCACTTTGGTAGCACAATTGTTCTAATAATGATGCAGTATATATGGCACGGAACTGTATTTTCAGTGAATTCTTTAATCAAAATAAAAAATGATGGCTTTTGGCAAACAGGCCAACATTTCATGCTCGTCTATTAAAGAAAAATACTTAACAATGGCACCCACAGAATGAATATGAACATACTGGAAATGCATTTGCTGAGAAAGTAAACAGGTTGTTAGATTTCAAACTGTGCAGTTACCTTGAAGGCAGGAAGACCTTGTTTGTCAGAGGGTTGACTGTCCAAGCAATCATCACCAGGAACCACAATGCCTGTGCAATGGCTCAGAGTCTGACGTTTAGTCCAAATGCCATGATGCATATTTGTACTCAGAAGTGCTTCAAATATTTTGTCTTGCTGGAATGGAGCTGCGTAGCCAATGCTTGAGGCATTCACTTCTTGATGTAGCAAACCTCCAATGCTGATAACTTTACCATCAAAAGAATTCAAGATCCAATGAACACCTGCTGTCTTGATGCGATCTGCTTGAAATATATTTGCAGATAGAATACATAGAACTGAAAGCGAATAACATGGGAAATTCGAAGTCATGCCCATAATCCCTCTTGGCGTCTCCTCTATCTTTTAAAAGAACTTGCTGTATTCGTTGATTTCATCTCAGAGCTCTTCTGGGTATGCACGTCCTGCTCGGTGTTTACCCTCGGTGTCAATGCTTAGCAAGGAATTTCTTCCGTCGACATCGGTCTACATAAACAAACGGCGCATCAAAACACCACATTTGAAACACTTTATCTGATGCGCTATGTTTGTACCAAATTTTATCTTCTGTTCTGAAACAGGAAATATGCCATACAACATCTTAAACACTCCATCCACCAAAAAACTGGCAAATCAAAACATTTTGACGTCTTTGAGTCGATGTTCCCTGAGCATTTGACACAAACTTACGATGCATGACAAGTTATGTTGTTTCGAAACGATATGTTTTCCAAATTTCATATAGCTCCTGATTTATACATGACAGATTAATTGCAGCTCCTTACGATGTTACTGCGCATTTTAAGCATTTTTGGACATGGTTATGGAATGTGTGTTACCAGTATGTCAGTGCAAGATGTCTTGAAAAGCCTGCCTTCTTTAAACATTTTTTTAGATTTTATCTAAACATGTAAGTTTGAAATCTATACTCTGTTCCGATTGTTCAGCAGTAATAGTTCATTGCACACTCGGAACAATGTAAATATTTTGATTCTTGAATAGAAGAAAACGGCGCACATGCGCCGTAGCGGTTATCGGAGAAAACAATACGAGAGGTTCATGAATGCTCCGATGTGGGTGTGTGAGTGCCAGTGCGTGCGAAGATCCGTGGGCGGTGCGCTAGGGTGTTGTTGCCTTGGATTCGACCCGCCAAAAACTGTACAGAGCTCCTCTTAATCTCATCCCGTTCACTGGTGAGTATCGCAGTGCGTCGTTGCTCTGGGTTTCGAAGGTATTCAGGTGCTGCATGAAGAATCAAACCCTCCCTGGGCATTATCCGTGAATCTTGAAGAGGTACCTCGATGAATGGGAATGTAACTTGTGCTGCTTGCCATAAGTTATATTAAAGGAGTGGTAAAGATATGGAAATGTGCAGATAAGGGCAGTGGACAATGCGCTGATACTGCTGAATGGAATGAAAATGGGCATTTATACAGCAATTATTGTGCTTATCTACCTCATGACATAGCTACTGCATACAGAATGTCTTAGCACAGAGAATCGCAAGCTCCATCCAGTCAAGTCCTCCTCTTTAGCCCAGTTGATAGCAGCTCATCATTGCAAAGCTGCGGGTTTGAATTTTGATGACACCGGCCCTTGATCAGTCACATGAGGTGTTGATTGGATAGCAGACACTTGAGCCCAAATAGCTGTGTGCCCTTAACCAAAATCAAGCAACCAGCCAAATAGTTAAGCCATAAGAAATTCTCAGGAGTTACCATTTTTCTTTCCCTTCCATGTGGGTCTGCTGCTACAGATTCTTAGGGTGTAGGAAGCTGGGTAGGTAGTGTCCCATAATTTATGCATGGGAAACAAAACACCATGGATCTTTGTCATGTGAGTATTTATCAGAGCTGTGCCTCAGGGAAAAGGGCAAATAGGAAATAATGTTAGAGAGTAGGTTCTTTCAAGCTTTTGTTGAAAAATGGCATGTAGCACACCATGTTTTCAGCAAAATCTAGCAGGGCATGGAAGTACTTGTCATGTAGACCCCCAGAGCCCTGATGCTACCTCCATATTTTTGGTTGCTTCCATTTTTGGCTACTATGTTGATTGTATTGTATTGCAAGCCACTGTGTGGTTTGCGTGGATGGTTCCGATAAGAAGGCTTGTAATTGCAGATCAGGGAGATTGTTACTACTCTGGTGCAAGATAAGTGTGTAGCCATATGTCTTCTGTGGGCAAGGGACAGCTTGTGGAGAATGCACAGTTGTTTTGTTGCAGTTGGTGCCAGGTTGTTGCACAGGGCTGACAGTATGCTGTAACACATATGCACAGCATGCAAACAGATGGCATTCATGGTTCAGGAGGGATTCCAGAAGGGAGAGGACTGCATAAGAAAGGCATCAGAGTTTTCCTTGTCAGTTTTGGTGTAAATTTGAGGCATGGCATAGCCCCAGTCATCTTGGTACATGCCACCAGAGGCTGCTGTGTTTTGCCAGCATTTCCTGTGGCCAAAATCATTAAGGTGTGGCTTGTCAGATCTTGTCATAGGTATTGTTTCAGGGCCAGCATCATCTCTGGGGCTGGGGGTTGTGACCACATCTTTCAGACTATGACAGCTCTTGGCTGGGCAGTGTGCAGGATCTTGTCACTCACCACAACAGCCTGGCTGTCTTCAGAACCCTTAACAACCTGCTGGCTGTGATATCGGCCCTGTCTTTGTGTATTCGGCTTGCTTGTCTCTTGGGGTGTCCCACCTCTTCTTCAGTCGCAGGCTGCCTGAAGCCACCACTGTTTTGCCTCGTGTCCTCACTTAAGGTATTCTCCTGCCAAGCAGCCTCGTGCAGGAACTGCCTGCTGCTGGCCATGCAGTCTTCCTTTCCATGGCATTTTATTCCACGTCCAGGCTGTGGTTTGTTGTAAACGTGACTGTCTCTCTCTCCTTGCCATTCTTTTTCTGCTCAACCCGTCTTTTACTGGACGCAGTTTTTGATGTGTTCGTTTTGCCCACGTGACTCGTGTGGAATATTTATCAACGATCTGGAATGATACGTAAAATACACTGACGAACCGTCTGACTGACACTGTGTTCTCAGTTCCACGCACGATCGCGGAAACGATTTTCTTCCGGCAGATTGGCAAAATCGTTTGTCAGGCGAACGTTTCAGACCATTCAATTCAAATTCCATCTGTTTCGTGATACAAACAACGAGTCGAGCCAGAGGGCTTGCTGGCCGGCTGCGGCTCGGCCTGCCGCGGCTCGGCGCCGCGCCGGGTTTCGGCTCGGTGCGGCGGCGCAGCGAGGCGCGCAGCCCCGCCGGCCGGCCAGGTGGCGCGTGACCGCCGCCCGGCCAGTGGCGCGCTGCTCCCCGCGCCGGCGGCGGCGGCGGCGGCGGCGGCTGACCGAGCGGGGCACACTTTGGCAGCCCTCATCAGCTGAGTGAGTGGCGACTGGTGGTGGTCGGGCGGCGGTCTGCGTCCCTGCACTGGTGATTTTTATTTGTTTATTATTTTTATTATTATTTTTTGTCGAGCGCTGTGACTTTCCGACGAAAGGCTTCCGGGCACAGGTGTGGGCTGGTACGCTGTCTTGGGTGCCAGAGCGCTACCATAGTTAACATGACGCGGCAGTTGTGCATGTAATAATCTGGCAATATCAAACAGGACCCTGTACAGTGCGCGCCCCAGGACACAGAGTCGGAAGTGCGAGCGTGTGCGAACGTTTGCATTCCGTCTAGAAGTGTAAGTCCTAAAAATGTAAGTGTTTTCTGATCTCATTGTGTGGTGCTGGCGAGGCGTGGATGTATCGGGTTATGTGCCACCACATTTTCTGTTCTGTTGTTGTGCGGATCCGACTGTGATTGAACAGAAATCGGGGTGCGCCGTATTTTACAAAGTTTTGCTGTTCGCGGATCGTGTTGGTAGGAATGTTTTTTTTTTCTATTCGCTGAGATGATATTAAGTTTATGTGTGGGTGTGGGTGTGGATGGATGCGTCAAGTGCATCCACGTATTCGTTTAAAGCCGAACACCACTAAAGATACGTATAATGCTTCCTAAACTGCTATGTATACATTGGGTAAGATCATAATCATATGTTGGATTCGACCCTTAATTGCACATCACGGGGTTCCCTCCATGTTTCAAGCACACAACAGCTTTAACAACTGAGGAAGCCATAGCACGGTGAGGTAGGGTAAAAAGGGTGCATGTGTCAAGGTGAATCGGCAAGTATTCTCAGGGCTTTAGGCAGTCTCCAATAGCAACTTGACCGAAAAACATGGAGACTGCGGCGGTGGTTTGCTTGCTCTGCGCTGGCTGCCCACCCAGAACTCGTCGTTTCTCGTGGCAGCTGGCGGGAGAGATCGCGGTGCTGTGGTGTTATGTGACCGCAGCAACGGTGCGTCGCGACCGCAGACCAACTGTGTGCTGAGACCGGATTTCGCCGCGTAACGTGCCATTGCTGAAGTGATGTCCGCCGGAGTCGAGCCACGCGTACAGAGATGTTCCGTTGTCTCCTGCCGCTGGTGAGGTTGCGCCCGGAGACGGTCCCCGTTGTCCGGGGTCCTCCGTGCCCGGCTGGCGGGTGTGCCCGGGCGTCTGTCCGCGCCGCTGGCCGCGTGTGACGCCGGCGCCCGCTGCGCGCCGCCGACACGTGTGCGATGATTGGCGGCAGGTGGGAACGGTGCCGCGCCGGCGCCCCGCGGCCGCCGCGTCCTGCCGGCCCTCTGCGCCAGGTGCGGTTCCATCTTGCGGGGCCTCTGCGCCGTGTGTGGGTCGGTTCTGTCAGGGCCTCTGCGACATGCGGGGCTTCGTCCTGCCGGGCCTCGGCGCATGTCGGGTGGCGCCCGTGCGCTGTGTATGCTGTCGGGTGGCGTCAGACACCGATGGCGTGCCTCTGCATACGTCCGGAAATCCTGGCGACTTCTCCTTTTGCACGGGCGGCCGAAAACGCTGCCCAGAGGAAAGTGCTATGTGACTCTGTATGCGGCCATGCCATTTTGTAATGTGGTGAATCTTATGTGTAGGAGCATACCATCATGGAAGTGTTGCTAAATGCTGTCGGACTTAATCCAGCCTACTGATTCTACGCGAATGGAAACGCCCATCACCATTCGTAATTTGTAGATGGTCTCACCCCCACCGGTACTGAAGGTGTACCTCTGAACAGCAAACATTTTATCAACTAACTGCTGGTGCAGAGAGTTGTAGCACTGTTGGCATATTAAAATGGTGAATGGAAAAATTATCTCAAACAGCAGCATGCTTCTGTGGTTGTATTAATTGTAAGACACCTGTAATGATCGGCTTTGATATGCAGCCTTTGTTTATTGCTGACGAAATTCATGTACAGGAATGTATGTTTTGTACTTTTATTTCCCTCATTTAGTCCAGCACCTGAAACTGTATTTGACGCGTACGATAGGCTTGTAAGTTTTGGTTTTCGTGAAGTGTATGGACGGTGTGTTTTCGCATTGCCCTTGTACGGCCTTTGCATAATTGTTCCAAAGCCATCGAATGGGATGTAATCATGATTCGCGCATCATAACCACGCACACAATAAGCCACTCACGGATTCTGAACAGCCTTTGGTCGTCACAATGGGCTGTAATGAGCGTTCGTGGACGTCGGAAACGCATCGGTTTGACATTCGACCTTTGTTGGCGGGGTGCCTGCGGTGCGCCGCTGTGGCCTGAGGTCCGGTCGTGCAGTGACCGATCACTGCCGCCCGGCGGCCAGCCGCGCCCGGCCAGGCACGTGCTGTTGGTAGTGAGTCCCGGCCGGCGGTCAGCCGCGCGATGCTGGCCTGCGGAGCGAGGCTGGCTGGTGCAGAGGTTGGTGTGCTGGGTGACGACCCCGCGGGAAAGGGCTTACATTCTGACCGGGTACGCGTGCGAGAGCGACTGTTATGGTGGCGCTGCTCGCGTGCGTTTTAAGATTTTGCCGTGCAGTGTGACGTTGGCCATTTTAATAAAAAAAAAACAGACTAAAAGAGTCAACAGATCATGAACTCCTCCCAGCCAAATGCATTGTCTGCTCGCTATTCTTCATTTGAAGATGGTTTCATGTTTTACAGCAACCTTAAACCGGTATTCAGAATTGCATACGTCGTATCAGTTTCATTGGTACCATAAAACACGTGTGTCGTTGACAGATGTCTTTCGTTCATTGGCGTTCGTATCTCTTGGGATCATCCAGCAGGGCGGAATCGACGTGTTGAACTCATCTGTCATAGAGCTGTCGATAGTCTCTGACAAGGAGACTGGATTATAAACTGCGGATCATGGTGATATGTCATCTTGATGGTCCTGTGTCCGTTAACCTGGCTTAGGTCGGCGACGGTCGTACTAAGTGCAGCACATATTTCTTATCCATTAAAAGTATTGACCTGATGTTTTGAGTAACGCATTTGTATGAATTTTCGTGAATCTCCGTTTAGTTCCCGTTAAAGGACACCAGTTTGTAGATGCCATTTGTTATCATTTGTCTCGTAAGAAGTGAAACTTTGCTCAGTTGCTGACCGTTCAAGCTCTTAAAATGTATTTATTGCGTGCATTTTGTTTTTTTAATTGAGATGATTGTTCACTGGTCATCTAGGTTGTCATCTTCCGGTAATTCATACGTAAACAGAAAGCCATTGAGGGACCGATGGCTCCCACGCTGCACAGCAACGTTTCGACGTCTTTAGGCACTGTTGTTGATGTACGGTCGGAATGTCGCGATGTAGTGGAGGATTATGTAAACAAACGACGCACGCCAACCTGGAAATCCATTTAAAGCGAAGCAATGACCATTTTTTGCCCATTATTGGCCCGTAGTTTTTGGATGTATAGTAGCTAAGTTTTATCGCATCACGTTTTTCACATGTGCTTTGGAGGGCCTCTGGAAATCTGTTGTGGACGAGAGGGATCGAAATCAGCTCTTCCCACGATATTTGAAACCTTACTAGACAGAAACAGATAACTTTTCGGGGTATATGAAAACCGTAGGTAACTGCGTGTTGTGCAGGTTTTATGTTCGTAGACTCGTATGTTCGTATGTTCATACCCTTATGTTGCAAGCCAGAGCACGTCAAACTCTTCAAATTAGCAAATTTGACGAAATCGTCCAGAAGGCCGTAAGGACTATATTCAACAATGACCAACAACGTTTTAGCGCCTGACTGCAGTACCAAATGGGCCAACCGGTGCGCTATTCCGTGGGCAGCCGGCCTATGTTCTGCAGGATCTTTCGCATGGTTACGACCTTACCTGACCTTGGTCGACTTGAAATGACAGGATAGATTAGGACGTTGCTGTTGAATATTAATGTAATTGACTTGTGGATAGTGGCTCCGCTGCCCGCCATTGTGGTAACGAGGACTGCGTACCCTCAGCGCCAGGTTCACAAGACCGCTAAAGACGTTAAGGTTAACCTACATGGCAGATTTCATAAAAAAATACAGTTGCAGTCGTGGAATGGTTGTTTTTTCGACCGCCGGTAATCGATTGACCTGACCTTCGACTTTGAAAGGTCGTGTATGCTAAATGTTTCGTGTGTTTCTCATTTTGTGTTGTGACCATTGCGATAGGTATCCATTAAGAAGCAGACCAAAAGGCGGCCATTTACGCGCTGTCTACGAAAAAAAAACTGCGAGAGGGGCGCTTTTCGCTCTCACTCCGCTGCTGCGCGTCCTAAATAGAACCTTTGATATCCCGAGCACGAATGAAGGCACTTTTGCCCCTGATAAAGTGCTGCCAGCGGGCTGTAGTGCTCAGCAATAGCAGAAAGGCAAAGCGATGCGTGGGAAGGTATCACTGCTTGAATATTCATTTTTAGGAAAGCTTACAGAATCTCACCTGTAATCGAGACAGGCGGGCATGCCTGTGCAGAAATTAGCTGCTATTCTGGGGTAGTTTCTCGCATGGCACATACGTGTTAACGCAAACTGAGGATTTCGTGCGAGTTTGCGAAGCTTGTCGAATGAGGCTTGCGAGACTTGAAGAAATACGCATGTGACGTATGCGGCGAAGTGGTTTAAGTACATGATCCTTGCCTGTCGTCCTCTGGCTCAGCTTTCTTGTGGTCTGTCTACAGTCAGCATTGGTTCTTTCTATTGATGGGGCTATCGTGTTATCGTCCTGCCACGCTGGAGCTTTTCGTCTCGATGTTCGTGAGTTGTGGCCGTGAGTGGTTGGCGTTGCGTCAAGGGTGTTGTCTATGTTACAGCTCGGGGTTCGCTTGGACCGCCTGGGGCGATGCCGGTCAGAAAACAAGGTCAGTGCTTGTTGGCGTTTCCCTGCTTCTTACTGGTCCACGTGCGGGCAAAGCGCAGAAGCTCGAGTGTGTTCCACCTGGGCACTTTTCGCTTCATTAGCCTACGCTACACGGGTTCATTGCTCGTGTATGTTGTTTGTTGGTGTTTTCACGTGGTAACTGTGCGGGTTGCGTCACGTCCTCGCATTCAGCGCACTTGCCATTCGCGAGGCGTTGCCCTTTCCTGTTCATGGCAGTTTGTCCGTCGCGGTAACTGGTTTTCTTTTGTGCCATTGTTAATAGAGCTAAGAATCCGTCCTATGCGAGATGCTCTTGTTTGTGTCACTGTTTTGGATTTGGATAATAGCTCACCTGCCACTCCGTATGACTAATAAGACGCGCTGTGCGTCCAGGCGTAAAGCTCCCGTCTGTATGTACGGTGGGTGTAGTGTCTAGACACGCCATAGGTCCTTCCTCACCCGCCGTGGTCTGGGTATCGCCGCCTTTCCTGACGGCCCCTGTGTGCCGCCAGAGGCGCACCGGGCCCTGGAGCTGCTGGAGGACTACCGCAGCCAGCTCATCAGCGGCCACGAGCTCCAGCTGGCCACCGCCATCGAGCACCTGATCCACATCTTCAAGTCGCGCCTCTTCCAGGCCCTGATCGGTGAGTGGAGCCGGCGGTCGGCGGCCCCGCCGCGGACCGGCTGCACGCCGCCGCCTTCGGCGCCGTTGATTTCCGCTCGTTAACTGCCTTGGGCTGGCCGTGGCCGCCTGGTAACGCTCGCCGCCGGCCGGCGCGCCGTTACCGCGAAGATCGCCGCGCGGTGCGGCGGCGGCGACGGCTGCCGTCGTCGGCGCGGCGCGGCCACCAGCTGTGGACGGGGACGGTCAAGGTCGGCGGGTGGCGCGGCCCCGCGAGTTCGCGCGCTGTGCCGCCGCCGGCCGCCGCTGGCCGCCGCTCGGCATTGATCCCGCCGGGCAGGGGGCGCCGCTGCCGCCGTCGCCGCCGCCGCCGCCGATGTGACGCCGTGACGACGTCGCAGCGGCCCGTCCGTCACGTGACGCGCCGCAGGCGGTCTTCGGTGTGGCTGCCGAGCTCACTGGCCTGGCCAGCACCTGTAGTCAGGAATTTATGGACGTAAGTTAAGCCAGTGCACTTATCCTGCCTTGTCGTGGTTTTCGTTGGACAGGTGGTGCACGTGGTGCAGCAGTAGTCGGACGCACTCGACTGGGTTGGGCAAGTTAAATGAGGTGGGGGAAGTACAACTTATTTGACACGAACATCTGTTGAAGCGGGCGCTCTTTGCGACATATCGCAGTTGTGGCTGCTGTCTGCGTCCTGGGTGATAGCCTGCACGTGGGGAGACACCTGAACCACGTTCGCGTCGGCAGGAGGTTCGTAGTAACTCCCCAGCTGATTTTGTGTTCATGGCCGAGGCTAAATGCATCTCGCCACACATCGACGCTTTCTGCCGAAGTGATCATGCAGCAGATGTATAGGTACTGTCACGAATAGAATTTGGACGGAGTTTTTTTGTTATGCGAGCCTCCGAGCCATACCGACTTTGTCTCGCCGATGCACCCAGGCCCGACGCTTTCAGGAACTACGCAGTGATCGTAGCTGGTCGGTTCAGACAATACTCATTTTTCGCACAATGATTTTTATTTTGGTTCCATCAGACGGATAAAGAAACAGGCGCCCCACAATGAAGAAATGATGAAGCTTCTCGCGCCCGTTCAGGTAAAGGGATGCAGAAGCCTCGTATGTACTATAGCTTTCGAACCTTTGTTATTACTGTCCTTATCTAATCCTTAACCCGTCCCCGACTGGGGGGGGCAGTTGACTGCCCCCCCTGAGGTTTTTCTGGCATTGCGAGAGAACCAACACACACAGAGCCACAAAACTTTGTGTACCTTTTGCTCCATCAGTTTTACGTCTCGTGTCAAAATTTTGACCTCAGGTCAGGTCAGGTGCCTGACCTAGGTCAGGTCAAACAGACCTATGTCGAAAAAAGTTTAGCGCCCTCTAACTTTTTCGCAAAACAAGATACCTCAATAATACTTTCAGGGAGTAGTGACCGTCATAGATGGGACAAATCTGCTATCTCAGATTTTTCGGAATTTTCTGGGTCATTGACCTAAGGTCAAGCCCATTTTTAAGACATGTCGCCGTTTTTTTCGGAAATTGACGGAATATTCCATAACATTTTTATTGTGGAGTGAAGCAGACATCTAGTTACCATCATCGGGCAAAGTACCAGTGACCTCCAGCCATTGACCTGAGGTCAGGTCACGAATAACTGTAGTGACCCAAAATGTACCACCGTCAAAATCGACGATGAACTACTCAGAATGCGTAGAAAATGGCAGAACTAACTTGCACAGACGTAATTAATACCAGGAACCTCAAAAAGTTTGAAAAAGTAGCATATTTTGGAAATAAATAGGCTCTCGCGAATAAAGCTCCGCCAACTTTGTAGATTGACAACTAATGAATTTTCCCAAAATTTAAGCATGGAAAATCATCACAAGAACCACAGAAATCAATAAAACTGACATAGATTGTCCTTTTTCGCGAAAATAAAGGAACGCCAAAATTAGTTCCCGTCAATTTGGTACCGCATACGGCAGCGGCGCACACTGACGGCCGACCGGGAGAATTACGGTGTCTTTAACTCAACGTTTCGACGTATATATTGAACAAATCTGAGGAAATTAGACGTGTATCGGCATCCACGGACATTTACTTGTGCGCTGATGCCTTTACCTATGCGTTATTAGTCACAGCCCTTGAGATTCAGGCCATTTCTCGGTCTGATGCAGTCGGCTATGAGAAAACATATATAGGGCGTAAATTGGCTTACATATTATCTAAAACTAAAAATGAGACCAGTTTCGAGCTCTTCTCGTCACAAGCTTTCCAACGGTATGCTTATTTTTATCGTGCGACCAACCGTTCGTGAGTTAGAGGGGGGCAGTCAACTGCCCCCCCCCCCCAGTCGCCGATGTTCGGGACGGACCGACGGTCGTGCGCGGGTTAAATACCAGATAAGAACGGCAATAAGAAGAATGCACAAGTTGTTCTTTGTCGAGGCTGCGTGGCGAAACGCCGCTCCGTCGTGCCCCGTGAACTGTCTGCCTCCTGACGTCCCCGAGGTGCTGTAGTGGCGTGCTCCATTCGTCTCCGGTGTGCGGCAGACACCACTGTTCCATACCGGTGCTGTAGTGGCGTGCTCCATTCGTGTCCGGTGTGCGGCAGACACCACTGTTCCATACCCACGAGGAGCGAATGCCTTTTGACCCGGAACGAAACAGTCGCCCCAAGTGCGCGACGGCCGTGACGTGCCCTTCAACGCACGTACGCCAAAAAATATTGTCCATCTGGTCTGGCACCGGAGTAAAATCACGTCACATTTGGGTCCACCAGGGTGATGTGCCAGGGTTTTGCCTTCAGGCTCTTTTTCATATGGGCCCGGGTTTCTTCGCCGTCTTTCCAGAACTTTTGAGGCCAAGTTTTACGTATCCGCTGGCGGCATAATGGTACACAGATTTCAAGTCCACCAAACGTTGTAGAGTTTCAGTTATGAAGACATGGGGTCCTGCACCGACTGGGCGTGGTAGCGCCGAGTTGACCGAAGCACAATTTTGTTCGGTGTAATGAAGACTAATTTTGGCTTTTTGAGACACTGTTGTATAATTTGTCGCCTTATTTGCGCTGGAGCAGGTAAAATTTCTGTCAAAACAGTGTCTCCACCCAGAGTTCAGGCTTGGAATCTTAAGCTGCGCCGCATCTCCGCAGTTTAGCGGTACGGCCAGGATTAGATAGTGCCTACCGCACAGGCTTGGAAGCTTCCCGTTAGTGCGGAGTATGCAGATATCTAGCAATGTTTTCTGTTCTGAATGGAGACGTGGTCATCAACTTCTATGGTCTGCTGCAGATAGTGGCATAATGTCTGGCAAGAAGGTATCAGCAATGCAATATATTGCTGGTATCTTTATGTTTCGTTGAATTCATGGCATGTGCACGTGGAGGATAATCAGATGTCGATGTGACAGTCGACCGGCGTTAACATAAACGTCATTGCCGATCTGAACCACTCGGTCTGCTTTTGTCGGTACGAGGCAGAATCGGTCTGCCTGACGGTTTCCCGGTAAACATTACCTTCTCTCCTCACAGGAGGCTCGTTTGTTGCACATCCGGAGGCACCGTATGCTGTTGTTAAATACTCGTAATGTTGAGCCACTTGCCACTCCATTCTGGGGCTTCGGTAAGGCGCATCGTAATGTGTGCAGTTTTTTTACCGCCTGTGATTTGTTGCCGAAAATGTTTGAGGCGGGCCTCGTTCATGGTCGTTCAGTAGGTCTACCGTCGTAAAGAGCCCTGTAGCGTCATAGTTTGGGTCCAATGGTGCCTTATAAATGTAATGGTTGAGACCATTTGTTACGGCGTCTAGCCGTGCGGTGATACGGGTGTTCACGTTGTGATGTGTGTACCATTATAATGCTCATTAAGAATTCATACTGCTGATGGAACCCCGAACGATGCGCCGTCACGCTTGACAAATGGTGTTTTGATTTTCATTTGCGTCGCATGTTGTGCTATTTCGTCGATGTTGTTCCATCAGTTCGTGATGGACGTCGTATGATAAGTCGGGTTGAAATTGAATTGCAGCATAGTTAGACATTTGAACTTTTTGAACCTTTTCGGATTGTGTCTTCCTCCCGCAGTTGTAATCAAGCGGTAGTGAAATGGGTGTCTGGTACGATCTTGTATGGCGGGGGGGGGGGAAGACTGTCAACTTTTAAGGGCAGTGGTCTGTCTCCCTTTCTGCCTTACCTCGGCCTCGTCCTTTGATCGCCAGACGGCCACATGATCTGTCCGGTCTTCTTGACCGCGGCCTGGTCGGGTCGTCAGGCGGTCCCACCATTGGTCCCATCCGCCTGACCTCGGTCTCGTCCTCTGGTCTGCGGACGGTCCCATCATCTGTCCATCTGCCTGACCTTGGCCGGATCCTCTGATCGTCGGACGGTCCCATCATCTGTCCCATCTGCCTGACCTCGGCCGGGTCCTCTGATCGTCGGACGGTCCCATCATCTGTCCCATCTGCCTGACCTCGGCCGGGTCCTCTGATCGTCGGACGGTCCCATCATCTGTCCCATCTGCCTGACCTCGGCCGGGTCCTCTGATCGTCGGACGGTCCCATCATCTGTCCCATCTGCCTGACCTCGGCCGGATCCTCTGATCGTCGGACGGTCCCATCATCTGTCCCATCTGCCTGACCTCGGCCGGGTCCTCTGATCGTCGGACGGTCCCATCATCTGTCCCATCTGCCTGACCTCGGCCGGATCCTCTGATCGTCGGACGGTCCCATCATCTGTCCCATCTGCCTGACCTCGGCCGGGTCCTCTGATCGTCGGACGGTCCCATCATCTGTCCCATCTGCCTGACCTCGGCCGGATCCTCTGATCGTCGGACGGTCCCATCATCTGTCCCATCTGCCTGACCTCGGCCGGATCCTCTGATCGTCGGACGGTCCCATCATCTGTCCCATCTGCCTGACCTCGGCCGGGTCCTCTGATCGTCGGACGGTCCCATCATCTGTCCGGCCTTCGCCGTCGGCGATCGTTCTGAGGCGCGCTCCGCTGAAATGGCCGGCGCATTGATTCGCCGGCCCCGGCCCCCGGCGGCGGCGCTCTCCGCTCCGACAGCCGAGCCAAACGGTCGGAACGGCAGAGGAAAACTGCCGGAACGGCGGGGGGAAAACCGTCGGAACGGCGGAGGCCGACTCTGAGGACCGCGGGAACCGTCCGGAGAGGGACTCTGCGGTAGTGCGGTCTGACGGGGAGGCGGACGGCCTGAACGGCGGAGTGGGCGTGCTGTCGGCTGCTGTGCTTTTGACGGACGGGGCCTGGCGTCCACAACCGGAAAGGTTGCGTCGAGGATGAGGGCTGAAAGAACGCTGTTCCGCAGGCGATTTGGCGGGCCAGTTCCTGACGTGAACGGCCGAGACGTCTCGATGTCGTGTTGTGGTGCGGGCTTCATCCCCGAGTCCCCCGACCTCTCCCCGCGCGGACCGCGCTGGGCGACGCACCGGCCCGAATCACGACCGGCCGCCCCGCGTGCCGCGCCGCCCGCTCCCACCGAACGTGTTTCCGTATTCAAGCACCACCTGCGCCCGCGCCGGGGGCGGCCGGGGCCGACGGCGGCCCGGCCGGCGGCCGACTTCCTTCCGAGCCGGTGCACGCGCCGCGCTCGTCGCCGCCGACGATGTCCGACCATCGATCGGCGCGCGGCCGCGGCGGCCGCCGGCCGGCCGGCGATGGCGGGTGGTAAACAGAAGTCGGGGGCGGCGGCGCCGCGCCGCGCCGCGGCTGTCGACCGCCGGTATACATGGGCAGGTGTTGACCGGGCTGCGGAGAAGGCTGAGCCTGTTCCGACGCCGGTGGCAGTGTGCGGTTGACGGCACGCTGGTGCTGTTTGGATTGGGACCAATAAACAACGAGTAGGAAGAGGCGCCGTGAAACACAGATGGCGGTGGCTTTCGAGGTTGACCTACCTTAAATCAGGAATCGCCAAACGGTTTTTCTTCGCCTTGCGGGCCTGAGTGGTCTCACAGCGTCCTTTTTCGAGCAGCGATTCTTTTTCGATGTCGCAGCTTTTCGGTGTTCTGGATGGGTGCCAAGGTTTCTCCAAACAGCGCCGTTTTTTGGAGGAAGTTTGATGCCCCAACGACCCGCCATTGGGACCGTTTCCACCGGCTTGGGCTGATGGCCTGCGGCTGCTGCTTATGTATGGCGTCCTGTGGCTCGACGCCAGAACCTCAGCGTGAGCCGCGGCCGGCCCCCGGGGCGGTCAGCCCGCCACAGCGCCGCAGGCAGTCGGCCGGCCTCTGGGACGGTCAGACGATGGCCGATGGTCAGAGGGGTGGTCTGAGGGGCGGGCAGGCGGACGGTCAGACGGTGACCGGCGGCCAGTCGAGCGGTCAGGCGATGGTCGAACGGTCTGATGGTGACATATGTTCATTCGGGCGGTCAAACGGTGACTGGCGGCCAGAGGTACGGTCAGGCGTTAACGGTCATTCGGGCAGGCGGACGGATGATCTGACGGTGAGCTGTGGTCATTGGGACGGTCAGACGGACGGTGGCACAGTGACAGACGGTCAGCCGATCGTCCCGTCCTGTCCTGTCCGACCCGGCGGCGGTGGCCCGCCGCGGTGACCGCTGCAAACGGCCGGCCACCGTTTGTGGAAACAAGAGGTGCCGACGGTGCCGACGGCCGCCAGTCGGCCGGCGTCGGTGTCGACCGAGCCCCGTCTGATGGCTGGCCGGCCATTAAACAGACCACTGATCTCTGGAAATAAAGGTGCTGTTTCCAGTTTTGTCATCTGAGTATGGTTTTTCCATTGGTGATACCATTATTCCACCAATTAGTCTTGCGGATAATTAATTGCGGATAATTACGGAATTAAAAATGACTAAAATGGATTCTTAGGTCGTGGGTCTTTAGGACTTTGACTGTGTTTCGTAGTATCGTTCTGGGCTCGGGATGAACTAAGCGCGGCGGTCCAAGCGGTGTCCCCCTTCCCTGGGAGGTCTCAGCTCAGGACTGTGCGTGACGTCATGAGTCCCGGCAACGTCTTTGGTCACAAGTTTGCAGTTTGAGTCTCGGGTGACGTCTCGGGTCAAGACTGCAGACGCGATACTATGAGTCCCCGGCGACGCATCAGGCCAGGAGGTCCGCTGGTGATGTCGTGAGTCCCCGGTAACGTCTCGGGCCGCAGTCGTAATGTCGTGAATTCCCGGTAGAGTCTCAGGTCAGGAATGCAGTCGTGATGCGAGCTCCCGGCACGTTGCAAATCGGGACTGCAATCAATGGCGACGCGCTGACCCCTCGGCGACGTCTCAGGCCGGCGCCGGCTCGGGTGTTTGTCGCCGTCCCACGTCGACGGGGTCGATGTCGGCCGGCCGGCTGGCGCGGCGCGGCCGCCGTGCCTGGTGTGCCGGCCCGGTTAATCAAACACCGCCGACACCGCCTGCACCGCCGACGACAAAGCTGACGCCGCCGCCGGGCGCCGGGACCGGGTCTGAGCTGCCCCGTCAGCGGACGGGGACCGGGGACGGCGGAGGGCGGCGCCCGCGTGTCGAGCGGTGGCCGACGTTCGCCGGTCCAGAGGCCGCGGCTGCCGTGCGCCGTGCCGTGCCCCGCTGCGTGGGCCGTCACCGTGTGTCGGTCCGTGCCGCGTGCTTTGGTGTTTTGGTGCTATACATCATGCCTTGGTGATATATCTGGCACGGCGTGGTGTACTGGCTGACGTCCTGTCGTGATGTTCGTAAATCGGCATGCGTCTTTCGTTTAGTCGTCGGACAAGCTCCCACCGAACGTCGTTTTTTCGTCGTGATTTCCAGCCGTAGACGTCGCGGATTTGGAAGCGTAAAACAGCCGTTAGATCGTGTTATCCCGTAACCTTGCTTTAGTGGATCGTTACAGCGAGAAACAGGGAGTTTCTGGGCTAATTTCGACGCTGGAACTGGTTTCGTGGGAGATAACAATTAGATATTGGGGTTTGAGACTGCGTCGAACCAAGGGTAACAGGAGAATGAGGGCTTTGGGAGTGCTTGTGAAACTTAAGAGCAGTAATGGTGTCGATGTAGGAAAACGCTAAGTGCGTCTCCCACCACACTGCTGTTTTTTGCGCGCTGGTCGCCCGAAATAGCGATTCTTATATAGGAGCAGTAGGAGCTGGCTCGCATGCCTTGGTGATATTTTCGGCCTCGTCCACAGTATTGACGTGGTCTGGCTCGGCTGATTCTGAACAGCTGCCGCTTGCGGCGAGAGAGGCTCCGCAGACCTGCGATCTGGCGATCACACGGTCCGGCGGGCGGCGGCGGCGGCGGCGGCGGCGCGTCGACAGACCGCTTCCTGCCGGCTGTCGGCCGCCGATCGGTGGCCGGCGGTGGCGCCCCGGGCTGGCCGGCCGCCCGGGACGGCGTCAGCCTGCGTCCTGCGGCGACCGAAAACGCGCGCAGGGCCGCCGCAGGGGGTAATTCCGATCCGAATGGGGCCGAGGTTGTTTTCACTGCTTGTAGACCATCCATCTCCTGTTTCGAAGTGGTTTCGGGGTGCTGATTCCGATTATCATGTCATTTTTGCTGTTACTGGCGAACAAACTGGCATTTGCGCGCTCAGCTGGTAAAAAAAAAAAAAAAATAGGTTGTGTTTATGACATTCGTTGGTTGATATCGGAAACAAAATAACTGTCTCCCTCAATTATACTCTTCTTTATCGGCACAAATGACGTCACCAGCATCACCAAAATGGATGTCTTGTATGCTCAGTACATATGTATTGAAGACAGAGGGACCGACGAAACCGCGTTGTTGGCGGCTTATCATTTGTCCAGACCGCTTGCCCAGAGACGGTGAGCTCGAGAGGGACTGTGGTGGTATAGAAGAGGCTTTCCTCATGTTTGACCGATGTGCTGTCCGAGCCATGGTTTTGTTTGCACACTGATCGGCTGGTGGCACCTTCTTGACTCCAGTTGCCTCCGACCTTACCTCTAGCGGTGGCCGTGGGCTGTGTGGCTGATGACGAAGAAGGCCGGTCGCGTTCAGAAGTGTCGTCATCGATGCATTGCCGCCGTGCCTGCACCATTGTCTGGCATATGTGGTCCAGAGGAGACTACAGCGGTACTTCGCCAGTCGATTTGGTGAATGGCATGGTTTCTTCGTCAGGACAGCATCCTCTCTTTGCTGCCCTGTCTTCTTCATACGCTGGAAACGGCTGTGGTTTTGGTGGCCAAGTCAGCCAGTTTCCGTACCAGCTCCGACCTTTGCCTTGTAAGAGTAGCCGCTACGCAGACAAGCTCCTGGCCGCCAGTCAGGCACTTCGCTTCGCAGACTTGCCGTCAGCATTAATGCCGGACGTATCATCAGTGGTTGTCCGGAACACGACACAGCCTCTTTAGTACTGACGCGAGCGCAGTTTTCTCCCCAAAAACGGGAACTCGTAGAGGCTGCTTTAACGAATTTTTCGGCTTTGTGCTTCTTGGCAAGATCAGAAGAGGCGCTTGCATGTATGTGCGTTGGCTCAGCTTCTTGAATGGTTTCTTCGGACGACTGGATGTACATTGGTTTCCACGTCATGTTTGAGCTTACGTTTCCACGCTTTCGCTACTGCGATTCACCAGAAGCGTTTCTGCTGACGAAGAAAGTAGTCCTGCCGGCCGTGTTCTTGCCATTTATCTTTGATTTTGTTCATTACTCCAGACACCGCCGTTTCACTTTTTCGAGGGACTCTTCGCTTGCTTGCTCAAAAATACATTTCACATCAGCTTTCAAGCCTCATTTCGACTGTTTGCCGGGCTCACGGGTCTCGTTCAGGCGTTGCTCCGTTAGTCTAACCTCTATTCTGTCAGCTCGTCACCGCATCGCAGTTCTGGACGGACTGAACAGTATGTAGAGAACCTCGCTGAAGCAACGCCGTCATGCCGCACTGTCTGTGGTGTTGGCTGGTCGGAGAGATGCATTGTGGAACTATCACGAAACACCACAGGGCCAGAAGCCGACCGAGCGCGATGACCCTGTCCGGCCGGCGCTGGTGCGGGGGCCGGGAGGCCGACCGACCGGATGTCACACGATTCGTCATAGGTCAGCGTCCGCAGGTCTGCGCAGTGTTCAGTGTCTCAGTGCTGACTCACAAGGCCATCATGAACACCCTGAACGTGAAACTGGTGGGCAGTCTTGGGGGCCTTATTCTTTTGGCCCCCGTGGAGGGAAATGTATTACAGGACCGTTTTATGGTGAAGCGAAACAGCAGCGTGTCTGTTGCAGTGTAGAAACCATTTCCTGAAACGTACAGCATACAGCCTGAAAGAGCACACCATGTTCTTTTATTCAGTGTCAGACTTATCATTGTAGGTGGAAAATGATCTTCCCACGCCATGTTGAAACTGGACAACTTTTTCATCCTTCTCAGCCGTTCTGTGCGGAACGGATTGAACTGAGCTGGCTGAACTCCGACTGAGCTGGCAGCAAAATGAAACGAGCTAGAAAGAAACGTTACGCGGCGTCGAATAGCTCGGTCAGTTCTGCACTGATGGGTACTTATCGAGCAAAATCTCTGCTGTTGCCAAATGGGATTATGGGCACGCATTTCGCTGAGTTCCCTGCTTTTTGGGCCGACCGTCGACCGCTGGATGGCCTGAGTGTGGGATGGTGTGGTCGGACGCCGCCCTGTGGTGAACGGCTTCTCCCGACACTGCATGGGCCGTGCGGGGCTCGCCAGAGACCATTGGGGATACCTAGGGTCCTCCCGGGTCCTGCCAGCACTCCTGTAACCTTCCGAGACGAGCGGTAATTGTTGAACGCTTACTGATGTTCATCTGATGCCTTTGAGGCAGCACGAAACCGTTGAAGGGACTCAAAAAGCCCCCAACTACCTTCAGAATTGCTTTTGCCGGTCAGCGGTCACTGTCGATTTTTGAAAAACGAATACGGCCTTCTTTGGATAGCATGTACCGTGTGCCGTTGGCATTGATTATCCGCCACTGAGATCGGCCGCCGGGGACCAGTAATCGTGAATGGCGAGGTCATGTCTTGCGTATAGCCATTCTCCAATCAGTGTTCGGACAGCCGATCCATTCCCTCGTCTGTTTGCGTTGCATTGCGGCGCGTTATTCTAGACCTTGCGTATATCATCAGCCTGCGGGCGGAGGTCGATGCCGCGACGATAGCCGTGCGGTGGTCGTCGTAAGTGCTCACGTGGTGGGCGTCTGGTTTGATGGCTTTCAGGCAGCTCATTCGCCATTGGTGGCATCATCTTTCCCGCGCCTCGGTTTACAAGCGTTCCGTTTCTTTCTCTTGGTCGTGCACGCTACACGTTGCACGCTGCACGCCACGTCACACGCTGCAGTTGCCGGATCCCGAACTGGCGTCTCGTGATCGGGGAACGTTGCCGCCACTGCGGTCCCGAAGTTTGGTCCGCTGACGTCATTCGGTGCCGACCGTGACGCTTTAGCCGCCCGGGGGGCATTCGGGTGGGGTGTTGTCGAACTCAGGGGGGCTTTTGGCCCAAGTTTGTTGTATTAGTCGCAGAAGCGGCGGCCGCTCGCCTCAAACGCGGCTGTTGGTGTATTTTTGCATGAAGCCGCGAGCTGTGGCTCGGTCGGAGCGCGAGCGAATCCGGGCAGAGTGGACTATCAACATTTCGCCGGGCCGGGAGTGGAGGTGACGTGGAGTCCTTTGGTCGCTGTTGACTGCTGGAACGCATCAGCCGGGCTTTGGAGCGGCCGGGGGCGTTTTTGTGCGTGTTTACAGCAGCGGTGCTGCTCGGCAGAGTTGAAATGGGAGTCGAGGTTGGTTGATACTGGCTTTAGAATGGTGAAGAAGCCGTGGTTGCGTTTTACGTGCCGCGATCGCACTATCCTCCCGAAACTGTGGGAGTTGCGGGACGAAAACGTCTTCGGAGCTGTTGTGCCACAAACAGTCCTCGGGACGGACGCAGGTCGCAGACGAATACCTTTGTTCTTGTAGGGAGTATTAATGATGTGATATCGACGTAGAAAACCCACACGTACGCTGGAGGTACTGAGATTCGCGGGGTCTCTGTCCGCATTCTCATAACACCGCGGGCTCCGTCTTCCGCCGCGTAAAGGCTCCGTTTTTCGAATACGCGTGCCGCCCCGACCGACGGAGGGGGGGGGGGGCGTGTCCGGGAGTGGGCCTCGTCAGGACGATCGTGATCGCCCGGCCGAGCACAGCGCCGCGTCCGTATAAATACGCCGGCCGCCGCGGCCGCGCCGCTCAGTGGTGCGACCGGCGCCGGCCGGACCGCGTGACCGCAGCGGCGCCCCCTGCCGCCGCCCGGCCCGGACCAGATGGCGCTGTTCGGCGTGGTGGCCTGGCTCAAGGAGCGCGGCCGGCGCGGCTCGTTGCCGCCGCCGCCGGCGGCCCGGCGCCGCTCGCCCTCCGTCGGGCGGCGGCCGCCGGCCGGCGAGCGGTGCCGGCCGCGGACGCGACCCCCGGCGCCGCCCAGACGCGCCGCCGCGCCGACCGCGCCGGCAGCCGCGGCCGGCGACGGCCTGCGCCGGCTGAACCGCGCCATCGCCGACGAGTACAACCGGGTGTTCGGCGCCGCGTACGGCGCGGTCGCGCCGGACTCGCCGCCGCCGCCGCTGCCGCCGCGCGCTCCGCCCGCACGCTGCCGCTCGCTCGGACGGCCGCCGGGCTCGGCGGCCGCCTGGGAGGAGCCGCCGGTCGCCCTGTGGAGGGAACCGCCGCCGGCCACCCTGTGGAGGGAGCCGCCGGCCGCCTGCGAGTCGCCGCCTCGCGTCGACGACAACGAGCCGCTGCCGGCGGTGCCGCCTGCTCTCGGCCGCCTGCGCAGTGAGCGGCTGTCGTTGCCGGCCGGCTTCCTCGACGGCCCCGTCGGCGGCGGCGCCATCCGGCCGGACGGGCCGCCGGACGGACCGCCGGCGCTGCTCGGTGTCGGAGCGCGCACCAGATTCTGGGAAGAGTGTGTCCGGCGCCGCGGCGTGTAGATGTGCGGTGGCGGGGCCTCGGCCGCCCGCGCTGACGCCGGCTGGGCCGGCAGGTGAGCCGGGCTGCACGCTGAGAGTTCCGCCTCCGGACGCGAGCAGCGGACGCGGTGCTCTCTCGGTCGCGAGTTATGGCGCCGAGGAGGACCTCAGATGTGGAGACTTGCCGGAGGGGCCGCCCTCTGCACGAAACATGGCTCAGATCCCTGTATTGAAATTACCGGGAAGTCCAACGAAATTTCCTCAGAACCATGTCCCCTTCATTACAAGTTGTAGCAGAAGAGTGATATCGTCGGTTGGATAAAATTCACTTTAGCTAATGTGTGCGCCGAAACGAATGAGGAGCGACGGACAGGCTCACTTTCTGTTATATTCGTATTCGGCTCTGTTCATGAGGTATCAGTATGGCGGAGGAGGTGCGGGGTGGGCCCGCTCTGACGCCGCCCAGCAGGTCGCGTGCTGAGCTGGGATGGCGATTAAGGGCTTGGTCAGAGGTGTCATTCAATGCTACAGCATGAAAGGTAACTGCGAATGACATTTGACGTGATGTGTCTCACAACTTGGTATTTGCTTGGAACTCACCTGCTATGTATCCGTGCTGCGGTCTACATGCTGTTGCATGTTTGATGTTCTTGAGGTGTGAATTTGATGCGTTGTGTGTTTCTTTTCGTTTTGGTAAAATAAACGATCATATTCGCTATTTTTCTGCTTCACCAGTAATCGCTTCTACGTTACGGCTACAAACAGCTTCCGTTAGAAGATATGGCATGTTGATCGCTTAGAAATCGCAGAATTGAGAACGGTGTTTGTTGGTTGTTGTATGTATCACTCATCTTCGAATGCGAAGTAGGTTTCGTATATTTTGCCATTACTAAAATATCAGATTCGGGACGTTGCGCCGTCGGTTTATGCGTGCAGAAGGGCATGATTTCAAAGGCTGGTGAATGATCTTGTTACCTCCCTTCCGGCCGCTGATTACCTTTGATACCGTAACGCACGTGTCACAAGCATGTCAGTCCAAAACAGCTATCAAATTGCTTCACCGTCTGAAGTCGTTTGATCAGTGAATCTGACAAAATACGCACGTGTCACAAGCATGTCAGTTCAAAACAGCTATCAGATTGCTTCGCCTTCTGAAGTCGTTTGATCAGTGAATCTGACAAAATACGTTAATATGTATGCGGTCATATGTTGATATGACAACAACATGTCAAGATGATATGACAACGACATGCCATATGTTGATTTGACATGCGGCGAAATTGAGAGGTAATCCGGTACCTCTGTAAGCCGTGTTGAAACACCAGGCAGCGATAACATAACTATAGTAGTGTTAAGTTATTTTATAAATCCCAAATAAGACTAATGATGCTTGATTGGCCCACGTAGTGGGTTACAAACCGGATTTTATGTCGTAGCACGTGCGTCGTGTGACCAACACTCAGGAGTGATTTTTCCATTTAATTTTGGACTGTCGTCATCAGCGGGATGATGTCATCGCCATGCTCGGATTATTCCGCACATGAGGACGGAACCTGTACGTGTTCCTGTACGAACTCGTCACTTGTTTTGGGGTCATGGATGTCTTATCGCGGCGCACGGCGTTTTTGACCTCAGTTCTCGACGCCAATGCCCGAGGGCGATCTGGCTTCGTTCGGGCCGCCAACCCCTGGACGATGCCGGCCCGCCTTACAGGTGTGGTCGGCAGCAGTTAACGCTGCCCTGTGTGCCGGCGCCAAGCCGGCAGCCCCGCCGCCGGAGCCCTGTTTATGAGGCGCACGGGCAACTGCGCGAAACCGGCTGCGATCGTTTCCGAGTAACCCGGCGTAGTGGTTCGGTCAGTTCGGCCTGCACCGAAATAGCGGTCCACCGGCAGTCGGAGCCGACGTTCCCGACCCCTCGCTCTCCGCGGGTCCGGTGGGCCGCGGAGTCCGATGGTCCGATGGCCTGACGGTCGGACGGTCCGCGTCCCGTGGAGCCGCACGCCGTCAGGCCCGCCCAGGCAGCCGTGGACCGGCGGTACCTCTCGGCGATCAATGGCAGCTGACGTCAGTGGCGTTTTCAATTCTCCCCTGCTACTGCTGACGAGTAGCTGGCGTTAGCCCGGCTCAGACATCGATCTGCGATCGTAAGCGAATACACCAAATCTGCTGTGGCCTGGGTGCTGGTTTTCGTCCAGTTTCTTGGGCGTCGAAGGCTTCAGCGTGGTCGTGGCTTTTCACGCACGCTGGGGGGGGTCGATGAGGTGTCGTCCAGAATCAGAGTTAGATCTGAAGATGTAAATTTTATCACGAATGCCATCTTAGCTTCAGGGAAAAGGTTTACGAAAAAGCGCTGAATGTTGCAGGAGGGAGCAGAACCCCCCTTTCCAAATGCATTGTCATCCCAAAACATGGACATGGCGGGCACAGTGGTTGTTGCAAATTGTTCAGAACCCTTTGAAACGGTGAGTTTGTCAGACTACTGTCTCAAACTACTTTCCGAGGAAATGCACCTGAAACAGGAAACAGGGCTCTCACATACTTGCTTTAATTTAGAGAAATGACTACTCCCCCAGCGAGCTTTAAATAAGGACCAGTCGTTATACGTTCTGATACGCTTCTGATCTGATACACTTCACTGATGCAGCGAAGATCCATACGGTAGCTTTACTCATTTATGCTGGGACGACTGTCATTTCACTGATTAACTCGCAGGTTGCCGCATTCTATATTGTGCCTCAACACGGCTGACGTGATGGCGTGTTTCGGCCGTAAATCCTGACATGCGCAGCCAAAAGCATCAGTCGAACGCAGGTGCGCGCGCGATAGCAGGTGCGCGTGATCTCACGTAATTCGCCTCAAACCGTGTTCGAAAATACCTCACGGAAGAGGAGCCGGAGCTTCGGGCTGTTGCGGAAGTTCTCAGCTGTCCGCGGTGGGTGCCAAACACCACCCGAGATCAAACGGTGACGCCCCCCTTCCGTGCTCGCCTGCCGCCTGCCTCTCGCCGGTTCAGATAACCAGACTGCACCATCAGCACGGTCGGCAGGTGGGCGGGCGGCCGCTGCGGGAGACGTGCTCAGTTGTCGCCCTGAGACGCGGCTCGTCCGGCGCGCTGCGTAAAGGCGCCACCGCGGCTTTCCCGCGCTCGCGCGCCGGCTCTGCTGTAAGCCGCGCCCGGCCGCTGGCGATGGGAGGGTGAGCGGGCAGGCGGGCAGGGCTCAGGCGCGCGGCGGCGGATCCCGCCCTGAGCCGCGTCCGCGCTCCGAGCCGCCGCGGACGGCGTGCGCGGCGTGACAAACGGCCGGTCGTCCTGCCGGCACGAGAGTCGAGGGGGCTGACTGACGCGCCACGGGGCGGAGGTAACGGGGTCCGCTGGCGGATTGAGGGCGCCGGACATATACGGGACTTGGTCGCCGTCATCGTGTGTGAGGAGGTAACAGGGTCCGCTCGCGGATTGAGGGCGCCGGGCATATACGGGATTTGGCCGCCGTCATCGTGTGTGACGTGTCTGGAAATCGTCACTGTCACGCGTTCGAAACGTGCGTCTCTCGCGCCGTGCATCGCGCCCGTTTGGAATACCGCACACACCTCATTGCTAAGCGTGCATGAAGATGCTTGAAGGCGGGTTGAATGCGTTGATCCCAGCGCCACTGTATTGGCCGCTTACCGCAGTTGATGCTTTTATCTGGAACAGGTATGTTCCTGTTGGTATGCGGGATTGAATGAAGGTTGTCGTGAATGTACTCTGGCGCGGTCTCACAGACTGCAACCGTCATTACATATTTCGTGAATGGCCGACAGCTGTCCGTGCTGTCAGTTGATGGGATTATAAGACTGTGTTCTCTGGCACTGTCTAGGTCAGCCGTTCAGCGTGTTTGTTCGCAGCTTATATTAGCTTGGTTTTCGTTGCCATTACACCGACGATATGTTGATTTCGCTGAGGCGGAATTCAACCAAGGTTTATAAATTTCGCTCGGAACTTCAAAGCCCATGTTGTGCTTGATCGTTGAAATATCGTTTCTCATGTCCGTTTCTTGTCGGTTAAAGTCAGGCAGTGTTATAGGCCCGGCGTTTGGTTCTCTAGCACCCATTTTAGCACGGGTGCCTCTTTCGCAGACATCCAGGAGTTCTACGAGCTTACTCTGCTGGACGACAGCAAGACGCTGCTACAGAAGACGTCGGAAACCATCCAGGTGGCCAACAAATGGGACACGGACGCAGCGCCCATCGGCACGGGACTCATCATCAATAAGGTCAGTCCCGATACACGCGGGCATATCATATCTGCTTGCTTGAGTTGTTCTGTTTTGTGAAGCGTCGAAGACGAGGGCGTCCAGATCGCCTCTTCGAAGCGAATGATTATGCTGATAACCGTTCCTGTGGCTGCGCCGGTAAGTTTTATGTGTGACGAGGCCGAAGTGTAATCAAAGGAATGCTATGTCACGTTTATTGCTTACGTAGAGACCAAAAGGCTGATCTTTTCTTGAATGCCGGCAATATGTCATTAAAGGGGGCGAGATTCGCGTGGTCCGAAAATATTACTGATCTTAGATATCTTTCGCCCACTTTTCTAAGAAATACCTAGAAGAATAAGCAGCTTTATTGATCAAAAATTATATTGATGTCATCTGTTTTTCGCGACGCAATACAGGCTGTCGTTAATTGGTGTGTGCCCTCTCGTCTCATCACGCGACAGCCAGCAGGTGGATTCACTGAACGTCCGTAAACATAAGGCTTTGAGACGTCATATGTACAATAAATTCATGCATTTGGCTGTAAGCTACGATTTCGATGTCTCAGTTCAAAACACGTTACTGCGCAAGTCAGGATGGTTCCTGTTGCCGTGTAAGCCGAAGTGACATTGCTCGGAACCTTACCTTGCGTTTTCCTTAGATTACTTTGGACACCTGGCTGCCACATGCTTGTAAACCCGCGCACGACCGTCGGTCCGTTTCGAACATGGGCGACTGGGGGGGGGGGGGCAGTTTGCCGCCCCCCTCTGACTTACGAACGGTTGGTCGCACGATAAAAAGTAAGCACACCGTTGGAAAGCTTGTGACGAGTAGAGCTCGAAACTGGTCTCATTTTTAGTTTTAGACAATATGTAAGCAGTTTACGTCCTATATATATGTTTTCTCATAGCCGACTGCATGAGACCAAGAAATGGCCTGAATCTTAAGGCTGTGACTAAAAACGCTTAGGTAACGGCACCGGCGCACAAGTAAAGGTCCGCGGATGCCGATACACGTCTAATTTCCCAGATTTGTTCAATATATACGTCGAGACGTTGAGAAAAGACACGGCATTTCTCGCGGCAGCTGTAGGCGTGCGCTGCTGCCGTATGCAGTAACAAATTGACGGGAACTAATTTTAGCGTTCCTTTATTTTCGCAAAAAAGACAATCTTTGTATATTTTATTGATCTTAGAGGTTCTTGTGATGGTTTTTCATGCTTAAATTTTCGAAAAATTCATTTGTTACCAATCTACAAAATCGGCGGAGCTTTATTCGCGAGAGCATGTTTATTTGCAGAATATGCTACTTTTCGAAACTTTTTGAGGTTCCTGGTATTACTTACGTCTGTGCAAGCTAGTTCTGCCATTTTCTACCCATTCTGAGTAATTCATCAATGATTTTGGCGGTGGTACATTTTGGCTCACTACAGTTATTCGTGACTTGATCTTAGGTCAATGGCTGGAAGTCATTGATACTTTGTCCAATGACGGTAACTAGATGTCTGCTTCACTCCAGACTAAAAATGTTATGAAATGTTCCGTCAGTTGCCGAAAAAACGACGACATGTCTTAAAAATGGGCTCGACCGTAGGTCATAGACCTGGAAAATTGCGAAAAATGTGAGATAGCATATTTGTTGCATCTATCACGTTCACTAATCCCTGAAAGTATTATTGAGATGTCGTGTTTTGCGAAAAAGTTATAGGGCGCTAAACTTTTTTGGGCATAGGTCTTTTTGACCTGACCTAGGTCAGGCACCTGACCTGACCTGAGGTCAAAATTTTGACACGAGATGTAAAATTGATGAAGCAAAAGGTACACAAAGCTCGTGACTCTGTGTTTGTTCGTTCTTTCGCAATCCCAGAAAAACCTCGGGGGGGGCAGTCAACTGCCCCCCCAGTCGGAGACGGATTAAATTCCGGCAGATGTGTCAGTGACGTATAGAGAACTTGATGAGAAGCGCTCCGGTTATTGAGAAGTTTTGCGGCGATACTGTGCCATAACGCGTTACTCGCCGTGTTTGACGTCTTGGCAGCTGCTCCTTTGATGGCGTGTCTGTCAAGCTTTACTTCCAGGACCTCCCAAGCGGTGGCGCTGCTTGTGCCTTCCGTAGCTGCGGTCTTCCATTTTCTTGGTTTAGCAATATTCTGGATAAGAATTTGTCATCGGCGGGGTATAAGCCTCTTGGTGCATGGCAAAGGTTTCTTTTCATCGAAGAACAGCGGTTGGATCACTTTTTGTGTCTGGTTGGATAAAGGTTCAGCAATATTCTGGCTACAAATATCTCATAGGCCGGATATTAAGCTTACTTGGTGTAGAGGAAGAGATTCTTGTTATGAAAGAACACCGATCAGATCGCTTGTTATGTCAGGTAGGATGAAGGTCTTCCTGGGCGACAAAGTTTGCTGATCCGTTCTTGGACGCTGTTTCGTGATGAAAATGCATAAATTGGCCTTGGGGGAGCGGAAAAAGGAACATGGAGGCCCGTTTCTCCTTAGATGTGCCTATAACTTAGCGCCACCAACATCAGGTGCAAATTTATCGAATCTGTCGAAAAATGGGATGTTCATTAGCTCCCGGACAACGTATGAATCTATGGAAAGATGGCAAACATATCGGTGGATCCATATCTTCAGTGCCAAACCCGAGCACATTGATTTTGGTAACAAAGCGGTGTATAAATGTCAGATGATCGTAAACTACGATTGAGGTGACCGTACATCTTGACTGTGTGGTATCGTATCGGTTTTCAGTTTATCATGGAAGCTGTCTTTCTGGAATCCTTCTGGAATCATATCGGTGGTCAGTTTATCATGGAAGTCTGTCCATACGAGGGTCCATACGAGGGTTGTTACGTCCGGCGATGACGTCAGCCTCACGGAAATCGGGGCAGAAATGCGCGGTGAGACAGTGTCGGAGTATGCCAGGAAGGCGCGAGTGCGCGTGATAATAAGATAGAGAAAGAGCGGGGAGGAAGAGCGGAGCGGAGCGAGACAGTCCGGTGCGTGCGCCTGTCCCCGCTGTGAAGATCGATGGCGGACAGTTAGCGCCGGGCCTCCGCCGGGCTGTTCCCTGTCGTCGACGGAACGAGCGGCCGCGTCTCGGCGGCCCGATTCCACGTGTCGCCAAGGAAGACACGGCCGACTCCAAGAAAAATCGCCTCTGGCGCGGCCGGCTGCATTTTTGAATGGGATGTTGGCGCCCGAGGCCGGCGACATCGTTAGTCTTTCTATTCATCGGATGCCTGCCGGCGACGCTGTAATCGCAGCTGGCCGTGGCGCCGTCTGCCGGCCGGCCGGCCGGCTCGCCTGTCTCGGCTGCGGCGTTTGACGGTCTCGACGCCTCTCCCTGGTGCCCTTGCCGGCGCGCTGTGGTGCCGCTGGGCGAGGCGCTCTGCTGTTGCATTGCCGCCGGCTCTGGGCAACTGAAGGACTGCACTGTGTGATAGTACTGAGTGATTTGGCGTGTTTTTTAAATGGGATGTGAGGTGCACTCTTTTTCGGCGCCGCGCGTCTCGAATGTCCTCGCGCATTTCTCGAGAGCATATTGTTCTGTTTTATGGTCCCTCTGCTTGCTCATTCACGCACTGCATCCGCCTCATCGACTCCAGCGACGCCCCGGTATTCTGTCTGGACTTTGCACGTCCCTGTTGCATTCATAGGCAAAACCTGGAGGCGGCTGCGTCCCTTGCCAATCAGAAGTCGTTCCACGGGTTGCCACATTCGGCTCTTCTCTGAAACTGACCACATTGGTGGCACTGGAGCGTTGCGGGACTACAGCAGTTTCCGCTCCTCGTCCAGAGAGTCTGACGTCTGACGTCATGTTTGCTGGATTCCTGTTGCCCGGGTCTGCTCAGAGGACGTGAGTCGCGAACGTAAGGGATGGTCTCGCGTTCAGCAGGAGCCCAGCGGTAACAGGAGGCCTTAAGATGGTGGTGCATCATTTGTGATGATAAATGGCGTCCGCTGAAGAATAGGGGCCATTGGCACTCGGTTTGTTTGTCCCTTGTGTCGGAACTTAATGCTTTTTCCAATTTATCTTCAATAAGGATTATTATAATGGTAAAAATATTATTATCATTATTATTATTATTGTTATTGTTATTGTTATTATTATTACTGATGGTGACAGTTTGACAATAATTTTTGGCGAAAGTGATATTCTTGGAGGATTGCCAAAACATTTGTAGTTATTAAGTAATCAGAGTCGTTATTTGACAGACAGATGTAACAAGGAGAAGTGGAGAGAAAAACGTCAGACTTTACCACAGAAAGTAACCACTTCTCTTGATAATAATGTTGAAGAAGAACTCGTCAGTGAACAGCTCGGTAAATTACGTTGTTTTCAGGTAGCGTTGCCCTGCAGTCGGTGCGCCCCTAAGCCCCAATAACCAACCAACCAGGTAGCGTTGCGTGTGATGCCCACCGGCTGTGGGCCCGTGATGGGTGGATGGGTGGCGCTCTGTCTGAGGAGGCCTCAGGAGCCATTGACAGATGATGACAGAGAGAACCGACGATTCCACTTGTCATCAAGTGCTCGCTCTCAGTCGCGCGGCCCCCAGAAAGACGCAGATGTGTGCATTCATGTCTGAAGGGATGTGTAGGTTGCGGCAAGTTATCAGATGTCCGAATCCTTCCTCCTGGCTTCCAGTAGCAACGCTTCGACTCAGCAACAGGCGTCACCAAGTGTCTAACAATGGCGTACGCACAACAAGCCGTGGTCGAGTTACGAAAGATTAAAAAGCAAATCTCTGTGGACTTGAAGTCATTCCGCAGAATGGCGGTAGTTTCTTTGTGGATCAGAGGCGGTATCTGGGAAATCCCTTGGCGGTGTAGGAATCACAAGTCCCTGTAAATATTTCACAAGCCCTGGTAACGTCGGAAAAAGAAGCGCTGGAAAAATCAGTCGTTTGCTTTGACAACAGACCATACCAAGCGTTCACGTAGTCCACAGAGAATTTGAGCCCATCAACTTGAGAGGATTCCGCTACCGACACTGAGAGCACAGAGTTTTGTTTGACAACCCGGTGCATTATTCAGTTGCCAGGGTCGTTCAGATTCCGCCAGAGGGAAGCGAGTCGAAGGTTTCCCCGACTTTGCGAGATTTAATACCGCGATTGTCGGCGTTCCATGCAAAGAAGCGCCATGAAACCTGGAAACTGTCCCCGGTCGTTGGCCGGTGACGGAGCATTTGCGTTGATGTTTGGATGAAATGCGTATGAGGTTTGATTGTTGTTTTCTTTGTACTGTTTTCAGGGATATTCATCGGATATTGCACGGCTTATTTTGGTTATTATCAAGCTCTCTGCACGCTTACAACCATTTGGTGTTCAGTTTAGGGAAGCGTCATTGGTAGGTGCTGGTAAAACTTGTTCCTCGTTGCTAAAACTCGTTGGTAAAACCCGTTTGTTGCCTGTTCCTGGAATGCTACCACTGGGTTTAAACATGTCGAACCCTGCTACATCTCAGTGCGAGCACAATACTTCATTGTGGCCTAACCAGCCGCAGACAGTTTAATCGGGAAAGCAATGAAAGAAAGCGGACGGTTGTATATACTTATTGAAATGAACTACAGCGTAGCCGGGTGGAGACACGGTTTAATGTCGATTGGCTGCCTTCATGAAATTTGATCGCTCATGGGATGGGTTTAAACCAGCCTGTGCCGTCATCGTTGTTGTTTCTCCGGCCCTTGTGAATATAGCTGTCGAACGAGGTCAGCACACTTCAGCCGCCTCCGGGTAGTCTTTGTTCCGTCTCTGCGATGGAGCCACATGTTCATACCAGTCTCTGAGGCATGGGTCTGTGCCTGCTTCTCGTGGTGACGCTGGGCTGTCAGGTCAGGTCAAGTCGGACTGGGTCAGGTCAGGTCAAGCCAGGCCGGTTCAGGTCAGGGCAGTCCAGGCCAGGCTGGGCCAGGCCAGGCCAGGCTGGGCCAGGCCAGGCCAGGCCAAGCCAAGCCAGGTCGGGTCAGGCCAGGTCAGGCCAGGCCGGCTGTGGTCGGCTGAGGCTCCCCTGGCGGACCTCACCCCGTTCCCCTGCGCCCTTCGGGAACAGGCCGGACCCGTCCGGCTGGCTCCTGGCTGCCACGGACGAGACAAGCGGCCGCCGCCGCCGGCCATATGGCCGCACCGGCCGCCGACTGCAGCCAGCTAACTTTAGCCATGGAGCCGGTAAAAATACGTCATTCTTCGGCGCTGAAACACTGCCGGCGGCGCGGCGCGGCTGGAGCGGCGGCGGCGCGTCGCGGCGCGGCGGCCGACGGCCCAGGTGCGCGGCCGTCGCCGTCGCCGCCGCGGCCGCCGCCCGACGCGCACGGCCGGCGCCGCCCCTGCCGCCGGGGCGCCGGCCGCCGGGCGTCGGCGGCGGCGCGCCGGCCGGCGCCAGTGCGAGGCGGCCGACGCCGACCGACGGCGCGCCGCCGACGGCTCTGTGGCGCCGCCCCGTCTGATCGTGAGCAGGCCACGGCCGGCCGGCACGCGCCGCACCCCGCCGCGCGCCCGGCGACGACCGAGCGCGAGTTCCGCGACCGCCGGCGGCCGGCGCCATGATCGACTGGGTCTCGATCGTGCGGGCGTCGCGGCGGCGCTTCTCGTACCGCGGCCGGCCCGGCCAGCGCCACCAGAAGCGGCGCCGCAAGCTGCTGCCGCAGTACTACGACGACGAGGCGTGCTGCATCTGCTGCTTCGCGGCCGGCGCCGACGACGGTCGGCAGCGGGCGGTGAGTGGGGCCGCGCGGGCGGGTGCGCCCAGCCAGGCCCGCCGCTCTGCGGGCGGCAGGAGAGGCGCCGGCCGCCCGGTGCCGGCGCCGCCCCTGGCCGCCGTTTGGAACAGCTGCTCCCGGCTCCGGTTGTTGCACGTCCGCCGTGTTGTTCGAGGGAATTTGCGTCGGTCGCGCGAGTGATATGCACACAGACTGGGCGCCAGAGCCTTCGTGGCTGACGACGGCGGCGATTGTTGTTTTTGAATCGTATCCACGTTCCGAGACCAGTTGCCTTTGACTTCTGTCGACCGAATACTTAGCCTGTGGATAACGTCGTTTTGTGGATGGATTCGCGCTGGGGCATGGCGAGACAGCCATTGTGAAGTTCTACCATGTTCTGTAAGCTTGTCAGAGATCCTGATCATTCTGTCACGCCAGCCGTGTACAAACAGGAAATACGCCTGCTCCGGGTAGTGACGCCAGGAGTGACACAGCAGCACAGCTCTTGTGACCCTTCACAGCCTCTGTCTGGGGACAGTCACAGGTTTAGGAGGCCGGCGCAGACGTGGTTTCCCATCCCAGTCCGTGTAGTTGTCTTCTCCGAGACACTTTTCTTGTTCAGCTCGGCAGCAGGTGCCGGCGCGTGATGTCCTTGCGGGCGTCCGTCCACGCGTGGCCGTCTCACCGCCGTTGCCTGCGGCTCTGTGATTGCTGAGTCCGCCGTCTCCCAGCCAGACGGGCTGTGTCGGGCAGACGGCCGCCGGCGGCTCTGTGATTGCTGAGTCCGCCGTCTCCCGGCCGGATGGGCTGTGTCGGGCAGACGGCCGCCGGCGGCTCTGTGACGGTTGTGTCCGCCGTCTCCCGGCCGGATGGGCTGTGTCGGGCAGACGGCCGCCGGCGGCTCTGTGATTGCTGTGTCCGCCGTCTCCGGGCGGGACGGGCTGTGTCGGGCAGACGGCCGCCGGCGGCTCTGTGATTGCTGAGTCCGTCGACTCCGGGCGGGACGGGCTGTGTCGGGCAGACGGTCGCCGGCGGCTCTGTGATTGCTGTGTCCGTCGTCTCCCAGCCAGACGGGCGGTGTCGGAGCAGACGGGGCTGCCGGTCCTGCAGCAGGAAGGCGGCCGGTGCCGCACATCATTCATATGTCCGCCACTGCCTGCGGCGATATTCCCCTGAGATTTGCTAGGGGCACGGCGAAGGCCCTTCGGCGGCGGCGCAGGGACGAATAAGTGGCCCAACGATCGCTGCGGGGTGTGGTCCGCGAGGACCAGACGCGGTCTGCCGCTGCGGGGTGTGGTCCGTGTGGTCCAGACTCGGTCTGCCGCTGTGTGGTGTGGTCCGTGTGGTCCAGGCTCGGTCTGCCGCTGTGTGGTGTGGTCCGTGTGGTCCAGGCTCGGTCTGCCGCTGCGGAGTGTGGTCCGTGTGGTCCAGGCTCGGTCGGCCGCTGCGTGGTGTGGTCCGTGTGGTCCAGGCTCGGTCTGCCGCTGCGGAGTGTGGTCCGTGTGGTCCAGGCTCGGCCGGCCGCTGTGTGGTGAGGTCTGCGTGGTCCAGGCTCGGTCGGCCGCTGCGTGGTGTGGTCCGTGTGGTCCAGACTCGGTCGGCCGTTGTTTGTCCATATGTGTGGTCCATGGAGTCCTGACTCCGATGTTTGGTGTGTCCTTTGTGGTCCGGGGTTTGCTGGTGGCGATGTGGTCGGAACATCGTCTGCCGCGGTGTGGGTGGAGAATCTTATTTTCTTAACGGTTATTGTCTAGAGAGATCGTAGATGGGATCATCAGCCGCAGCGCCACACTTAAAAACGACCCGAGATGGCTCGAGTTGGCCTACGCTTACACACGCGGGCGGCATTTGCATGACGTCCAAGTAGCTGTTCTTTGTGGCTTGCTTCTAAATGCAAATAAATGACGGTTTTTATCTCAAAGGCGTTACGAACTAAGGTTTTGGTGTGATGTGTCATCAGTTTGAATTGTGTCTGAAGGCTTTACGAACTTTCGCTACCATATGTCATTATTTTGTCGCCATCATATGGGATTATGATGGCGATTATTATTACAATTATATATATTATTATTACAATTATTGCTGTCGTTCAGTTTTCTCGTGTCACTCCTGAATATTAGAACAAAAAAGAAATACTTAAATATAGAATAAAGAAAAATAATTAAATGTAAATAAAGAAAATGTATAATAAAGAAAAACTGGTGTCCACAAATGTCCGTACTTTTCATGTGCTCAGGTATATTCAGAGCGTGTTGCGTTCCACCCACTTACAGTCATGTTACAGAAGGGGAATCAGTTCGGCAACAGGTCCGCCCGGACGGCGGGCGACGCAGCCCTGTCCGACACAGGTGCCGACACTATGACACTCGCCCGACAGCCGCGGAACGGCGACGCCGACCCGGCCGTGCCTTCCTGCGCCGTCCGGGCGGGCCGGGCCGGCGGAAACGGCAGCGAAACATTGCGACCGTAGGCACGGCGTCCGGTGCCGGGTATTGATCAAACCGCGTCCGGGTAGGCGCGCAGTGGACATTCGACTTGAGGGCCGATTTCGTCCGCCGTTTCCGAACGTTTTATTTTCCGAAACTTTGTCACGCTGCGCTGTAGTCGACTGCAGACGTGAGCTGATCTGATCAAACTCTGCGTTCCAGTCGGCTGAACGTGCTCGGTCGGTCTTTCGTTAGCGCGTGGGTGACCCTCGGCCGGCGATGTGGCCATCCGGGGCACGAAATGAATTCCGCATTCGTGTGGGTGTGGGCTGCACTCCGCTGGCGACGTGGCCGCCGTGGGGCCTCGAAACGAATTCCACGTGCGGGCTGCCCTTTCCGCTGCCCTCTGCCGGAGAAAGTCCCAGCTGACGGGAGGAGGTGGGTGGCCTGGCTGTTTGGCCGCCGGCAGCGCTGGTAGCCAACTTCCGTGTAATTGATTTACGTCTCCGCCGTGGCGGCGGCACGTGGCTGTTGCCTGATTCACCGGGCCATCGGCACGCCGGTGGGGCGGCGTTGCCAGCCGTGGCCCAGCCTTCCCACCCGGCAGTCGCTGTCAGCGTGCGGCGACCGTTGCGTGCGAACGGTCGCGCTAGCGATCCCAGGGATTCCGTTTATCCGCGCGCACAATGTGGGGCACGTAATGAGGCCGGGCTAATCGGCGGGGTAATTAATTGTCCTGCTAATTGCGTACGCGGCGCTGAATGCGCACGGACCGTGTCGGTGAGTTCTGACGTGTCGTTGTGTAGGTTGAATGTTGTTGCGCGTGCACAGGGGACAGGTGTGGTGCATATTTTCCAGCGGGGTATTGTATTCTGTAAGGTGGCTTTGATGGGACTTGGTCTTCGGGCCGACGTATCAGTAACTGACTGTTGGGCCGATGAATCTGGCTTACTGAGTGCATTCGCAGTGCACGATTTGTGCGTTACATTCAAGGGCAGAATTACCATGCTCAAACTGGTGTGGTTTGAACAAACGATTTCGATTTAATGTGCCGAATCGTGGCAGATCTGATGTTTTGGGCTTGCAAGAATCGGAAATCAATCATTTCACGTTGCTCTGTACGTCACTTGATCGCGTTATCGTGGAGCTGAAGAATCAGTGGAAACGTCTGTGCCTGTAGGGGAATGATAGTTGACTTCGTCGTTCTTTTGCTTGTTGGAGACACCGAGTTAACGTGATTTCTCTGGCCTACTCAGATTACCCCCACCCCCTCATTCCTCTCCCCGACTGATTCCTGACACGTCGTCGTTTCCATGGGTGCCAGCGGCTGCCGGCTGGATGGCGGCGGCCGGCGTCCCGGTGCCGTCCCGCGCCGTGTTCGGACCGGCGGCGACAGTGACCGCCGACCGGCGGCCGTCGCGGAGCCCGTCTTGGCAGGACGAACTAGGCCAGCGGCCCGGCGCGGCGCGGCCAGCACCGGCGGCGGCGGCGGCGCCCAGTCGGCCGCCGGCTCGCGGAGGGAGGGGTCGGACGACGGAGGCCACTTCGCGCCGGCGGCCGGGCCGGCCGTGGGCGGGGCCGGTCAGTCACGGCCCGGAGCCGGCGCCGCGGCGCTGTGACCGGCCGGGCCGCGGCTCCGGGCGGCTGCGGACGGCGCCGTCTGGCTCCGGCTGGTCTCGCCCGGCGGAGCCACGCCGCGCCTGTTTCAGCGAGCTTTGGTCCAGCGAGCGGCGGTGGCTGCAAGCTGGTAGCTTTTCCCTGGCTGGTAGCAGTCCCTGGCGGCAGTCGGTTTAGCCTGGACGGATGTGTGTGATAGGTACTTGTAATACGTTGCCCAGTTACTTGATACCCTTATGGTATCACAAGAAAACACGCCCCTCAAGGGAGAGCAGAGCGAGCCCTCCGCCGGTCAGCACCGCCGCCGCCGCCGCCGCCACCGCTCGACCGCTCGACCGCACCGGGCCGCTTCAGGTCAGGTCAGGTCAGGTCAGGCGCGGTGCCGACTGATTGGCGGGAGAAGCTGGCCAGCAAGAAAGTCCCCGAAACATCTCAGTACCGCTGTTAAAATCCCCAAGCGAGCAACAGGCCTGGTAAAGGTCATCAGTACCATACAGCAAATCATCCAACGCCGTTTCCTGCAACCAATTTTCGCTGTTATAACCGTGCTTACGACCGAACATACGACTCACATGGGATTTGACGGTAAGGTCCAATTCAGGTTAGGCACCTTCGTTGCATGATGGCCACGAACAGAAATTGCGGCTCAGAATGTCAAGCATAACCCACTTTGTGGAGTACAGTGTCACTACCAGTCGGCTCATACAATTCCAAATGTCTTTGCGCACACGTCAGTGTTATTTCTTTACGGCCTGTTTGGTAGGCACACTGGGTGCGGTCGCACTCACGCAGACCCATTGATTTGGCCTGTGGTAACAGCCTGCTGCAATAACGGCCGGCGCCCCGGCGACGACCGAGCGGCGGCCACGTGATCGAAATTAAATCTTCGCGCTTCCCCGTGTTGGAATGGACGGCGTCCGATGGGAACTCGAATATACGGCGTCACTATTCTTCCCTCGACCGCGTGAAGTCTGGGCTGTTCAGGCGCCGGCCGGCCGGTCTCGCCTGCGTTATTTTTGGCCGGTCGGGCCGGCGGGCCGCGCCGCTGCAGTGAGCCGCTCGGCGGCGGTTCCGCGGCCCCGCTCTCGCGCCGGCCCGGCCCGGCCCTGCCGCCGCGTCCTGCCGGCGGCAGGCGGCAGCTCGTCATCCTGAGGGCCGTGTGTCGGAACCGACGGCCCGCCGAGCCGGCGGCGGGACTCCGGCCGAGCGGCGGCCCCAGGCCCGGATTATACGGGCCGCCGCCGGCTCGGACTGTCCATTACTGGGCAGTTCGGTGGCCCGGTGGCTATCCATTACACGGGCGGCCCGCCGACGCGAGCTGTCCATTCCACGGATAGCTGGTGCGGTCGGGGTCGACTACAATATGGATAGCCCGGCACCTGGAGTTGTCCGTCACGTGGGCAGCACGGCTGCTGGGGTCGTTCACCATTTGATCAGGTTGGCGCCTCGGGTGGCCCATCGCTGGATCGGTTCGGCCTGTGGAGACGTCCATCGCTTGATTAATTCGACGGGGGCTGCGGTGCGGTGGCAGTCGCGCCGGCTGGAGATGACTGGGAGCGGTCGGCGCCGGTCTGCCGCGGCCGGCGCGGACCCTTCGCCTCGCCCCGGGGACGCTGGGAGCGGCGCGCTGTCGCCGTGGCCGCCGTTCGCCGTCCCAGGCTGAGATCCTCCCGTAAGCCGGATCGAACCGGACCAGACAAACCGCCGCCGGAGAGCCGGCGTTCTCCCTCCCGGACTGTGAGATCGTCTCGTAAGCCGCGGTTTACGCTGCAGCGCCGTGCCGGCGCCGCCGACTGCTTTGCGGGCTTGGCGGCGCGGAGCAGTGCATTCACTGCCGAACGGTCGGCGCTCTGTGTGTGGTGCGTTCCGCCCTGCCCGGGAGCGGGCAGACACGCAGCCGATGCCACCAAAGCTCCGACAGCCGAGCCGCGAGGCCGCAAGCCGCGGCTGCCAGAGCGCCGTGCGTGCGTCGATTGTCACCGTCGGCCGGACGTGGGGCTTTGATGTATCGCCTCTCGGCGGACATGAGGTGCCGTTGCGCCGACTGTGGCCTTAATGTGGTCGTGTGACGACGCCTTGGCGACGCCGCGCCAGCACGTCGTTACGAGGTTCGATCCGCGAATGGCTTGCGACGGTATTAGCGTGAATGTTAAAGGATTACGGCAGTGGAAATAATCGGTCCTTTTAGCGGAACCAGCCTGCATTGGCAAGCTGCGCTGATTGGGAGCCGTTTTCATGAATTCAGTGGACGTCGCTGAAGCTCGCTTTTACATTCGTTGATTTTACAGTGATATGTTGCATAGGTCATGTCAGGAATCAGATGTATGAATGTCTAGCTCCAACTAATTCGAAATCTCGACAGTGAGCATTGTTACAATGTACCTATGAAGGTACCTATGTAGGTACCTACGAACCTAACAAGGTATTATGAAGACATTACAGTTTTGGATTCCGGCCAGTATTTGAAGCTTCTTTGTTTTCGATACACCGTAATCCGTTTCGTCCGAGGCTTTATTCTGCACGTGCACAGGATCTTCTCTTCCGCTGTGCGTCCACCAAAACTGATCACCAATTGGCCATATAGTCGCTGCAACCTAAAACCCGAATAACCAACTTACGAACCACCAAGACAATGATTACCTCTTCATGGGTTGGCTGAAACAGGAGCCACCTGCCCAGCGGTCGGCACGTCAGTAAATTTATCGGTGGCTCACATCGGTCGGACTCCTGTTTGCGGCGGGGTTTCAACAGACATTCCACTGCAGGCGCCGGCACGCTCTCGGACGCCTACAGCTGGGCGTGTCCAGTGTTGATTCAGCCCCAAGCCGCCCGACCACCGGGCCGGCGGGATTTGGACATGGTCTGGCGTAACTGGCCAGCTGCCCCCCCCCCCCCCCTCCTGCCGACTGAACGGGGAAGAGGCTCGCGATCTCTACAGAGCCAGCCAACTGGACGGAGTTCTCGCATCCCGGCTGCACGGGGAGCGTGGAGACCCAGCGGTGGGCCGGGACGAGGCCCTGGATCTCCACACCCCTGACGGCGCTGGTCGCCGCCTCCCGCGGGCCCTGCCTGCCCGGCCGACCCGAACGGTGGCCGGAGGCCGGCGCGGCGGCGGCGCGCCCGGCACCTGTCGCGGCCGTCCGCTGACGGCGCGGCGCCTATCAGGCGAGGCGTGACATTCAAACTCGGCCGGGCGTGCCTGAAATAGCACACCCGCCAAAGTCCGGCGGCCCGCGGACGCCCCGCCGGGCGATCGGCCGCCCCGTGCGGCGGTCGGGCCGATGGAAGCTGCTCTATATCGGAGCCAAATGGGAATCGGTCGCTTGGTGGGGGGCTTCCGGCACGACACGGGGATTGAGCGCCCCTTTTATGGCCCATTAAACAGGAGCCGAACGGCGTTTGTCTGCCGACATTTTTAGGTTTGAGCTGTGTGGCGAGGGAAAATGGTTTTAAATGGGGTCCGCCAGTCGGTAAACGCCAGGCGTTTTAGGCCGTTGGGCCTTTTGTCCAAGTTTTTAATTCTTTGAAATCGAGAGCGTGCCTGTTTCCATTTGGTGCTGCGGTAGTTTACCAAATTGGCTTAGCTGGCGCTCTGCAAGGCAAACTGAAGTCGATCTGAAGGAGGTCGGTCGAGTTGCTTGTTCAGGCGCGGCCTGCGTACGAGTTCAAAAGACCTGCCTCGGCTTCCAGCTACATGACAGCAGGGGCGGCAGCCGAATCGGTTCAAAGCTCCCCGAAGTTGCGCCCGTCACGAGCGGCGCAGAACCGAGTGTCCGTCAGGGAGGCCACCGCCGCCCAGGGGATCCCAAGAACCCGCCCGAAGCGAGCACGGGGCGTCAGCGGTCAGGTCTTGATCAGCGGGCGGTCTGGGCAGCCGCCTGGGACGGCGTCGGTCGCCCGTCGATCCCAGCCCGTCCGGCAGGGATTTCGAGAACGCCGCCGCAGAAATCCCGCGCCGGACTTTCGACGTGAGCTGAGTCAAGAGAGAGGCTAGAGCGGATCGCGTGTGGATCGACAGAAACGCGGATGAGGACGGCTGCGTGCGCCGCGCTGGCGGCTGTCCGGTTTGGGATAACGTTGCGGGTCTTAGCGGATTGAGAGATGGGAGTCGGGAACTCTGCCAGGGTGGAAGGCTTTCCAGCTGAGGAAGCTCTGACGGACGAAGGTGCAGTGCCTGCTGAATGATTAACCGAAACGACGGCTGTGCTGGGCACTTGCCGAAAGGAGCGTCGCCTGACATGTATGCCCTTCCAATCTCGTGCGGCATTTTAACTCCCGGTAACGTATTTACGGAACATCCCGCCGCAGGTGAACTTCATTTCCGGCGTTACCTTTCGGGTGAGATGGTATACGTTCTACGTACATCCCATATGTCTTGGGCATTTGGGCTGGATTCCGGCGCGGATGCACATGGCCCGGGGGCTCTCCGAATGCGAAGCCTCACCGGAGTCGCTGGCGGCCGGCGGACGCCGCCATCCGGTCCGGCCAGAGGCTGTCTGACGGTCCGGTCGGTGGCCGTTTGTCTGTGACGATGGTCGGCGAGTCCGCGGCTGGTGGAGCGGCGCGGTGGCCTGGTCCGGCCAGTCTGTTCGTCTGTGACGGTGACGGTGGCCGGCGGGTCCACGGCTGATATGGGAGCTGTGACCTGGTCCGGTCGGAGGCCGCGGGTCCGCGATGGTCGCGTCAGAGGCCGTCTGCCTGCGGCGGTCCGACCAGAGGCAGACGGCCTGTCTGTGACTGGCCGGTGAGACCACGGCTGGCGGGGCGGCGCCATGACCCTGGCTCCGTCCTCTCACGGTGACCTGGCTGGATCTGGACGTTGCCTTCTTCGGACGGTGACTTGCCAGGCCGCCGTCAGCTGCACTGACGGATGGGGACACGTGACCGCTGGAAGACGAGACCGGACGCCTTCCGAGTCGGTGTTGGGAACGGGGCACGTGGTCTTGAAGCACCGACTGCACGCAGGCACCGAGGCACGCTCGTACAAACGTGGGCTGTTCAGATGCCATTGACTGGAATGCAAAATCTGCAGCGGACGGAGCGAATGGAATCAAGATTTTCCGTGCGTTGGGGATGCTTGCCCGGTGACCTTTGTTCCATGAGTGATCACGGCATCCCAAAGTTACTGGATGATTACGGGAATCCAGCAATTTAGATAAGTGGGAAAGTCTGGAGCTCAGGTTCAGGTGTATTGCATCCATGATTATTCCCTAGAAGCGTCGCAATGCTGGCTTGACCCCTAATTTTCACTCATAACTTTGCTAAATGGGCCTTGAGAGCCCATTCTTTCTCTCTCTTCAAAATTGGTGTCTGAGGACATCGAACAGAAATGGTCGCTCCCCACTGTAGCTGTCATTGGACCGAATCGTACAAGCCAACACCATGTATATATTTCCTGGTACAAATTTTATTTTTGTGCCGAGGATTTAAGTTTAATCATGGTCACCCTGTCTCCTTGAACTGTCCATTGATGTCTAGATTTGTACTAGCATAACCAGCGGTGTTGCAAAAAAGTTGTATTTTGTAAGTTGTAGTTAAAATGCCGTTTCGTTCTACGAGGAATGCAGGTCATCACCATAATCTAACGTTTATACGTCCGTCGTAATATTGGTGCGATTGAATGGCCCGGACAGGTTTGGTACCCACGGTGTCCAAGCCAGACCAGGCTGATCTCACGTCCATCAGCAAATTACGCCGTGAATTACAAGGGAATCGCAAGGGAAACACAGCAAAGTGCCTTTATGTGGTCTGGGGGTACGGCTATGTAATAATAGGGCCTTTGGATTTGATCGTGGGGTAAGGTTATATAATGATACCGTGTCAGGCTTTTGGGTCCATGTCTAAATTTGTCAAGTTGTCATTGTGTGAAGAGGAGAGTTGGGCCGTTCTCTTTGCGTCTTTCCTGGAATCTGCTCAAAGCGCTGCCGAGTTCGATGGATGCAGTGGGAATGTCTTGCAGTAGATAAAGTTTCCTACTGGCAGATATCAGTGATTTGAGACATAGCGGCTGTTACAGTAATCTTTATTTTCCTAGGCTCATACTCATTGTTCGGTGCGTTTACTATGTTTTTACACTTTTAGTGAAAATGTCAGTAATAGTGGGAGAGAATGTCCTGGCCAATGGACATTGTCCATTGGCCAGGAGAGGCCAGGCCAGGGGACATTGTCGATTAGCCAATGTCCCCTGGCTTCGTCCACTGGCCATAACATTGTCCATTGGCCAATGCCCTCGTCAGTCCTATACTTCACTCGGCACCGTCTTTGGTGTCAGATAGGGCATCTCACCTCGGTTCTTCGTTAGTAACGTTTGGAACCGTTGGAGCCAGCCCAACCAAACTTTCAGTACCTGTTCATCAATCAGTTTTACATATTTTGACTTCAAAACCATTGCCATGCTGGTAAGGTGTTGGAGATATGACGTCATAGATGAACCCTTTCATGCATATTTTCGCCTGTTCAGGCGGTGGTGCGAACATGCTTCGTTTTTTGTGGTAATATTTGTGAATATGGTGCATGGATTATTTGGATTTACAAAGGACACGGTCTCCAAAATAATATGCAACCGTGACACCATTAGAAGTCATGCTAGATCACATGCATGATGACTATTGGACTGATTTGAAATTGCGGGTGATAGAAGTGGTTGCCTGCCGACCTTCCCCATTGTTCAGGTCAGACAAGCAAATCCATATGCGCCTCTTAGCAATGTTCACCAAATGCAACGTGAGGCCATGTCAGGTCACGTCATAGGTAGCTGTCAAGACGAAATGAAATACAACAGCGTCTGTGGAAGATCGTTCAGTGGCAGCAAAGAGCAATTATTGTCCCTAGTCAGAAAAACAAAGATGGCTACCTGCCCTGATCTGGCTTTGACCTTGACCCGATAAAGAGCACAGAGAGCACATTTAATTATCACAAGATGTGGTTTCAGCTCTGTACTTGACGTAGTTAAGAATTCCAGCGAGAAATTGTTGCTCTTTGTCAGGACGAGTACGGCAACCGTATCTGACCTGACCTAAACTGACCTTGACTGGATTAAAAAGCAAGTAATGCAACACTGATCATCAGAAGGTTTCTCTTCCTCCTTTTTTTGTCACGTGGATCAGAATGGCGGCGAGGAAGTATCGATCTTTGGCAAGTAAGTAGAACCAGTATTCCACTTGACCTAGGCTCACTTTGCCCCGACATTTTTTAACATTTTGGGATACTTGTGATGCAGAAGGTTGTGGTTTTGCGTTGGATACCCAGGTGAAGGCTCTAAGACCGGTATTGCCGATGATATGATGTGTAAATCTACTTTAGTTTTCCCGACGTCGTGTTGTGCGTTTTACGTGACACGTGACGTCATCGGCCACGTGAACAGAGCTGACACAGTATTTTTTGAATCGCAAGACCCAGGGCTATCGATTGGTGGTAGACCAGTTCAGATCCGACTGTTAGCTCCTGAGATAACAGGTGGTATCCTTTTTGAAACCCCAGGCGTTCTCGGGTACAAAAACACGTATCCATTGTCTTCTTCGTGTCATCTTTTTGCAATAGTTCGTGAGAGATTCCACGGCCTGCAACGGTTTCTGGACTGGAAGCAGTGAATGACTATTGCTCACTGTAATAACGTGGTAAAAAAGGGGTCAGTCAGCAGCCTGCTGATTTCAAAGCGGGACACCGACCGCCGTCAAATGGGGCGGAAAGTGCCTTGGCCTCTGTGTCATAACGTGTTCGCCCGGCTCATCAGCCCGGGTTGCAGCAGGTCTCGGGCAAACGCCGTCCAGCGTGGTCCTGCGCGCTGCGCCGACCACGTCAGCCGCCACGTCGTCCCTGCGTCGCGCCGTTTCTCGGAGCGTTGTTGGCCTCCGCGCGTGGCACCGTTTCGCGAGGTGCGGCTGGCAGTGCGGGGCCGGTGACAGGACGGCGTCTGCTCCGCACATTTGGGATCTTGTCTTGTTTTGTGGACACAGGTGGCTGGTGGGGCCGGGGCGGCCGACACCTGACGGCAGATATCCAAGGAAAAAAGACCCACCGTGCTGTTGGTATTTTTGACGCCACGCGAAGCTACGGTGAACACATATGGGCGGCTCCGGAAGTCGTACGGAAGGTTTTATTGCGAAATAATTTCTGGTTGGCAGAAGAGGCGGTACTTAGCGGGTGTTTATGAGTTTGACCTGGTTGGCCTTTTGCAACATGCTTGGACCTGGCCTGACAGAGGAGGCACGAAACATTCTAATCAACATCAGAATGTTAAATTTGAAATGCCCACACCTAAAAAATGGTTGATGCGACCGGATCTACAATACGGACGAGCTTGTCAGGCCCCCTTCGCATTATTTTTATCAGTTTCATATCTTTTCACCCAGCTTGTGATCGTGAATGGGTGAAATCACCTCTTCAGGGAGACACGTTACTTTGGGGCAGCGTTTCACCAGCAAAGCCGACATACATTCATATTTTGATTTGGTATTTATGGACTTAAAGTTAATAGAAGGATACTATTATTGACGAATGGTGCTAATACTGGCATTTCGAAGATGGTACATGTATAGTCTTTCGCATTGTCCTTGGGTTTGCTGCAGAACCAGTTATCAGGGTAAACTTCGGCATCGCGTTCGGGGTGTTTCATCGTACATCTCGCTTCAGGCTTCGAAACAGTCAGCGCCAGTCTCTGGTCGGCCGTCGCGTCGTTAGAGATTGACGGCCGAGTGCCTGAACTCCCAGCAGGCCGCTGACAGGCGTGGTCCGCCGCTCCGACCGGCGACTGGGTCTCTGCCCGGCGCCGCCCCGCCGGGACTGGGGCCCCTCCGGCGCGGGCTGACGCCGCTTCCGTCGCCGGTCGGCATTGGCGGCCGCTCCGACCGTTGGCAGGGCCGGGACGGAACGGCGGCTGCAGCGGCGCCGCGCGGCCCGACCCGGCCCGGCGGCAGGTGCGGGCCGCCCGCGGCGGCGGCTGTCGGCCCGACAGGCTGCCGCGGCCGACGCGGAAATCGATCCGGCGCCACAGTGTCGCCTCGGGCGGAGCGGACCCGGCCGTCCCCGGCCGCCCGGCGAGTCGTCCACGCGGTAACTCTCCGCCAGACCCGGAGACCTCATACTGGTAACCGGCAACGGTGCTTCCCGCTCCGGCCAGCAGCTTGACGCTTGGTTCAGCGTTGTGCTGCTGCGAAGTTTGCAGTCGCTGCCGATTTCGCTTGTTGATGCAAGCTTTGTTTGTCTTTCTGTTGACACATAATTTTCTGGCTCAAAGGAATTTACAGAACATCGTCCAGTATTGTTAGAAGTTGGTCCACGTAATCTTTCTGTTTGTAAGGTCTCGCGTGTGTTTATTTGGTATAAAAGAATGTAAGTGCCACCCGCTAGCCGTGCCTCTAGTTGAGGTGCTGTTTCCGTAGCACTTTGCCGTCGTTCAGCGTTCGATATGTTGTGAGATGTGTTCGGTTTTCCTGGATCCCTGCGTACACATGTTTTTTCACAGGATGCCAGACTATCCATAACGGCTTTATTCAGCTCGCACTCGTAATTGTAGACAAGTACGGGGACATTCCCTGGGTATGTCGAAGTTTGTTGCGCTCGTCTTCTGGCATTTAACGAACGCTCTTGGTTGCTTGTCTCAGCCTCAGTGAAATGAACGATGTTTTTTATGATTTGGTTGATCGATATCAGTATGGGTCAGCTGGGATCAGGAGGGTACACTTCAGCCGAACAGCGTCTTTCGCGGTCTAAGGTAGTCGGACTTTATTGGTTAGCTGATACAGGCTGCGCTCACCGTCGTCGCTGGTAGTTCATGGCAGGCATGCTAACTCGCGTACCCATGCAAGTGAAACTGGTGGGAAGGGCGGGAGTGTGGCAGGCAACCGCTGTGCGCTCGGCTTTGGCGTAACGTTTGGCATTAGCTTTGGAATCGTGCCTCTGGTGTCTCAGTTTCTAGAGCGGTGGGTTGGCGGCTTGGAGTCACGTTACAGCATAATCCACAGACGTAGTCTGCAATGCATATATCGCTGGGTTGCTCTATTTCATGCGATTATGTACGCCACCGGTACTGCGAGAAGCTTGCCAACTTGATGGAACGGATACTGGAAGATGGCTAGCGGTACAGTAGGTGTCCAGGGGTCGAGAAGTCAGAGACATCTTACGACGAAGAAATGAACTAACCGTGGTCGGTAGCTCAGTCGGTACGGCGTGTTTCCCCGTCCTGGCAAGCTGGATTCGGTTCGGCTCGGCGCTTGATATTTGGCCGGCGGGTCAGCTGACGGTTGGCCATTGTGGGGTCACACTAAGTATGGTTGTGTCGCACCCTGGGTGGTACGTTTAATTTTAGCCACAAAATCAACCGTCCCCTGGAATTGTTAGATGGAGTGTAAGGGTCTGTGTAATAAGTCATGGTTAGCACGGACTTTGATCCATAGCACCGCCCCAGTAACCGTTAGGACCGAAATTTTGGAGAAACTACGTCATCCAGGCATCACCTGTTGCATCTGCGCGATCCAGGTCCGCGACAGGATTGTTCTTGGTCGGCTGGCGTGTAACAGGAGGAATTAGGATGTTCCGCTGTCTTGACTTCTTGGCTAGATTGTCGCAAGTGAAATCATCGCGCGAGTATCCCCTCGGAGCCAGATCGTTTATTGGTGTACACTTCTATTGCTATCACGCTTTTATGATGACACTTTTTTACACTGTCAGAACCATCCAAATGTTTATTATATCGTGGAATGTGCAGAATCTAATAACATTTTTAGACTGCTTATGAGTAAAAACACATGTTTAAAAGAACACATATTTGGACCTGTATCGATGTGTCTTGTCGCTGGTTTGGTCATTCCTCTTCGCAATTTTAGGCACGCAGTTTTTCAAACATTGGATTGATGTTTTTTCAAACATTGTATGTTTGACCTTGTGAGCGGAAATGACGAAACCATCGACCAAGATGCAGCATTTTAGGTGGAAATATATGGTCGTAAACAAGCATTTTTGCTGGGAGCAGTGCGAAGATATTAATATCAGCTAAACGTGGAGAAAAGTAATCAGTGACCCTAAGTTAGCATTGATGTACAGAATCCGTTGGACTGAATCCACGACTTTTTACCATTTGCTCCGATACGTGCTTGGTGTAAGAATCCCTGGAGTATCCGAAACCATTGACTTTTGTCATTTTTATTCCTGTTTTATTTGAGAACGTTTTGTCTAAAATATCTTCAGAATCAGAAATATGCGATGCTCTGGCTACTGCCTCGTTAAAAATTATGCTAGGTTATTATCATCCGTGGTATGAAGTTCAGGTCTTAAAGCATTAAAACCATGTATAATTTTCGTTCTAACGTAACTCAGGATGCATACACCGCATGCGAAGTCAGTTATGGCGCCAGTTGTTCTGAGTCGATAAGAGCGCCAGACGTGTGAGCACGCTTCATGAGATGCGGATCAGGCTGGTGCGTGGTTCGTTAGCCCGGGCGGTTAGCTCTGTTAGCCGTCCATGAGCCGGCAGCGCCCTGACTCTCGGCCTCGCGGCGGGTGGGGGGGGGGAGGGAGGGCTGGCCATCAGCGCCGTGCGGGCCCGATTCTCCCGCGCTCCGGGCCGTCGCGGTCGTTGTTTCCTGTCCTGGACTCTGCGCCGGTCCTACGACTGCCGCCCCTGTTGGCTGGTTCCCGCGCCCGCGGCCGCCGACTGCGTCGCGTCTGAAAGGTCTGTCAGATCGTCGGAACGGCCAATCCCTCTGTGATTGGCTCCGTTCGCCAAGCGTGTGGCCGGAGTCCAGGGGCACGGTCTTGACCGGCCCTGGGACATCCGGTTCGATGTCGGAAGGACTTCGTGCCGAGATGCCTTCATCAGACGCGAGATGCGTGTTTCTTTTTACGGCGAGACGGTGTCGGCACGGCCTCGGGCGTGACCGCAGGCGGGTCTGCGGCCGGAGTGTGGATGAGCGACGCCAGTAGAGATTTGCTGCGAATTCGGGCTCGCGCCGGGAGTGAAGAACCTCCCCGGCTCCCGTTGTAAAATTCGCGGAAATCGCAATCGCATCTTAGAGTTCTTGTCCTCTTTTTGTTGTCGTCTTCCGTCACTGTCGTATCTGCTTACCCAGTTACCAGCCACTAGATTAAGTTCATTCCCCCTTGTTTGTTACTTAACACTCGATGTAGCTACGATGTATCTTCATGCATTAAACCCGCGGTGTATGTCATGGCAGTGAACATGTCGTGTAAATTGAACCGAAAATATAGTGCCGGTGAAATTAGACACACACACGTGGCTATACATCGCATTCAGTCTCGCTCAGCTTGACGATGAGTGGGTTGCGAAACTTGTAAATCCATGGCATCATGTCCAGACTTGCCGTGCCGGTGAATTTGGCACGGTTTCATGCGGCAGGTTTTCAGCTCGGATGTTAGTGCTCCGTGGCGCGCACTGTTGTCTCTCACGTCCTCAACGGGGACGTATTGTGCGGATTAGTCATCATCCCGCTTTTTCTTGAGCGCGAAGTTTCTGCTGTGGCTGCTGTGGATGAATCGTTTGCGCTTTGACAGCTAGGCAGAGGTGCTGGTGTCAGCCCCTTCTGTAGGGGACGGTGTGGCGGGGCGTCGTTCGTCGCCGGCCGGCGGTTGCGTCTCGCCGGTCCGGGCCGCCGCGCCGGGCGGCCAACCAGACGTCCTTGGTATCGGTGCAGCCCTCTTCCGGCGCCGATAGCTGCCTGGTCGGGAGTGGGCCGCCCAGAGTTGCCGGGAGGAGGGAGGGGTCGCCTGAGGCTACTGAGACGGCCGTCCCAATCACGGGCAGCGGCAGCGGCAGCTACACTGGACTGACGCTCGTTTGCGCGGTGGCGGCGGCGATGAGTCACGCTGGCAAAGTTAGAGGGTTGACGTGTGTGACGAGTTCCGGTCTGTGAGTTGGCAGCCACGGAGAGGTCACGGCGTCACGGACCTCTGTTGGATTTTCAGAACCGTGATGTGGTCTTCAAATCGTCGCGGTGTGATGTTAGCCTGCCTACTATGCTGTCTGGTGTCCTATGCGTAAATCGGTCTGGAATTCACTCCTACTTGGCAGCTGAAGGAAAAGAAAAACAAAAATTCCCAAACTAAGCGTAGCACAAGTGGTAGGATAGTTCACATGATATGGCGGAGGTCATTCGTTCCGTTTGTTATTTCTGTCAGCGAAATTGTTGGCCGTTGACTGTCTTCAGTAGTCGAGAGCCTCTGGATGCTGAACAGCTGATGTTCAGCGGCATAGTCCCAAGCCAGGGGTTTGACTCCCAGCCACCTGACGGAGTCTTCGGCCAGGTTCTCCAGATGCTGAACAGCTGATGTTCAGCGGCATAGTCCCAAGTCAGGGGTTTGACTCGCAGCCACCTGACGGAGTCCTCGGCCAGGTTCTCCAGATGCTGAGCACGTGCTGTTCAGTCTCAAATCAGAGGTGTAACGCACAGACATCCAACGAAATCTCCAAATGGGATGTTGAGCTCGGTTCATCCCATTTTCCGTTCCATGCCTGTGACATTGGGACCGGAGAGAATTGGGAAGGGACTTATATCGTGGCAGTTCTTGCTCTTGTTGCATCAGTGTTTCCTACTTGCGTTTGCGGCATCTCCGTAGCATCCTTTTGTACTCGAATATATGCTGTGGGTATCGAGGTTTTCAAAACCACTGAGTAAGCTCACCAGATAATGCCTTGAAGAACCGCAGACTGACCGTACGATAACAGTGGGCCTGCCAGACTTTGTTTCGTAAGATTTGCTTGTTTAGGGTGGGGGCTGTCGTGATGCCCAAAACCTGAAGCTTATTGTGAGATTTCTTTTTTGTTGCTGGGCTCGGGAATGACCGAACTTCATTTACTTCACGCTTAGCATCTTCTAGGTCACGTAGCATTCTCGAGGGCGAGGTCATATCCTCTACAAGGTCTTCTAATGTACATGTACATCTGTTCAAGGAATCACAGGTCTCCTTCTTCCTCAAGTAGTGTTCTTTTTTCGTGAGTCATTTAGTTGGCAGCTCTCCGTTGTGTACCGGCCGGTGCGTGGGCCAAGACTGACGGTATGAGCAGGCGGCCCGGGCACTGACCGTAATGGGTGTGGTGAAAGTGGCAGCCTCGGGTGGGCGGGGCCTGTGCTGGTCAGGAACGGACCGCGCCGCTGTGAGCGCCACTCGGGGCTCCGTCTCGGCGAGTCTGCAGGCCTCTGGTAGCTCAGTTGGTAGAGCGGTGGACTGTAGTGGCTCGGCAGCAGGCTCCATAGGTCGCTGGTTCAAATCCGGCCCGGAGGACGTTTTGACTTCTCACAGCCGAATTAGCTGAGGTTAGTAGAGTGGCGGACAATATTGGCCTTGCGCTGCATACGCATTGGCCGCTGGTGTCCATCCAGTCCAGGGTACTTATGTTAATGTATTTCCTGGCACCGGTTCAGAACTGACATGGGTGACTCATCATTGCCGTTGTCATTCGAGAATGAGTAGAGTGGGGACAAATGATTGCGTTCCGGACGTAGTTATCCCGAGGCACGGCCGGTCAGAGCATCTCTCTCACTACGCCATCGATCACGTCTCCCGGCCCGCGGCGGGCAGCCATACAGGGTCATGAGTTAAGTGTCGCAGAAGCCAGCCAGTCCGTCACCAGTACTCAGCGTGGCCCGCCGTCCCGGCCCCTCGGTGGAACGGTGCGATGGGGCGTTGATCTTCACTGGCCGGTGGCTGCGTCCCGCCGGTTCCTGCCGCTGTTCCCGGCCACTCTCCAGACGTCGTTGGTATCGGTGCAGCCCTCTTCCGGCGCCGGTAGCTGCCTGGCCGGGAGTGGGCCGCCCGGGGTTGCCGGGAGGAGGGAGGGGTCGCCTGAGGCTACTGAGACGGTCGTCCCCGTTACTGGCAGCGGCAGCGGCAGCTACACTGGACTGACGCTCGTTTGCGCGTTGGCGGCGGCGATGGGTCGCGCTGGCAAAGTTAGAGGGTTGACGTGTGTGACGAGTTCCGGTCTGTGCCCGCCACAAGACGGACCTGACAGCCACGGAGAGGTCACGAGCATGGCGTCCCGGACCTCTGTTGGCTTTTCAGAACCGTGCTGTGGTCTTCAAATTGTCGCGGTACAGTGTTAGCCTGCCAACCATGCTGTCTGGTGTCTGCGTGAAACAGTCTGGAATTCAGTTTTTACATGGCAGTTGAAGGAAAAGAAAAACGAAATTGGCGAACTAAGCACAGCACAAGTGGCAGGATGGTAAACATGATACGGCCCAGGCCATTCGTTCGGTTGTTTATCACTGTCAACGAAATTGTATGGCCGTTGACTGTTCTCAGTAGTCGAGGTCTCCACATGCTGAAGAGCGGATGTTCAGCGGCACAGTCTCAAATCAGGGGTGTAACCCACAGAGACATCTAACGGAAGCTCCCGATGAGACGTTTGGCTGGAGTCATCTCATATTTCCAATCCCTTTCTGTGACACAGGGACCGGACAGATTGCGGAGGGGACTTATATCGTGGAAATTTTTGCTCTTGTTGCCTCCTTTTTCCGATTTGCGTTTGCTTCCTCTCCGTAGCATACTTTTGTAATCGAATATATGCTGTGGGTATCGAGGTTTTCAGAACCCCAAAGTAAACTCACCAGACAATGCTTTGGAGAGCCGCAAACTGACCGTACGATAACAGTGGGCCTGCCAGATTTTGTTTCGTAAGTTTTGCTTGTTTAGGGTGGGACTGCCGTGATGCCCAAAACCTGAAGCTTATTGTGAGATTCGTCTTTTGCTTTTGGGCTCGGGAATGACCGAGTTTTTACTTCACGCTTAGCATCTTCTAGTTCACGTAGCATTCTGGAGGGTGAGGTCATATCCTCAATCAGGTCTACAGGTGTACATGTACATCGGTTTGAGGAATCACAGGTCTTCTTCTTCCTCAAGTGTTGTTACTTTTCGTGAGTCATTTGGTTGGCCGCTCTCCGTTGTGTACCGGCCGGTGCGTGAGCCAAGACTGGCGGTATGAACAGGCTGCCCGGGCTCTGTGACCGTAATGGGTGTGGTGAAAGTGGCAGCCTCGGGTGGGCGGGGCCTGTGCTGGTCAGGAACGGACCGCGCTGTGAGCGCCGACTCGGGGCTCCGTCTCGGCAAGTCTGCAGGCCTCTGGTAGCTCAGTTGGTAGAGCGGTGGACTGTAGTGGCCCGTCATCAGGCATCCATAGGTCGCTGGTTCAAATCCGGCCCGGAGGACGTTTTAACTTCTCACAGTGGAATTAGCCCGCGCACGACCGTCGGTCAGCGACGATCACGCCCGACTGGGGGAGGGGCCGTTGACCGCCCCCTCTAACTCACGAACGGTTGGCCACACGATAAAAGCAAGCACACCGTTGGAAAGCTCGTGACAAGTAGAGCTCGAAACTGGATCCCATTTTTAGTTTTAGATAATGTGTAAGCAATTTACATCCTATATATGTTTTCTCATAGCCGACTGCATGGAACCGAGAAACGGTCTGAATCTCAAGGACTGTGACTAATAACGCATAGTTAGAGGCACCAGCGCACGAGTAAAGGTCCACAGATGCCGGTACATGTCTAATTTCTCAGATTTTTTCAATATATACGCCGAAACGTTAAGATAGAGACACGGCAATTTTCACGTCGGTTGTCGGTGGGCGCCGCAGTCGCACGCAGTAAGAAATTAACGGGAACTAATTTCAGCGTTCGGTTATTTTCGTGACATTAGCCTATCCATGTAAATTTTATTGATCTTAGTGGTTCTAGTGATGGTTTCTTGCGCTGAAATTTTGGAAAAATTCATTAGTTACAAATCTACACAACTGGCGCAGCTTTATTCGCGAGAGCCTGTTTATTTCCAAAATATGCAATTTTCTCAAAACTTTTTGAGGTTTATGGTATTACTTACGTCTTTGCGAGCCAGTTGTGCCATTTTCTACCCATTTTGAGTATTTTATCGCTGATTTTGACGGTGGTACGTTTTGGCTCACACCAGTTATTGGTGACCTGGGCTCAGGTCAGTGGCTGGAAATCATTGATACTTTGCCCATTGACGGTAACAGGATGTCTGTTTTCACTCCACACTAAAAATGTTATGAAAAATTCCGCCAATTTCCGAAAAAAAGGGCGACATGTCGTATAAATGTGCGTGACCTTAGGCCAATGACCCGGAAAATTCCGAAAACATCTGAGACAGCAGATTTGTTGCATCTATCAGCGTCACTAATCCCTGAAAGTATTATTGTGCTCTCTTGTTTTCCGGAAAGTTAGAGGGTGCTAAACTTTTTTGGACATAGGTCCGTTTGACCTGACCTAGGTTAGACACTTGACTTGAACTGAGGTCAAAATTTTGACACAAGGTGTAAAAATAATCAAGCAAAAGGTACACGAAGTTTCGTGACTCTATGTTTGTTCGTTCTTTCGCAATCCCAGAAAAAACCTCAGGGGGGGTCAACCGCTCCCCCAGGCGGGGAGCGGGTTAGCTGAGATTTGTCGTGAAACGGATAGCATTGGTCTTGAGCTACATATGCATAGCTGCTAGTTTCTGTTTAACCCAGGGTACTTACGTTGATGTCTTTTCTGGCACCTGTTCAGAACTGACATGGGTGGCTCATCATTGTCGTTGTCATTCGAGAATGAGTAGAGTGGGGACAAATGATTGCGTTCCGGACGTAGTTATCCCGAGGCACGGCCGGTCAGAGCATCTCTCTCACTACGCCATCGATCACGTCTCCCCGCCCGCGGCGGGCAGCCATACAGGGTCATGAGTTAAGTGTCGCAGAAGCCAGCCGTCACCAGTACCCATCGTGGCCCGCCGTCTCGGCCCCTCGGTGGGACGATGGGACGGGGCATTGTTTTTCGCCGGCCGATAGCTGTATCTCGCTGGTCCCTGCCGCTGTTCCCGGCCACTCTCCAGACGTCGTTGGTATCGGTGCAGCCCTCTTCCGGCGCCGATAGCTGCCTGGCCGGGAGTGGGCCGCCCAGAGTTGCCGGGAGGAGGGAGGGGTCGCCTGAGGCCACTGAGACGGTCGTCCCAATCACGGGCAGCGGCAGCGGCAGCTACACTGGTTTGCTCTTTGCTGGTTTGTTTGCTGACGCTCGTTTGCGCGGTGGCGGCAGCGATGGGTCGCGCTGGCAAAGTTAGAGGGTTGACGTATGTGACGAGTTCCGGTCTGTGCCCGTCACAAGACGGATCTTGGCAGCCACGATATGTCACGCGCCTGGCTTGCCGGACTTTTGTTGAATTTTCAAGACCGTGTTGTGGTCTTGAAAACTTCGCGGTGTCGTATTAACCTGCGAACCGTGCTTTCTGGTTTCGTCTGCGTCAACCGGGGTAGAAGTCGCTTTTTACTTGGTTATTAAAAACGAAGCGGAAACGTAAAACGGTCGAATTAAGCGTAGTGCAAGTGCACAGGACAGATAATGTGTCTGCTCAGGTCATTTGTTTCTTCTGCCAATCACTGTCGACGACATTGTATGACCCTTCACTGCGGTAGTCGAGGGTGTCCAGGTACCGGATAGCTGAAGTTCAGCGGCGCAGTCTCAAATCAGGGGTTCAGTGCACAGAGCCATCTAACGAAATCTTCCGATAGTTTTTGAGCTCGGTTCATCTGCTCCTGTTACTCTTGAGGCATGTTGGTACCGGGGATATTTTGACGCGCGACAGCTCGCTGCTCTTGTTATACAGTTTGCGGACGGAAATTCAAACTTGATGCTCGTAGCAAAGTTTGTGTGGAGTGTGACGTGATCAGACCGGAAGCTTGTTGTGGGATTTGCCATTTTATTTCATTTTGAGGGTCAAGAATGGCCGTGGCTCATTTCCGAAATGTTCAGCACCATCATCTTGACGTAGCATTTCTTGAGGAGGTGGCCATGCCCTCAGCCAGCTTTGCTGTTGTACATGTACATCTGTTAAAGGAATCATGTGAGTCATTTAGTTGGCAGCTCTCCGTTGTGTACCAGCCGGTGCGTGAGCCAAGACTGCCGGTATGAGCAGGCGGCCCGGGCTCTGTGGCTATAATGGGTGTGGGGAAAGTGGCAGCCTCGGGTGGGCGGGGCCTGTGCTGGTCAGGAACGGACCGCGCTGTGAGCGCCGACTCGGGGCTTCGTCTCGTCGAGCCTTTAGGCCTCTGGTAGCTCAGTTGGTAGAGCGGTGGACTGTAGTGGCCCGTCAGCAGGCATCCATAGGTCGCTGGTTCAAATCCGGCCCGGAGGACGTTTTGACATTTGTCGACATATGTGAAGTTGGTGGAGTGGCGGACGGCAGTGACCTTAAGCTACGTTTTCATAGGTCGCCGTTTTATATTCGGCCCAAGGTGCTTTTGTTGTCGCCCTGCTTGGATGGCTCGTCAGTGCCCTTGTCAGTCGAGCATGAACAGAACGTGGGCAGATTATTTTGTTCCGGACATGGTAAGAGAACGGTGAAAGTATCGTTTTCGCGGCGTGTATCGATTGCGTCAGCCCTCCCGCGGTGGGCAGCCACGTGTGGTCATGAGTTGTGGTGTGCACGTGTGCCTCTGGTAGCTCAGTTGGTAGAGCGGTGGACTGTAGAGGTGCGGTGCAAGAATCCATAGGTCGCTGGTTCAAATCCGGCCCGGAGGACGTTTTGTTGGGCAAAAAAAACGAAAGTAGTCCTTTGGTGAAGCGGTGAATTGATAAGTCGTACAGATATCCTTATATGTCGCTGCTAGAAACAGAGCCTGAAAGGCTGTTGTGTGGAAGGCAAATGAATTTGTTATATAGCTGAATTTGGTCGGCAGTGGCCTTGCTATGCATGAATAGGTTGCTGGTTGGTGTCCTGCCCAGGGTACTAACAATGACGTCCTTCAGTCGATTCCCATGACGTCATACGCCTTGGCACTTGCTCATAGCTGGCTTGGTTGGCTCATCAGTGCTGGTGTCAGTCGAGAGTGAGTGGAGCGTGGACAAAAGCGGACGCCGTCATAGGTTGTTACTCAGCCTTCCCGATTCGCGTCCCTGGCATAATGGTCCCGACGTACCGTGTGTGATCGTCTCTCCTGCGACGGCATCGATCGCGTCGCCGCGCCCGTGGCGGGCAGCCGTACAGAGCCTTGAGTTTGAGCGTCGGAGGAGCCAGCCAGTCGGTCGGGCGGACGCCGCCGCTCCGGCGGCGGAGTCGGCCGACCGGTGAGCCGGGCCCGGCGGCCGACGGACGCCCTGTTTGACGTCTCTGATGAATGCGGACTCCAGTCGGGGTCACGGAGCGCGGCCGCCGTCACGGGCGCGCTCTGCCCTCATCCATCTCCTGGGACGATCGGCGCCGGCCGGCGCGCCGATCGGGGCCCCGCGCGAGCCTCCGCCGGTCGCGGCCCGGGCGACACTGAGCCGGTCTGCGGCGGCGGTGAAAGTGGGTTATCGGGGTGGGCGGGGCCCGGCCCGCCAGGTAACGGACCGACGGCCGCTGCGCAGGTGCGATTGGGTTCTGGGGTGCATGTGTGCCTCTGGTAGCTCAGTTGGTAGAGCGGTGGACTGTAGAGGAACGTTGCAGGCATCCATAGGTCGCTGGTTCAAATCCGGCCCGGAGGACGTTTTGTGGGGTAAAAAACGAGTGTTCCTGTCTTGGAGCGATAGACTGATGAGTGATACAGGTATCCATATAGGTTGCTGGTGGAAACAGAGCTTGAGATGCTGTTGTATGGAAAAGGAGTGGACTTGGTATATATGTTATATGGGACCTGTATGACATTTATCATTTATATGTTATATATCTATATATTGCCAAATAGATGATATCAACCATACTGTGATGTGGACGTGAAATAGTGCACTGCATCTGAACAAAAAATGCTGTACAGTGCACTGCATTTGAGCAAAAAATGTACAATGCAATACAAAACAGGGTTAGAACGTCAAGAATAAGAGCGTGCAGCAGACATAAAAAGCATACTGATCGCCTTACTACTTGTATGTCGTGCCATATTGAACGTCATCCAAAACCATCACCAAGGCTCACAGTTACCCGACAGTTGGTCAGGTAGCGCCGCCTGCCACCGTCCGTGGCCTGGTTGCCTCTCCGTCCCGACACGGGTTCGTTGTGCTGCTGGGACCCGGTCTCTGCGGGGGATCTGCGGCGTGCCGCTCGGCGAACGGGCGTGGTCTCGCGGGGCTCGGGCGGCCGCCGCTGGCGGGGCCCACTCCCGGCAGGCTCTCTCCGTCGGCCTGACAAATTCTGCCATCTCTCACGTCCGCGCCGCGCACGACGGCCATCTCGGCCGCTGATTGATCGGCTGGGTAGCGGCCAGCGTGCGCGGCGCCGCGGAGCCTGAGGCAGGTTCGCCCCGGTCCGGCCCGTGCCAGGGACCGCCGCGGAGGTCCCCGGGGCATGGGACAGGTTCGCCCCGGCCCGGCCCGTGCCAGGGGCCGCGGCGGAGGCCCCGGAGCATGGGACAGGTTCGCCCCAGCCCGCCCTGTGCCAGGGGCCGCGGCGGAGGTCCCCGGGGCATGGGACAGGTTCGCCCCGGCCCGGCCCGTGCCAGGGGCCGCCGCGGAGGCCCCCGGAGCCTGGGGCAGGTTCGCCCCAGCCCGGCCCGTGCCAGGGGCCGCCGCGGAGGCCCCCGGGGCATGGGACAGGTTCGCCCCAGCCTGGCCCGTGTACCACGGAGCTCGGCGCCAGACAGCCTTCGGAGGAGCTTTGTGTTGGCTGATGCGTGGTGCATGGGGTAGATGCATTGCCGACCTGACGAACTCTGATCGATTTCCAAATACCATTTGGCCAGCAAACAAGGTTTTCTTCGTTTGGTTCTTAATGCGAGCTGCTTGGAACTCTTGTGATGTCATTCGATCGAGCAGTTAAATCTTTTCCCATTGAGTTTACGGTGTATGAAAAAGATTATTGCGAACAGACGTGGTTACTGTCACTTAATGAGTTTCTGAACGCCGCCGAGAGATGGCCAGGCGTTAGTCTTTTTTGAATCAATTTTGGAATGACTGCGGCACCCAAAATCTGGCTTGTCTACCTCGTTTCACGATAGCAGCGTCGACTTGTGGTTTGTTTTGAACTCCGCACCGCATTGCGGTATCAAATCCACTCCATTCGCCAGTTTGTTGTTGTAATAGGTTCCTCGGCAAAGACTGGTTTTCTTTGGCAGGACAGGCTTCCGGCTGGAACACCTGAAAACTGTTTGATGTTCAGATCACTGGTATTCTGGCACTGGTGCGTCAGTCGAAATCCTACTGAAAAGCCCATTTCCTGCAAGTGCGCGAGCTCACCAGGATCTGTGGCCCGGTTTTCTCCAACCTTTACCAATGCGCCACAGAGAGAACTTCCCCGTGAGTCGTCATTTGATGATTGTTTCACGTCGCGCAGTTCCCTCCCGTCCGGGGCAGGGAGATAATTTGGCCCGATGGTGCACCACCTAACGGAAGATTTGTAAACAGTTTTCGTAGCAAACGGCGAGTGAAGCGGGCATGTGTACACAGAGCCTGTTTATCCAGGGAATTCTGATGTGGGATACCTGACCCTGTTTTAGAAAACCAGGGCCGGCCCGCACTGTTGCCGTCGGCGCTAGTGAATCACTTCAGCCGCGTCCGCCCCCGCCGCCGCCCCCGCCCCCGCCCGGGACCGCTGCCACGGCTCCAGGCCGGCGTCAGAGCGCGATTCGCTGCTGGAGCCGCTCTTTGTCGGCACTGGTTAAATGCCCCGGGCGGCAGCGGCCGGCCCCAGTCCACTCCGCCAACACGCAGCGCCATGGCGGCTCTCTCGAGCACGTGCGGTGCCTTCCTGTGCCAGTGGGCGCGCGGCGACCCGTTCTGGCGACAGCAGCTGGCTCTGGCACCCCGGCCTGGTTGTCTGCGCCGTCGCCGCCACCGCGGCCGCCGCTGCAGCGCCGGCGATCGGCCTTGCTTCGGAGGAAAACAGGTGCGGTGTCTCTCTCAGGTCGTCTCCGGCTCCGCCCGGTCCCGGTGGCCCCTCCGACACCGGTCTCCGCGCGGACCGAGTGGGTTCAGGGCTGGTCGGCCGCCCGCTGCCAGCCGCCGGTGTGATGGATGGCGCCGTTGAATGCCGTGGCAGCGCAACAATTACTCCGTCCTCCGCCGGCGCAGTGGTTCTGATAAGCAGTCTGATTGTGGAGAGCGCGATTTGCCTAGACGTTTTGTGCGGAGCCCATTGGAAAATCGTCGGCGTCCGCAGGAGAGGACGCGTGAGGTGTGATGGAATTCCGTGCAGAAGTCCGCTGCCAGCTCCGGGAGCCACGTTTTGCAGTCACTGAAGACAATGGCAGGCGCAGTGGGGTGTTTACGTGGATGTTTATGGGGCAATTTTCGTGCCGTGGTTTTACGCCCTCAGAACCAACTGGACGTGAAAGTATTTCAGGCGTAACCTCACCTAAGAGACACAGCCGTCGTACTTAATCACCCTGTCCTGGTGTAACCCGTGGCCTGGGCGTGCCATCCGTGGTCAGCAACGTGGAAGGGAGCTCCGCTTGGAAATAACGAGATTTCCTCTTGAGTGGCGGCACCCGTGCTCTTTAGTGCTTATCCGATTTGGCATTTGTCCGGGGAGGAGTGTCGTCTGTGTGTCGTCTTTTGCTGGTGCAGGATCGTCTTTTTCCGTCGTGGAGTGTCTTCTGTTGTTGGAGTGTTGGTCCGTTTAAGAGTGTCTTCCGTCCATAGTAGACGGTTTTGTCTATAGAAAGTCTTCTGTCTATTGTGAAGTGTCTTTTGTCCGTGGTGCATCGTCTTCCGTCCGTCGCAGATTGTCTTCTCTCCGCATTGGGTCGTGTTCATTTCGTCGTGGAGTGTCTGAATCGTCCTCGTGGATGTGGAGAACTCCGCCCGCCGCGGAGCGTCCCCGTCCTTGGCAGAGTGCCGCGATAAATGACGGGCCGTTTGTTGGTTGTAAGTTAGGACGCACAGCGTCTTTAGCTGAAGCGTCTGACGCCGGACTGAAGACCGGTCAGGACACGGGTCTCGGGTCAGGCGTCGGGTCTCGTCGGGCGTCACTCAGCCGCCTGTCGCGGCGGGCCGTGGTCCATGTCGGAGTGCGGCCCGGTCGCCGCGGCGTGTCGCCCTGCGGCCCCCGGCCGCCGTGCCGCGAGTCGGGCCGCCGGCGGCGGCGCGGCCCGCGGCGCCGGCCGTCCGTCGGTCTGTCAGCCCTGACGCCGCCCGGCCCGGCTGTCGCGCGCGCCGCGGCCTCCCGCGGCCGCGTCTGCGTGTCGCGCGTGACGCGGTTCGCGCCCGCCCGTGACGGCGCGCGGTCACGCCCGCTCCGGTGACGCGTCACGCGGCGCTGTTGCAGAAGTCGGCGTACGGCGTGACGGCGGACCCGCCCACCGAGACGGTGACGGTCGCGCCCATTTCCGTGACCAGCCTCAACGAGTTTTCGGGCATTCCGGCTTCGGAGGGGGGCGACGTCAGCGCCTCTAACGGCGACCACCGCAAACACGCCGGCCCGGCGCACAACTCTAGTCAAAACCAGGTCAGTGGCCCAGTCTGTGACTGAATGCCTTGTCCTCGTGACGCCCGATTCGCTAGCCCTTTTGTCTCGTTTTCCTGGCATCGACAATATACCACTTAAACCTCTTTCCTCAGTCCAGCAGTTCCCCGGAGACTCTTCGACCAAAACAGGTCGGAGAGGTTCTAACCAGGAACCTGACCGCGGCAACTAACTGTTCAGCTCACGGCTTAACCCGGAGCCAGTCCCCAGTCCCGAGACACCGTTGGTACCGTTCGGAGTGGAGCGGCGCCGCGAGGTGCGGCTGGTGTTCGGCGAATGAATTCGTCCCGCCAGCGGTCGGGTGACACCTCGATCTCGGAAGGAACGCGTGGTGGCGGCGGCGAGAGGTGTCAGCGGCAGATAGCACCACCGCTGAAACGCCCGCCGCGTGTTGGCAGAAACGGTGCTGGGTCGGTATTACTTGGCGGAAATCGCCTGGGGGTGGCAAACGTCCTGTTCCGTGACTTTTTCACGCGAACGCGAGCTGGCGCTGTTTTTGCCTGACTAGTTACGCTTGGTCTGAGTCACGGGCCCAAGTGCCCGGAGTTGTCGTGGGCGGGAAGAGCTGACTAGGCGGACCTTCGACCCAGCTCACTTTATCAGCGAACTGCCGGTGTAGCAATCTGTCCCACTTACGGGCTTAGCATGTGCAGAAATGGCCCCGCCGTGTCAGCCTAATGCACAGAAAGTGGCCTTACGAGATTCTGCGTAATTGTGTTAAGCGAAGAGCATATCACCATTCGTTGTTTGCTTTTGTCTCCCGACTGCACATATATCCGCTTACTGTTATTGAACTTCAACTGTTTCCTCCTCCTCCCCGCCCCCGCCCTCCAGCGGAAAGGTTGTATGTAAAAGGTTGGGGTCTAAAGCAGCCTGTAGCATGGAAACGCGACAGTAGTTCTGATTGTGCTGAAAGGTATCTTGTATTTACCAATACGCTTTGGCTATGATTTACCGGGACTAGATTTTTGTCCATATAATGGGGACAAAAAGCGAAAATTGTTCATTACAAATGTGATTTTTTGGTACATTTCATCCAGTATTTAACGTTTAACTTACTTTGCAATTACCTGGACGTGAACCGCCAGGTATTTTGGTGGTTTTTCCTTCGTTTTCTGGAGGTTTCCTAGTTTATGTCGATTGCAGTTTACGCGTTGTGTTCAGGCCCCATCTCTTTCAGTCAGTGCCAATATCTAAGCTGTTCTTGTACAGCGTGAACTGGTTGAAATGAAAGGACAGGCTTGTAAGGCGCGTGCGGCTTTTACTGTCACCCACAGGCATCCAGTCGCCACGTGCACACGTGGCGCCTTGTGCGTCTGTGTTACCGTTCTGGCAGGCGCCGAGAATATTTTGACAACTTGATTACGATCGTGAACGTATCGGCGCGGGACCTGGGAATGATGTCACTGGCACTGTTCCGTGCCGGTGGGTGGTTGCGTCACGCTTTCGCGCATCACTGGCACGTGTTTGAGACGCTCCGTCGCCTCTTTCCCCTAGTCGTCGCCTGTTGCTGCGCTGGGAGGGGTGCAGTTCAAACATTGCCTCTCTGTGTGTGTGCCGGTTGCACAACATCTGGCACTGCTCGTGCGCCGCTGTCCCACACACGTGTGGACTTATTCGGCGGTCCATCGTGTGGCAGCGCGCTGTAGGCCTCGTCGCCATCGATTCGATCTCTGCATTTGGTTCCTTGGAAGCCGGGCATTCACTGAAGGGACCCCACGGGCGCGTGCGTCGTGCGTGGTCGCCGCATTGTCGGTGCCGACTAGTTCGATCAGTTGCCGCGCGGCCGGCCATGCCGGTCCCGCCTCGGCTGGCTGAGGCCGACTCTGAATGACTCTTGACTCCGGCGGGGACCGCGCTGAGACCCTGCGCCGGCTCCGGATCCGGGAGCCGGCTCCGTCGGGCCTGGTGCTCCGCCGCAGTCGCGGGCCGGCCTGCGGGCGAAGCGGGTCGGCGCCGAGAAATGGCGTCCGGCTTTAGCGTCGCTATTCCGCGCGAGGCGGGCGGGCCGGGACGTGATTTGTGTCGCGTTACGACTGCGATACTGAAGACGGATGCCGCGATCGTCGACGCCGACGGCTGCGGTCGGCCCCCGTCGGCCGGCGGCGGCGGCGTGGCGAGTTCGTCCCGCCGAATGAAGGCCGGACGGCCGCCAGGCCACCGTCTGTTCCCCGCGGGCGTGGCGTATGTTGTGGTCACGCCGTGCCCGGCGTCGGAGCCCTGGCCGCTGCGCGGTGCTGGTATTTCTCTGCACGTGGTGGTGGGGTTCCGAGGCCTGACAAGAATGTAGTGAGTCTGTGATCCAAGTCACTTTAGGGCCGGAGAATTTTCCGAAGTGGATTTGCAAATGTTATGAGATGTTCGACAGGTCCTTTGTTCCGTGAGCAAGAGTGCTACCGACTGTGCCGGTAGTGCCTCAGGATATCGCGAGTGTTACAGCCGGGGTGTCTCTCGGGGGCGACACGCGTTTCAGCGTCTAATGACACCGGTGCCGTAGAACTCTGGCCATCGTTCATCGTGGTGCGCGTTGGAGTAGTCGGTGTGTCGGCATAGCATGGCTGTGGTTTAGACGAACTTCGTTGGTAGTGAGCTTTAACCTTGTCGGAGGGGGCTGTCGTTTTCCCGCAAAGACAGAACACACATTCCGGCGAGTGCTGCGGCTTATCTTTTGTCACGGTATGGACACAAGATGAGTCCAGCTAAGCAGGGTATAGATGCATGGTGCCGAAACCGATGTAGGATTTGAACGATTGTCTGGCCGGTGTGGCCAACGAGGAGCTTTTGAAAGATTGCGACGATTATGGCGCGGCAAAATAAAGATGGCAGTATTTTCACCCCCTCCAAAGTTCAACTTACAGGCCCATCAGCATGGCTTGCGGTCCGGGGGGGGCGGATCCCCATTATTCAGGTATTTTAACATTAGGCTCATGGCAGTCACTGGAAAGAAACGATCCGAAATCCTTGGGAAATTCCCAGTCGTGTCCGTCAAGTTGAGCAATGTGGCTCAGAACGTCCATAACTTTTCGCGAAGCAGCCAAGCTGCATGAAGACCCTGGGGATAAGCACGTTACTCACCTACGATGATGTATGGGCCAGGAAGCAGAAGATATATTTGCAGCCTTCCAGCTTGAAGGTGGGCAGGCAGACAGCTTTGAGAAGGTAGTGGAATGTAACACAAAGTACTTTCAGCCCGAGAAAAATGTCCTGCGTCTACGTCGCGCCTTTCGTGACAGAAGCCAGCAACCAGGCGAGCCAACGCAGGCTTTCCTCTGTATGTCCTGCGACTGACTGCGAATTCATCAGTCCGGAAGAGTGCGTTTGGAATAAATTTGTACCAGAGATAGCTACCCCTGAGATGGCCCAGCGACGGGAAATGCTCTGTTTGTCAAAGAGCACCCTGTCCCTGCAACAGTTGGTAGACTACACTAAGACCAATGACGAGGTCATTGGTTTGCATGATGTGGAGCGCGTTGAGGAAACCGAGAGCAAGGGCAAACCAGTACAATAGCACCAGAAGCAAAGTAAGTCCCAAATTCAAGGGAAGAGCCGGACAAACTCAGTCCAACAAAGTCGGGTGAATGCTCATTCTTTGGGCACACCCATCCACCTAGAAAATACCCAGCATGTGGTAAGACGTGCTGTACGCAAGAACATGGGTCACTTAGCCAACAAGTGCCGCACTGCTGGCAACAGTAGCCACAGAGATAGACGTGAGCAACAAGGAACACTGTCAGAAGGTACTGAAGACGAAAAGCATTCTTGGGAGAAATCAGGCTGTTGGACAAAATGACACGGAAGATGAAAACGAAGGTGAAGACAGTTGAAAAGACACGAAGGAGACAAGATGCGGCTGGAAACAAGAAAGAAGATGCAGTTAAGAAGAAAGCGGAGAGGAAGAAAACTGAAGATGCAGGAGGCCAGGCAGCTGAAAATCAGAAGGCCATGTACATTTCGCGAAATCCATGCACCAGCATCAGGAAAAAAACTGGTGCATAAGACTGCTGATACATGGAAAGAAAATTCTGCTCAAGATGGACACGGGAGCAGATGTCACAATCATCTCGGAAAAAGTGCGCGATGATGTAAGGTGGAACTCGAAGTTGCAAAAGAGCGCGATCCACATCTCCAGTGCCATTAGAAAGATGGACGTCAGAGGATGGTTCGAGGTCACAGTGAAGAACAAGACGGCATCAGGCAGAAGCAAGATCTACATTCTCCCAGGGCTGAAGAACAACCTCTTAAGTCCCCCAGCCGCCGATATACTGAATCTAGTGAATGAGGATGTCGACGAGTAAAAAAAAAAAATGACCTCGGGGAGTGGAATACATCACCAGTCAGACTGAGGTTCAAAGATGATGTCAACGTCAGCCGTATGCCATAGCCCCGGCAAAAATAGTGCAGTCTGAATGCGAAAGGAAGTGCAGGTCATCGTCAGCCGTGTGCCATAGCCACGGCAAGAACAGTGCCAGTCTGAATGTGAAAGAAATTGCAGAAGACATTAAAGACCATGGAGGATCAAGGAGTCATCACAAAGGTGACTAAGGGCACACAGTGGTGTGCACCATTGGTGCCAGTGGTCAAGCCAAAGAAAGATCCAGAGCAGCCAGTGTTACAAGAAGGTCAATGCCAGTCTGGAGCAGCATAAGTTTCAATTGCCTATCTTCGAAGATCCTGACGACTCAGTTTGAAGGAGCCTCATTATTCTCAAAACTCGACGTGGCGTCCAGATTGTACCAGATTCTTCTCGCGACAGAATCACAGCCACTAATTACCTTTATGGACGCCCTTTGACAGATACATGTTCAGAAGACTGCCGATGGGCTGCAGCGTAACGCTGGAAATCTGCCAGACGAAAGAGGCAGAGCTGCTTGAAGGGTTAAATGGGATGGCAATCTCTGTGGATGATGATGTCTACGGAAGCGCGCACAGGTCCCACGACTCGCGACTGAATATTGTGCTTGACCGCAGGAAAGCAGCGAGTCTCAAGTTCCACCGAGAGAAATGCAAGCTCAGATAAGAATCGGTGGAGTTTCTCGGCCACATAGTCACCAAAGGGGTGGGGATCACAGACAAAACAATTCGCAGCATTTCAGGCTCTGAAGTCGCCCAGAAGCAAGAAGGAATCCCAGACTGTACTAGGAATGATGAGCTACTTGACGCGCATTGTACCATGCCCCCTGACGGTTCTAGCCCTGCTGAATGTACTGCTGAAAGACACGATAGCGTTGTGCTGAGAGCACCGGCAAGAAGACGCCTTCAGCAAAATCAAGAAACTGATTGGTCAGGACCAGTCCTGGCCCTCTTCGACGTGGATGTGCTGACTTAAGTGGCGCCTGACACCAGCTTCACGGCCTGGTGCTGTGTCGTGCCATGCTGCTTCAGGAGCACGGAGACACGATGAATCCAGTCGCCCTCTGCTCCAGGACGCTGACGCCGGCGGAACAGCGCTGGGGGCAGATTGAAAAAGAATGTTTGGCGGCTGTGTTGGCGTGCGCTAATTTTGCCACACACTTCCCGTCGATCGATCTAAGGAGGGAGATGTTTCGGAATACTATGGCAGTAGTTTAGACAGCCTTCGTTGGCAGCGCACGGAAACCTTGTCGGACAGGCCTCCCGTTTTCCCGCTAAGACAGAGTACACGTTTCGGCGAGTGCTGCGGCTTATCCCATGTCAAGGTGCGGACTCAAGACGAGGCCAGTTGAGCAGAGTTCAACTACAGTCGGGAGCTCAGTTGTGTAAGAGCACAGGCCTCCAGGTCGTGGCGAAAAAGGTTCGAGTCGCATCGGCGCTCGATATTTGGTCTGCAGGCCAGCGGGCAGCTGGTCCGTGAAGGCTTGAAGGGTCATTCTGACTACCACGCGGTCATGTCGTTTCTTGCCGTCCGATAACTTTTGCCACGAAATCGGCCGTTACCGGGAATGGCACGATCGTTTGTGGGGCTCAGAGTCCGTGCATCAAGCTCTGTTCCCAGAATCATGTTTCCAGATAATGGAATGACGTTGCATAAAATAGCAATAAAAAAGCACACACACAGGGTGCGGTCTCCTCTGTGTCAGGTCCGTCTGGATCGAACCCGGCTCGGACGACGGCTGCTCGAAGCGCCTTGAAATGGTGCCACCTTTCGGCTGGAACGGGCCATTGATTAGATAGCCGGCGGCTATTTGCCAGTCCCGGAAACGCCCGCCCACCGCCGCCCCCTCCCTTCCCCTCGGGCTGGGGGGCCGGGCCGCGCTCGCCGGAAACCGGCCAGGTCCGGCGGCGGGGCAGGGGCCGAGCTGGGGACTTTGAAGCTGCCGGGATCAGAGACCAATCTGGGATGAGGGATCTGAGATCTGGCTTGTGGATGCTGCTAGAGGGTGTGAATATTGTCAGGCCGAGTACCGGATCGCAAAACCGGGTCCGTTCATGGTCGAGGTTCATCCATGGTCCAGGTCTTCGTGGTCTGGTACTGTTTGTGACTGCGTGAAAATAATAGTGGAGGTCCGTCTGTTCCAGTCTGAGAGGCCGGGTGAGCCACAGAAATATGCTCGTCGAGGGACCAAGAATGCCTTGAATGTGACTGCTGGACCGAGGTCCTTTCTTTTCGTTCGCCGTGAAAGAAATCGTATTCTGAGGAGTGGGTCTCCACTGTCAGGCGGTAACTAGTCACGGGCGGGTCAGTTTTAAAATCTGGCATCCCAGGAGTATTTTATGCGCGGTGACTGTCGGGTTACCGACCAGTGCTGGGAGAAATGTCGGCGCAGCGCGGTCAGACGGCCGTGGGACCGAGACCGCCGTGGTCCGGCTCGGCCACGGTCCGGGATGGTCTCCATCACCGGACCGTTGGATGGCGCCGTACCGGCTTGCTGTCGTCGGCAGCTGTCCCCGGCCGAGCTGCGTTAGTTGTCCGACCGGGACCGGCTGTTGTCTCTCGTGCGGTTTGAAAGAAGGCAGGCGCAGCAGAAGGCGCCGCTCGGCTGAGCCACGATCGTCGTCAGTCGCGGGACGCCGCGTGAGTCATTGGACACCTGTCCCCTCCCTCCCGCTCCACTTCACACCCTGGCGGCCGGCCACGGCGTCAGGGGTGGTTAGCGCTGCGACGGACTCGGTTTTTGATGTGCTTGACGGATGAATACCAGCGGGGCCCATGTGGGAGTCGGGTTTCTATCGTGGTTACTCTTGTCACTGGCGGGTCCAGAGGGACATCTCGGCCATGCCCCCCCCCCCCTAACCACGATTAGAGGGAAATGGTCCTTGCCCCCCCCCCCAAAAAAAAAAGACATGGGTTTTTCTACTCAGTCAGAGGTGCTGGAACAGTGAATCCAACCAATGGCCATCGTCTTTACTCCTGCACCCCCCCCCCTGGCGGGCAGCGTCTTTCAACCCCCCCCCTCCGGTCAGCTACTCCGCTGGCCTACCATCCAGACCCAGGAAACTGGTTTGCCCCTCCCCCCCCAAGCGCAGCCGTTGGATCCTCCCTCCGTTGGCTCTTTTCGTCAGATACCTAAGTATGTTTGTGCTGTAGGAAATCTGCGACCCGTTTTATCGTCGCCGTAATTTTGACCGGCCTACGTTGAATCGCGGTAACTGATCAGCAGCTGTTGTGGTGAAGAGGCAGTGGCGAGTTAGTATACTTTAGCTGGGGGAGGGATGTTTTCAGCAAGACGTGGTCTCCTCTTTGTACGGTTCATCATTAGTCACCGACAAGTCTTGAGATGTCAGTGTGGTTTAATTTACATTGTTTTTGTAATGCCATCAAGATCGACTTTATGAAACGGAAATGGTCCTTCTGAGTGGGCTGACCATGTAGGATTATTTTGAAGGGAAGTCGTGTTGGAATAGTATTTCTCCTTTGCTTGTATGTTTATATATTACAGCTTTCTGTTTTCGTCGCAACGGCATTTGATCGTAGAAGCTTTCTGAGACATCCCAGTACATGCGGCAGCATTGGTCAGTGTTTACCTTTGCTTAATTCCAGTTTGTCAGTTGCCTTTGCCTGTTTCAGTTTCATTAAAGTACAGCCTCGCTCATTCGTGTGCAGTTAAGCCTGTACTGTAGCACGTGAGCAAACATTGCATTAAGATTGATGAGAGCCATGCTGCCAGTAATGAAATAATTAAAACCAGTAATTAGGGGACTCTTGAGGGCGTTGGATGTTCTCCACTTGACGGACATTGTTTGCATTGGACTTATGCTTGCGAGAGATGGTTCTTTCCTGGCAAGCTTCATTGGTGCTGTATAGTTTTATGTTCGACTTATGTCATATTCCTTTGCCATTTGTGTTCATTTCTATGCGAACTTTGGCCTCATTAAAATAATTTAAACCTCACCCTTCTACGTCACGAATATGAATTGTGAAGGATTCGTCTGACAAGCGCCCACCGCGCTTACCCAAGCAGCGTTCATAATGGAACATCTTGAACACCGTCACGAAGCATCCTTGCTCCTTTTCATACTGTCGGCATGGGGCTACAACCTGCCTCTTCTGGCTCTTTCAGCACTCGCCTTTGACTTGACGGGCAGCCTGGCTTGTGTAGCATCTTAAGTTATGGAGGCCTGTCTTCCATTCGACAATAGGCTTTGATTGTTTCTACTTCGGTCTCCTCTTCCCAATGTTGGCGCACCATGTGTATTATTGCGCGGGTGTTGGGGTTGCGGCCCAGTACGCTAATTTACGAAAGTTTGGTGTCTGTGACAGAAAGCATTCTCCTGAATTATTATTACTTTAAAAATCATTCCTGTTGCTCCGCTTTGTTTGAGGGTTGCAGACGAAAAATAATTAATGAACGTTTAAAAGTTCGTAGATAAAACATTCGTTTTCTGTCATAGTATAAATACGACCGCCATCGACAATATGATTCAGCCCGTGTTGCTAGTAGTTCTACGTCAGCGTCTTGCAGGTACAAAAGTTGTTTTTTTCAATATTTCCCTACACGGAACCAGTGAACAAGTCTTTAGAACATATACTTCAGGTCACTTCTTCTCTCCCTCGTATGCTTGCTGTGAACTACGTCTTGGTTGGCGCTCGCGTTCTTTTCTGACCGAAAGCACTAGAAGTGGAACGCAAAGAAATGAAACGAGTGAGAGTGGCCAGTGATATATATGAAAAAAAATGGTTTTGATATGCTATGTTCCTAGTTTGAGACATCAATGCCTACCGAAACCAACCATGCCGGGGATGTGTAGAGTGATCGGACCAGGCTTAGAACTTACCTGACATGCACTTCCTCTATTGTACGTCTTCTGGTCAGAATTCGCTGTGCTGATATGTGGGTTTCATCGTCCGGGCGAACTCCGGGCTGGTTCCTCGCCTCGCCAACAGTCGCCAGAGCGCTGCGTGTTTGTCGCAGTCCGGATAATCGAATGTAGTATGCCTTACCAGCCTGCTCACCTAAAGAATAGTCTGTGTATTGATAGTATGGTGCACTTTTTGCCCTTTCGTTCGTGCAGCGAGTATGAGTTCTTCCTTTTCCGTTTCGCGTCTAACACATGTTTCTTTTTTATTACTCTGTCTCCGAGCGGGGGTTTGTGTTAGCGTGCGCTTTTGTGGCAGTTGCTGTGTCGGACAGATCGTTGCAGTTCTTTTTACGCTTTCTAATTCCATTTTACGTGACTGTCATAAGTGTTTCACTTCCAGGTTCCTTTGATGTTCATGCAAATACAACTATACTGCGCTTTCGGTCTGTCATTAAAGCTCTCACGACCGCTGGTGGCTTGTTATCGTGAAATTAGTTCTTGTTTTAGTTCTCCTGTACGTCGTTAATTCTGCGGACTGTAAACACGAGTATATAACAGTGTTATATGTAATATGCGTTACTGCGGCGTAAAATTAATGATAACTGGTGTGCGCTCCCTTGGTGCGACGGACGAGCGTTTCTGCTTATGCGAGCGCTCCAGTGAACCGTACAGCCAGCGTCGGCGTCCCGCTGCCCCGCCTGGCGGCAGACCCGACCACCGGCACTCGGACCGATGGCTCCCTCGCGTGGAGCCGTGTCGCCGATTGTGCGTCGACCCCGCGGCGGAGCCTCGCTGTCGGCGGACGCCGGTCGCCGGGAGGCCCACAGCAGGCCGCCTCTGGAGCGGAGCCCCGTCGACGCGCTCGCCGGCCGCAGACGAGCAGGACGCGATTGGAGAGAGCGGCCGCTTGCATGTGCTGGCCTTGTGAGTGGACCGGCGCGCCGGCGGCCGGCTCGGCAGAGGAGCGATCGCCTGTCGACCGGCCGCACGTGAACTGACCGATCGGAGCGGTGGGCACGAACGCGGCGCCGGCCGCCCGCCTGACGCTGCGGCGGCCCGGCGCGGCGCTGACCTGGCACGGGACGTCTGAGCGGGTGGGCCTGGGCGCGGCAGTCCTGTGCCTCCCGCAGGCCTTCGCAAAACGCAGTCGGCAGCCGCTCGAGAGCTGTCAGCTGTTGTCGCGGCGGCAGAGACTGCGTCGCCGTGCCGGCTGTATTCCACTTGCGCCACGCGGCACGTGAGCGGGGTGCTGGGACGGACGAGGCCGGGCGCCGTGCAGGCTTTCTGCCACCTGCGTCAGCTATTGGAACGGAGTGTCGGACTGCCGTAGTGCCGGTCTCTGGGACGCTGCGTCGATTTTCTCGGGCCACAGTCCGGCGACGTAAACAACATTTCATTCCGTGGGGTGCCGGAACACGTAGGCATCAAAGGGAACGGGCGAGCAGACCAGATTGCAAATCAAGCATAAGATCTGAACATTGGCTTCGACATGAAATTCTCAGTGGGCGACAGCAAGGCAGTCCTCCGACATCGCATCCGCCAAGGGCAACAAAGGGCTGGGACACAAAAGCACGACGAACACCTGTACACGATCAAGCCCACACTTGGCGCCAGGGACACATTAAAGTCAGAAGTCAAGGCGTCAAGAAGTCGTCCTCACCAGACTGGCGGGGTCTCACAAAGCTCACTCAACCAGTCATCGCAGACGGCTCTTGTCAAACACCACAGCGCAACAGTTGCAACACGCCACTTGGCATTGGCCACGTCCTGGTAGAATGAAGGGACTTTGGCGCGCAAAAACGATCCATCAAAGACGCCTTCTGTCAGCGAGGGAGGATCTAGCTCACTCTGAGGACCGCCCTGGGAAACCACTGCCCAGACTTTTTGAAACTGTTATTCAGGTGTCTGAACGGCATGCACGCAGCAGAACTCTAGCACAGCACCAGCGCTAAACAACAGTTGTCCTCCCTTCCACCCATCCTCCTCTTCCGCAATACCCGGCATGATGTAACATTCACCAGGGTGAACGTGCAGCCGGCGTGAGAGGCGGTGTGGGCGATCTCTTCCTAGCCCGCACGATAAAGGCCTATCGGTTTTTCCTCGAGGTAACGGCCATGTGCCGGTACCTTGGCTAGAAATTAACGTAAATCTTAACGTAACTTTTTACACTTTTAGAAGGCGACGATCCCCTTCACCTTCCCCGAGCGCGTCTTGCCTCCGCTTCACGGTGGCATTTACATATGACGGTCTTCCATACGGCCTCTAAATTTGTTTGTTCCTTGTAAACAAGTTCGCACACATGCAACCTCAAGTTCAACTAATCACTTGTGTTCACTACTCGCTGTAACGGTAAATGGAGCACTCAGGTAAATGGACGTCTCGACACTCATGACACACACGCTGTAGTAACGTAACTCACACAGACTTTCCAGGTGACGTAGTAATGGCCAGTACGTCGTGACACGCCTCGTGTGGCGTGAGTATTAGCGACGCTCACGGTCTGGTGACTGTTGCGAGGCATGACGGACCGTCCTGGGCATTTGACTGTTCTCGACTGAAGCTCGAGGAGCTGCCGCCGGCGACCTGTACAAGGTCGCGTCCGGAGCCATGGCACTAGCGCCCGCGGCAGTCGGAAAAGACTGTCAGAGACACCGGCCAGCGGAGGGCGATCGCCTGCTGCCTGTTCAGGACTGCCGCTCCTGTTGTCAGCTCGCGACTGTCAGCTCACGACTGTCACCGAGGGGGGTGGAGCTGCCCCGTCGCCGACTGCCGACAGGCAGTCCCGGGGGGGGGCGGCTGCCAAGCCAAACAGGCGGCGGGATGAGCGATGGTCCCGGACGGAATGCCCACGTTTTAGCCACTCGGCTCAGCCACGCCGGCTATTTGGCGCGGCCGGGACGCGGTGCGGCGCCGCGCTCGGCCGGCGCCGGCCCGCGGGACGTGCGTCAGGGAAGCGGGGGCGGGGGACGCCGCGAGCGGCCGGGCCGGCGATACGGGCGACACGGCCGGACCGGGTCCCGTCTGGACGGCAGCGATAGTGCGCGCCCGGCCGCCGCCTCTCCGCGCGGAAAACAAACGGCTCCGGCCTGCTCGGGGTCAGGGCTCGCCGTCGAGCCGCCGCCGGTCCGGCGCCGCGGCCGCTGACGGCGCGGTCCGGTGTCGGCGGCGGCCGTCATGGTCAGGGGTTTGGACTCGCTGGCGTGACGGCCAGCGCGGCGGCGGTTGCCGCGGCTGATGCTCGGAGATTAGGATTCGGGCTGCGATCGCCCGCCGGACGGCGGCCGGGCCCGCGGCGGTGATCGCCATGCAGCCGGCGGACGGCCGGCGGCTCTGGCTCGGTCCCCAGTCGGCTCCCAGGCGGGGCACGTCCGTGCCAGCTCGGCCGAGCTGCGGTCCCCGGACTTGCGGTTCGGCCGAGAATCTCGCCAGTGGTCGGTCTCCGGCCGAGACAGTGGCCGTTGCATTGTCTCCGGCTGAGACCGTTGCCGGTGACCGGCTGATGCTGCCACCAGCAGACGGCCTCTGGCCGAGACCGTGGCCGACGGTCGGTGTTTGGCTGTGGTCACTGGGTGACGCGTTGGCAGCGTGCTGGAGCCGGCGGTCGGCGCATGCCGCGCCGCGCCGCCGCCGTGGAACTCGTCCAGCCGAGTCGCGCGGGATGGCCGGCCCGCTGCGCGGTGACGAGCATGGCGTGGTGCTGCGCGGACAGGTGCCGTCCCGCCAGCAGCAGATGAATGCCGCCCTTCGGTCTGCACTTCCGGGGTCGTCTGTCTGCGTCGTCCGCGGCACTGTGTGACTGCCCGCTTCCGTCGGGTCCCGCCCGATGATGTCACCGACGTCTGTCGTCTTCCCCCGGGGCAGTTCTGCGCGGAATTATTCCGCGGTGCGAAGCCGTCGAGGGAATGCTTGCCGCAGAGTGGTAGGCAAATTGCGTGGCATCCGAGTTCCCGGGCGCGAGCTGCGCTCGCCGACCCGGGCCCCGAGTGACGCTATCCCATCTGCAGCCGCGGCCGGCCGTCCGATCTGGACCTGCGGATCTCCGGACGATGCGGCTTGGACTGTAGCAGGCGACTTTCGGTGATGGCGACGGCACCGCTGTGCTCCGATGTCGAAGATAGGGAAAATCCTCTTGCTTTGTTGGAGGCCGGATGCGCTCTTCTTGGCGTCAGAAGAGCATCGTTGGTAATCCGAAAACACTTCCAGACGGTTCGGCTCCGTGTTTACGACTGTTTATTGGCTCGGCTGGGTGCCTAATGATTTTGGACTCCCTCCGTCGCCGCGTGGGCCCCGCTGAGCGCGCTGCCAGTGCAGGCTGTGCGCCACTGGATGCGTCGTTATGACAGACGTCTGGCCCTTGTTGACGGCCAGACGTGCAGTGGCGCCAGGTGACGGTCTCTCCGGCCGGGCAGGTATCGAAACACAACCAGCGCCATCTCTTGGCAGCGACGTGAACCTGGCGCGGCGCCCCTGCATCGGCCTGTCTTGCCTGCGGCTTTGGTGCGGCATTGGCGTCGATCTATCCGCCTAATCTTGTTTGTGCGGTGGCTTGGCTGTGACATAATGCTGGGGTCTTTGTTGCTTATGTCAGCTGACTGTGTTGCACTGGCTTAGAATCGCGATCTCGCCGGAGTCGCGAATCATTATGCGAGAAATCACTGCACAATGTGCATTAGTTGCGTTTGCACACTTGCGATGATGCGATCCTTGGCCTCCTGCGACTGACCGTTTCGGTAATTGCAAAATGTCACCTAACGCGTCCAAAGGAACTACGAATGCCGAGGAATGTGCCGACATGTATCGGAGCAGTTTGCACCTGTTCGGGCCGATTTACGTTGCGTCACAGCACTACGGTCGAGTGGTGCTGTCGAATCCGCTGTAGCGCCGCCGGCAGCGGGCCGGAGGCGGTCACATACGGGACTCCTGGGCGGCCGGCCGGCGACGGCCAATGCGCCGCCATCGCCGCACGTGCGCCAATCCTGTCTCGGGCCGCCCCTGGAAACAGCCCGAAAGTCGCCCGCGTGGAATAATGGTCGTCGCGAAACCCGAGTCGGTTCTGAGCGCGCCCATTAGAGGTGCCGGCCGAGATGTGCCGACCGTGGTTAAGTCGGAATACGATGTACGGACCACGGGCGGCCGGTGTTGGTTTTAAGCCCGCCACGGTCCGACGTAGTCGGCGATAACCTCTGACGGGGTTTAGGCGGCGGGGGTACGGTTTTCGCGAAATCGCGAAACCTTTCCAGGGGTGTTTGCGCCTCTAAATGCGTTTTACACGTTGACGACAAAAACATCAGTGTTACGATCGTCTCGGGTAGGCTATCGATCAGCTTTTGGTGTGCAGTAAATGGATAAAAACAGGACTGATGCACTAGCTTCCTTGAGATCGGGCGTGATTTCATACAACTCGAGCACATTGCATACGACATGAATCTTATCAGTTGGCTACTCATTTCCCAAGAACCGATAAGATTCACTCACTCACGCATTTTATATCTTCGGGTGTCATCTTCTTGGCATATTATTACCATCATTTAGAGGGTACAGGTGTACCTTAGCTAGAATTTGCTGTGTTCTCTACTCCCGCGACAAAGAACACGTCACCTTCGTGATCGCGTGGCCGATGAACGGAACATATCAATGATTTCCGAATGGCAACACCTAATGAGTCGTCATAACTGCTCCCTTGGTTTCTGGAAGGCTGAAAGTGGGTCCTCGAGATGCCCTGCATACGTGATGATGATGATTATTATTGGGTAGTTCATTATCAGTATCCGCTGTTCATCAGAGAAGCTCAGGTCGCAACTCATCGTAATGCGTATGAGTGTCCCATTTCCTTAAGAACAATCAGTGTCAATGATTATGATGGAACGTGATCAGTCGACGAGATAACTCCATTAACATTCTTCTGATCTCGCAGAATGATCGTGGGCGCAATGTTATGGCCGATAAACGTGGGCGAAACCACGTGGTCAAACGGGTAAGCCATAGGTAGTCTGAATCTCACTAGATGGCGCCAGTGGAATTGTCCAGTAATCGGCCCAGTTTGCTAGTCACTTATGTCTCTAAATATATCATACATTTGCGAACATTTTGAAACTTCTAAGAAGCTGCACTGTCTGGGTAGAACGAAATTGGAATTGACGGCAGCCGTAATGTCTGGGCTTAATTGCTGGAAGCACACTTCCACGGCCAATTGAGAATGAGAAAGGCGTAAGAGCGACGGATAGGTGATGTCAGTTAGAAGTCGAACTAATAGAATTTAGCGTAATCCAGGATAGTATAGAACCTTACCGCATAGTGTATTGGCGTGTCATTCGTGGCATGTTGCATATCGAATTCTATGGAGGCGGGTTTTTGTGGCACAAATGGTGTTTTCAGTTTATAGCAAACTGAGTGATACAAAATGCAGAGTGAATTGCATGGATCGCTCCGCAAATTAGAGTTTTATTTTGACTTTTAGGGTTGTAGAAAGACTGCCGCATGCGATGTTCCCTATTGTCTGTTGGCCTATTTGTTTTCCAATCATGTTGCTGTTCATTGTACCGACGGTCTGGGTCCATTCATTTGGGTTCCTACGTGCGACCTTGGTTACGTATTAATGTTGCAGCACTGGCCACTTGTTGCATTCACCTGCAATGACGGTGTAGCGTTTTGTATGCGTACTGCTTGGGCTTCCAGATGGGATATACTGATCTTGCAACAATGTGCTTCGCCCCCAGTTGGACTCCCGATGACACTTAATCACTGTGATGAAACCATGCTGTAAATTTGTGCGTTCAAGTGGGTTGTTCAGTATGTCTCTGCTCTGAATGTCGCAGTCGCCTACCTCTCAGCTGTAGCAATTGGACTGTCGAACAGAACCGTGGTCGACCCGTGTGATCCGCCATGCAATTCCGTGTCGTTAGCAGACCCACTCATTTTTCCAAGCCTTGTTTGAAATGGTCGAAAAATGGCGTCTTCTTCCCGAAGCAACTCGTAACTTCCCAAATCTCCAAATCGGTCGCGAAATTAGACAAGCAGATAAAGACAAAGGAGTGGCATTGGGGAAACAGATCAGCCGATAACATCTACAACTCCGGATTGCGTCATGCGTTTGCGCGGAGGGCAGTTCGATTCTTGATACCGACTCCATTTGGGTCAAGGGCCGCTCCTCAGCACTACCTGAGACGCCGCGACGCGGGCGCCCCCAGTGGCGTCCCGCCGCACTCCAAGTATGCTCCTACCTGTCTCACCTGCCCTACAGCCTCTGACACGGCGTCGAGGCGCAGTGGACCGCGCCGCCGTGCCGTCGGCCACCGGCCGGCCGTCGCGCCGAGCCTGGACCGTCATGTTGCGTCACGGGTCAACAGGTGGAGGCCGCCGCCGCCAGTGCGTGGGCCCGAGTCGGCGGTCGGCGGCGCGCGCCGTATGTCGGAGAGCGTAGCGGCCGGCGGCGCGGCGCTTCGCATTTCGAGGCCCTGCGTGTGCGGCGGCAGCGGTGACGGCGGACCCGGTGGCCGGTGACGGCGCGGCGGTCGCCTGTGTGGTGGCGTCGGGGCGCTAGCGTCGGGCGTACGCTGCCGTAGTGAAGCGCCCGCTGTGAGGGTGTGGGCGCGCGCGGCGTCTGTGCGGGAGCGTGTGAGAAAAAGAGAGAGAGGGAGGGAGCGCGCCGCCACCGGCGGCGAGTCGGTGAGAGCGGCCGGGTGAAGGGCGGACGGCGTCGGCCGCCGCGTGGCCGGACGACCCACCATGCCCGTCCGACGCTGGATGAGGAGCAAGCGGAAGGAGTACACGTCCAAGGACAGCCTGGTGGGTGCTCGCCGCTCGTCAGGGGAGAGCCGAGGAGGGGAGCCAGCCGGCCGGCGGGCGGCGCCAGTCTGCCGTCTGCCGGCCCGCGCCCGGCGCCCCCTGACGCCGTCCGGGCGCGGCCGACTGGCGCCGTCCGTCTCCCCGGCGGAGGCTGGCCGCCGACGGCCGCCGGCCGAGCGCGGCTTATCTGCCCGTCCGCGGCCCCGACCGCTCCTATCGTGCCCGGCATCTGCCGGCGTCGCCGGGGGCGGCGGCGGCCGCGCCGCTCGTGGCGGTCCGTGCCCGGTCGCGGCGGCCGGGCGCGGCGGCGCCGGCGGCGGTACGCCCACCGTCCGGCCTCAGCGGGCTCCGGCCGGACCGCGGCCGGGCAAGGGGCGCCTCCGTGGCTTGCGGCTCGCCTTCCGGACCCGTGGGTCACCTCCCAGACCCACGGGTCGCTTCCCCAGCCTGCGTGGTGCCTCAGGGATCCATGGATCGTCGTCCGAGTCCATAGGTCGCTTCCCGGGTCCATGGGTCGCGCCGGGTCGCGGACACCGGCCCGGACGGCGGCGTCACACCTCAGTGGGTTGCCGCAGGCCGGCCATCGGTCTCAGGTGGTCGGGACGCGCCGTTCGGGCCGGTAGCCGCCATCGGAGCCGAGCTGGTGTCGTACCCGACCGCCGACGAACCGCCGGGGAGGCTAGGCTCATATCGTGCTGTAACGAAACTCATGGCTCCACTGCACGGCGCTGGACCTGCGGACACAGCGGCAGGTTCCGGTTCTGCTGCCAGAGGCCGGCCTCTGTCCAGACAGATCGGTTCCATCTGAACGACTGTCGATGAAAAGGCGGACATCGAAGCGCCGGTCGTCTTTCGCCGGGCGTTCTGACGCGGCCGACGGCCGGCGGCGACGCCCGCTTCCGCCAGCGTGCCGCGCGCCGCCGACATTCCAGCGAAAGCCGAGCCCGCGGCGGCTTGGAGCGGAGCGGCGCGGCCGGCGGCGGCTCGGCTCGGCCGGCTCGCCGGACCCGCGGAGCCGCCGCCGCCGCCGCCGCCGCCCCAGCTGGGGACGACCACAGCCTCGGAAACGCCGCGCGGGCCGCGGACACCTGGCCGCCGCGCCAAATTTGGCCGCCCGGCCGGCGTGGCGGCCGGCGCGTCCCGTGCACGGAGGCCTGCAGGCGGGTTTGTGCTGTTTGCGTGTCGGTATTTGTGCCGCCTGCGGCCGGACCGGTCCTCTGCGGGCGGCGCCGGCGCGGCCCGGCCCGCAGCCACCTGTGGCCTGCAGCGGCTGCGTGTCGGCCTGGACAGGGACGGTCAGCGCTGCCGAGGGAACGGCGGCGACGTCTAACTCCGCAGAAATAATGATAATAAATGAATAAGTCACAATGCGGTGTGACGTTAGCTATTGTCCCGTTGCTAAAGCCGGTTTTGTAATGACATTGCGATGTGACAGCGCATTCTGAATGCCGATTTCGCGTTCTTGACCGCTGAAGTTGTCTCCAAACAAATGCATGTCTTCCAACTTTGGAGTGACTGGCTTAAATTGACAAGGCTCTTTGTCAGTGCCGTCCCGGGTTTTAACGTTGGGTCAGTTCAACCGGGACTTTTATCATCGCGTCCGGGCCGAAGAACCCGCCGCTTGAGTCAGCCATCTCGCATGGACACGTCACCCACTCAAGAGGCTCTCCGTCATTGGGGCCTGTCAGGCTCGTTGCGCGTGACGGAGGGCGCGGGCCCGTTCCCAGTGAACCCCCGGCGGGGAGCGCTGGCAGAGGGCTGCCGCTGCTGGGCGCCGCTTGACGTCTCCGCCGCCGCCCGCGCCGGACGCAGTTTCTTACGCCGTCGCTCATCGCGCGAACTTCCGGTAGAAAACGACGCCGTTCGGAGGCCCGGAGGCCGCCCTTTCACGTCTTGGGTAGATGTCTGGCCGTGGAGGGTCCTGCTTTGTGACTGTAGCACGCCTGTTCACGATTGGTGGCCTCCCAGTCGGGGCGAGCCGCGTCACCTGAGGTGACTCGGACTGAGGAAGGTCATTGTCCGTAGTTTGCACGGTCGTACGATAGCAGCTAGTGAGCAGAATGAATTGTGCTGCTACTAAAAATGGCATCGTGTATGACCTCGTCATGGCTCATTTCGACTTCCGGCTGTTCAAGAACAAATGAGGCAGTCAATTTCTTGTGCACTGCTTGAATGAATGTCGTGGACCTGTCTGCCGGACTTACGTAACTGTCTGAGAATAGTTACGTAAGTCCGTATTGGATTTTTATTTATATTCATCCGTCTGGATAACAAGACCCATTTCACGTGGCTGTGTTCAGCCAGTTGTGCGTCACGCGGCCTGTCCTCTGAGTCAGCCCTCAGCTCTGCGTCATCACGTGGAGACGCCACACCGTTCACCGCCAGAAAATCCCTCAGCTTCCTCTAACTGTGGCCGGGAGTCCCGACTACTGGGAGGCGCCTCGTACTGATTTCGATGATGCTATTGATAACGATGTTGGCTGATGACATTTTCTTCGTAGCCGATGCGGATGAACGTGATGTGCTGACTAGGTGACGTGATGACCGATGACCACGATGCCGTTCCTGTCCGAGCCGGTGGACACCGATTTGTGGCACCCCCTCCCCCCACTCCCACCCCCACACCCCAGACCTGACAAGTAACGGGCGGCACTGACGGTGTCGGTTCGGTTTCAGCTGAACGGCGACGATGAATGGGTGTACGAGGAGGTGGCGCTGTGGCGCGGCGCCCAGGGCCTCGGATTCAGCATCGCCGGCGGCCACGACAACCCTCACATCGGGTCAGTGACCTCTCCGGAGCCGCGCCGACGCCCCCTTTGCGACGTTCCGTGCGAGCGCCACCGGCTGTGGCGGCTGCTCGGAGTGAGCCTACAGCTGCGCTCGGTCCGTGCGGGCCGCCCTGCTGTGTTTTGAGCCCTGCCGAGGTTTTGTGGTGGCGATCCGGTCGCCCCGTCGATGGAGCGATGATTCCCGCTGTGGACGGACTGATCTGGCTGCTGGTCCGCGGCTGAGTGCTCCATGTGTGTTCCCCGGAGTGTCGCGGCGCGCTGGCCGCCTCCCGGCAGTGGGGTCGTCCCGTCAGTCCCGTCAGCCGTCCCGCCGACCGCTGACCGCTGGTGTGTGATGCGTCGCCAGGGACGACCCCTCCATCTACATCACCAAGCTGATCCCGGGCGGCACGGCGGCCACCGACGGCCGGCTCCGCGTCGGCGACATCATCGCGCGCGTCAACGGCGTCAGCGTGGTCAACGTCACCCACGAGCAGGCGGTGGACGCGCTGAAGCGAGCCGGCACCAACGTCCAGCTGGTGAGGCACGGGAGGGGTGCCCACGGGAGAGGGCGCTCCGAGGGGTGGGCACCAGCACGTTGCTGGTGAAAAGCGGGTAGTTACTTGCGAATAGTGGATGATGCTCTCAGAAGGCGGCTGTGTAGAGAGGGAGGATTGAGCCACGAGTTTGAAATGATAGTAAATTACCCAGCATTCGAAGCGCCCTTATACCCCCCCCCCGCCTGCTTCCCCATGAGGAAGCTTTTTTCAAGAGGGTGCGATTTCGTGGTGCAGTTGGTCAAGGCCGAGCAGGTGGGGACCGAGTCGACTGCACGCAAGAAGGGGACTTCTTTCGACGAACGTTCTTGATTTTTGGTACTAAATTGATTCCCATCTCTACCGGGAGAGCATGGGCATGTGGGTCTGTTTTTCAATCATCAGTTAGGCCCATACTCGTCGCCGACACGGAAACCGACATAGCGTCCGTACTCTGGTCAGGCGTTGCGCCTGTGACCCAGGGTTTGTTTCCGTCATTAAGCTGGCACGATGCGGTCTGCAGACTGCACGTTTTCAGGGTGGATGGTGTGTCGGCGGGAGACAGTTTCCCGAGCTCGGAGCGCACATGCCGCGCGATATGTCGTCCCGTGGCTGCTGTACTAGCCGCTTAATCACGATAGCTGACTGCTCCGTGGCGGCTTTACTGGGCACTTGATCACGATATCTGATTGGCAGCCGTTCCACGGGTCTGCAGAGCTGGAGGGACGACGAACCGGTTATTTTAAGTGTCGGGATGTTACAGTAGGTGTCAGGATGCTACAAATGAATGCCATAATTACCGTGTTGGTGTTGCTGGGCGAGGGTTTTGGAATCATTGGCACTGAAAATTAAATGCTCCATCTCCTAGCTTTATGAATTCCCAAGGGGAGATCAATTGCGAGATCAGAATTTTCTTATGCCACATCGCAGGTATCTATAAGGTTTAAGTATTTCCTCTTGTTTTTCTTCATCAAGGGGTTCCGGTCGCCATGTTTTTATAATTCTGGTATCGGGAGTTCGAATAAAATGGTATCATCCCCTCGCTTTTTAAGGGCATCATCCATGTGTGGTACTTCCCGCCATATATGCACTAGTTAGAATAAATCGCCATCATAAGAAATTTGTCTTTTGATTTATGTGAACAAAGCGAGCGTAAATTGGCGGGCAAGAGATGTCGTGGAAACAAGCAATGCATTGGTAGTTTGAAATGATGCTAGAAGCGCTGCTTAAAAAGTTTCTGAGAAGCCAGGCTCGCGGTGAAGCTATTCGTCGACTCTGTTTTCGGGTGCTCTTTCCTTCGCCTCCAGTGCCGGCCGGCTTTGTCCGTTGTTGTCTCAGCGTTCCTCTGTCGTCTGTTGTCGGTCCTGTTGACTGTGCTGACCTGTTTGCCACCGCCTGTAGGGTCCGTTGTCATATTTGCTGTCTGTTGGGACGCCTGTCTCTTTGTGCCCTTCGTTGGCTGTTTCGAGAAGTCAGCGGTACTTTTCTGACGTCTGTCAGTGAGGCTAGCTTCCATGGCAGCGGTGAGGAGGGGCTCCATCTGTGACCCGTGTGCTGCTGCTGCGCCGCTGTAACGTCAGTCTTTGTGTCTAGTTGGGAGGACTAGTTGCCTCTGTGATGAGTGTGCCGCTGCTTGGCCGCCGTCACGTGCCGTGCATGTGCCGCAGTCCGTGAAGCGGCGCCGCCAGCCTCGCTCGGAGCGGATCGAGCGCCTGGAGCTGCACAAGGGCAGCCGCGGCCTCGGCTTCAGCATCGCCGGCGGCAGCGGCAACCAGCACATACCCGGCGACAATGGTGAGCGGGCGCCGGAGCGGCAGAAGGGGCCCGGGTTAGCCGAGGGAAGAACTGGGACAGCTTCGGGTTGGCGTTACAAGGCACATCAACTAAGGATCTGTGAATGCCTGGAGACGGTCGAAGTCGAGCTTGGAAACGTTTGTTGGGACCGGGGCGAGAGACGAGGCAGAGGGTGCGTTTGGCGGCTCGGGTCGTCGCCGTTTGTGCCGCTTCTGTCGCCGCCGCAGTCGGCGCGGGTTTTCCGGGCTTTCGGGGAGGGCGGCGGTTATCTGCGGTCGGGATGGGGTCGCGGTCGATAGGCGGACGTGAGTCACGCTCGTCGCCCCCTGTTGACGCCGCACGGAACAGATAGGCCGGCCGCAGATGAGGGCGTCTGAGTGGATGCCAGCCGCCCGATAAGGTCGCGTGACGGGTGCTCGGCCACGTGGTTGTTGACTGTGGGTAATCGGGAACGTAACGCACGATGGTATGGCTGATTCGGAATTTTGAATTCGGTCCGCGCAAATGGGGCAGCTACAGTTGGCATATTTTGTCCGATTATGTCACGAGTTGTTACGACGCACGTGCGCTGTTTGGACAATCGCGCTTCTTTGAGAGCGGGTGTCTCCTGTGGGGTAGGCCGTTGCCGTGGCGCCCGGCCTGCGTCGCCCCTCACTGAGCCGCCGTTCTGTGTCGCTGTGCAGGTATCTACGTGACGAAGATCATGGAGGGCGGCGCCGCACACCTGGACGGAACCATGTCCGTCGGCGACCGTCTGGTGGCCGTCGACGCAGGGGTACGTCATCTCGCGCGTCCCAGCTGAACCGCAGCTGCTTGTTGCAGTCAACCCCACCCGAACAGACCTGCATAGACACATGCATTACATTCGGTGATTGTGTGGTCTTGTGCGTATCAGATCACTGTGATTATTACATTTACCCGCAGTGTTCCAGAATCCGGTGTGTATGAGGGTGACAGGGGGAAAAAGTCACGACCGGAATCAGGGAAAGTCAGATTTGACCAGATCAGGAATCAGAAGGACCATGGGAATGAAAAATTCAAACTAAAAGAGGGTGAATACAACAAATTAATCAGTGAAGCTTGAGCGTTCATGCCGTGGGCTTACATGCCGAGAAACGTCAGTTTTTTTTACGTTAATTGTGATTAGAAATTAGACATAAATGAGCAGTGTAGCTGCGTCGTCAGTATTGGAAATGTGCATGCGGAGTTCATTACTGGAGACATTCATTTGGTGAAGTTAATCGTTTAGGAGTGGAAAATGCGAGCATGAAATGGGGGGGGATAAGAATGGAAAACGGGAAAATGATTCTTATTCAGATGCCGTTTCCTATCCAACTCCGTCACCTTGGGGACTGTTATCATCTTTTCGCATTTACCAAAGCATTTAATATTTGGTTTTCTCCGTAGTGAACCATTTAAGCCCGGGTACATACCAGGACGAGCTGCATTCCTCTCGTCGTAGTTCCATGCATGTTCTCCGGCTGTGTGACCTCTTGTTTGCAGTCTCTCATAGTCCCATTCCGCCTATGCGCTCTTACTAATAGGTCGCTCCGTGTTTACACAGTGGGCATGCTGGCATGTCATGTTGACCCCATTGCCACGTGGGAGGCACTATCATGGGCCAGACGACATGTGCTGCATCAGTGACATTACTCAGCCCGGTCCTTTTCAGTGCTTTGCACGTAACTAAAGCATTGTGAATTTGGGAACCGCGTTCTTCGGGAGACGCAGGTTTAGATGACGTTGTCCTGCTTCAGTGGTAATGTGGCCAGGTCGACCAAGGGCCCACTTGTAAATGCCACACGTCACTCTCGTATTCCAATGATATTCCGTGTTGTTCGAGTGCCCTAACGGAACTCTTATGTATGAGTGTGCCGGGAACGCTCGTGGCTGCCTTTTACGTGGTCATGTCGTGGTCATTAGGATCGGACCTAAAGCTCCCCAGGACGTTACCCTCGTGAACGTCGCAGGCACTCCGTCGCCCGAATCTGAGACCATCATTCATTGTCAGAGTCTAGTGTTTTGATTTATGTAGCCTTCCACGGAAATATGTATCAGGACAAAGTGTGAGCGCTCCCTTCAGGTGTGGTTTTGTTGGCGACGCCGAGCTTCTGTGGATTGATGTGTCTAGAGACCTTTGGCCGGCAGACGTTCGACGAAAGTTTCTCTTTAAGGAGGAAGCGATGCAGATAAGTTTCTTAAGTGTCTCCCAAGTCGGCGAGTGTGGGATATTCATTGCCATCGTGGTGAGGCCACCGTCTCCAGCGCCTGAGCAGTTTCGTTTGGAAACTTATTGGTCTTGGTCCGACCCCATTGTGCGTTGCCGCTGTTGTTGGCCGGAGAAGCCTTAGTGTTCACTTTGTTCACTATCCGGGTGCTGAACAGAAAGCTTGCGCCGTCGCCCTGGAGCAGCGGCGAGCCCATCTGAGCTTGAGCTCGCGTTCTACTGCGACTGTTTGGCCTTTTCAGACCAGCCTGCAGCATTCCGTCCCGTCGCCGACCTCTGCGGGAGTTTCATTGTCGGCCCCGGAGCGGGGTCGGCCTTGACGCCGGTACGCCGTCTCTCCCCACATGCTTTCCCACCACAGTCTTCTGACGGCTGACCCCTCTCTGCAGCGGGGCGAGCGCCAGCTGGTGAACGTGACGCACGAGGAGGCGGTGGCGGCGCTTAAGGCGGTCACCGACCGCGTGGTGCTCACCCTCGCCAAACACGACGGCCCGCCGCCGGCCGCCGCGCCGGCCGCGCCCGCCCCGGCGCCGGCCGCCGGCCACGCGCCGGCCCCGGCCAACAACAGTTCTGCCACCGTCAGCAACAACGGCTCCGGCGCCCGATACGACCTCATGGACGGACGCACGCCGCCTCCCCGTGAGTGCACCGTCCTCTGACGTCACACCGCCGGTGACGTCACCTCGTTTGTGACGACCGCTCAGGGCGTTGCGGAGGCGACGCAGCGTCAGCCGGTGTTGTGGTGTCATTTGGGCACGATCCGCGGCACTTTGTAATTGTGTGCTGGAGGCTCGTTTACGCTCTCACGCCCCAATTTTGAGCCGGTCAGTCGGCGGCCGGCGTTATCGATCTGGCAAATCGGAGCCCCGTGCGGCGGTGCGGGTCGTTTGCGGCCGTTATTCGGCGCAGACTGACGGGTTTGATCGAGTGGGAGCGGACGGCGTCGGCGGTCCGGCTGCCGGCGGCCGGCCGCTCGGCATCGCGCCGCGGACGGCGGCCGTGGCTCCGGACTGTCGGCGGCCGGGCGACCGGCGGCCGGCGTTCGTCTGACCTGCGCCTTGACCTGCGCCCTGGCCTGCCCTCAGCGCCGCTGGACACGTCGTCGGCCTACAACGAGCCCTACAACATCGCCACGCCGCGGGCCGTCAGCACGGAGAACGTGGCCAGGTGAGGGTTCGCCAGCGGTCTTCCGCTGGTGCCGCCGCCGGGCGGTCGCCGCCCATACTATTGGTACGGGTGGTGGCTAGGAGATGGCGCGCTGGCCCGCGTGGTCGTGTTTGTGAGACTCTGTTGTGGCTCCGCATAGCCCAGCGGATGGTGAGGCAGTTTGCTTCGCCCAGAATGGTGCTTCGCCATTCCGCGCTGCCAGTAAGGCTTCCCTTGTGAGGCAAGCTTTCTGCTTCCGGGATAACTTTGGTCATTCCTTTGGCATTCCGTTCGAATACGGCCCTGGCACTGTTTCTGGGTTTTACTGCATTTTAGATCGTCCTTGGCGAGGCGCCACCGATTCCAGACATCCGCGGCCTTCGCCAGACCTAGACGGTCGTGCTGGACGGGCTTGGCGGGGACACATACAATGGTGACCCATCGTCACCATTCTTCTGGGCGTCGATGATACGGGCCTGCGTAGGCCCTGTGCCCATTTCAGACCCTCAGACAGGGGATTCACTCTGTACACCATGGCACCCCGTAATGTCGCGTGGAGGGGACATTTGCTGTCGACACTCCCGATGGCACTTCCTAATGACTTCTCTCGGCGATGACGTCGAATGACAGTCCGTGGTAACTCTCCTGATGACGCTCATCCCCGGTGGCGCTCCGAGGAGAGCGTCATCGGGGGTGCCACTCCCCTAGAAGACGCTTTTCGGTGGTGCCACTCATTGGCATCACGTAGGCTGCTCGGCGATGCCGTGCTGGCCGGCGCCGGCACTGACCCTCTCCCGTCAGTGTCCCGGCGCCGGCCCTCGCGCGGCGGACGTGCAGCCGCCGGCCCCGGGCCGTCCCGCGCGGCCGACACCGGGCCCGACCGTGTCGCCGCGCCGCGCCGCATCTGGCGCCGTTCCGCGCCGCCGGCCGCCGCGCATTGTCGACGTAATCGGCGCGACGCGGCGCCGCGGCGCCGGCGGCCGGCGGTGACGAGGCGTGGACAGCGGCGGCGCGCGGCGCCGGCCGGCCCCGCTCGGCCGACCCAGATTGTGGGCGGCGCCGATCGGTGTTTCGAGAGCACCGGCGCAGGATGCGGCCGCTTGTTGACGTGGCAATTTCTGGGGAATCGTTAGCTTTTTGATTGGCCGGCCGGGGAAATGTCGATCTGTAACAATATAGAAAACTGCCGTAGGGCCGTCGGGCGAGGTGGTCGAGATCGCGTGCGGACGCGACCACGCACGGCGAAAATATTGCTAGGTTCGGCGGTTATCCAAGTCATGTCACCGCGCAGTGTTTGCCGTTCTTCAGCTCAGCGTACCGCATATTTGGTCAATGCTGGTATGTAGTTGGATGCCCGGGGTATTCCGTGGGTACGGAAGACGCCATCTGAGAGCGGCGAAAACCTTTTGTCCGATTCTAATAAACATCGGTATCGATGTTTCCGTTCCGTTCCGTTTGGTTTGCATTTCACGCATCCTTGCGTTGTATGTCGAATCCCTCAGCCGCCGCACAAAAATTGCCCCATGACGCGTTGGAGGCGCTCCCGGCGCGTGAAACTCGTCTTGTGATTGAACCGGCTAGTTTCCGGTCCAATGAGGCTCATTTATCAATGCCAAAACACGCCCACACACTCGAAGGGATCCGCCTGACGTCGGCAATCAGCAGTGGCTGACGTCGTAGGTTTTCTCAGCACCACCTGTGCAAACCTTGCCGGAGAGCCAGGGTAATCTGCAACAAAGACCCTCCGTCGTAGCCTCCGTCGCCGCGACGGAGCTAAACACAGGGACCCCCGGCCCCTGTGGAGACCGCCGGCTCGGCGCTCGCGGGCCGGTGCCGCCGCCGGCCGCCGCCGCCCGCTCGGCCGGCGCCTGAGGAGGGCTGCTCTCTCCCCAGTGGGCGGCGGCGAGTTTGCCGGCCGGCCCGGTCGCCGGGGCCGCTCGGCTCTGATGGGGTGGGGGCGGCGCGGCCGGCTCGGCGGTCGCCTGGTAACGACCTTATCAGCCCGATGACTGTCGACGTGGCCGCGAAATGGCCGGCCTGCATCGTGGATTCCCTACCAGTAGAATATACATATATATATATATATATATATATATATATATATATATATATATATATATGTGTGTGTGTGTGTGTGTGTGTATATATACATATATATATCATATATATATATATATATATATATATATATATATATATATATATATAGATAGATAGATAGATAGATAGACAGATATGAACGAGTGCGTACCCAAGAATGGTCTTCAGCAACAGAATTTGATGATATATTTTTGGCTGGATTCCTAAATCTTATAGCAGTTCTCGCGCTGTAGTTTGGTTATGGGGTCAGTGGGCAAAAACTATCTGCTTTGTAGGTTAACGATATTGTGTTCCCATTAGAAAGCTATATGGCTGTTTTCATAGAGCAAAGAGGTTTAACCACTGGGACCTTTTTTCGATGGGAACACCAAGCAAATAGTATGCTAACCGTCCCTTGTTGTGCAAACACGGGCGGCGCTCATAAAAAGGTAATTATGATTGTATGATTGTTTGATGCTGCATATGCTTTGCCTGCAGAGTCGAATTCGTTTGCCCAAGGCGGTCTCCTCTCACATCAGAACGGCTAGTTCTGGGCCGTCACTTTCTGGGCGTCGGCTGCAGGGTTAATAATCACGGTGTCGCCTGAGACCGTTCTGGGGCCGGCACGTGCGTCAGTGCCCCGTGTGTCGGTTGTTGTTCGCCGCAGACAGTGATTGCTGGTTCGTGCGGCGGTCTACATGAAGAGAGAATGGCTGCGTCGCGTGTCGGGCTGGCGACACCCTGCGGGGTCACCCCCTCCCTTCTCCCGGCCCTGGCCCGGGCCGCGCCGTGCCCGCCTGCCTGCTGGGCGGGGGATGGGGGGGGGGGGCAGGGCGGATAGACCGCCCGGTGACGCCGCCGTCCGCTGCCGGGCCGTCCCTGTGTTTCCGCCGCGCTGTTGACTCTGGCCGGCGCGCCGGCCCGGTCCGTCCGTGTTGGCCGGCGCCGGGCGCTGAGTCGACAGCTCGCCGAGCTCCGGCGGCGTCACGGGGCCGGCAGCGGGTGACGCCACACAGAGGGCTGCGGCAGGCCAGCTCAGAGGACGGCGGTGACGTCACGATGCCGCGCCGCCGGGCCGGCCCCGCCGTCACGCGTAGCTGCCTCGTGACGGCCGGCCGTCCGGGCCGGCGCCGGGCGGCCCGGTCCGCAGCGGAGAATCCGCCGCTCCCGCAGACGGAACCGGCCCGCTCTGAGCCCGTCATCCGTCCTGTGATCCGCCTTATCGTGCTGTGCCCGCATCCGATGAACCCCGGTTTCTGGACTCAAATAAAGCATCACTCAAATCCCGCTCGTTAATGCCACAGCTCGGGAATGGTCACAACTGTCCCCAGGAGTTATAACCAGCCCCAGCCGTCTGAGCCGGTGCAGACAGAGAGCCGCCGCCGGGCGGTGGGCGGCCGAACGCCGGGGCCGGCTATATTTGGTGAAGGAGACTAGAGCTCGGAGCAGAAGCCGTGGCAGATGCCCGGCGACTGGAGTTTGGCGGCTCCCGGCCTTAACGGGAGCGTTGAATGTCCGTTTTTGTTGTTTCATATTTGGTCTTCGTGGGCTACTGCTTGGTTTCCAGGAAACCCGGGGCTGATTTTCTGCCGCCAAGTAAAACCTCAACTGAAAGCAAGCAAATCATCTCAAACCGGCGGAAGGTCGGAACGTCTGTGGTCCGTTCAACGAGGAATCCTTCGCATTCTTTCAAATGACATTTGCGCTTTATTTTTACTTCCGAAGCAAACGTTATGTCCTTGGAACCTGCCTGGGCATTGTATAGTGTTGGAACGTAATATGTTTGTCTGCGGTTTTCCACGGACCAAACGCTTGCCTTGCGTGGTGTCTGCGTGGTGAGCAATTCATCATCATCAGTCGTCGCACAGCGTGCGTGACCCGGGCACCTCATTACCGCAGGTTATCTGTACTCGACAAGGCTGACTCGAGGTCGGCCGTATTGACGTTTTGAGTCTCTGGCGGCCCTGCGGGGGCGATACGATGACGCTCGTGGCGTGAGGTGATAAGGACCACCGGTCGTCCTCCCGCACCCATGATTGAACCCGAGAACGGCTGCGGGGCGCCCGCCGACCCTCTGTTTGCTCTGTGGGTTTACCGGCGGGGCTGAACTGCACTGGGGTCACCCAGGCGAGTTTGGCTGCTCGGGCCGGCGCGTGCGTGACAGAAACTCAGTCTAGACCCTCGCTGCTGTGCTGTCCCTGTCAGGACAGGGACCCAGTTTGGGCCCCGCTGCCGTCCTGCCCCGGTCAGGGCAGGCATTCAGTTTAGGCCCCTCTGCTGTCCTGTCCTGGGCGGGACAGGGACTTAGTTTGGGTCAAGCGGGACTTAGTCCAGGACTTAGTCTGGAATCCTGGCTACCCTTTTGGGCCGGTACGGGCCGGAAGCTGTCACGCGGGGCCAGGGAATGATATACGATGCCTCGGCGGCGCTTGGCAACACCGCTCGGTCGTCTGCGGCGGCGGCTCGCAGCCGGCGGTCCAACTGCCGGCCGATGGGCCGGTCCGGGTCGCGTCATACATGGACAGGACTGACAGCCGGGCCTGGCCGCGTCCTTTCGCGTGACCCGCCGACTCCGCCCCTGGGCCGACGGTGCGGGACGGGTCGAATTCCAACGCAGTCTCGAAACTGTGTCAGCGCTGTGATCCCCCAACTCCTGTCGCCGTAGATGTTTTATCGTTTATTCATTTTAGCGAGGTCGCCTGCTATTAGATGGATGTCGCTACTCGATGGCGTATTGATAAAGCGGCCCTTTTCGGTCGACTTTCACATCGATTTGCGTCGCAGCTGCCTCTGACACCAGCTGGCTCATGCACTTCCCGATTGTTATCAGCCGTCGCCCTCCCCGTAATCTGCGGGCCCGCCTCTCCGTACCGTCCCGCGTTCCGGTACAGAGTCCGATCTGTATGCCACCGGAGCGACGCGGCATCGGACCGCGCCAGCTGACGTGGGCGGCGGCGGCGCGGCGGCGCGCGTGGGCCGGCCGCCCCAGCCGGCCGCGTTCGATTCAAACCGGCCGGTGGCCGCCAGTCGGCACGCGTCGCCCGCCGCGGAAGGTGCACGACCGGCGCCCTGCTACCCCGCCGCGCGACCGTGCCGCCACGCCGCGCGAGATGACGCGCAAGTCTGTGATCCACCGCTTCACGGCCCTGTACAAGAAGAAGGGGAAGGACGCGCTGGAGTGAGTGGGCCGCGCCGGGCGGCCGCCCGGTGTGGCGTTTGGGCTGATTGGCCGGATCTAGGTCGACCCTGGCATGTGTTTTTGGAGGAGTGTCGCGGCTCACTGAGTCTGCTTCACGTTGAATCAGTTTGAATGAGTGTGTTCTAAACGGGGCTCTCAGGCGGTCGGATATAGAGCGGTCATTTTGGTTATGTGATAAATGATACAGGAATGGAGTATAAATTGCTGTTGGTCAAAATAAAATGGGCTAAATCCGTTAAGAAGTACACATGCGAGGAACGTTAGGTTGTCAGACCTCGGCTAATCCGCCCCCCCCCCCTGCCCCCGCCACCCTCCTGTCATTTACACCAAACCTCACCCCTGGTAATGGCCGCCGGAGGATTTCGTCATCGTGTAATTCATTGATATGCTATCTGGCCGGCTTCCACGTCGGATATGTGTCGTGCAGTCGTTGTCTTTCTTTAGCCTTTGCCGACGCACCCCTGGCATCCAGCTCCCGGAACGCCGGGGTCGCGACGTGCCATCATCACGCCACGTCCGGCCGTCCCGGCTTGATTCACCCCGTTCAGTGACCGGCGCGTCTGTTCCTGGCGCTGTGGGCCTTGACATTGCCCACGCGGCGGCCGACTATTGACAGTCAATAGCCGGCCGCGGACCTGTCTCGACAGGCGGAGATCACCGGGCCGCCGGAGCCGGCCCGGCGCAGGCCCAGGGGGGGGACGGGGGCAGGTGGACGGACGGCGGTATTTTTAGACGTCATTCAGGCGGGGTATCGAGCGGAGGCTGCCGCTGCCGACCGAGTTGCGCTCTGGCCGTCCGGCGTCGCCGGCGCCGCTGGGATTCCGCCGTCTGGCGGGCCGCTCTCAGGCCCGGAGCCGGAGCCGGAGCCGGAGCCGGCCTTGCCGCCGCCCGCTCGGCCGGCATGCGTTATTCATGGCGGCGCGAGGTCGGCCGTTGTGCGTGACGTCGTCGCCGGCCGGCGGTATTCGCGCGGCACGTTCGGCCCGCCTTCGCGCGGCCTCAGACGCGCCGAGCCGTGCGGCGGCCGGCCGGCGCGCTCGGCCGGCGCGGCCCGACCCGGCCTCCGACGTCACGGCGCCGCTTCCGTCCGGCCCGGAAGAGGCGCCTGTGCGCGGCCGCGGCTGACTCAGGACGCATCTCTGCGCGTCTTTGTTGCTGGTTGCTGGTCCGGCGACTTTGTCGGCGGCCATGATGTCCTCGCGGCCGCCGCGCCGGCGCCGGAAGGTGCGGCCGTCGAGCGGTTGCTGCGCGCCGGGGCCTGTTTACGACTGAGCACGCCCCGGCCGCGCGCCGGCGGGGCGGACGGGCGGCGCCGGGCGGGGGCGACGCGGGGCCGGCCGCCGCCGCGCGCTCCTCGAAAGTAAATCAGCAGTTCACATGGCGGCGATTTCCCGCCGGCGGCCGCTCCATTTTACGGCCGGACAATGGGGAAACTGCGGCGGTCGCCCTTCTGGCGCCGGGCGACAAACGACCGGCGCGGACGCGGTCAGCGGCCGGCCGCCGGTCCTGCGGCGGCGGCGGCGGCGGCGGCCGCACGTTTTCCCGGCCCCGCTGCCGGTTTGCGTCAGCCGGTGTTTTGCCGGTCGGGCGGCAGCGCGCAGTTCGTGGCGCGGCGCCGGCGGCCGGCGTTCGTCACGCGGGTCCCCGGCCGGGCATTGTTATCGGCAGGCCTGTGCGTCGTTCGGAGACCGCCGGCGCCGGGAAGGCCGTCCGAACTGCGGCGCTGCACGGCCAGGGAGCCGGTCTGTTGGTCCGGGTTTCAGGACCAGCGGCCTAGTCTGTCGGTTCTGATGTCAGGGGGCATGCAGGCTGGTCCGTCGATCCTGGTCTCTGAGGAGCAGTAGGCTGGTCCGTCAGACGTCGTGTCTGAGGATCAATGTTGGAAAGGTACAGCTCCGTTCTCGGAGCCCCAGCTGTTTGTCGGTGCCGTTCAGTGCTGTGGCCGGAGGTGTCTCCGGTGCCGAGCTGGTCTCGGCCATGACCGTCTGCGCCCGGCCCGGTCCGCCGCGCCAACGTCCGGCGACCGAAGCTCGAGTCGAGCCGAGCTGCGGCCGGTGACCGGGCCGGCCGGCGACGCTCGGAGCCTCCTGCGGGCCGACCGAAATAGCGCCGCGCCGCCGCCTGTTGTCATCGCCGCACGTTATTTACGGCGCGGCGCTGGCCGGCCGAGTTCGACCCGCAGCAGACGTCACCCGGCGATGGAATCGCGGCCGTCTGCTGATCGGGGGACTTCTGAAGACGGTCGGCAGGCCGGCCGCAGCCACGTGTCGGCCAGGCGCTCCCGGCGTAATCGGCCCGAGCGGCTCCGTCGAGTGTTTGCGCGACGCATCACTCGACGGCAGATCGACGCGGATCGGCAGCCGCTGCGCTGCGTGCGACCCCGCCAGGCCGGCCCTGGTGACGTGGCCGGCCCGAGGCGTGGGACGTGCGACCCTGGGCAGGACCCGGGCTGCGGCCGCCGGCGAGGCCGGGCCCGGCGCTGACACGCGCCGGAGCGGCGGCCGTGTGGGCGGAGCCCCGGCCCGCCGCGCGGCGCCGTGACTTGTAAGCCGTCGCCGCCATTGAGGCCGGCTGAACCGGAGCGCCGCACGGTGGGCCAGATTGCGTTCAAAATCGCTTTTGATTCGACGCCACTGTGCAGCACGGCACTGTAAAGTTTTCTTTTTTGGACCGAGCCCTGTTCCGTTGTCTGTTTTGGCATCCAGTGTACTGGTAGTCCGGAAGAGCGTAAATTCCTCAATTTAGCTTGATCCAGAATTTGTATGCGGGCGGATGCCGGTTTCTGCGGCTGTTAAATGTGGCTTTAAACAGGATTTTGATAAACTTAAGTCGTCAAGGGTAAATACAGAAGGAACCAATAGTATTGCTGTATTATTTATTACAGTGGTAACCACCAATTACACAAAACCAAATTGAGGAAATAACCCCCGACGAGCGAGGGGGTTGATGCAACCCCCAAGCAGTGTTGCCGGGGCCACGGCAGTACGGAACATAACAGCGCCGTGAAACTTAGAATAACTGGTGATACATTCATTGCGCATATTTTGATAAAAATTGACCACAGGTCGTCTATGGTCACCGAGATATGACGTCATTAGTGCAGGCTAGCAGAACGATTTTTGCGCCAAATGTTGGTTCCACTGTTTTAGTGCAGCAGGTATGCATAAATGGCAGATGACGGATATTAAATCGGTTCAAAATGGTTTAGATATGCGGGCAGGTCGTTTAAGATAGGTCAGTGATCTTTTCAGGCTCAAACGAGGTCAATGACTCAGAATGATCTGTTGACCTTAGAGCGCTCCTGTACTAATTTTTGGTATCAAATATGATAAGGGGACAATCTAAGGACTATTTGGCTTCGCCCGAAGTGGGTCGTTTTTAACTCTGGAAAATCGACTTCGATCGAGTTCTCAAGCACAGAGTGTGACCTGGCCTACAAGGTCACAAGTCTGACCTGACGGAGTCTGACGGGAAACCATTTAAGTCCTTGGGCAACGGTTATCGAATGCTTTTTGACCCGCGGCGCTAGCTCAATTAGGGGTCAAATGGCGAGGGTGCCTGCCCCCTCGTCATCGGTGCAAGTAGAAATCCCTCCCGTCCTGCGAAGGTTAAGCTACGGACCTATGTTAAGAAATTTAACTATAAGCTGTTGTCTTGATAACACCTCCATGCTGTTCAGTGAACTCAAAAAAGTTTGCTTTTTCGCATGGTGCCGAACGGCCAGTACTCACACCTCTAGACGTAACTGCGACTGACGAGACAGAGGCGGAGAGTCGCTGCAGTGCGTCAGGGACATGGATGCTCCCTTTGCCACCCGACCTGGACGCGTCATATTGGTCACGACCTCGCTCTCCGCTAATCTGACATCCAGCAACGCAGCGCGGCAGCAAAGGACTCGGACTCGGTGGGACTCGCTTTGTAACTCTACACTTACCTCGGGAAGCTGTTTTCATATATGCTCATCTCGCCCTCCTCACCAAACTGTACCAAACAGGTCCGTCATTTCTGCTTCAATTCCAGTTGCAGTGATTATCATAAGCAAATAAATTAAGCACCGCCATGCAATGGTTATTTTTGTCATAGAATCACCGAGTCCGGACTCCAGCTTAATAAACGCGGCTCATTGACAGCGGAGCTCGGGAACCACGTAAAGAAGCCGGGGCGTTGGTTGACTTTGGCGGCACATTTCACAGGAGACATGATGTTTTAGGTCAAATTACTGCAATCACTAAGCGCGCCGTTGATTTTTGCATCTGAACACGTATTCAGAAGCAAGAAAACAAAAACCTGATGTTAACAAAAACGCGATTTTTGGGACGATCTGGCCCGCTGTGCGCCGACTCGCCGTTTGGACGTCGCCACCGGGCCGAGGTCGTATGGCCGGACGATTGGAGCGCGCGTGCCGGCGGTACGGATGGCGCCGCTCCGATTGGCACGAGCCGGGCCGGCTCCGAGAGAGGTGGGTGGGCGGCCGCGTGCGCTGCATCTGCCCCGCCTGCGATCGATTGCTGCAGTCACGGCTGACGGCGGGCCGGCCGCAGTTTGCGCCCGCCGGGCCGCGTATCGGCACGGTGCCCTCCACGCTGGTAAGCGGCCCCTGAAGACGGGGCGGGCCGCCGGCCAGGGTACCGGGTCGGTTAACCTGCGGTCCCCCCCCCCGGCCGCCGTGATGGGAACGGCCTCGGCGGGACGGTGTGACTTCCGCTTCCGGCCGGTCGGGAGGAGCGGCGGCCGCGGAAGATGAGCGGCCGCCAAGGGACGGGCTCGGTGGTTCCTGCTGGCGTCGGCGCGTCAGGGCGCCGCTGCCGGCGGCCGGACGATCCCGGCCGGCCGGGCTGCGGCGGCGGAACGGCCCCGCGGGGTTCCCGGCGGCGCCGACGGGGGATCACCCGGACAGCCATCCGACACCGCCGCCGGAGCAAGACAAGAAGCGGCGCAGTTGGTTTCCCGGCACGCTGCCGCACCGATCTCATGGTGTTTGGAAGCACGGGGAGTCCCTTAGGGAGCGCCACGCTTGTGGGACTGCCGACGCCGGCCAGCGCGGGAGGTCGGCAGGTGACGTGGTGGGGCCGATCGTGCTCCCGCTCTGGCTGACGCTCCACCACCGGCTGGCGCTGACAGTGGCGCGTGCGTCGCGCCCCAAGCGTGACGGTTATCCGGAAGTCGCGACGCGTCCGCCGTTGTCGTCGCTATTAGTGAGGGAAACGGACTGTTTTGGCTGGGCGTGCGATTGTTGGGATTCATTGCGTGTTTGGCACTGACGCCAGGGTTGGGACGCAGTGGATTTCGATGCCGTCCGCTGTGAGGATGTTTTTGGGCTCAGCAGCCGTGAGTTGCGGGGCACGCCCACTCCGCTTGCTTTTTTCGCCCATAATGTGTGAACAACAGAAGGCAGTGGCCTCAAATTTTCGTTGTACCCGATTTGGGATTTTGACTTGTCTGCAACGTCGTCTTTTACTCCGAGGTCAAATAACAGGTTACCTGTGGGGTTCGTCTGCTGATGGGCCAGTGATTGCGGTTGGAATAGGCGAAACTTGTTTAAGGGTTTCGGAGATAGGCGGAGCCAAAAATGCCTTTTCCAGAACTGGAAGGTGGCAGAAGACCTGAGCAAATTCAGAGATAACGGTGGGCGATTTTGCGTACTTCCGCTGTCTTCTGCACTCGTCAGAATCGAAACTTGGCTTGTGGTCGCGATGTGTTAAGTTCTACGCTGATGTCGTCGGACACGGCTGTTGAATATGGCTGCGCATGCAGATCGGTTTTTAATGATGAATGCCGTTTAACTAACTTTAATTCGTGTTCTTCTGCCCCTTGACTAAAAGAGTGGCACAATTAAGCGAATTTAATCTGAAGTTGGCATCGTTCCACATTTCAGTAAGTTGTAGAGCTTTCAAATAATGGAAGTCCACGGACGAATATTCGTGACTGAAGGCCAGGGCCTTCCTTTCATTGACTCCAGGCCAGTCGTAGCGTAACCAGCCGTCGCCGCGCATCGAGATGCCCCATCGTGAAAGAAATCTTTTTCCACTGAGGCCAGACTCGTTTGATGAAAGCGGCGCGGTGATACCTCGTTTCAGGAAAGTGCAAAGGTGCGAGTCATGCGAATTTCGCTCTCAGTTTTTTGTCGGCTTAGAAACCTTATTCTGATGTCAGTTGAAGAGCATGTTATGGGCGAAAGCCGTCTTTAAATTTGGAACCGTCCATCGGATGAATGGATGCTTTGTCTCAGAATACGCCTGGCTTTTGATGACGCGGGTGTGACGTCAGCCGGCCAGCAGTGCATGAGCGGACGTCTGTATTCGCACCGAGGACTTCTGGAATGATCCTTCTCCGCCGGACTAACTCGCACCTTGACCTGACCTTCACTGTTGGTGAACCCCGATGGTGATGCTGACCAAAACCTGAACCGGTTTGACGTGGTCTGACCTGACCTGACCGTGTGTGAAGCGGGTAGCAGCGCCAGATGATGCTAATCAAGGGTCCCGCCTGACCTGAATTGACGCGACGTGACCTGACCCGGCCGTCTGTCTGCAGGAAGCCCCTCCAGGTGGAGCTGAACGTTATCTGACCTGACGTGACCTGACCGTATCTGTTTGGGACAGTGAGCCTCCCCCCCCCCAAGTGGTACTGATGAAGGTGTCACATGACCTGACCGCTCCATGTCTGTTCACAGGGAGCCCCGCCAGGTGGTGCTGAGCAAGGCGTCCGGCCAGGGGCTGGGCTTCAACATTGTCGGCGGTGAGGAGTCGGAGGGCATCTTCGTCTCGTTCATCCTGGCCGGCGGCCAGGCGGACCGCAGCGGCGAACTGCACCGCGGCGACCAGATCCTCTCCGTGAATGGCGTCGACCTCACCAAGGCCACCCACGAACAAGCGGCTGCCGCCCTGAAGGTCAGTCAAGGTCGCGCGCCGGCGCCGCCGACTGCAGAAGAGCCGGGAGAGCCCTGTTATCTGGCAGCTCACGTAATGCAGCTGCCGCCCGCCAGAGACGGCAGTCACTTGGGGAAATGGCCGGTGCTTTTGTGATTCGGCGCGTCCTGTTTCACGAATGGCGTTATTATGTGAGCGTGAGAGGTCGCTTTTGGCCAGCGAGTGGGCTTTGTGGGGGTGGAGATGAGTTGTCTTAAACTGAGATTGCAGTGTGGTCTGGGGGTCGCTCCAGGGGGTTTCTCCGCGGCAGAGCAGTTTTGGCTGTTTGGCCTCAGCCGCCGACTGGATGGGGTAAACACAGACTGGACCACTAGGAGGATGTTTTTGTCTCGTGTATTGATCCTCCCGGATCCTTCGGCCCGACTGGGTCCGGGTTTTGCTTTTGCCTGTGCTGCGAACGTGCTGACCTTTGAAGTGTTGACTTTTACCTTTGCTGACTCTGGCCGGAGTAAACAGCTCTTACGTACTCTGTCTGCCAAGTAACCTCTTGCCTGATTTATCTAATTTAGATCGCTGTACTTGCGCGCAGACTTTGACAGACCAGTTTGCGTACTGAGATGCTGCGTTTCGGAGCGTGATGGATTCAGCACGGAGATTGGGCTGTTTTGAAGATGCTGCCTAGCTGGCCGGGAACGGGTCTAATCGGGAGACGCGGTGTTGCCAGGGCGCCGGACAGACGGTGGCGCTGGTCGTCCAGTACCGGCCCGAGGAGTACAACCGGTTCGAGGCCAAGATCCACGAATTGAAGCAGCAGATGATATCCGGCACGCTGCGCACGACGCAGAAGCGCTCCCTCTACGTGAGGTAGGGCCGCCGCCGGTGTGCGGTCAGTGCGGCCCGTCACGGCGGGGCGGGCAGCGGTGGATCTGTCGTCCGCGGCCGCTCGGTGGGATCTGTCGCCGTCGGCCTGGCCGGGCTATGGTTGCCGGCGCTGGTCTGGTTGGTTGGCTGGTTGGTTGGTTGGTTGGCTCCGTGACGCTGGCGGCCGGCCGGCGACGGTCCGCGTGGCGGTGGCCTTTGTCCGGTCCGTTTGGCGCAGGGACGGACGGTGGCCGCGGTCGCTGTGAGGACCGGCGGACGCCGTCGGTGTTCTTCGCCCGCGGGTAGCGCGGAGTCTGGGGCTACTGTGCTGCCGGATCGCGGGCCAGCAGGCCGGTGCCATTGAGGGTCAGGTTTCTTTATGGCGAGCTCTGACTTTTGTACGGCGATGGCCAACGTTCTTTTTTATCACGTTTTGTCGTCTCACGAGAGATAGTGATAAATCATTTTGAAAAATGGGGCTTTCCAATTTGATGGGAAGGCAGTTACGGAGCAGGTGTCCAAAATATATGAAAATAGTCTGAATCAATACGTCCTGGCCTTGCCGTCCGGGAATACCTCCTGCGATGGGCTGAACAGTGCTTTCATCGCGCCCGGGAGAAGAGACGTCGGTCGTATTAGTGCCGTCACTGGAGCATTAAGTGCTTCTTGACTGGTGCTAATGGCTGGGGCCGGTGCTCGAGGCTTTCCTCCACGAGCTGCACAGAATATGAAGCCTGTCCCGGAACGCCATGACCTTCATGGCATGACGCGCCTTAAAACTCGGTATTCGGGGGTATTCGCCTTAAAACATTCATTTCGGTTCGAAGCGGTGCTGAAGCGTGTTTCTCGTCACGAGCATGCTTTAGTTAGCCGTAGGCAACAGCCTGCCTTCATTGAGACGGAGGACATAACTATGAATGTGGAACCGTTGGACGTTCCTTCATGACTGCCTTAGCTCTGGCTTGTTTTGTAGCGCGAGCCAGGATAAGGTGACCGTATCGTATACGATGCACAAGACTTGGCGTTGGTTCAGAAGAACATGACGTTCATAAAAAATCGGCGTATGTGAAGCCCTGGCACTCCCTGCTGAGAGTGCAGAAGGAAATAAAGATGAAAGATGGACGAAATATATAACGCAATGTAAAAAAAAAACGTAATAAAAGAGGCATGGTGCAGCCTTGAAGAGCTGTGACTTGGAGTCGATATCTTTAGCTGGGATTCGAAATCTGGTGCTGCTCTGCGTCCGTCCTCGTGCGGCCGCCCGTTTATTACACTTTTCGATGTCCTACCGGGACAGGCCTGACCTGTCGTCCCCCGCAGGGCGCTGTTCGACTACGACCCGCGGCTGGACGACGGCCTGCCGTCGCGCGGCCTGCCCTTCTCCTTCGGCGACATCCTGCACGTGACCAACGCCAGCGACGACCAGTGGTGGCAGGCCAAGCGGCTGACGCCGCAGGGCCAGGAGCTGGCCATCGGCATCATCCCGTCGCGCGCGCGCTGGGAGCGCAAGATGCGCGCCCGCGGCAAGACGGTGGCGTTCCACGGCAAGGCGGCGGCGGACATGGTGAGTGGAGGGCCGGACGGCCCTGCGGGGACCCGGCGAGGGATGAGGGGCCGGACGGTGGGGGGTGGTCCCGTGACGGGCCGGAGGCGGTGAGGAGCGCGGCCGGGAACGGGGCAGTGGCGTGCGTTTCGTAAGTGGTGGCCGTTTCTCAATGAGCACGGTGTTGGGGCCAGACGCTCCGCTGGGCCGGGCGAGACTGTCTGCCGGCGTGGGAACGTTCAGATGTTATGCCATGCGACCGCTGTGAGGCGTGGATTGAGACGAATCGTGTAGTCGTGTGAGTTTGTCCCGCGAATCGATGTGTGACGCGCTTAGGCAACTGTGTGCTGTGCGTTTAACCGTGGCATTGACGCACTATAAGCGCCTGCCGCAAGCAGTTGTGGCCATATCGAACTGCTACGCCGTAAACCGTTTCTTCGTAGTACCTCGGCCTCGCTCAGTGTCGTGGATAGGCTTGGCGCGCGCTGCTCGTCCCTCTCGCTGCGCCTGCGCGCGTTTTTCCCGCGAGCCTGGCTCTGGCCGAGGCTGGCGCTGCGCCGCTCACACTCTCTCTGTGCCCCTCTTCTGCTTCAGATGACTGACGATGACGAGGTGACTATCGCTCGCCGCTCTCGCTCCGCCGGCAGCCGCGCTTTCCGGCCGTGTCGTCTTCGCACGCCTCTGACTGTCCTGTCCGTGTGCTGTCGCTAGCTGGATGGCTGTCCCGAACGGCGCCGCTCGGCTTTGCTTTAGCTCTGCGTTGTCCAGTTCGGAACCGGAGCGGTTTTGGACTTCCCGAGCTTTGAGCACCCCAACCTCGGTAGGGCGTGGCCGTCGGCCGTGCAGTGCAGTCTGTGAGAAGCGCTGTCACGCTGGGCTTTTGACCCGCACTCGTCTGGAATCGTGATCGCTGGTTCAATCAGCGCCGTAAGCACCGCTGCAGCTCAAAGACTCGGTCGGAGTCGTCCGAACTCGATTGTGTTCCAATCTGGCGGAGGTGATTCGATTCGGCGGCTGCTGGTTGGAGCGGGCCGTTGAGCGGCGCTCCGGGCTGTCCCGCGGTCAGTTCTCGCCTCCGTCCAGGCGGTAGTCCTCCCCCCTCCCGGAGGCCCCCGCTATTTCCCTGGCTATCCCCTGATGTTGTGCCGTCCAGTGTCCGGTGCTTGTCTGGCGCTGCTGGAGACTTCCCGGCGCCCGGCGGATGGCGCTTCGACAGCGTGTTGGCGCCTCACCCTGCATGTGGCGCCCTGCTCGTGCCTGGCGGATGTGGCTTGGCTCATGCCTGGCGGGTTTCGTGGGCTCGTGACCGGCGGGCTCCGCCGCCTCCTGCCTGGTGGGCTCCGTTTCCGCTCGGGACGCTGTCGACAGCCTGGGGCCACCTGCAGAGTGGCGGCGAGATAAGATAGAGGGCTGGACTGCAAACGACGAGCGTGGCCGCGGCTCGCCTGGGCCGGTGACTCCGGCCGAGCACCGGTCAGAACAGCGGCGATTGACGCCCGCACAGGCCCCGCCGAGCCGACCTCTGTGGTGTCGAGTCCGCGAGCTGGTTCGGTGGACATCGCCCACGCCTCGTGTGGCCCGTCCGTGTTTTTCGTTAGCTGCGGGTTTGCTGCGTCGATTTGTCCAGGCTAGTTTGGGCCGCCAGGCCGTCAGCATGAGGTGGTCCGGCGTGTTAGGATTGAACTGCGGTCTTGCCTGGGCTGTTACACTGTCATGGAGCCAGTTTGCATGTTGGCAGTGGTCTCGATTCTCGGTTGTCGTTTTGGAACCATGCCCGTCCTTTTTCTCGGCCCGCGTCACCCATTCCTGTTCGTGTTTCCTTTCCGTAGCGGCCCTGCACTGTAAGAGCTCTTGCTTCTTTCGGTCTGAATTGCCGCCACCATCTTTCTTTGTGGCATCTTCCCCTCAAACCCATCTTTACCCCGCCCTTATCGCTTGGCTTCCCAGGTCTGATCACGGGAAAGCCCGGCTACTCCACGCCTCGCGCCTCCTCGCCCGGTCTCGTCTTTTTCCGGCCCGACTGACTGCCACATCCGCTGCGTCCGCTCGTTCACCGTCGACCTGGGGCCGAACGGACCCCCCCCCCCCCCGCCTCTGAGCTGGATCAGCCCGGTGACGGCACGTGGCCGCCGGCTGCATAGATTCCTCTGCCGTCAGATGGGATTAGAGCGGTGTGGGGTATTCTTGGAGTGGCCAGCAGGCCTCGCAGTTCTCGACCTAAGCGCGCCCATTGCTGGCTGAACTGGAGACCCTTTGCATGTACCCAGGCGGTCGATCCGAATAGCTCGCAACCTGCCGATGGCCGTCTGAATGTGTCCGGGCCATGATTTTTTGCTAGGCGGCCGAGTGGATACTTGTGTTGGAAACTTAATGCTCATTCGTTGTTAATGCCAGCATTCAGTACCGAGTGTACTGTAGGTTCTAGTTTCTTTTAGTGTCTTCAGCGAGCATGTTCTCAGTTCCATACCCTTGAGATGTTTTATGCATGGCTGTGACATTTTAAAGCGGAACCTTTTTCTGCGGGTGCTCATCTCACGAATCGGCTCTTGCTATTTCAGTCCACTCTAGACCGGAAAAAGAAGAATTTCTCATTTTCGAGGAAGTTCCCGTTCATGAAGTCCAAGGAAGACGTCAAGTCGGATGATGGATCAGAAGAAAATGATCGTGAGTACCACTGTTTTCCCGTGCTAAAAATCCCCACGAATGCTATCACGGTATTGAAGTAGTCGTTTTGGCAAGTGTAGACGGCGGAAGCAGATCTGAAGAGCTGTTCGGGGAACATTGTTGGGCTGTCCCATTTACCGTCAGACGCGATGCTGCCCGTTATCTTAGTCACCGTGTGTACATGTTTCAAGTGAGCGGGTGCTGACTTGAGGCCGGGTGAGGATTAGTGTTTCTGCTTGTCCCGACTCGCCGTCTGGTGTGGGCTCGTCGACGACTCATCCTGTGATAAGAGATTTTACCACACCTTGAACAAGCCTTCCCGGACGAGCTGTGACTAGAATCGGCAGTCACAGTCCGTTGGTTGGTTATTGGGGCTTAGGGGCGCACCGACTGCAGGGTCATTCGGCGCCCAGTCAGTCACAGTCCGTTAAACCCACCCAGTCCGGCTGAATTAGTTTCTCGTTCCGTTGAACTTGCTCCATATGGAATGTGGGGGTTTCTGGACGTGCGAATCTTCAAATGCGCTTTTCAGGAGGTAATCAGATCATTGTGAGAAGTTCTCGGCTTGTCGCGAGGAGCTGCTTCTGGAGCGATTATTAAATCAGCAGGTGTGGTCGTGGAGAGTGTCGTTCCCCTTACCCCTGATGCCCGAGGCACACACGTGACCGGAACACCTGCCCCGCGGGTATCGCTGGTCCGATCAGGCAGAAGACAGGTCAACATCGTCACCGCCCGCTTAGAGCGGGCGGTGACGTGCCGCGCGCGATCCCCGGGGACCTCCCCGAGGCTTGACGGCGGATGGCCGCCCTCCCACGGACGGTGGAGTTTCCGTAGTCGCCGGGTTCCAGTCGGCGTCCGGTTGGAGTGGCCCGGATCAGGCCCGCTGACGGCCGCGGCGTGTCGGCGGCCGACTGGGAGGCGGCCGAGCGAGAAAAACCGAACCCGGTGGCGATAGGCCGACCCTGTGACGAAAGGCCGGCTGTCTGCTCTCCGGGGAACTGCCAGGCGAGGATGTTGATCGCTGTCAGTCATCCGGCCCATGCACGAGACTCCATGAATTTTCTCTTTGGAGTCTCCTGATAAGCGGCCAGAAATGCCTCCTCGTTCGGAGTGATGCTCTCTTCCGTCAGCCAGGACCGACGCTCTTACCTGTCGCGTGTGCTGGCCACCTTATCCTGTGTTCTTTCCGCCTGCCGTCGCTGTACATTACCATGCGTCACCGTGCGATCTCCGGTCGCTGCCTTATCCCAGTGTCTTATCCTGGTCTGCCGCCAGAAGGTGGCAGATGATCCTCCACCTTCCCGGCACACCCGGTCCGGGTAGCAGTCTGGCAAACCGGACTCCGACGGCCCGGGAGCAGTCTCGCCACCCGTGGACCCGTCCTGCGGTCAGCCGGCCGGCTGTGAACGCCACCCTGCCGTCCGTCACTCGGCTGTGAACCTCGTCCTGCCGTTCGTCCGCCTCCTTGGACGCGTCCTGCCGTCAGCCCGCCGGCTGTGAACCACGTCCTGCTGTCCGGCCGTCGGCTGTGAACCACGTCATGCCATCCTTCTGCCGGCCGTGAATGCCGTCCTGCCATCCGTCTGCTGGCTGTGAACCCGTCCTGCCACCTGCTCACTGCTGGGCCTCCAGAGCGCGGCGGCCCCGGCCTGCGTCCGACCCAGTGCGGTTCGTCGGGAGTGTCACGTTCCAGGGCCCTGTCAGCTTAGTGCGCCGCGAAAGGAGCATGATTATTCCAGGTTTTCTTTGGCGTGTATTTATCTCCGTTATTTTGTGATTTGCAGCCGTAGTGATAAAAGAGATATGACGTGTAACTGGCCGCACTGTCAGCTAGAAACAGATGGCCTTCTTTGAAACTTTGCTGAAGTTGTATTTCGGCGGTCTTAAATTCATCACAGCTGTCAGAGTTGGACTAGATTTATATTGATGTGCCATAACCCTCAGGATTTGACCGAGGTGGTCGTACGTCATGTTGTGCCCGTTTCGGTAACACGACTGGGTTAATTTCATTGGCTTTATAACTTTCAAATAACGACCTGGTGTTTCGAAAACTTCGGTGATTAGTCAGGAATCCTCTCTTTTGTCCCTGTCAAGAATCACAAGTGTGGAGCCGCTCTTTCGGCATGTTTGCTTGTTCGCATCGTTCCTTTCCACTGCTTCCTGCTGTAGTATGAACCGTTTCCTCCCTGCGGGTGCCGGCTGGTGCGCCGCGACCTGACGGGCAGTCGGTCTCTGTTGACAGAGTCCGTGACAAACACGTCCGAGGGCGATGACCGCAGCCTGCCGGAGGAGGCCGTGCTCTCGTACGAGCCGGTCCAGCACGTGGAGGTCAGCTACTGCCGGCCGGTCATCATCCTCGGCCCGCTCAAGGACCGCATCAACGACGACCTGATCTCGCAGTACCCGGACGACTTCGGCAGCTGCGTGCCGCGTGAGTGGAGCCGAGCGGCGTCGACCGCGGGCGGTCCCGTTCCGCCCAGCCGGTGCCGTCCGGGCAGAAGATCGGGACAGTCGACAGGGACCTCGGGACGTTTCAGAGAGGCCTGTAGGCTGACTGCAGGCCCCAGTCTCTTGTTCTGTTCTGTTGGGACTTAAGCGTGACTGGCCCGCTGATGGGGCACACCGTTTGGCGTGGCGCCGTGTGTATTCGAGTGTCGCGGCCCGATGCCGTCCGACTGACCGACGCCGCCCGCCGGCAGACACCACGCGCTCCTGCCGGGAAGACGAGGTGGACAAGCGCGACTACCACTTCGTGCAGTCTCGCGAGCAGATGGAGCGCGACATCCAGAACCACCTGTTCATCGAGGCCGGCCAGTACAACGACAACCTGTACGGCACCAGCGTGGCCAGCGTCAGGGAGGTGGCCGAGGAGGTACGGCGTGGGCCGGGCAGCGGGCGGGCCTGCTCCAGCGATGGGCTTTCATGCTGGGTCGTTTCGTAGTGATCGCTACGTTTTGAAGCTGCGCGTTTTTGCGTGTGTTGCATGACTGGTTCTTCAAAAGAACGTTGAAGTGAAAGCCACGTGGCAGCTTTTAGTGTTAATCAAAAGTTCGTTGAATTCGTTCAGACACTGGCGGGGTACCTCGTGAAGTTTCTTGTCACGTCGTTTTCGGGCGTCATCTCTAGCGGCCTGTCCTGTCGAAGGTGTCTTGGCCAGCTCCGGTAAGACTAGTGTTCGTACCTTGACACCCTTCCGCGCTCGGCCCGACAGCAAAAGAAGCACTGCATCCTGGACGTCAGCGGTAACGCCATCAAGCGGCTGCACGTCGCCCAGCTGTACCCAATCGCCATCTTCATCCGGCCACGGTCGCTGGAGCACGTCAGGTCAGTGTCGCCGCCGGGCGTTGGCCGGCCCGGGCGCCGCCTGGTAGAGGTCGGCCGGGGCGCGGTACCCGACGATGTGCAGTTTGACGCCGGGGTTTGTGAAGGGAAACATCACCATCGAAGGGCTTATGCGCCGCGACGCGGATGCTCGAGGGCGTGGGATTTGGGCCACGTATCTGAGGGGATTGGGATCGTTCGGCCTCCGGCGCCAGGCCTCCAGAAGTCGATCCTGGAGTCTTGCGTCAGCAGGCTGCCGGCAGTCTCCCACGTTGCCCCATCGCGCCGCGCACATTGCCGCCGTCGCGCGGCCGGCGGCGACACTGCAGGGTCTCCCGAGCCGGCCGGCGGCCTATTTCGGACGGTCGGCGCAGTTGGCGGGCGAGTGGGAGGTCCGGCCAGGCTGGCGCGGCGCTGATGTGTGCCGGTGCGGGCCGGCCGACGTTATGGAGCGCGCCGCGGGCCGATTGATCGTGCCGCGGCGCGGCCACGGACCGCTGCCAGAGGCGGCGGCCGCCCCCGCGGACGGCTCGGGTTCAGGCGGTACGATTGGAAAACTCGGCTACCCACTCGGATATGCATTGGCCTGCCAGGCACTGTGACAGCCGTTCAGGTCTGCACTGTGTTCTACGGGGCTCTTTGTGAAAGCGGCCAGTAAAGGGGCAAGATTAGGCTGTTGTTGGCGCCCTTTTGGGCTTTTGACGATGTGGCGTTGCAATGTCTTATTGACGGACCAGAAGTGGTTTGTCGTTCACTTGACTGCTGTGTTGCAGGGAGTGGAATAAACGTCTGACCGAAGACCAGGCCAAGAAGATGTACGAGAAATGGCAAAAGCTGGAGGCCGAGTTCAGCGAATACTTTACGAGTAAGAGCAGTACATGCGATCCCCTGTAGGCCCTGAATCAGGCCAAGGTCAGGCGAAAGCCGTCCACTCGACACCCTCGCGCTGCGTAGGCAGAGAGGAAACTACCTCAGGAAAAACTAACGAGAGTTCACCTCAAAGCGGCGCAGTAGTTTTGTCGTTGACATGGATAAAAGTCAGAGTAAGGTATGTGCTGTGTTATCCTGTGACGATAGGAACTCGATATTTAACTCATATCCATTGCGTAGTTGACGGTTCCCAAGATGTGTTGCCGGCGCCGTAGGGGGTGTTGCGGCATGATCATATGTGTTCGGCTAGCTTCACCTATGTGACGTTCAAGATGTTGAGCGTTTGCGCATTCACCAGACCAAACCTGAAATACTTGTTTCACTGTTCAAATTTAAAAGTGACATTTCGAAATGTTGTGAACCAGTGAGCATTAGTCCGGAGAAGTTTTATATTACCTGAAGCCTTATTGTGGATGATGTTTGTCATTAACGGTTTCACGTCTGGGCGGATTCTCTTTTGTCTTTTTTGATTGAACTTTTGTCACGCCTGCTGTTACATATTTCGCTTCCGTAACCAGCGTGTCTCTAACCATTTCAGACATCGTGTCGGGCGACACGCCGGAGGAGGTGTACGAAAAAGTGAAAGACACTATCCGTGAGCAGGGCACGAACCGCATCTGGATCCCGTCGAAAGAGAAGCTGTGAGCGGCGCGCGCCGAGCCGTTCAGTTTGCGCGCCGGCCACAGGCGGCGCCACCAGCGCGGGGCGCCCCGTTCCGAGCTTGTTACTCCGCGCCGGGGGCCGGGCCGCCGCCGGCGGGCCGGGACACGAATCTCAGTGGCGGCCGGCGCCGGCGGCCGGTCTGCTCGCCTGCCGAGCGAAGCCGGCCCGGCGGCCGCGCCGGTTGTTGTTGTTTCGGCGCCGGTCGGCGGCCGCTCCGCCGCGGGCGCTTGTGCGGGCGGCTCGCTGCGCCCTGTTGTCGGGGCCGGCGCTCGCCGCGCCAACCCCGGCCGCCCGACGCCGCCCGCTCGCGGCAGGGGCGGGAGTCGTGCCGTTTGACTCTGACTCGGACTCCGGCGCGCCGCGCCGCGCGGGAGCGTCAGTTGCGTGCTCATAGGTAGTTATCCAGCCATCCCTCCTCGCCTCTCCCCGTTTTTCTCTCTAATTATGTTGCCGTTCCTGGATATTTCGTCCTGTGTTGCGTTGCTCTGCCTGTGGGGATGAAACCGAATGCCTCTGTTTCTATCCGAAGGAGATGCCCGCACCTGGGCCGTTCCATAAGATGTGATAATTCTCATTATCCCCGATTTAAGTGTTGAATTCATTGTGCCCTCTCCGTTGAAGCCGCATCCCGCTCACCCTGCATCGTGTTCTCCGTAGCATTGGTAGCTTCTCATTCATTTGTAGTAATTTATATTCCCAGATGGTTGTGTGTCATCCGTGTTTCCTGTAACTCCGGCAGTTGTCAGGCTAGCGCGTTGTGCAATCTCCCGGATGTGTAGCCCCCTGGCACTCGTGTGTGGAAATGTGTCAAACTATATTGTAACAATAGGCGATGTGTAAATAGAAGCATTATCAGACCTGTGTTGTTATCTTCTTGGATGCTACAGGTTTTGCTAGCTCCCAGAATAGGAAGAGGGAGTTGCAGCGCCTGCAAACCACGATTTTGCCGAGTTGAGCCGTAACAACGCGATTGTTGACAGTTTTTTCCGTAAAAAATAAATAAATAGAAATAAAGCTGTTTCGTCGTGCACTGTAGGTACTCCGCGTCCAGTTTTGTTCTCCACCGATATCCTGCGAATGGGCTTCAAACTACTGCTCCGATGGGGTTAGACCAGCGTCAGTTCAAGGCACTGCCTTGTTTTCTGGACAGTCCATGCGTAAGCAGAAGCGATGGAAACGGAGATTTTCTCCGTAGCAGGGGAGTGAAGCTCCCCGAATAATGTATATTTCGTGCATCTAAAATGAAACAGTACATGTTCACTCATCACTAACCACACAAGACTTCAGGACAATTTTCACTCGAGGCCTGTGTCTGCGCAATGTCAACATCGCGCTGGCATAGGTCCCGTTCGCTGTTATCAACAGCGATCCTGTAGCTGACTGTTCTTTGCCGAAATTGCTGGTCTTGTTCGTATGTTTGTTACGTGCATTTTCATGTATGAATTTGTAGAAGTGCACATCGTCAGTATCGGTCTGTGCTTCGCTCTTTTCGCTTGCGTAAAGCCGAGTAGAAATCAGTTTATTTGATCACCTCACTCCTTTGTTTACCGAAGTTGTCATGAAGGAGCTAGTACCAAAATGCGAAGATTAAAAAAAAGTGGTGACAACACCATCGTGTGTAGCATGCGCAATCTGTTTTCATTCACCACCGCTCAGAGGATGGCTGTAACAGAGCTAAATTCTTGGGAAGATGCCTGCCAGAGGTCGACTGCGGGGAGTATGGCTGTGCTGGACATGGACTGCAGGGAGGCACGTAGTCAATGCCCCCTCCCCGAACCAAGCGGTCTACACTAGATATTTAGCGATTTTGCAGGAATACGGAAGTAATCAAATAGGTGTATAATGCAAAAGCAAACGTTATGTTTTTCCTCCTCTACGTTATATATCAGATCCATTACGCGAAAATAGCTGCTTTTTCCTATAAATTTTGTCATGTGCCAGTGGCATGCGACAAAATTTGCCATTTAACCTCTCCCCCCTCCCCCCACTGAGGAAAATCCTGCTACGTGCCTGACTGCAGGCAGTGTGCTGCATAAAGGATGGTTGTCACGGAGCTGGGCTGTAGGAGGGATAGTGAAACCGGACCAGAACGATTGGGAGAAGGAATGAACCGGACTTGGACTTCATGAAGGATGTCTGTACAGGACCTGGTCTGCAAAAGAACCAGAAAACCTTCTGGCGTTGGTCCATCGAGGGTTTGTGCTGACCTCGTGTCCAGGCTGATCGCTTTGGACCGACAGCCGGTAGGCGACACCAAACCACTGCGGTGCAGAAAGAGGTTGCTCTTTTCCAACTTTGCGCTATATGCGTCTAGGCTGTCAAACGCAAGGCTACCACACGCATATTAGTTACTCATTCAGCCGTTTATGAACATAGTCGATTAACGGTCGCACAGACGTTGACCGCCCCTTCCAGTTCAAAACCTGAATTATGAAGAGCAAGGAGAATTTCCTTAAGCTCTCATTAATTTAAAATTGTGTCAGTCCCCCTCACTGTCCACCCACGCACCCCAAAACAAACACCCTTCCCAACTGGTCAGTTGAATCCTCATCTGGCCGCACCCCACCTAATAGGTCACACATTTCGGGTATGGTCAAATTTAAGTGGCGTCAGCTTCATTTTTTAGATTAAATCGACTACCCTTTAAATCTTTCAGTGTCGATTTGCCTGAACGGGACACCTTTCTTGTGTATTCTGGAGATATTTAAACGATGGAAGGCAGAAAGTGAATTTCGCTCAATCAAACCTCTAAAACGTATGTCTCTGACGAGCCATTTTTGTCTACCTATTTTTTGTATTTTGTGTTGAAAAAAGAAGCATTAGAGTACAGCACTCCAAGAAACGTTAGTATGCTGAGCTTGTTGCCAGCATTTTCTGTACGTCTCTGGTTTTTAAGGAGGAATACATGCTGACTGCAGCCTCTGAACTAACTTGCTTTCGTCAGCAGCCGTGTCAAGAAATAATTCATTTGGGTGCTTTGTTCACTGCTGTGTTGCGTTTGAACAAATACCGCCCATTTTCGGTTATGTGATCATTTCAAGGAGTGATTCTGGGGTTTGTGCTATTAGTATTGTTGACCAGTGCTATGTAGGCATTGTGAAATAATTTCGGATAAACTAAAGGACCCATTTGTGGCTATGTGCTTTAATCTCCATACAATAGAAGGTGTCCGTGTTTTGCATTGAACTGTTTGCTGTCCTGACCATGACATTGCATGATCTCAGAAACTGCCATTGGTGGTGTTTGAGAACTACGCTTTGCAGAAAAACCAGGACAATTCTTAAATGAAATGATTTGTACGATGCAAATGATTGCATTTATTATAAGAACATATCCCGTGTCAAAATTGAAGGAAATGCACCAAAAAATGTGCTTTGGCATCATGCCCATATGGCTGGTACCATTTGTATGGCATTCAGAAATGGCAGTTTGCTTACAACCTTGAGCAGATGATTTCATATTCTGGCCCTGGTGGCACTACTTTTTGGGTATTCTAGGCACAAGCCTCCTATTTCTCATGATTCCAGAAATCTACATAGTTACCAAATCACATGGGTATCAGAAGATGCACAATTAAAAAGTAGGCCAATGGCATGCATTTAGTGCCATGCCACCATTGCCAGTTCCTCAAAATAACTGTTTGAAGTGATTCAGTCACCCACTGCCTCAACAACTAGCACATGTTCAAATCACAGAGTATCTCCACAGGACAGATCAACACCAACTTTTAAGCATTGACTGTTGACAAACATGCTATGAAATACAGTGTCACTGAAAGACCTATCAAAATGTGGTAGTCTTTGAACTTGAAATAAGCTGAGATGGCACTGAAATGGGTCAGGGAGGTGCCTGCCTGGGAAGGTGAGGGAAGGGAGATGCCTGGGAGGGAACAGGGACAGACAAGGGAAATTGGGACAATACAGAGATACAGAGGACCTGGATGAGGTGAGAAGAGAGATAAGGACTAATGGAACAGGCATGGAAGGGGAGTAGGGCAGAATGATGAAAAGGGACTGGGCTTGGAAAGAGACAAGTAGGGGAGTGGGGACAGAACAGGGACAAGTAAGGGCAATGGAGCTATCAGTTGGTGTTTGAATTAGCCAAATCATGCCAGTGGTTCTTGAGATAAATAGGGCCAGGGTGTTAAAGGCCCCCATCAGTCTGTAAGAGGTGATGAAATACCCTAGTCAGTACCAGGTTAACAGTCCTGTCCAGTATCTCATCATTGCACCTGTCCCATTTCAGTCCCTATTTGGTTCTATCCCATGATTGCTGTTTCCCCTTTCTGCCTCTCTCCCTCCTGGTCCCATCCCACAGGGGAACAATATGGAATAGGACTGAGGAAGAGGGGCTGTAACAGGACAGGGACAAGGAGTAGCTTAGGATGGGACTGGGAGGGGAAAGGCAGAAAGGGTGTGAACAAGGAGCATGGGATAGAGGAAAATATGGACTGAAACAGGATTGGCACAATCATGTGATATTGGACCAGACTGTTATGACAGTATTGACTGGGGTATTTTGGTATTTCATCACCTTCCACATATTGGCTGGATCTTTAACACCCCAGCCCTGTTTATCTCGGCCATGTTTATCGTGAGAACCAACTGCATGATTTGGCTCAATGAAACACCAATTGATAGCTGCATCCCCATCACTTGTCCTTGTCATTCCCCCATTCCCTTGCTTGTCTCTTTCCAAGCCCAGTCCCTTTTCACCATTCTGTCCTAACACTCTTCCATGCCTGTTCTGTTAGTCCTTATCTCTCCTCACCTCATCCAGGTCATCCAGATCTCTGTATTGTCACAGTTTTCCTTGTCTGTCCCTGTTCCCTCCCAGGCATTCATGTCTGTCCAAGTCCACCTCCTTGGCCCATTCCAGTACCATCTCAGCTTACATCGAGTTTCGAGATGGCCACGTTTTGATAGGCCTTTCAGTGACACCATATTTCATGACACATTTGTCAACAGTCAGCACATAAAAGTTGATGTTGATCTGTCTCGCGGAGATGCTCCGTGCTTCGAACTCTTGTTACTTGTTGAGGCAGTATGTGGCTGAATCACTTCAAGGGATTGTTTTGAGGAAGTGGTAATGGACGCAAGGCACAAAATGCCTGCAGTTGACCTATTTTTTACTTGTACATCTTTTGGTACCCATATTGCTCAGTAACTACATGGATTTCTGGAGTTATAAGAAATGGGAGCCTAGAATACCCATTTTTGATGGGTTACCTTGCTGGAATAGCTGTCTAGCCATGTAAAAAACCCGATAATGCGTAGTAATAGCACATGGCAAGATATCGTACATATTCATATTTTACAAAGTGGCCAGCCCAGCACATGGTCCCTATTTTGATATGACCTAATATTGTGTTTTGTGCGACCTAACCTCTTTTTAGACAAAGCCAAGTCATTACACCCCTTATTGGCTTGTGGCTTGTGTATACTTTGCTTTGGGCACAACATTTATGTCCTTTATTTCCAGATATGTAGCCAAGTACCCCCAGCCTATCCCAGTAGGGGGCAAAACAACCTGCAACACTCCTCTAACTGGTTATGCCCTGGAAGTGGCATATTTGACATATTTGATATACAAGGCGAATTTGATGTGCTCTTGTGGAATCACAATTATTTCTGACAGTATTTGAGGCTCTTTTATCCCTGTCAGTTATCATTGACTGATTGCAGGGCATCCTTTCCATTGGTGGTACTCTTGAGCAAAAGAAAAGTGCCCTAACAAGTTACAGTTCTCCATTGTTACCCTTCAATCTCCTAACATGATAAAGTTATGGGTTTCCTAAGCAATGGAACATTTACACTAGTCATCTTAAAAATGGTTACAAAATTGAGATAAACCTTGTTCTATCAGGATTCATGAACATGACTGGGTTGAAATTAACTTAACCCCTTGCCATTGGGTCATGATTTAAATAGTTTTTCATTGTGCTTCTGGTTTGATGCATCTTTATTGAATTAATTCTTCATTTTTGCTTATTAGTTTATTGATGCTTCATTTTACCTATAAGGTTTTTGTGTTTCTTCATAACCTCTTTAGTGGCATTGTTACAGTATTATCACATTCCCAATGGACTGAGGAAGGAAGGAAAGCAAGAACTTGTGTATGGAATGTCACATAATTCACAATTTTTTCACATCATAAAACCCATTTCCTTCACATCCTTGTACCAGCCTAATAAGAGTCGTAATGGGGGTCATATGTCAGCCCTAACTTTGGGAAACAGTAAGGCACCAGTAAACTTGCAAGTGCCAAGTTTCTGTTTCAGTTGTGTTGTGACCTGTCACAGAAATTGTGGTAGTGATGATGGGATGATATGTGTTGTATCACAAGGGAAGATTTTCTTAAGTGGATAATCCAGTAAGAAGAGCTCATTTTTGTCTTTGATGATTGATTCCAAGCCAAATCATGATAAAAGGCATTGGTTGTTTTGTGAGTGCATGCGATTGCTGATTGTGACATGGTTTCTTTTGCAGACAATGTAGATCAGCATTTTGTTCTGGACCGATGCACAGACGTGGCTGTCAGATCACATATCACCATGTCAGCTGAACAGTACAAGGGTCTCCTGAAGCTATCAGAACTCAGCCAACAGGCATTGGTGAAGAAGTGCCGAATTCATGATGTGTATGATGTAGAACATGCACCATTTGCAAGGTGATTTTACAACAGGCAGCCTTTATCCACATAAAGTTGACTTTTGAAGTGCAAACTTGTGAAGACATAAATAATTAAATTCCAGTCTTGTGTACAGGTAGCAGCTATCTTTTGGTCTAAGCAAGCATTTACCTCATTGAGGACATTATGGAGAAAGTGTCTTGTTAAGCCCATAGGTGATCCTTGAAGTAAGCATAATGTGAAGCAATGTACAGGGTTCATGGGTAGCATTGTCACACGTACAAACTATGGAAACGTCATTGTGTATTAAGGTGCATTGTTCCAGGCTGGTTTACTGATATTCGTGGTCATTCAAGATCCGATTATTTTAAGTGCATTTGCCCATGCACAGCATATTAAACTGCTTGTTCTGAGTTCATTTTGCCTTCCCCCATTTCCATTAGGCCCCTTCTGACCATGCAATCATTGCTCGTAACCCAACATCCGACCAGCCAGCTAACTGGGTCCTTGGTCGGCAGAGGGAAGTTCGCCGCCGTGCGCAAGTCGACGCACCGCGTGTCGGGCGTGGAGTTCGCAGCCAAGTTCATGCGGCGGCGGCGCCGTGCCTCCGAGGTGCTGCACGAGATCCTGCACGAGGTGGCCATTCTGGAGCTGGCGCGCGCCGCCGCCGGCCAGCCGGGCAGCGAGCGCATCGTCCGGCTGCAGGAGGTGTTCGAAACGCCCACCGAGACGGCGCTCGTGCTCGAGATGTGAGTGACGCAGAGGCTGGAATACGAGAGGATGTGGTGTACTTCTCTGTGCTGGTGAAGCTGTGTAAGGTAGCGCTGAATGTCACCGGGGTATGATTGAAAGTATGCCATTATTGTGCCTGACTGGAACTAAACTTTTGTGCGTTTATGCTTGTCTGCCCTGAAAAGTTGAATTTTCCAGTAAGGTTTTCGGAGGATTATCATGTCAGAATGTGAATCTTTCATTGTCTTGAATTGCTATTGATGGACTTCACGCTGCACAGTTAACTGAGATTTTCGTCACGTGGCTGTTGGGCCGGCCCAGAAGACATTTTCTGTAGTGCGCTCGCTGCTGGCCGGGCAGGTCACATTCTGGGTCTGCCATGCGTTTCTCTTGCACATGCAGTGTAACTTGCAAAGTAGCGTGTACTTCTTGTTACCTTTGTTATTGTTTTTTATTCGTGTATCCGACGGGACGGTCCGTTGCGGTCGGTTGTGGCCCATGCTCCGTAAGGAGCGTGTTGGTTTGGTGTTCTAACGGACCAGCCCCACCCTTCGTCCTTCTTGGCTCCTGGCTCCTGGCTACTGGCTACCTGTGTGTTCAGGTCGTCTGGGCTGTTTTTCTATCAGTCCCACGTCGGAACAGGGCTGGTTAGGCTGTCCAGTTTACTCTCGTCTCAACGGCTGCCAGGGACGACACGATGCCGGACGGGTAGTTAAAGAGTCCTGTCCGGTTGGTGCGTGTAACGCGCTCCACACCGGTCACCTGAGGCCCGATTTCTCCCGGTAGGGTTCCCGGCGGCGAGCTGCAGCGGCTGATCGACATTGACGAGACCATCTCGGAGCCGGAGGTGCGCCGCATGATGCGCCAGGTCCTCGAGGCGCTCGTCTTCCTCCACGACCGCAACATCGCTCATCTGGACCTGAAGGTATCTCCGCGCGGCTCCTCTTCCTCACCGCTCCGCCTTTCCCGGGGTGTTTTTCTTTTGCGTTTGTCGGGCTCTGTTGGCGGTGGGCGCAAAATGATCTCAGTAGTCGGCGCACCCGAAAACGCCAGTAAACAACAACATTGACAAAGGACTCTGTTGACGGCGCAGCGACCCGCCGGGCGTGCCGCCGGTGACCCAGCCGGTGTGTCCGCAGCCGCAGAACATCCTGCTGACGGGCCCGTTCCCCGGCTGCGACGTCAAGCTGTGCGACTTCGGCATCTCTCGTCTGATCGAGCCCGGCGTGGAGGTGCGGGAGGTGCTCGGCACGCCCGACTACGTGGCGCCCGAGGTGCTCCAGTACGAGCCCATCAGCCTGCTCACCGACATGTGGTGAGTCGTCGGGGACGGTCCGGGCGGCGGCCGGGCTTTGGTGCTGTTCCGCGCGCGACGCTGAAGTGTCGCTGGCGTGGTGCGTCGATGGGCTTTTTTAAGTCGGATTTGCTGTAGGCAGTGGTGGCGATGTTTATGAAACGTCGTACGAGTCATGCTGTTCATTGCTGTTTCGTAAATGTTGCATCTTTCGATCTTCAAAAGCGCGGGTTCGTAGAAACACGTTAGGTTGTGTGTCATGCTCCGCGTTGCCGTCAAAGTTCCTGCACGGTCACGCCAGCCTGGTTGTTGCTTTACTTCCGGCCCATACCGCCGCAGGTCCGTGGGCGTGCTGGCGTATGTGCTCCTCTCGGGCCACTCGCCGTTCGGCGGCGACACGAAGCAGGAGACCTTCTGCAACATCGCCCAGGGCCAGCTGGACTTCCCGGAGGAGCTGTTCGCCGAGACGTCGCAGGCCGCGCTGGACTTCATGGCCGCCCTTCTGGTGGTGGAGCCCAGGTAAGCCGCGCCGCCGCGTCAGTCCTGGAAGACCGTGCCACAGCGTGAGTTCGTGCAGGCGGCACCGCATTGTGAGTCGCGATAGGCTTTACCGCAGTTTAGTTCTTGCAATGCCAGTCCTGGTAGACTGTTCCGCAGTGTAGTTCTTTCTGGTTGCACCGCAATGTCCCTAGGCCGTGCGGCATTGTCGCCGTACTTTGTTATGCGTTAGGTATCACTCCCCCACTGTGTATATACCCATAGGGCATTTTTTGCGCGTCTTGCGCATCTGTGAATCATCATCGTGAGGCCGGTTTCTGACCTGTCGCCCACCCGTTACATAATTATGGGAAACCGTTAGCTACGATTTATTCCCCAAAGTACACGACCTCGGGGGCCGGTCGGCGGTGGTTGCAACGCCAGAATGCGCTGTCGTGGGTTGGTCTTTGACCGTCATAAGATCACCGACTGGCTGCTGAGCTGACTGGCGCGGGCGGCGGTTCCAGTGAGCGGCTCTCTGCCCGAGACAGTCTGCAGCACGTCTGGCTGGCGCCGCCGACCGTCACCAGCCACAGCTCGTCCGCCGTAGAGCAGGTGATAATCAAACGTTCCAGCTGTGAAAAAGACACGAACGGCTTCTCGAACAAAGTCCTGGTGCTGGACAAGAAGATGATGTGTTAGGAAGTTGGCGGCCGGGCGCGGCGCGCCGCCCGCCGGCGCCCGCCCCGGCGTGCTCGTGCGCGTGTGTCTGTGTCCTCTGTCAGACACTCAAATTACCCGTCTAGTCCTGATGTATTGGAGCGGCGGCGGCCGCCGGGCTGCATTCCGCGTGGTCTTCTCGCTCGCCCGGCCGTCCGGGCCGGGGCGATCGCCGCCGCCGGCCGTCCTCCGGGCGGCAGACGTTTTGTTTTGCTTATTTTAGCTGCAGCTTGTAGCGCGGCCGCGCCGCCGGTTTTCACGGCCGACCGGTCCGAGTCGGCACCTGCCACAGATCTGTATTAGTTGCGCTCGGACCAGGTGAACTGGTCGATGTTGTGCGTGTGCCCGTTCCGGAAGGACCAAGTGAAATCGAGCGGCTCCGCTTCGTCCGTGCCCGCAAAGGGTAACCGCAAAACCGAACGATAGTGCATGGTCCTCCACTTTTGTTACGACTACGCAGTGGCGCGTAAATCAGGGCTCGTTCCGGCATTCAGGAAGCGGTCGTTCGTACTCTGACTCGCGTAGTGCCCCGCTGACCGGTCTCTGCGATCTGTCCGCCTGCTGTGCATTGGCGCTCGCCGTCAGGGCCGCGGTGGCACCTCCTGGCGGGTTACCTGGCGGCTCTGCCTCCAGGTAACGCCGCTAATAAGGCTCCTGCCTGTCCGTCACCGCCGCGTCCTAGCCGAGACAATCACGGGCGCGAGGCGTGCGACGGCCGACGAATCTCTTGGGCCGCCGCCGCGTCCTTCCGTTTGCCATTCCGTGTACAAACGCGCCGTCGGTCTGAACCGCGCCGGGTGGCGTCAGTGACACCGTCGAGGATAGAGGTGATGCCCGTCAGCGGCGGAGGCGCTGTTGGTGATGGGCGCTGGTCGATGGCGTGGCGTGTCGGTACACCAATAAGCGCGTCTTCGGCCGGCAGTCTGCGTTGCGCTCAGAAGGCCTGGTGCGGCTGTTTGTGGCTCGCGTCGGTCGACTGGCGTCCCCGTGAGGAGCAGCGCGGCCGGCCCGGCTCGACCCGGCGTCGCTGAGACCAGTCCGGCGCCCGCGGTAGCCTAGTTTACGCCTTGCTCATCTCGTGAAGCGTCTCATGAATGATCTGTTCGGCGGTTTCTTTGGGCTTGCCATTGTTCGTTCTGCTTATATTTCGTTTATGATGCGTAAACCCGGAACGTTTTTGAATCTGAACAATTATATAGAAGCCTGCGTAGGCTTGTAGGACGTTACGAGAAGAGGTATAAGCAGCGCGCGGTGTGTTTCGTACTGTGTGTGTGCGTGTGCGAGCGCCTGTGTAAATACGCTCGTCGTCACCGTCCTCCATAGCCCAGTGATTGTGGCTGGCCTCGGTCGTACTGATACTCGTCCCTGGCCCCGAGCCGCTGCATTCCACGTGTCCCAGGACCAAACCAGCTGTGTGGCGCCCGTGCCCCATTTTCTACCTTTTCTAATCGACCGCAGTTAATATACTAGACATGAAATGTTGGTACGCTTTTTTGTGGTAAAGTTCGGATCGTTGGACCCCGAATGGATCTGGCTGCGGTCAGTGAACCTTCTCACGCGCATCGAACGGACAACACGCAAGGGGACATGGAGAATATTTTGCCAGAAGCGTCACGTCTATTGTCAACTTCATTTGACGTCAAGATCAACATCAACAGGAACCGTCAAGTAGGTCGGTGAATACAGCATTTATTCAACATGTATGTCTCATTGGTCATCGCCGCACACGACGGCGAAGACATGATCATTGGTGCTCTTGAATGGGTACATCACAAACTAGCTGGTAGACAACAACGGAATTCTTATCAAACACTCGACGCCCTCATGTCTGTTTCGGTGAGTTTTTTTTCTTGACAGCTCGGGCTTTATCACGCCTTTTTATCACGTTGAAAATGCAGTATGATAGCAGCCACCCTCAAAATAAGTACTGCGCTACGGAGGATTGGAACTGGCAGCAGCTGAAGACAAACTCGGAGAGCCAATGCATGACTAGGAATCAACAAAGTAAAAATCTGCAAGCGCCACAGGCTCACAACAACGCATTGCCGAGGCCGTTCTGTTTTTCCTTGGCCAGTCGTAATGACTTTCAGCTGACTTACAACCCACCTAAACATCTTTTAGATCTAAATTCCCAGCTGCATCCACGATTGCTTCCCGCCTCAGCAAATCGACTGCAGATTGCACTAGAAGCAAAATGTCCCAAAGCACGAGGCAAACACTGCGAGGGATCGCAACCTACATTATTTTCGTCGAAGTCCAAAAATGACTAAAAAAGGAGGAGCCTTTAGCTGCTCACGTTTTTCACGCGAAATACGTTGGTAATGTACAGAGTTATTTGATCGGGTCAACGAAAGTAAGCATTAGTATTTATTGGAAAAAGGCGTAGCTTAATTCTAAATACAGTCGGACTTTTGAACAGGGAAGATATTTCTGCGATTACCAACCAAATCTGCAGGCATGGACAGTAAGTGAAATTGTTTCAAGAGAGTGGTTTTGAAAGCATTTTGCTACCTCAAAGCTGCGATGCACGCTGGAAAGTAATGCACAGGAAGCTTGACACTTGAAAACATTATATCAGTGTATACGATGTATATCATTATATCATATTATATCAGTGTATACTTCGTCACTTAGTTTCTTACATAGTTGGTGGTTTCTTGGTGTTGTGCATGCTGTGCCGCGTTGCGGTGTGACTTATCGGTAATTATCCCTGGCAAGTGGTGTCCCTCCACCTTTTGGACGCTGAAAATACCCCACTGTTGAGTAATCTTGTCAGTATGTAACTCGCTGCAGACCCCACGAGTGACAGGTTTTAGCGCTGTTGCATTTTCGGATCAAACAGTGTCCAGATGTCTTTCGTCTAGATACGCAAGTCGAATACCAAATGCTTCTGAACCTGGTCGTGGCAGACGTTTGAAATCTCATTCGCTGGCTTAGAGACTTAGCAGCTTCCAAGTTGCTAAATCTCCAAACGATGTGCAACTGAGGGTTATGAGTATTTCTCTATATTCCCACATATTAACAGCTGAGCTGGTTCACCCATGACAAAATATTTAGCGTTTTTGGACTTCTGCGAAACCTTTCAAACCGCACGAGCATCAATCGTTCTGCGCTGCTAGGGGAAGCTCCTGGACAGATGTCTAAAAATTGTTCGCATCAGCCGCGGAAAGTTTTTACGACCTGACATGCAGTGACCACTATCGGATTAAACAAAACACGATATCAAAAATATCACATTTAATGCGATAATAATATTCAGCTCTCCAGGAATCCTGAAGGCTGGACACGAGGAGCCTGGAAGCTGAGCACGAGAGGTCCAGGAAACGTCCGGGCCTACGGCTGCCGGAGGGTGATCTCTGACGACGCCTGGCTGTCCGCAGATGCCATATACCATTTCATGGACTGCGACGGCACACGGGACGGACCGCCAAAGCCATACCCCGAGATCTCCCAGATAGCGGACTTTTCCACGGCCGAGCAGCCGCAGCGCGAGGCCCCTGACCCGCGAGTCAAGAAGTTCTACCCAGGCGTGCTCGATTCCAAGTATATGCAGGCAGTGGTGCGCGGCGGTCGCGAGGGCCTGCTGCAATTCAAGGAGAACCCCCGGCCCGGCTACCCGGTGCCGTATCCCTGGCCCGAATGGTTTGATCACGAGACTGGTTCTCCCGCAGGCAAGAAGCGGCGCGCCCAGCACGGCTACCCGAAAGGCTGCACCAGCCGAAAGCCGGCACCCGTGCCTGGCTGCACAGACGGCGGCCAGAACCGCGTGCCGTCCATGTACGACCCGCCCCAGTACGCTGCGGCCGCCGCCGCCAACGCCGCTGCCGCCGCGCATCACTGCCCGCCCGAGCCGGCCTGTGCGCCACCGTGTCCGCCCGAGCCGGCCTGTCCGCCGCCGTGTCCGCCCGAGCCGGCCTGTGCGCCGCCCGACTGGCGGCCTGCGCACATGCACGGCTGCGACCAGCCGGTGATGGTGCCCTGCACGCCGCCGCCGCAGCCGCCGCCGTTCGTGCGTGCCGCCAACGAGGAGCTGTGCATCCCGTGCAGCGCCGCGCCCGAAGTGTACGCCGACCCCGCCAACCCGCGCACCGACTGCACGCCGCGCCAGCCGCCGCCGCCGCCGTCACGGCCACCGCACCAGGCACGGCCGCGGCCGGTGCCCCAGAGCACAGACAAGAACTTCGTGCCCTCCTACCTGCACGTGAGTGGCGCCCGCCCGCTGTGCCGTCGCCGGCCCGCCAGACACTGAACGGTACCGTCTAGTCCGCCCGCCTGACCTGCGGTCAGAAGTGGCCGCGTGGACCGATTTCACATGGCGGCTGAATGGTATATTAGATGTTACTTCTTTGTGGCATAAGTCGAATTTTGCGGACAAAAACGTCAACAGACATCGCGTGCGCAGTTCGCAAACCTGTCGACGGTGTCTTTCTGTTCGCAGGAACCAGAAAACATGGCAAAAATTATTGCTCATGACTACCAACGCCAGTGGATTGACGAACGAGACAGCTGGGAGGATTCGCACGCCACCTCCAACGACCATCAGCGCATGCGCATGATGCAACGGTGCAACAACACGGAGAACAAGTAGGTACGACACGATTATCATTTTCACATTCCGAACTCCGAACTCGTCACGACGCACATTGATGCTGGTGACATATTTAGAAACAGGGAAGAAAATATAATGCTGGGCCGATTAACCTTCAGATTTGTCTAGTGAGGTTAAGCATACTTTGATACAAGAGGAAGGAAGTTTTTAATGATTTCGGGATGAAAACTGGCTGAAAACCATTGTCTCTTTGTCACAGGTTTGTGGAGCATCAGAAGTGCGCCCGCGATACTAAGGCGGAGGTTGCAGAGGGGCGACTACCTGACTGTAAAAAGAGGTGAGCACCTGCAGCAGCTCTCGCGGTGGATCCCGTGCCGCCAGCGGGTGGAGTATTGGACCTGTTTCTTGTGCTGAAATAGACTTTCCGTTTCCCGATCCGAACAATGAGTCTTCCATTTAGCCCGGGCTTTTATGACGCTCGCTTGGCCAAATGACAACAAATCTCCGCGGGGAAATGATTGCGCCATGGATGGAACTGTAACAAAATTTGTAGATAGATTAGGATTTGCGTCCCACCTTCAGTAACAATGACATTACACAGGGATGTCGATTTCTAGAAATGATTGGTGTGGGGCCCAGCCGGAGGCCGTACAACCTAACTTCCCCCAACTGTGGGTTTCTCAACGGATTTAGTCCACTTTATTTTGGCCAACGGAGATTTAAAATTGTTTTACTGCTATTCATCAAATGAAAAGTCGCATTTGTCCCCCGTATACAGGTACAAATACACATACAAATATACGTATGTACATTTGTACATATGTGTATTGTATATATATTTGTATATATACATATATATATATATATATATATCGAAACAAAATGAAAATAAAGATAGATACATCGCATTAAACTTTATGCTTTAGCTTCTGAGTATCTCTTCTCTATTGCGGTTGTTCTTTTGGTTGTTATTACTCATTTGCCTTTAACTCTATTCCCGGCAGGGGGGGCTGAATTCGCCCCCCTCTAGTTTTTTGCTTACCAATTCCAGGCTTTTTGACGCAGCTTCACAAAACTCGGTGACTTCTCCTAGCTATTATTTCTACGTGCCATGACAAAATTTTAAAATTCTATTTTGCTCAGGGGCGTCGTCAGGCAACGTTCTTGGGAGGCACCTCAGGCCATTTTTGGCCATGTTGAGGATAAAAGGAAAATGTCTGCCAAAAACAGCCTTTTTAAGATAGAACTTAAAAATTTATATGGATGTATAGCTAAATAGTTGGGCAATGCGCAGATATAATTTTGTTCATCTGAGGTCACTTTACAAGGTCAGGTCAAGGTCAAAAGTCAAAATTTGGTTGTATTAAAATAATTTCGGCGCTGTTTTTTCAAATGCCAAACCCGGAATGGATATGGCGTAGGAAGGTGCTCTCTACTTGTGTATCAAGTTTCAGTTTGATATCAGGTCGGGTCACGGAGCTATGACCTGAAATGTCAATGCGCTTACCTAAATCGCAACAGACATCAAATGAGATTTTTGAAATGGAGTGAATTCAAATGATTGAAAACGTTTACAGACAATATTAAATGCACACGAGATCATTCCAAGTGACTCCAAGATCACTGGAGGTCATTTAAGGTCAAAGGTCACAAGCTGATCTGAGAACGTGATACCATGATACCATGTGACCATGAGAACCCTTTTGCATATCCCTGGCACCGCCTATGCTAACATTATACAAACATTGTAATGCGATTTGTACTTCTTTAGCATAACATGACTAGCAGAAGCCAAAAAAGTGTTTTTGCCTTTTTGTTCATTCAGTTGTTGGAAATCTAGTCCTGCTATTTTTGAAACCCTGTGAACGCCCATGAATTTCCTCGAAATTTCAGATATGTGTACCAGTGGTAAAAGTCCTATCCATAATCTCTCGATTCATGCCAGTTTCATCGAAATCGGTCGATAAACAATGGAGTTATAAGAAGTCCAAAAATACCCCTGATTTTGACATTTTTGCCCCCCTGTATCCACACCTTTCAAAATTTCGAAAATTTATTTTTATAAGATGTAGTTCACGTCATGGCAAATCGATTGCCGTTTGTTGCGATGAAATCGGACGTGTAGTTCTCGAGATCTCAGGGGGGCCGAATCCCCACCCTGCCGGGAATCGACCATATCGTCAAGCCCTCCGGGAATAGGGTTAAAACCGACAGAAAATATTGGGGGCCTCAAACAAACATTGGGTAGGTCCAGAGCAACGTTGAGTAGGCCAGAGCCCTCTCAAAAGAATACAGATCCCTGCTTAACACTGCCCAGTGCATTTTAGGGTAGAGGCCCCATTTTACATTTCCTCAGACATCTTTTGGGTTTTCCTTTTATCAAACAAGGATTCCGTTCTAAACTTCAGCATCTGACATATTTAAAGCTTCTTTTAACGATATGTTTAAAGAGCTTGCGCCTACAATGGTCAACGTTTCACCACGGTTTGTGCATTGCAGTGGTCGCGTTTCCAGGAGTCGGGTGGAACGGACGCCAATGACGTGTCCCCTCGTTTTCAGGCTCACCACGAAGCGGCCGTGGTACCCGCCCGGTCGCGTCTGTGTTGTTCGGAGGCGTTGTGGCTGCTGAAACGCCGTCGGGATCTCCTCAGTGAAATCACCAGTTATCAATGGATTTGTTTGTAGAAAAAATTGCAGTCTGCGAATCACGGCCATTTGTTTCATTTGGAGTTCGATGCTTCGTTTGGGGATGGCGTTTTGCAGCGACGAGCTACTGGTAGAGCGACGTCATGAGCGTGAAACAAGTTCAGTCTTCATTTTTGGCAAAGCACGCATGGGTTATTCGACCAAGTGGCGTAAATATATTTTTCTCCACATCCCTCAAACCCGAGCAAATGCCAGTCTCAATCATCCGCCCTTGCTTGACATTATGTGGTTTTCGTTGAGGTCGTCAAAGACTGAACTTAAAATTTCAGCTTTTATATATTTAAAGCCTCTTTAAACGATATATTTAAACGACATGCATTTAAACGCTTAACATTTTAACATAACCAGTTCAATCATCCGTCACTGTCGAGTGCAACGCCAATATGGTCCCACGATGCCAGGGCACGAGACTATCAAGTGCGTGCGCAGAGTTCAGCCTAAACCGAGACGCCGACCGAAAATTTCTCGGTCGGACACACTTGCCGTAACACACCAAGAAGACGGACCAGATTCGAACCTGAGAGGCACCTGACACCCAGACAACGCGGTGTCCGTGCTTGATACGCACTGTTTTGGCGGAATATCACAATGTAGACGGTCGCAGACCGATCGGAGCCACCGATGCTGCGGCGTGATGGCCGCAGACCGGACAAAGCCAAGATGACGACTGGGGACATCTCGAAACCACATATTCACTCATGCAGTAATAAAATAACGCGAGTCCTACAGGGGACATAGCCGTGGCAAAGCTTTCAAAACTACGGAACCCGCTCAAAATCATGGCATGGCATCGCAGCAGAATCGAATTTTCGTGGCCCGCCATGTGATACGCTATCAAATGTTACAAAAAGCATGCGGCGATGAGCAGAACCGATCAACAACAGGTGTTGTAAGCACGATCAAGAGTGGCGTGAAGCAAAGCGTCTCGCCGCCCTGAGGCACCGGCCTGGCAGGCAGATGGCACTCTCGAACATATGCGCAAGCTACACAAGTCAGGTCGCCCAGCGAATAAACAATGTAGATCTTTGCGCGGTTACAGATCGGGGAGGAGGTCCCGAGCAGTCAGAGCAGGAGCCGACGGCCCGCCAGATAGATCGGCCCTTCCCAGGGTTCCGGCAGTGGCCAGCCGGCGCTGTCACGACCACAGCCACCCCGGTCGCCCCGACGGCCGGTACTGCAGTCCAGCCCCGGTCGGCCCAGTCGGCTTATTATGCGTGTCGAGCCTCCGCTGGCCGCCTGGCCGCTTGCCTCGGCAGCAGCGGCCTCAGGAGCCGGCGCCGGCCGTCCGCTGCGGCCGCGCCAGGCTCACCGGCACGTCGTACGTCTCGCCGGACCCGGCGGTCACGCTGGGCGGGCCGGGCGGGCGGCCGCCCGCCGCGCCGCGGTCCGGCGGACTGGTCGGAACGTCATACGTCTCGGAGAGTAGCGAGGACGCCTCGGCGGCCGGACACGCGCCCAGCAGTGAGTATGGAGACAGCGGGCAGCTGCCCAGCTGCGAGTACGGCGGCAGCGCCGGCGGCGGCGACGGCGGCCGGTCGGGCTCGGCCGGCGGCGGCGGGTCCGGCGGCCGCCGCAGCACGCCCAGCTCCTCCGGAGAGAGCAGCGCCGGCGCCGGCTCCGACAGCAGGCGTCGCACGTCGTGCGAGCGCGGCGAGTCGTACACGTCGTCTGCGGGCGCCGTGGGCGTCCGCGCCAGCCGCCGCGGCCGCGACTCCCGCACAGGCTTGGGCGGCACCGGCGGCCGGTCGGGGGGCGGCGAGCGGGCCGCCGCCAGCACGTCGTACAGTTCTAGCGACGCAGGCCCCGCCGCCGGCCCGACCTCCCCCTGCAGAGGCGGCGGCGGTGACGGCGACAGCGGCGGCGGCGGCGATGGCGGCGGCGATGGCGGCGGTGACGGCGGCGGAGAAGACGGTAGCGATAGTGCAGCCGCTGTCAGCGAGGCCGTCTGTGACACCAGAGAATTATCTGTGACAGCGGAACTTACGTGATCCACACAAGACAGACTGTCCGCCCACACCAGCCCAGATCACAGGTGAGGGACACCGCCGGCTTAGGAGACTCACCTGCGGCGTGGTTAGCTCCTTCAGATTGCGGTACTCTTTGTCGCTGCTGAAGAACCGGTGCAGGATTGAGAAGCTGGGCCGCTCCTTGGGGTCGTACGCCCAGCACCGCAGCATCACCTGGTAGATGCCGCCCGGACAGTACTCGGGTTTCTCGAGGCGCCGGCCCTCCTCGACGACCTCCAGGAACGCCTGACGACCACCCGACGACGTCAGTCCGTACCACGTGAAGGGACAGGGTCTGCTACAAGGAAACTGCGTTCATGTGGGGATGTGACGGGCCTCAGAGGCTAACACAGCTCCCTTTAACCCACTGAAAAGTTCCCATGGCTCCAAAAACTTTCTCCTGATACCGAGGAATGTATGAAATAGCCCAGCCGTACTTTTTCATTTTCACTTGGTGCGAAAGCATCTTTACAAACCGAGTACTTTAACTTCTGAATTCAAACCCAAAACCTGACTTCCCATCCAACCTAATCCAACCCAGTCATACGGGTCGTTCTACATGGTTCCTGAGGTCGCAAACCATAAAAAACGCACCAACTTGCAAACCAAAAAAGAAAAACCACTCCGGCGGTTTTCCTTTTTTTCTGAAAAAAGAAAAACCCAAGCAAGCAAAAGGAATCAAAACCATGCCAAAAGACCCGTCCCACCACTACAGTATTGACTCGGTACCGTTTATCCGTGCACTTCAAGTCCCACCTCCACCTCCTTCATGTCGGGCACACGCCCGGACGGTGGACCGGCCGTCCTGTCTCCCGAGCGCCACCGGGAGCCAGCGGCGCCGCTCACCTGGACGCCCGGCATGTCGCCGTACGGCTGCTCCCCGTACGAGAACATCTCCCAGAGCAGGACGCCGAAGCTCCAGACGTCGCCGGCCGCGCTGAACGTGCCGAAGTTGATGGCCTCCGGTGCGTACCTGGCCGCAGGTTGTGTCAGGTCGGGTCAAGGGTCAGGGCGGGTCATGTCGAAGGTCAGGTGTGGGACGGGTATCACACAGCGAGCTGAGTGATACCATAGCACAGCGTTGATGACCCTACGCCGCCATGCGTCTCGATATCCCCCACCAGTGTGCGGTAGACGGAACGAATGGAAGTCTACAGGCTGTACCACGAGCCAGTGTGCGAGCCCACAAAATAGAGGTCGGCGCAGATTGAATGGACTGCGTCTTTGTAGCAGAAGCAATGCGGAGCTGAGTGATGCACAACTCAGGGGCAGAAGCAGAATGCACCATTCATGACCAATGCGTCACTCTGAATCCACCACAGCCCGGACTAGCACCACCTCGTGCCGCCCAATCCCCTGCCAGATGGCCGGCAGCGACAGAGACGCCGACTGCGTCAGACACATTTCACACCCGGCCTCGGCCCTCAGACACACCCACACCCGGCCTCGACCCCCAGACACAACCACATCCGGCCTCAGACACACCCGCACCCGGCCTCAGCCCTCAGACACACCTGCACCCGGCCTCGGCCCTCAGACACAGCCACACCCGGCCTCGGCCCTCAGACACAGCCACACCCGGCCTCGGCCCTCAGACACACCTCATACCAGGCCTCAGCCTTCAGACACACCTCACACCCGGCCTCAGCCCTCAGACACACCTCACACCCAGCCTCGTCCCTCAGACACAGCCACACCCGGCCTCAGCCCTCAGACACACCTCACACCCGGCCTCAGCCCTCAGACACACCTCACACCCGGCCTCGGCCCTCAGACACAGCCACACCCGGCCTCAGCCCTCAGACACACCTCACACCCGGCCTCGGCCCTCAGACACACCTCATACCCGGCCTCAGCTCTCAGACACAGCCACACCCGGCCTCAGCTCTCAGACACAGCAACACCTGGCCTCGGCCCTCAGACACAGCCACACCCGGCCTCGGCCCTCAGACACACCCGCACCCAGCCTCAGCCCTCAGACACACCTCACACCCGGCCTCAGCCCTTCAGACACAGCCACACCCGGCCTCGGCCCTCAGACACACCTCATACCCGGCCTCAGCTCTCAGACACAGCAACACCTGGCCTCGGCCCTCAGACACAGCCACACCTGGCCTTGGCCCTCAGACACACCTCACACCTGGCCTGGGCCCTCAGACATGGCCAAAACCGAGCTCGACCATCAGACACCCACAGCGGGCCTCAGCCCGGCCGGCCGGTGTTCTCACCACTTGATGGGCCAGCGGCCGCCCTTGGACGTGGCGTAGTAGTCCCTGTCGCCGGACAGCTGGCGGGAGAAGCCGAAGTCGCTGATCTTGGCCTGGGAGCGCGAGGCCAGCAGGATGTTGCGCGCCGCCAGGTCGCGGTGCACGACCCGCTCCCGCTCCAGGTATTCCATGCCTGCCACAGACACTGGGTCAGGAGGACAAACCAACGCATCCCAGAAGCCGATGGAGAGCTAGATGGGTCACGGGACGGCTCGCGCACCCGAGACGGAACGTCAAAGCCATCACAGCACTGCGTCTGTTTATGTGTTCATCATCGGAGTCACTGTGATGAAACTGTTAGAATCCGACCCCAAATACCGAGGCAGGGCTTTCGAATTTTACACATTTTTCGCGGACGCGTCAAAAGCGGGCCGAATTCACGAGTTCCCTTATGCAATGGCGCGAGGAGACGACCCTGTGAGAGACTCGTCAATGTGCAGGGACGCAGAAATCAGGACAGGTAGACAGTGATGGGTCCGTGGAGCCGGATGCGGTGTTCTGAGAGTCCGAGAGAGCTCCGGGCGAGCCAAGCGAGACAGAGTCGGGGGCAGGGGACGCACCTGCCGCCACCTGTCCGGCCCAGAGCTTCAGGTCGGCGTCCAGACAGACACCGGCCGGCTGGTCCTGCAGGAAGCTGAGCAGCGAGCCCAGCTGAACCAGCTCCTGGACCTGCCGAACACGAGAGTTCCATTCCAGGGCCGCTCACCATCACCACCGTCACGCCCAGCGGCAGGGAGCACCAGCGTCTGGCCCAATCACCGCCGAAATAGAGCACGTCCGGGCCCTCACGCCCAGCGGCAGGGAGCACCAGCGTCTGGCCCAATCACTGCCGAAACAGAGCACGCCCGGGCCCGCCTAAAGAACAGCCTGCGATCCCTCTCTGCACTGATAGCACTCTGCGGCCTCCAGTGCCGACTCCGCAGCTGCACGTCAGATCAGGCAGAGCGACAGAGCGCTGCGAGCAGCCGCGTCCGGCCGGCCCCACGCCGGCGTCACTGACCATCATCAGGGGGTCGTGCTGGACGACGCCGATCAGCCGCACGATGCACGGGTGGCGAAGCGTCTTCATGCAGGCGGCCTCGCGCAGCAGCAGCTCCCGGTCCGCCTCGGTGGACACGTCCAGCTGCATCTTGATCGCCACGGCCACCTGGTGCCGGCCGCCGATGCGGGGTTACACGTGGCCGGGGAGAGGGTTACACGTGGTCGTCGACACGAGACCGGACGTGGCAGTCGACACGAGGTCGCACGTGGCAGCCGGTCACGTGTCATGTCGACCGGTCAGATGTCATCACACATCGGCCACTTCTGACCGGTCACGGACTATCACAACTGAAATACATCAAATGGCCACGTAAAAGGCAGCCGGGAAGACCCCTGTAACCCCCCACACACACACACACTGTTGCACATAGAGCGGACTCTGTCATCGATGACAAAACCATCATCCAAATGAAACGTGTCACTGATCCTAAAAAGCTGCAAACATGGCGTCACCACTATCTGAATGCGCATATCTCTACATCAGAGACAGAACGGGAGAGTTCTAAGTGGACTGCGGAACGTTTCGAAATGAAAATCAAAACGAAAGTCGGGACATTTGCGAGTCTGTCCTGAGCACGTTCGCGGGCCACTGACCATGTGACCGTGCGGCTCCCTCCAGCGGCCCTGGTACACCTTGCCGAACTCTCCGCCGCCGATGACGGCTCCGAACTCCAGGTCGGAGGCCGCTATGGCGCCGGAGTGGGTCAGCCGGGTGAGAGGCAGCGGCGGCGGCGGGCCCAGCACCTCCTGCAGGGACGACAGCGTGACGAACCACTCCCAGACCGGCCAGGCTGAACCCACCGCACCACCGTCCAGCCACCTCGCAGAGCACACGCCTCGCACGCGAGCCACCAATCCTTCCCGTCCCCCCGATCCAATCCTCCCGCACACAGCTCGGTCCCCGGAGCCGGCCCGCCGCCCGCCGACGGCAGCGCTCACGCACCATGCGGCTGTCGCGGATGGCGCGGCTGGCGTCCTCGGCGCTGGGCGCCACCGGGTAGGTGAGCCGGCACTGCAGGCCGTCCGGCAGCGTGCTGTAGTGCTCCACCAGGTGCTCCAGCGAGTCCAGGTACGGGCCGTCGTCGATGAAGACGTACCGTTGCTGCCGGCGCCGGCCACGAGGCCCCGTCAGCAGGGAGCGGGGGCGGGGGGAGGGAGGCGGGTGGTGGTTCGGCGACTCTAGCCGGCAGTCCCGCTGGCTCGTTCAGGAGCTGGGGCAATAATGATGGGAAAGAATCCGGTAGTCGCTAGCGGACACTTTCGCGTCCACGAAACGTCAAAAGGCACACAGCGAAATGCAGTAGACGTCTGCTTTGGCCAAAATGTCCAGTTTTCATGTACGTCAGTGGTATTCTAAGCTAAGACTAAGACTAAGACCTCGGTTTTGTCCTTTCTATGTTATGTTCAAAGGCGACTGGTCAACTGGTAAGACTGTTCTGAAACATGTGGGTGAAACACGCCTCAAAAGTTTTGAAATCATGCGTGTGCAAGCCGAGTCAGCTTACCTCGTCCTCTCCAGACAGCTCCTGGATCTTGAAGTGGTACGCCTTTCCCTCAAACACCATACTCAGAATTGTTCTGCCATCCTTCCTGCTGGTTCGCAACAGGTAGTCGCCGTTGTTGAAGCCCCTGACACGCAGGCATCACCACGATGAGACAGCGGGCAACGCTGATACCAACGTCGGCGTCTCGGAACAGTTACCGTAACAAAATACAATCTGATCACTGCTACACATACTGGAAGGCGACACCAAGTTTTTCTATCCTGCGATGCAGCTTTTCTTCTCGTCGGCAGCGTGCGCCGGGACACGGCGAGACAAGTTCGGAGCGCCGCAGCTGACCGCTGTCCTCGCCCAGAGGAAGGCGCGGCCGGCGGGCGGTACGTACCCGCCGCGCAGGAGGTGCTCAGCCTGGGACCGGGTCAGGGTGCCGTGCAGCCAGTCGGAGCGCATCCGCCGCGGCACCGGCGGCTTGTGCCGAACTAGACGCAGCCAGACAGACAACCGCTCAGCGGGCGGCAACGGCACGACCCCGCCAACACGACGAAACCCCGAAACGACTTAGCCATGCGGAAAACTGGCGCAAGGTGTCCGCTCAACTCGACGAACGGCGAACTTCGCCAAAGTTTGTCCAATTACAGGGCCACAGTGAACCTGAGCATGCGTTTGCCGACCTCCAAGCGCTCGTTCGTTTGCAGCGATAAATAAGCCAACAAAATATGTAAACCATCGGGACCATGTGGATACATCCCGTGAGCGACAACTCAATTAAGCTTCATGCATTTCGAAGTATAAGCAATTCGAAGTATATGGTCCATAAATCAACGAAACTTCGCGGTGTCACTACGTGTCATACGAGCAAACAGCGAACAAAAATGAACGAAATAAAGCGTCAAAACATACCACATTTCTAAAACAACCATGCGCACAAAATGCCTGGCAGAACAGTAAAATAACAGCATTCGAACATTTCACCGATCGTCGCAACAAAAACCCATGGTTTCCTATCGTTTCACGCCATTTCCACCTCCGCCTTCCGGGATACCGTTCTCATCCCTTCCCATCCACGCCCTACACCAGCCCTTTGTCGCCAGCGGGAGGCGCTCCCCGAGGCCGGCAGTCAGTGCCGCCCTCCGGTCGGCGCCCGCCTGGGCCAGCGATCCGTCCTGCCAGCGGCCGGCGCTCACCTAAGATGTTGGCGCACTCCTGGTGGCCGGCCGCCGCGGCCAGGTCGGCCGGCGTGCGGTCGGTGCGGTCCCGCGGCCGGCTCGGCGCGTTCAGGTAGAGCAGCATCTTGAGCGCCTCGGCGGCGCCGCTGTGCGCCGCCTCGTGCAGCGGCACCCAGCTGCGGTCGGAGGCGCGCGCCTGCAGGTTGGCGCCGCCGCTCACCAGCAGGCGCACGCCCTGCGCGTGGTTGGTGCGCGCCGCGTACTGGCCGCGGCGGCGCGGTCGTCAGGCTCGGCCCGGCCGGTAGGTGGACAGCACCAGCTCGGTACTCACAACGGTGCCAGCACGGCAAAACACCGCATCCGCCGAAACGCGGAGAATACCATGGCATAATTACTCCAGGTACCGTCGCTAAACAGCCTCAATTGTGAACATTTCATGCCGCACTTTCTCTTCCAGCGTATAGTGCAAATACAAGGATGGTAAACTAAGCGGCACACAACGATTAAACTACGACATCGGAGGAAGGCAACGACAACCGATCTCAGCAGCCCCTCTTTCTCCCGCCGCCCAACTGGGCCTCCGCCGCGACCCGGCCTCCGGCGTCGCCCCCACTCACGTGCAGCGGCATCAGGCCGTGCGAGTCTCGCACGTTGACGCTGCAGTCGGCGTCCAGCAGCGCCTCCAGGATCTCCGTGCGACCGAACCGGGCGGCCAGGTGCAGCGCCGTCTGGCCCTGCCTGTCCTTGCTGTTCAGCTGGGCATAGCCGGCCTTCAGCAGCTCCGAGACTATCTTCAGGTCTCCTGAGGCGGAGGAGCGGGCGGGGATCACTGGCGCAGCAAGACAGGAGGACACTCGAGGGCGGTCGAAGCCAGTTCGCCTTCCAATCAACCTCTCCGCCGACGAGACACGATCGCTTCTGACTGCTAACACGGTTCACAGTCTCCTCAAAAACTGTTCACCACCAAAAACTACTGGTTCTTGTTGACAAATGGCACAAACAAGCCTGTTGTGCAAGAATACCCTAAAAGAAAAAGGTGCAGTACATGCGCGCTTAAAATGTACATAACTAGAGTCCCCCCCAAAAAAAAAATGTGCGGGATGCAGCGGAATTTCAATGTACTAAGGCCAACGCCATAGGACAATATGCTAGCATTTACAAAACTGGAAAGATGAGGACCACATCAACCATCCGAGGGCCTTCAACTATGGAAAATACTTCTTTCATATCTCCTTTTGCGGTCTGTTTGCCGACACACGTTTGTGTTTACAGCACGCAAAACGTTATGCTCTAGTTGTAGCTTCACGCGCCAACACAACAAGCAAAAGTCGAGTTTCCGGCCGTGCGTACCTGCTTCGGTGGCCCGGTGCAGAAGAGTGGAGGAGCCGTGAAGTCGGGCGGTGTCCGGCGGCAGGACGCCCGGGTAGAAGTCGCCCAGCTTCACCGCCAGACCGTTGTCGTCGTGGCAGTAGTGGTCGACCAGCGCGTCCAGGCCGTGGATGAGACGGCCCTCGTCTGCGGCCGGCGACCGTCGGTCAGACGCGGCCAGAGAGCGGCGGACGGTCGGCCTCCGTCAGACAGTGATGGCCGGTCAGCGGCGGTCAATCACGGGTGGTTAGCCAACACAGGTCGCCCGGATGGTTCGGTCAGCAGACGTCAGTCACTGGCGCCCAGTCAGTTGTGCTCAGACAGTGCTGGTCAGTCCATAGTGCCCAGCCAGCAGTGGCTAGCCAGCAGTGGTCTCAGCTGCTGTCAGTCAGCCACTGTTAGTCAATGCCAGTCAGTTAGTCAGTGATGGTTAACCTTTTGTTGGTTAAACCTTTTGATGGTTAAAAGACAGGCATCAGGCAGACAGACCGAGGTGCAAAATATGACTGACACCTGTTAAAAAAATAGCACACAAAAAATCAACAAACAAAAATGAATCATACAGAGATCTGACTATGGAAAATTTGGGACCCATAGACAATTTGATGTGGAGAAACAGAAGCAAAAAGTTATCATACTCGGAAGATTAAAGAAACAACGAAATACAAAGAACTATACCCATGTATCAGTAATGAATACTAGGAACAATTTATGATGATAATAAATATCATACAAGCAGTTACATACCTGTGGACATCAATTCACACAAAGCCACAATGTCTTGTGCACATCAGTGTGTAAAATGAAATGAAAACAGTACATACCAATGGAGAAAAACGCATCCTGGTCATGTTGCCGTATCTGGTAGTGAATCACTTCACCTTCACAAACCACTGAGAGGACAAAGTCGCCGGGGGCAGACGTGCTGTCCCGAACCAAGAAGTATCCATCCTTTGGTGTTCCTTGACAAACAGGTAGCTGATTAATGGTACTGGCATTATACACTGGCAGCATCAGGTCTATGCACCAATGTCCTGAATACTGGTTATACATTCACCAGGCCTACATTTTACCTACAAAAGACTGCAAAATTTCTGCTTATTTTGAATATTCAAAATTGTTGCAGCACTTTCAATTCATTTCTCCTTTCCAAAGCATCATCCTACAGTCATGCTTACAGCAATGCTGTCACTTTCTAACATCCAACCTCATAAGAAACTACCACTTTTTCCCAGCCATATTCACCTTCTTTCAGCAAGGCCTCTGCCTCTGACCTAGATATTCCTGGGGAGTACCAGCGGTAGTTATGCTGGTCAGACCCTGGTGAATGCATTCTTTGTGCATTCTCAGTGCACTTCTTGATATGTTTATACTTGAGCTATGGAAGAAAACGAACATCTTTCATATAACATAAAACATACAACATTTCAAAACAAACACTAACATAGGTAAATGTCACCAATTCCTACTTGCTGAGGAGGGACAGGGGCACAAGATGCCCTGCTCAATACCTCTACAACCAAAAGACTGGTCTGTTTTACAAACACATTAATTGATGGATTCAGTGTTATGGCCCAGGCAAGTCACATTTACCCCGTACCATATTTCAGAGCACAGATAAACTATCAACATCTGAAGGACTTCAGAATTTCATTACTGTTTCAAACTGAGATAAACAAATTGTAATCTGTAAACTTACATGTCCATCTGTAATGTATACTGTGTCTCCAAATTCTACAGTAATGGAGCTTCAAAGCCAGCTCCCAGGGTACTCTTGCAAGTCCTATTTATGATTATTCTGTGACTTCACTTGCTTAATTTTTTTCCAAGTGATTGATTTACCATTTGATTCAGTAAGCTAGGCACCAATTAGGTTTTTGATTTACAGCAGCATTTCAAAAATGGACCAACTCAGTTCTGATGTAATGACTGAATCACACATCAACAATCCAATTCTAATTATGATTCACTGTGGCTTCCAAATGGATCTTCTATTCTAATTCTGATTCAAATAAGTGTAACATCCCTAAACTGCTTCAGAACACATTCAAACCAATTCAGAAAGAGTACAAACTTTAACATGAGCAGATGCTGTTTTACTCCAGGTAATGTTACTGATGACTGGTTGTATGTCACCAATTCACAGTTGCATAATTGTGGTTCTAGTTGCCTGTGGTTTGATTTTTTCTTCAGAAGTGAGCACCATTATGATGTAACAGCTAACAAGCCCTCACTGTTCAACAATTTACAACAATACAATTTTGGCTGAGCACTTACAATAAGGGAAAATTGTTGTAACAGTGGTTGCATAGTGCTTGAAATCCAATACGGATATGCTAAATTTACGATTTCAGCCAAAAAACCTGAAAGACACATTATTTCCCCCAAAACGAATTGCATTGTCACTGCCGTGTCAGCCATCAGATCCTCTCGTAAGGATTTTTGACGTTTTTGCATTAAATGGTTTGCTTGCATGACATCTCGGCACTGATTTGTCGTCAGTTGGACCCAATGATCAACCAAGGGTAATAAGAAAAATTGGGGAATAACTAATAAAAAATAAAAACTATATTTCAGTTAAAAAGTAGGTAATGATATAATTTATATAAAAAATATGGAAAGGTAAAATTTCAACATTAAAGAAATACATAAACAGAATAATTAAAAAAATAGTGAAATAAAATATCAGGAAAATAAAAATTGATACAAAATTTAAAAATATTACCTGAACAAAATGAAACAATAAATAAAATATTACCTAACCCAACATAGCAACCCAACCTAACCCAACCTAACCTAACTAAAGGTGAATCTAACCCCACCCAACCTAACCTTAACCTAGCCTAACTTAACCTAACCTGACCTGACCTAACCTAACCTAACCCAACCTAACCCAACCCAACCCAACCCAACCCAACCCAACCTAACCAGCATACAGCTCCTGTTTAGATATTACCTAATACCGTGCTTTGCACAATGCTTTTGTTGGACAGAGCAAAGTCCAATCACAATCTTATATCAGCCTGTGGCCTCTAATACCCTATACTGTGGCTTTGGCATGGGGTTGCACCTTCAGCACAACATTTCTGTTCCTTATTTCTTGGTATGTCCAGGGTGAAACAATCCCCCTCCATCCAGACAGCATCCCACATGACAATTGTATCTGGCACTGCAATGATATAATTAAACAATATCATCAAGTACCATCATAATAGCAATCTTACAAAACATTGTAACATGATTAGCATTAACAATGACACAAGGGCATAATGACAATATCACCCCCACCCAAAATCACATTTCCAATGACATCCTCATATTAGACATATCTAGTTGCAGCAGAGCATTAAAAGCAATATTGTAATAATATTTGAAATATCCCAATAATCATCTAACACAACAATATAATGATATAATAATCCAGCAATTGCTTAAAACTCAATTTGTGGCAACAAAATGAAATTTTCATAAATATGATGTCATTAACCACTTGAAGATGTTTGCAGGGTCTTCACACATCCTTGGTGTCAATAACCTTAACCTTGGAGGCACTACATTTAGCATCACAGAATACTGTTATTGTCCATCTGCCAACCTCAGCACAGTAGTGTATGATTTATTATCATTACAACTTTATCATTATTTTTCAAGAAATTCAGGCAGCCAGAAAAATGATAAGGAAAAGCATGGTATATTCTTTACTGTGGTGGTAGTCATATCTCAAATTGTTTGGAATTCATTCTGTCAGAAACTTACCTTTAGCCCTATAATTTACTGAGGCTTACTTAGCAATAAAATGGAGAGAAGACAGCTGATTAGATTTGCCATGTTTAACTAGTGATTTCCTTTATGATTCATAAAACTGAAGTTTCTAGAAATAAATCAAAGCAACACTTGCCAATATTTGGCTTGTCTGGATGATGTTGACAAAATCTTGATGTGGTGCAAAAATGCAGCAAAAAGTACCAAATAATGTTTTCTAGCAAAAAGACAAAGATTAAATGAGTCAGAAATATGGTCTGAATCACACATGCAAAATGCAAATGCAGTCCAGAATACTAATGTCCTCACTGAGGGAAAATCCTATACAAGGGTTTTTCTATGCATTTAAAAACCTGCAGATACTTGACGAGCAATAACATATTTTATATAGCAGTGATAACATATTTTTAACAACAGGACACAAGCTCTAACAATCTGTGCATGTTATACTTTCAGGAGATTGACCATGGATCTAGCTGATTTTACTATTTTAAGAGGTGATTCTTATCAATTTCATTCACAGAAAAATAACTGTGTGTGTCTGCTTCAGCTATGTGCGTGCCTGGGCAGCCTAGAAAATGGAGACATCCCTTCTATGCCCTTGGCATCCAAGGACGTGTAACAAATACATAGCTCTACATTACACATTAACACAAGCAGATAACAACTCTCAAACAGTAGAATAACGGGTATCCCCATTCACCACTTAATATTTTCTTGACGTACCAGTTTCGCTCTTCTAAAGAACAAACAATGATTTGCACGTCGTTATTCTTAACTTAGACAAGTATCTTCAGCCCCTTCATAAAAACTATTCAACTCCAAGCACGGGTGTTATTGCGAATAATTGTAGCTGTTGCGCCATCGCAACAATCTAAGATCAAGATATCAATTATACTTGTGCATTGTTCATTGTGACGTACGTTTCACTGGTTTCATAGATTCTTTTCGGATCTTGTTGCCGATTTCTTAGAATTTGTTAAACAAAATTGCAGTAATCAACGCAGTTCAGTTTCCAGCACTTTCAAAAACAGCATGTTATCACTTGATATCGATAAGATCCAGATAAAAGTCCACAAGTACTTAGCATGATATGGCGCGGATTCTACGAAAGGCGGCGCACTTCACTTTTGAGGCCTGTGGCATTAGTCGTCTTGTAGCGGTGAACGCATTATCATCGCCAATATACCTTTCGGCTTTGACTATCCTAAGGGGCTACTAGGGTACCTTATTCGTTAGACCGTCCAAGGTATAACCAGTGATAGAGACAACTTTGAAGTATAGTCATGTCGATTTTTCTTTGCCACCAGTAGATGCAAGAGGCTATGAATCCAACGATATTAATTCAACTCGTTTCGGCCCAAAATTAAACCTGCCATATTTTGTCTAGGACAGCCCCAACTTTATTTGCCATGACCGGTCGCACCGGCATATCACTTGCGTTAAGGGAACATAGCTTTTGTCCATTATTACACTGAGGCCCTTGTCCACCCTTAGCTTCCCTCGGATCTGCCCAGGTAGTTGTTGCAATCACCCATTATTGGTGTTTCTTTGTTTCACAAGGACCGAGGTGCTGTTTTTCATTTCTTTTACTTGATTTCCACCTTTTTCCAGTAATTCCCTTATACTGGCTGTCAAAAACTATTCATGCAATTAAATGCAGAAATGCACCAACCTTGTTGGTGGTACTGCAAGCACAAATCCAATGGGGGAGGGGAGATGGGGATGATTGCCTCCCTCCTGAGGCCTGAGAAGGGGCTCATGAGAGTTGCCCCAAAGGGGCCCTCTCATACTCAAAAGTGGGTGCAAAGGGTCCCCACATAAGCCTCACAGGGTTTCTGTAGAAATGTGATGGGTTCTTGATGCAGTCAGGGTGCCTCTTGGAGGGTTTGATGGCCTGTACAGTATAATAGAAAGGCCCCTGAAGCTCCCAAAGGACTCCTGAGGCCACAAGGGGGCCCTAACACTGCGGATTGCCTTGAGATTGCCAGAAGGACTGCAGGGCCCCTTAGTTGCTGAGGATGAGGACTGAGCCCACAGGATGGCATAGGGGGCCCTGAATGGGTTTCATGGGCCTGGAAAAGCTGAAGGTGCCTGATGCAGTCAGAGGGCCTCTGGGAGGGTTCATGGGACATGCAGATAACATGATGGGCCCTAAGATAAATTGAAGGGCCCACAAAACTCCAAGGGACCCTGGGACTGTGAGAGGGGTTCCAAAATGGCAGTGGGTCCATGGAATCAGCTCAAAGTGCCATGGATCAGAGGCCCCCAATATTGCAAGAGCTTACAAGAGTGGCTAGCATGGCATAAGGAGTCCCTGGCCAACCAGCAGGGCCCTTGCTCTACAGGGATTTATCAGTGACCTTGTCAACTTCAAAAGGGACCCCAAATGGGCTACACTGGTCTTTTTGAAAACCTGAGGGGTTCTTGATGCAGTCATGGGACCCCAGGAAAGTCAGGTGGGTCCTGAGATGGCAAGATGGGCCCTTACATGGCAGATGGCACCCCTGGGACAGCCAAAAAGGTCAGATGGCCCCTGTGAGGCAAAGGTGATCAAAGAGGATCTCTCAGACAGTATGGGAACCCTGGACAGCCAGAGGCCCCCAAATGTTTTACACAGGTCCCTGGCACATAAAAGGTTCCCTGAGACTGCCAGTAAAGGCCCCTTGATATGGCTAAAGAGGCCCCAAGACTGTCAGATGTACCCCAGGTATCAGGTAAAGACCCCCAATACACCCATGGAGACAACTGGAGACATTCAGATGGCCCATGACATTGTACAGGATCCCTGAAATCACCAGAAGGCCTTTTGTAACTGCCAGAGGGCCCCTGAGATGGCAGAAATGCTCTCCAGAAATGACCAGAGGGTTGCCTAGGACAACAGGGGGTTCCCTGAGACTGCTAGAGAGGGACCTTTGAGACTGCTAACAGTCTCAACAGTGGCTCCAGGAGTTGGGACCTTGAAATGTTGAAACAGCTTCTGAAATGGCTGAAGGACCTAGAGCACTGCCAAAGGCACCTGTGTCACAGCAGGGAGAGGGATTTATAGATGGCCCTTGTTACTGCCTGATAGGGGCCTCCTTACACAGCAAAGTTGCCCAGGGATGACAGGAGGGAACACACAATGGCTTAGGTGTCCCTGAAACTGCCAGATGGGTCCATTAAATTGCCCAAGGTGCCCCTGAAACCACCAGAGGAGTGTATAAGATCTCCTGAGGGACAAGTGAAACTGTTAAAAGAACCTGACACCACTAGAGGGCCCTGATAAGGCAGATGGCCTGGAAACTACCAAAGTGCCCCCATAAATACATACAGAACCTAACCTAAGCTAGCCAGAAATGGTGCAGACAGACTCCTGGACCAAATACAGACATGGCATTTCAAACAGAGGAAGGGATGCAGCCACCTAAAATCCTGCTGATTTTGTCATATTTTGGCCACTTTGTAGGGGAAACAAGACACAGTTTTTTTTTAAATAAGATGATGCTTACTTTTTCATGGGGTGGGTTTACTTTTTGTGCCAAAAAAAAACAAAGTTAAACCAAGTTTTCCCTGAACCCAAGCAAATCAACATTTTTTCATATCCAAAGAGCAAAAAATGGGGGGGGCCTGGCCAGGAGGGGAAGCCTGCATGCTAACCATTCACCCCCCCCCCTGTGAAGTCCTGGATCCGCCCATGGTGGTACTAACTAAAGCTAAGTAGAACTAGAGCTCTCCTCTCAGCCTTTGCTTTACAGACTGTTGATGTCCTGCACTGCCTCTCAGCCTTTGCTTTACAGACTGTTGTATGTGTCCTGCACTGTTTTACATGGCTAAGATTTCTGATCTTGCTAACTTTTAATGATTTGTGAATACTGACCTGGCTGTACCCCTTTTAATGGAAAATGACTACAAATCATTTTGCTAACATTGGGTTTCCATTTGTGAATTTGTGATCAATTCTTGAACATATTGTCCATTAACAAAGGCACATGTAATAATGTCTTGAGATATCAGTATTACACATAAATTTCACTTTGTGCATGCACAACACTTAGCACCTCCAATGTTAGAATTGTGGTACCAATGTTGTGTTTACCAATGATAATACCACAAATGTTTTATAAATGGCTGGAGTTGGATATTTTATTGTATTTTGCCATGTTCCAGTGGCATTTCTTTTTAGATACAAAATGTGAAGTGTGCACCTAATATTTTTGTTGATTCCACTTGCACAATGTGTACTTGATATTTTTGTTGATTTTGACTCTTCATTTTTCTCAAAATGTGCCTCAGGTTACAAGGGGACAACATCAAGAAGATAGTGGCCAACAAGAAAGGCAAGGTGAAAATAGTCATTACCAAACAACTCTACAACAGAAATAATTTCTGCACCATATTGGAAGGATTCCTTTGGAATTACTCTGCTTCATTCAAGATGGTATGTTGAGCTCCCAGATAAGAATTCCTTTGTTTGATGATTGTTGTAACACATAGTCTATTTAAGATCTATTTGTACCTTCAGTTTTTAACTTCAATTTGCATTTGCTACTCTTTTCAAATGACATCTGAAAGACATTTTTGTTAGTTCTAAAAAATAGTATAATGTGTCTTTTCATGGGCCTGGTTTAACATTTGTGTTTGGACATAATACCTTAATGACTTAGAATATCAAGCATTTCATTCATGCTTTTTTCACTCTTGCCTTGTATCAGCAGGGACTCAGACTGTTTTTTTTTTTTTAGCACGGCCGACTTCGTGTGAAGACCACCGAGCAGCAAGAGGCTGAAAAAATGGCAGAAAGGCAAAAGAAATTAGCCAAATATAATGCAGGCACAGAACTCCTCTTCAGAAAGGTGATGTTTCATAGTGGGATATGATCTTATATCTGCATGTTTTTTTAGATTTCTTAATTTTGACCATACACACATCTTCAGATTTGGAGTTCCTGCAAGTCATTTGCTTGAAAGTGGAATTTATGTGACGTGTATGGGCACCAAGTGATGCAAATGACAGAATGGTCAATGGTTCCAGAGAAAGGAGGGTGTTTACGACGAGGAGACGGCTCTCCAGTTGTCACAGATTTTGGCCGTCAACCCAGACTTCTACACACTATGGAACTATCGCCGTGAGATCTTCCTCTACTGGAAAAGCGAAAAGTATGTGTTTAGCTTTGTGTTGAGTCAGGCAGGAAACCCATCGATATATGAAGCAGGCTTGATAGCAGTCCTGAATGGAGCCAAAATCTAATGTTGAGAATCCAACATAACTAAATAGGTACGAAACCAAAGCATCGTATGCCATGCTTTGGTTTCGTTCAAGAAAAAGAAACACCATTACTAATATGGAATGTTACAAGCCATTAAAAATATCAGAGAAGAAAATATGTTTGTTTTCCAATGAGGCCAACTCTTTCCTACAGTTTGCATTGCATTTCTGTGAAGAGTTAAAAGAAGAGATGCTACTAGTGCCTGCACAAGTGGGAATTTTTGAACCAAAATTTTTGGCGCAATGTTCCTAGGGCATACATTGAACATTCGTCTACAGTCGTGGCTTGCTTCTTAGTTTCATCGCTTCTTCCAGACGAGCCTTCCCGACTTGAAGACACCCTATTAAGTTGGAAATAGTTGTGAACAGTACAGCAGCAGATGCTTATTGAGGTTGATGTAACGTTTGTTGCCTCCAGGAGCCAGGAGTATCTGCAGGCCATGCTGAAGTCGGATCTGCTGTTCACTGAGCAGTGCTTGACTGTCAATCCTAAATCGTACTGTGCCTGGCACCACAGGTAAGCTACAAAGAATGCTTAACTGTCTTTAAATCACCTAAATTGTGTTGCAGTGGAAATGAGCTCGAAATCACGCTGAGCATGTAATTGTAGAAGACGTCCAGGTCGCACTGTCTGTGACACTACAGCTCGCATTTAAGCCGTTTTGAATCTGACGTTACCTAAATTCCGTTGTGTCTCTATTCCCAGTCGAACTGCGCGCCCAGGAAGCCCGACGGTGGTTTGATTGATGTCAGTGATGTCAGGTCATGTCAGGGACTCATTATCAACACTAAAAATGCGGCCTTGTCTGGTTTCGGGCTAGTATTTTGAGAACCACACGGAAAGCATAGCAGTAACTCCGCCGTTTTGCCAGGCTTGATTGTTGACATTTGACGGCCGTGCCGGTCAGAGGTGACCGGCTGCGCGGGCAGTTCAGCCTCGCTGTTCTGCCGCCAGGTGCTGGGTGATGGAGCACATGCCGTCCCCGGACTGGGATGCCGAGGTTCGGCTCTGCGACCGCTATCTCAAGCTGGACGGCCGAAACTGTAGGCTTTCTCAGTAGGCTGGAATGGTTATCAGCACCGTACCTGTAGATTTTTTTTAAATTCCTACCGTATTGTTGTACGTTGTACGATGTTTGTCTGAAGTTTGTCGTGTATTTCTTGGTGTGTGTCTCGTAGTCCCGAGGTTGATTTATAATTTTATTGACTATTTTCGGGCATTGTCTGAGAATGTGGCTGTCACCCGTCAGAACTGTCGAACAGTTTGCCACGCCGAACATCCCCGCACAATACATGAGCCGGATATGTCCCACCGCTGCTGTCGCCTGCGGCTGACCGGGTCAGCGTCCTGCCCACAGTCCACTGCTGGGACTACCGCCGGTTCGCGGTGGCCGGCGCCGGCCGGTCGCCCGCCGACGAGCTGGCCGCCACCGACCGCCTGATCGAGTCCAACTTCTCCAACTACTCGTCCTGGCACTACCGCTCCCAGCTGCTGAGCCAGCTGTTCCCCTCCGACGGCTCGGCCACGCCCATCCGGGAGGACGTCTACCACCGCGGTGAGACGACGAACGTGGCAGGCCGGCGTGAGTCGATGGAACACGCGTGGACGTCACGTGGTTGTACGACGCGCGGTTGTGTAGGGCTATTGGCTGTGCCTCTGCGCCTCTTTGTTGTGGGATCGAGATCGGCACAAAGAATTGTGCAGTGTCTCACGCCAGTCAGTAAGTTTGCGTCCTGCTTCCATACGTTTATGCTGTTAGACAGACGGAATTGCGTTTGATTTCATGGTAGCTGGTGGTCATTGTCTGTGTCTTGAATTATGTCTATGTCTATGTCTTTCTCCAGATGTCTTGGATTTCTCCAGATGGTTGTTCCGGATAGTTGACGTGACAGCTAGACGCCCCTCGGTCTAATGCGACGTGCGGTGTGATTTTTCAGAGCTCGAGATGGTGCAGAGTGCAGCGTTCACCGATCCAGACGACCAGGCGGCATGGTTCTACCACCGCTGGCTACTGCAGGGGCGCCGTCCAGCGGCCAACATCCTGATCTGCGCTGTCACGCCGTGCGGAGAGATGGCGCGCGTTGTGGTGGCGCTGGCCAAGGCCTGTCGGCCGCAGGACGTGAATCTGAGGCTGCTGGCAGGCGAGGAAGTGGTGAATGACTGGATATCTCCAGCCAGTGAGGAGCTGGACACGGTCTGGGTAGGTGTTACTGTCCCAGCCAGGTCTTGGATATGCTTCGTGGGGTACAAAGGCATATGTTTAGAGAAAGGGTGTGTGAATGAATGGAGGAGAATCCCATCAAAACGTGAAAAGTACGCAGGCTTTACCCAAAGCAGGGTTCTTAAACGCAAGTTTTGGATATTCCTTATTATAAACCTACCAAAATAAACCCTAAATATCAGTATTTTTGTTCATTGGGTCCGTACCCACATATGGCTTGTAGATTTGGTGTTCCCTGTTTTTCATGTCATTTTCTCCATTTATGTATTAAAATGCTGTTGTAGATATTGTCAGTGTTCTTACGAGTTTCGATCCGTGAGGCTAAAGTGACCCGAATCTGACGACGTGTTCCAATCTGAATCAACTTGATGGGCATAACCTGCTTCCTTTCCCGCCAGGTGGCCGAGGCCCGGCCCGGCGCTGGCCAGCTGACTGCGGTGATGACGTCACCGTCTGGCGCGGAGGAGCGCGCTCAGGACGGGACGGCTGCGGCTACCGGCTTCAGTGGCGACATCAGCGCCACCACCGGCAGCGTGCTGAACCAGGAGCTGGACAACATTCACCAGCTGGGCGAGATGGAGCCAGACAATAAATGTGAGTGGTGCCTAGCACGTGGCTGATCGCTGAGAGCGCTTCGGACGAGCAGAGGTGGCGACTGGCTGAATAGCGCATCCATTTGTGTCACGTTTGTTTGACCGGACATGTGCTCGTATGCTGTTAGCTGGCACACTTCCAATGTTAAGGTGTTCAAAACATCAATAAGGGACCAACCTCTGACGGTCGCGCCATTTTGTGACAATCTTACACTCACTTCGACTTTGATTACTCTTCTATCATGATTCTGGTGAACTGTAAGGATAGTTGCGTTTAACGATGAGGTGTACGTCCAATCAAACTAATGTGACGTTGACAAGGCTGCGCAACATGTAACATGGTTTTCAGTTGGCCCGTGTTCTCGTTGTGGCAGGGGTGCTGCTGAGCCGTGTGGTCCTGATGTGGGCCCTGGACTCCCAGGCGCATGAGAAAAGCATTCTGGACGCCATCGACCACCTGATGAAGCTGGACTCGCTGCGTCGGGGCTATTACCAGGACCTCCGTAAGACCTCGCTGGACAAACCTTGCGCTCGCCTTGGACTTGTACGCAAATCACGGCTGCAATACCTCTAATGTCATGGCTCATGGACTCCGTTAATATTTGCTCTTCATTGGTGCAAAGATTTTGGTAGAGGGCACTGCAAAGCCTCCTGTGATTTACATTCTCTTGCAGGCGTCAAGACATTAAACGTCAAATATCATCACAGAGCGGTATCATAACTCAGCAGAACTGAACACGTGTGCTGGATTTTACAGGGAGTCGGTTCATCATGGAGCGGAAAATAGAGGCGGCGAAGCAGTCCGGCTCGACGCAGCTCTCGCTCCGCTCCTGCCACCTGACGGCAGTTTACCACACCAGCCACCTGGTCTCCATGACAACGCTGGACGTGAGCGACAACCGGCTGCGTCGGCTCGACCTCAGCCACCTGGTGTCGGCCGAGGAGGTGCTGGCCGGCGATAACCGAGTGGAGCGGGTGCGGCTGCCGGCCGCCGGCTGCTGCCGGGTACGGCGGCTCGTGCTCGACAACAACGCTGTGCGAGAGGTGACCAGTCTGGGACAGGGCACCGAGCCCAGCCTGCAGGAGATCAGTCTGCGGGGCAACCCTGTCTGCGAATCGCCCGGCTTTAAGGCTCAGCTGCTGGAGCGGTTCCCGGGCCTGAAGGAGATCAACGGCGAACGTCTGTGATGGTGCTGCGCCGGGCTGTGCGAGACTGGGGGATTACCGAAATCTGCGGAGTGAGATTATATCACTGCGTGCATGGAACTACGGTCTTTGAGACTACGTGTGCGGTCCTGGGCGTCTGGTTAGCGATGCGCGATGATAAGTTGTTTGTTCTTGACATGATATATTGTATTATTGTTTCTGGCACCGCAGAGGAAGCACACCCGTTCATAACATCGCTTTTGGGGATGAATTAGTCATGGTGTATTAAGGCTTTATTTTTTTTGTAATAGGAAGGAAACTGTTTTCCGTTTGATGTTGTCAGAGGCAATGATGTTTCTACTATTTTGCACTGTGATCTCTGACTCAGACGCATGTATTAACTAATGTTTTTGGCAACATACATCTGATTGCACCCGATACATTGCTCCGCCCATCTACATGCTAAGATGCTTTCATTTTAGTCGTGTTAGTCCTCGCCCGTCAAAATCAGTTCAGTAGGTTAGCAGACCTGGGGGAGGAGAGTCCCTCCCTGCATGGATTTCGCTGAAAATCCGCCGCAAAGAAATGTGGTTTAAAACTGTCTTACTGTTTGGGTTACTCCCCGCTAGCTTTCGTCTGGCCAAAGTACAGCATACGTACGAGAGTAGACATTAAAGAGCGCATGGAGAGGGATAGTTATTCTAATAAAATCAGATAGACTCAGCACCTATAAAAACGCTCATTCCTTCCTGTCTGTCTAATTTTTTCTCAAATTACTGAGTTACCATTACTATGCGTAACTTCCCTCCTTCAAGGCACATGCGGCGCGTCACAACACAGCGGAACACTCGCCTTCCCGCTGGAGCACTCGAGGGCGCCGTTGCCAAGGTACTACGGCGTCCAACCTGATGCGGTGGTCGAAATTCCAGCCGGGATTGATGGCGGATGACGCGGGGCTACGCCATCTGCCTGCCGCCGTACATCCCCGTAAATGATACCGTGACACCGCTGCTGCGGCGGCGGTGGTCCGTTTCGACTGGCGGCACGAGGTGAACGACCGCCTACTTCTGGCTGTCGGCCGGTGCCAGCCCCATGGCGTCCCAGTACTGCTTCTCCGCGCGCCCCTCCCAGTGACACTGCTCCGGGTCCAGGGAGGCGAACCTGGCGGGGAGGTAAGGTCGGGTATCAGGCCGCCGTCAGACGCCGGACGGCTCTGACGCTCGACGGTGCTGCGCCGTCGTGCCGTGGGTTTACCAGGACGAAACGAGAACAACGCCAAACGGTCACGAGGACGGTTTGGATCAAATTTCGTGAATTTCCGGAAAAACCTTTGGCGAAATAGTTGTACTTATGCTTTTTTAAACGGTTTCTACCGCTTTTTTGCATCGGAAGAAGAAACGATCACACACAGGAACAGACAGAAGAACAGATGTCAGCAAATATCTAAGCCTGATACCGGAACAGTCACATGGTCCCAAACCCATCTCAGCCTGCGCTCACTTGGCCCTGATCTCGTCCGAGGTCTTCTGCTCCAGTTCGGTGAGCTCTCCGTCGACCTGTGCCAGATTCGCCTGCACCACCTCCGGGGTCATCATCGAGGTCAGGTGGGTGGCGCCGCCCGGCTGGCGCAGCACGAAGTGGACCGCCAACCGGGCGATGTTCACCCCGCGGCTCTGCCAGCGCGGTCACGTGAGCATGTGAGCCACCACTCGACCATCGCCACAGCTCCCCGGGTTGGAGAGGTCCGACACAGACTGTGCGACAGCACAGTGTGCGCAGAACTGAGTGCAGTTTGTGAACGAAATGCAACTAGATTCGACTTCGATAATGACCGCTACAATGCTGGATTTATGTCGAACGAAACGACGGTTTGTTAATTTGCTTTAATGTTGTAGACGTTGGAGTGCAGAGACCACGTGACGGAAGGATGCCACGGATTCATCCTCACATCGAAGGATCCTCCATCCGACGGACAGCGAATGGAGACGGTCCGCCACACAGCGCCCCATCTGGTGACACCTGCTCCGTGGCCGAGCGGTACCCACCTGGCACAGCTGGCGGGCCCAGCGGCCGGTCTCCAGCACCTGCTCCGTGGCCGGGTGCCAGTCGCGTGGCCCCTGCGGAGTGAACAGGCCCATGTTGGTGGCCGCCGCGTCGATGACGCCGACCCGGCGCCGCCGCAGCTCGTCCAGGTGCCGCTGCAGCGCCGTCTCGTGCAGGTTGTTGCGGCTGTAGGAGAGCAGCGTGTCGACGCGCACGCTGGTGCGCCGCAGGACGTCCAGCAGCGCCGGCAGCGAGTAGCCGGTGATGCCGACGTAGCGCGCCAGGCCGCGGCGGCGCAGCTCGTCCAGTGCCGGCAGCGTCTCCGTCAGGATCGTCTCCCGGCGCGGACAGAACTCCAGGTCGTGCACCTGTGGGATCGGGGCACGGTCGGGATAGACGCCCCGCTGGGGGCCAGGGGCCAGATGAGGGGTCACTGAGACCTGTGCAGGGCAGCTAAGGACTCTGCTGGGTTAGCAGAAGCAGTCTTACGGTAACTGTGGGTGTTGAAAGCCAAAATCTCCCTCCTGACAAAAAAAGAAAATTGTTTAAAAAGAGGTTGGAATAAAGCAAATCATTTGGCCAGTCGCGTTCAACACAGCGATATTCCAGGTATATTATTACATACCGCCATATTATTATTATACACCACTTTAATAACTACGACGAATGAAGAGGATTGAGAGTATCTGACGACACATGTCCATCTCTCACCTGTATAATATCAACCGACGGCAGTCCTAAAAGTTGTAGACTGTGCTGTACACTTTCATGCGCTTTCTTCGCGGAGAAGTCAAACATGTGCGGGTAGTCGGTCTCGTACCTCCCCACCTTCGTAGCAATGTAATACGCTTTCCGAGGAACGTCCTTTAATATCTGGAAACGGACGATGGCCAGGCCAAATGTCTGCTCACCGATTACCAGTGTTGGACGCAAAGACAACAAACGGTGATCAAGACAAGCATTCAAAATCTTAGTTTGCCCTATTAAAGCCATCCGTTAGAGGTGGAAACGACTCCTTTTCATTGATACATCGGACCACCTAGACCACGCCCATGCTAAAGTGATTATTTCGGCCTGACGTATTCCAGCCATGAAACGACAAGGTTGCTTGTAATTTGACCCGCATGAAATTCTAGTGTCTGCCGTGCCCGACACACATCTCCACCCCATCGCCGCTGTTCACCCCCGGCCTCCACCAGACCCTGCCGGCGCGTCAGCCGGCCGCGCCGCCAGTCGCCGCCACCGTCGCCGGTCCACCCACCTTGCCGAGCGCGGCCTCGCTGCGCCCCTGGCCGTACCAGGGCGCCGTGTCGATGTAGTTGACGCCGGCCCGCAGGGCGAGCAGCAGCGCCTGCCGCCGCCGCCTCCCAGTCGTAGGCCTCGTAGCAGTGCCCCAGTCCCGAGGCGCCGTAGCCCAGCGTGGATACGATCATGTCTGCCGGCGATCGGTGACCGCCTTTACCGGGTCACTAATAGCCAGGTCTGTCGTACCGGGCCAATGACGGCCAGGTCTGTGGTGCCGGGTTTGCGGTACCGGGTCAGTGGCAACCTAGTCTGTGGCACTGCGTCAGTGATGGCCTGGTCTGTGGTACCGGGTTTGCGGTACCGGGTCAGTGACGGCCAGGTCTACGGTACCGGGTTAGTGGTACTGGGTCAGTGACGGCTAGGTCCATGGTACCGGGTTTGCAGTACTGAGTCCGTGACAGCTAGGTCTATGATACGAGGTCAAGAATAGAATTATAATGTAAAGAGAATGGTCTGTGTTCATATTATAGTGAAAAAATGTGTCAAATTTTAGTGTGAATATTTCGCCCTTGGGGCCTCTTCAGGACTGTTTTTAAGTGCGACTGCACGACTGGCAAGAAACACATTTGATATAAAACAGTCGCGTATCCGGTTGCGTGTTGGTTGGTATCGCTCGGCTTCTAGCTTTGAAGACTTCATACGAAATATATACAGCACACTGCTCCACAAAACATACAGATAAAACATGTAAATCCGACATCACACATTTCACGCAAATAACATTTAACTAAAATTTAGTGGACAGCATAAATACGACACGAATGAATCATTTCACGCTAAACGACAGGTCCGGGTGACCTAGATATCGGGCAACAAATATAACTAGAGATAGCGAGATAACTATTATGTAACTTTAGACAAGCAAAATGTGACGAGCTAACAGCACAGACCTCATAGGGACATGACCTAACTGGGTCAAAAATAGCCGGAGTGTGGTACCGGGTTTGCGGTGCTGGGTCGGCGACAGCCTGCTCTTTGTCACTGGGTCAGTGTTGGTCTGGTCTGTGGTACTAGTCTACTGGGTCCGTGACGGCCAGGGGGACAGCCGATGGACGTCACCATTGCTATGCCGGGGTAGCGTACACAAAAACGGCACGGTCGTTTAGCTGGTCATTTTGTCTGGGCGCCGTCATAAGAAAAGTGGCGTAATTTCGGCTCTAGTCCCAAGCTACGACCGATCACCAGTTCCAATGTAGCCAGATCGCATGTAATAACATTCAGAACACTTTCTTTCCATGCTGACATATATATTTGAAAGTGACATCTGTTAAATTCGCCTCGTGCCTGGCAGGGACACGAGAACTCCGCCACAGATGGCGGGGGAAGACACATTTTGGGTTTATTCTACCCAGTCAACGCCCATAGGACCAACGATAAATATCAGAAAGTTGGGAGGCACCCCCTGCCTCGGCTTCCCGCATCCGTGGCACTTGGAGAGTAGAAGACGGGAGGTATGAACATTTTTAGCACGTGCGCTTGGTAGAAATTCACCACTCTCAAACTTTGGTTCAACTTTCTGTATGTTTTGCGGCAACGGCACACCCAGGTCGCGCTCTGAAATGCTTATTTATTTATGAAGTTCCTATGCATATACAAATCAACGCGAAGAACCTAACATTCAGTCCGTATTCGGGGAACAGAAGACGAGAGGTTCCAGTATTTTTGGTATGCCGGCTTGGTAACCATGTGTCATTCTCAGACCTCGGTTCCGTCTCCCGTGTGCCTCTGCAGAAAACAACCAATATGAAGAGTCGCACTCGGGGGCTTAGTGCGCTTGTCTCGCGCGCCAATGCCCAAAACAGCTGTTTTGTAAAGGTTACACAACATGGTGTGGATCTCGGAAACTGGTGACGACACAAAAATCGGCGATAAGTGCGGCAAGGTACCAACTGTAATTTGTAACGCGGGACCAACCCCGTCCGCGTGATGGGGTGCCCACGGCATGCGTTCATAGTGGGAACATTTGCGAATTTCGGATATTTCCCGTTTGTGCTTCAATATCGAAGGCAAAGGAGTGCATTTCGAGACGAAACTGGTACCAGCGATTAGCGAATATTTTTGTCATTCCGATGGTGCAAGTACTCATGGCACGTGCAGCAGCTGTGCCGACTACACGGCACTACGAGAACCGGTGCAGGTCATGATTTCCACTATTTTCCAAGGGAGCTCGAGACGTCTGCCGACCGCCGACACCGTCCCCTTCCGAGCGCCTAATGGGACAAACCATGGGTCACACCGGGACAAAACTGGACGCGTTCAAGAGGGAATCCATTGGCGAATCGCATCGTGTGGAAAATGGTCCGTGGACCGCACGACGTGCGGCGTGCTGGCCACGACAACATGAAAACCACCATTCTGCAAGGTTTATAAGATGCGGCACGAATGAATTAAACTGTCAGCGAAACGAACTTGGCGATTCGATGTCCCGACGCCGCAAGGTACCGACTGCCAATTATTCCACAGAACCGACAACGTCCTCCAGCCTCCAGACGGAGTCGACACCGTGCGCGCCTAAAACTGGAGCATTTTGGATTCCGGAGTCGTCTGTGCTTACACTGCGAGTATGACCACGTGGAAGGGTTGCTCAGGAGAAAAAAAAAACAGGAAAACACTGACCGGATGGCCTATTTTTGCGTTACAATGTTGCAGTAAAATGATCGTAACGTGCATTGTTTTTTTGGCCATGGATGACAACGTGAACCTATGAACGTCGGGATTTTACATTAAATCTACTCATTTCGCGTTGTTTGTGTTCTTTTTGACAGGGAAATGGGAGCGGGACAGGGAGCAAGGAACACATCTTACAAGGGACAAGAGACAGAAACAAGAGATGGGGAAGGAGCCAACGAACAGAGATATACCATCGGGACAGGCAATCGCCCGGTCGCGGGAGCACCGTGATAAGGGAGAATACATGGCACGGGAAGGAAATGAAGATGGCGACACCTCACGAGGACAACGATAAAAACGAGGCCAGTGACGGGGACGGAGAAAGGGCGGAGACCTACGCTGGAATAGGGAAGAGCACAAGGACAAGAACTGGAATTCGAAAACTGGAAAATTCGAGAACTGGAAATCAGGGACTGGGACAAGAACTGGAATTCCAACGGCAAAGAGACCATGACAGAGCGCGGACCAAGCGCCTGAAACAGGCAACGGGGCAGCGGATTTCAACAACTGGGGCGGGGACGTGTTCATATTCCGTTATTCCCAAACTGGGATTCGCCTAAATGGGCCAGCTAGTACAACAATTAAAAAACGGCTTAATTTCATCGAGGATTTATAAAATGAAAATCTCTCCTCACTTCTTTCTGGTCTTTAAGCGTCTCGGAACTCGGGCGCAGTGCAGCGAACGCGCAGACGCAGCCCAATCACAACCTCCACTTGGGCTTAGCGCAGCATAAGCCAGCCAAGCGAAATAGCGCCACTCCGGGAGGGAGTGGCTGGGATAAGATGGGCCCTGCCCGAGTTGTGACTCTGTCCAGGCATAGATCTAGCTGATGCAAATGGTATGTCGGGCTGGGATAGGCTCTGCCCATGCTTTGCCCGATTTGCCCGAGTGCAGCTGGGACTAAATGCTGGTTGTAATGTTAAATTATGTACCTGGTAAAATAACAACTGAACCAAGATTCGCCGTTTTCGTTGTTCTCATTTGCTGAGATATGGTATAAGGAACGTAATAGTTTTTACCAATAGCTATTACGAACTCACAAACAATAATGCAGCAACTCTGGTAGGCGTTACGTAAACGAGAAGTGCTTTCGCATCACGTCGCCGTGCAGGCTAACGCATGCGCAGAAAGGATGTCGTTTTTGCGTGCGCTACCGGATAGCGCGTTGCTCTCCCAGGGTGATGGGGAGGTGAGATAGCGTCTATCTGACGCTTTGGGCGGTCCTGGGTCAGCAGTAAGATTTTGACCGAGAGCTTACTTCGAGGGAAAATAATTGTAGCAGTGGTTGCATAGCGCTTCAAATGCAGTTCTGATAAGTACTACTTACGATTTCAGCCGGAAAAACCTGAATCACACATTATTTCCCCGGAAACAGGTTGCGTCGTCACTGGTATGCTAGCCGCCAGACGCTCGCGTAGGGATTTTTGACGTTTCTGCGTTAAATAGTTTGTTTACGTGGGATCTCGACGTTGATTGGTCGTCGGTCAGACTCAAGGTCCAATCAAGAGTAATAAAAAAGGTTGGAGAAATAACTAATGCGATGTGAATTATCTTTCAAATGAAAAAGTTAGTCGTTTTATAATAATAATAATGATAATAATAATAATAATAATAATAATAATAATAATAATAATAAAATAGTAGCTATAATAATAACAAACAACAATAATAATGAAAAAGTAAAAATAATACAAGGATGGAAAAGTAAACTTGCACTTTAAGAAATACAAAATAGAAATAAAAAGCTGTGGAATAAAATATCTCAAAAGGCGTCACGGAACAAAACTGAAAAATATTAGGAAGTGAAATAAATAGAACAATTGTGAAAGTGAAATAAATAAAACAATAAATAAAAATTTACCCTAACCTAACATAGTAACCTAACCTAGCCTAACCTAACCCAACCTAACCTAACCTAACCTAGCCTAACCTAACCTAACCTAACCTAACCTTATCTAACCTAGCCCAGCACAACCCATCCTAGCAACCTAATGTAATCTAACGAGTATTAAATGTCATAATGTAATAATACCGATATCAGATATCCCAACAATTATCTTATACAATAATATAATGGCGTAATAATTCAGCAGTTCCTCCAAGTTCAGTTTGTGGCAACAAAATAGAATTTTCATTTATATGACGTCATTAATCGCGTTAAGATGCATGCAGGGTCTACACATCCTTGATGTCAATAACCGTAATCTCGACGGCACTTCATTTTCCGCCGCGGAATAATGTTGTTCTCCGCCAGTCGACTGCAGCACGGTATTACTGACTGGTACGTTATCGTTACGATTTTGTTGTTATTTTTTAGACAATCAAGTAGTGGAAAGTGAGGTTAGAAACAGGATGATACATTCTTTACATTGGTGGCAATTATACAAAGGATTGTTCACGATTTCGTCGGGCAGAAACTTACCTTTAGCCCACATGTTGCCGCGGTTCGCTGGCAGTGGATATGAACTCATCGGAGACACCGAATCTGTGCTGCATCAAACGTAACGGTTTCGAAGGAGTCCAGCCTCCGCTCAGCGTACCGTTCATGTCCGGCGCTTGTTTGAAATCGGCAGTGCCATGGTTTCGCGCACTGACCAAGTATAAAGATGGATCAGATAGTACGTCAGCAGCACTGACGTACTATCAGTCATTGGCATCTAGCCTTCACTACGTAGCCAATATACCATCGAGGGTAGGTATATACCAGGTTGGGAAAGCCAATATACCATCGAAGATATATACCAGGTTGGGAACCGGGCAGACAGCCGGGATTTTCCAGGTGAGAGACATACGTCAAATATTGTTATATGTCACTGGCATATGACAAAATTTATAGAAAAAGCAACAGTTTTATGTAGCTAACCTCCTATTTAAGGCGCAGGAAAAAATATGCTTATTTTTGTAGCATATATGTGATTATCATTCCGTATACCTGCGAAATCGCTAAACATCTAGTGTTGATCGTTTGGCTCGGGGGGGGGACATGGCCCCCATGCCCCTCCTTGACTCCGCGCCTGTCGGGAACCAAACTGCTCCACCTTTGGTCGGATGCCATTTCTTATTGTATTGCAGGATTATGGAGATAGTTTTCGTATTTGGTTGCTGCTCCCCTGAATAGTTCACTATCAGGACCGTTCGCCAGGCAGGACGAAGTCGTTATCTGATCGACCTTGGTCTATCGCAGAGCCAGCACCGGTCGCTGCGTTGATACGTCATAACGCCACTGGGCACGGTCAAAGCACTAAACCGAGCCTCTGCTGGCACACAGAAGGCTGTTTTCTTCCATAGTCACACGGAGCCTTCAGTCATCAAAAGGCGGCCGGAGAAAGAACTAATCGGACAAATGCTAATGTAACTTTATAAACCGTTACATTCAAAATGTTGAAGGAAACATGTTTCCATTCTAATGCCAGTCAGACAAAGGATTTATAGAGAAGAGTTCTCAACACAATTAATTATATATGTACATATGGCACATTGTATGGTAGAAAGCATCGACGTACTGTGGAAAGTTGTCATCTTTTTAGTGTTTTCTGTCTGCATCTGCCGACTGACAAGTTGCAGAATTTTTATGAAGCGCAGCAGTGATCACCAGTGGCACCAACCGACCAGGTACACAGCTCTTACCTGTATCCCCTAACCTGGAGTACTTCATCTTCTTCACAGCAGCTAGGTCGTGAAACCCCTCGACGTATGTGGGCGGAAGGCCTTCCACCTCCATGATGGCTGATGATCCTCTGTGGCGCTGGGGACGGCACGGAAACGGTCACAGATCAACAGGTGTCTTATGGCGACAGCCCTTTTGTCATGACTGGAGATTTCCAAATATTCTAGGGGTGGGAGTCCACATAGAAGTTCAGACCGTTCCTTTCCAGTCGTTGCCAAAGGCCTAGTGTTAGAATTCCTGCATATTGGGGGTCCGGACCCCCAACGCCCGGGATCTCCAGCCATGCCTTGTGTGCTATCTCCTGTAGAACTGAGGACCCAAAGGCAGTTCTCAGTAGAGTGTAATACACTTGCTTTATACAATCCGACCAGCTCTGAATCTTTTTCACTGTATCTATACCCGGAACAAGTCCATATCAAAAGAAAAGTCCTGTCGGTGTGTATTTGGCAAAATTTATAATTTTCAGAATGTTTTACAGTTCCAGTTATTAAACACTAAATCATTAATTAAGGCCATGATATCTGCATTTATAAATCACCTTGTGTGTCAATGTTGCATCTCAAAAAGCATATTGCCTTTTTCCTCAAACATAGCCTGAATGAGCAGAGTACACTAATTAATCAGCCAACAAAACTTTTCATAAAAAGCCTACTTTGCCATCAGTGTAAATACGACATGTCTAAAACCGCGTTATATTCATCGTGTAAAATCAAAGCAAGCAGCTTCCTACCCTTCCCAGAACACCAGAACAACACCAATAACAAGGTTGGTCAGCTGGTTGGTTGGTTGGTCGGGGATGGTTGGTGGGTTTGAATTATGCCTAGGGCTGAGAACTCGGATCGATTTTGGATTCGGGCATACGTTCTGAATGTTCGAATCTTTCGAAGTTTGTGCCATTTCGTATCAACAGGTACAACCGGAGCAATATGTAAAAATTAGACGGTAACTGGACAAATGTATGTCACACAGAGCGACGCATGGATAATGTAAGTAAGCAAATGTACGAATGCAAATGCACGTAAGTGCAAATGTACATAAGTGCAAATGCACGCACCGTAAACGTAAGAGTGACAAATGTCCGCATGCGCAGATATACGCGCGTATGCGCAAATGTACGTATGGCAAATTTACGTATACGCAAATGTACGAAGCGCAAATGTGCGTACGGCAAATGTACGTGTGGTTAATGTACGTATGTCAAAATGCACTTAAGCGCAAATGCACGTATCGCAAATGTAGGTATGCGCCAAAGGACGCATTTGTTAAGCACGTAAACGGAAAATGCATATACGCGGGGATACATAAAGATACATCCCTCAGAACAAAGTTTTAACTTACACCGGCACTGGAATGTTTGTGCTTAGCTGGGCTGACATCTGTATTTTCTTTGAAAACTGATGCAAAGCACATTTCCCAATCTTCCTTTGCATGAAAGATGCGGTTCTGCAAGTAGTGCAAAAACATTTTTGTCTTATGAATATGAATATGTATTAATATGATATAATATGACATATCATATTGAGATATATATTTCAGGCATATATGTCATATCAGATAAGTATAAATATAAAATAAATATAAACGAAGATAAAAGTGTCAGTTTTTGTTCTGTGAACAAAGAAGTAAATCAATCATTAACTTTGTTTTGAGTAAACCTGTGGAAATCGTAATTGTAAACGGTGACTTCGGTGGCACGGTGCTGGTAAAATAGTGACATCGCTCATGTTAACCTGACACCGCCTGAGGCCTTCCTCCACGCACGACAGGAAAGACCCCCTCGTGTTTCAGAAACTGATGGTTCTATTTAAATGATTCCAACGAAATTGATTGGACGTATCTTTGTCGTCCCAGGGTGTGAAAGCTGAAACCTTGCTTCGAACCGTGACGTGACAAGTCACGAAATGTCAAAATTTATGGCCGGAAATTCGCGATGTTTTCGACTTGATTTAGCAAGTGTATCAGTTGAGCGAAGACTTTGATCCTTATCAAACGGAAGATCACAGTCTAGCGTACCTAGTGTGATGCCATAAGGTACGGTAAACATTATCCTGGAGTAGCCTGGGAGAGTTTTGAAACTTCCGGTTATGACGTCAAGGCCGGCTTGTGTGGCAATGATTGCCAGACGCTAACACTGCTATCGCACTCTAGACCGTTCTTTCCTGCTTGGAATTGGCTCTCTCTCTCGCCCATTATGCTGTATCAATTTGCGGTCACAGGCGCATCGCGCGACACGATACTCACGTTTCGTATTGCTAATGGTTGGGAGAGCAGTGGCAGCGCGCACCCGGCCGAAGCCACCCGGCTGGACCGGTTAGTTAAATGTACATCGGGCAATAGACACTGCAGTTTTCGTCGGATCGGTGTGGTGCTGGTACATTTAGGTTCAATATTTAACCATGTTGTTACGGTCGGAAAGCAGTCATGATCCATGGCCACTGTTGGATGTCAGTTGTGAGACAACTCCCAAAATTCGTTACATATTTAGGCGGTCAATTTCCCACGTATTACTAAATCTGACCACAGAAATGACAAAGCAGTTTTACCATTCCATTGCCTGTTCAGTTCGTTATAAGACGATGTACATGTTTTACGTTTTCCTTGAAAGCATAACTACATTACCCAATGAAAGCTCATCGCGCTCCGGCCAACGCGAGCAGCCGAAAATCGCCCGACATCCATGGTGCTATTTTTCGTTTAATTTCTGCCAGAATTCAACGCATGAGAATACTTTTCAGGTCACAATGTGTGAAGTTAATCGACTGGCATGTATCTTTTCTAAATTACTTAACCCTATTCGCGGAGGGCTAAAAGGTATGGTCGATTCCCGGCAGGGGGGCGGATTTGGCCCCCCTAAGATCTCGAGAACTACACATTGGATTTCATCGCAACAAACGGCAATCGATTCGCCATGGCGTAAACTGCACTTAAAAAAGGAACTTTTCAAAATTTTGAAGGGGTGGATACAGGGGGTCAAAAATATCGAAAACTAGGGGTACTTTTTTACTTCTAATATCTCCGTTATTTATCGACCAATTTCGATGAAACTGGCATGAATGAAGAGATTATGGGTGGAATTTTTATGTTTGGTACATACATTTGAAATTTTGAGAAAATTCATAGGCGTTCACAGGGTTTTAAAAATAGAAGGATTGATTTTTTCAATCAATAAATGAACAAAAAATGTCAAAGCAGTTTTTTGGCTTTTGCTAGTCATATTCATGCCAAACAAGTACAAATAGTATTACAATGCGGGTAAAATGTTAGCATAGGCGGTGCCAGGCACATGAAAAAGGGGGAACCGTCATGGTCACATGCTCTTCAGACCAACTTGTGACCTTTGACTTAAAATGACCTCCAGTGACCTTGGAGTCACTTGGAATAATTTCGTGTGCATTTAATGTTATCTGTAAAGGTTTTCAATCATTTCAATTCACTCTGTTTCAAAAATTCCATTTTATGGTTTTTGTGGCATAGGGTACGCGCACTGACATTTTAGGTCATAGCTCCGTGACCCGACCTGACATCAAACTGAAACTTGATAGACAAGTGGAGAGCACCCTTCTACGTCATATATATTCCGGGTTTGTGATTACTATAAAACCAAATTTTGACTTTTGGCCTTGACCTAACCTTGTGAAGTGACCTCAGATGAGCAAAATTGTGTCTGTACGTTGCCCGACTATTTAGCTATTCATCCATGCAAAGTTTTAAGTTCTATTTTAAAACGCTATTTTTGTCAGACATTTTCCTTTTACCCTTAACCCTTCCCCGCAGAGAGGGGGCTAAATCCTCGCCCTTCGGGTTTTTTGCTTGCCAATTCCAGGCTTTTTGACGCAGCTTGACGAAACTTGGTCGCTTTTCCTAGATATTCTTTCTACGTGCCGTAACGGAATTTCAAAATTCAGGTTTGGACGGGTCGGAGTCAGGCAACGTTTTTGGGAGGCACCTCAGGACATTTTTGGCCATGTTGAGGGTAAAAGGAAAATCTCTGCCAAAAATAGTGTTTTTAAGATGGAACTTAAAACTTTATATGGATGTATAGCAAAATAGTTGGGCAACATGCAAATACAATTTTGTTCATGTGAAGTCACTTGACAAGGTCAGGTCAACGTCAAAAGTCAAATTTGGTTTTTATTGCAATAATTTCGGCGCTGTTTTTTTAAATGCCAAACCCGGAATATATGTGACGTAGAAGGGTGTTGTCTTACTTGTTTATCAAGTTTCAGCTTGATATCAGGTTGGGTCACGGAACTATGACCTAAAACGTCAGTGCGCGTACCTTATATCGCAATGGCCATAAAATGAAATTTTTGAAATAGAGTGAATTCAAATGATTGAAAACCTTTACAGATAATATTCAAATGCACACGAGATCATCCCAAGTGACTCCAAGGTCACTGGAGGTCATTTAAGGTCAAAAGGTCACAAGTTAATCTGAAAAACGTATGACCATGACAGTTCCCCTTTTTCATGTCCCTGGCACCGCCTGTGCTAACATTATACAAACATTGTAATGCGATTTGTACTTCTTTAGCATAAGCATGACTAGCAGAAGCCAAAAAAAGGTGTTTTTGCCTTTTTTTGTTCATTCAGTTGTTGAAAAGCTAATCCTCCTATTTTTGAAACCCTGTGAACGCCCATGAATTTTCTCAAAATTTCAGATGTGTTTACCAATGGTAAAATTCCTATCCATAATCTCTCGATTCATGCCAGTTTCATCAAAATCGGTCCATAAACAACGGAGTTATAAGATGTCCAAAAATACCCCAGGTTATGATGTTTTTGCCCCCCTGTATCCACTCCTTTAAAAATTTTGCAAATTTCTTGTTCTAAAAATGTAGTTTACATCATGGCAAATCGATTGCCGTTTGTTGCGATGAAATCGGATGTGTAGTTCTCAAGATCTCAGGAGGGGGCCGAATCCGTCCCCCCCCCCCCTGTCGGGAATCGACCATACCGTCTAGCCCTCCGGGAATAGGGTTAACAGGGCCAAAAATGGTAAAAACGTTGCCTGGCTCCGCCCCTGAGCAAAACAGAATTTTGAAATTCTGTCACAGTACGTAGAAAGAATAGCTAGGAAAAGTCACCAAGTTTCGTTAAGCTGCGTAAAAAAGCCTGGAATTGGCAAGCAAAAAACCCTGAGGGGGGGGCGGATTCAGCCCCCCTTGCCGGGAATAGGGTTAAGCTGCTAGTATCTCCAAAACGAATTGTCAACCTCTCCTTCCATTAGCTGCCCTGCTGCTGATAACAAATGGAAAAACAGGTAAGACATCATAAAGATAGCCAAGTTTTGCCACCCGACGTTCAGTTTTACTTCGTTGATTCTTTGTCAGGGATTTCACTCTGCATAGTAACTGTGGCTTGCACTACATATCGGCATGACCTGACGGCTGAATGCGGAACACCACTGACTCCGTGGACGGGGGTTTTGACACCGCCTCAGTCGAGCGGCAGCCCTCGCAGAGGTCGGACGCACTCCGCTCCACTCCTAGGGCGACTGGATCGACATGTACACTTAGCCCCTCGTCCACACTTACACTTTGCGCCTTCTGGTAGTTTTCTTTCTACACCTCCACGTTTATTTCTGCGACCCACAAACTTTAAGGGTAGGCTTACTCTCCACTTCAAGTTTTCTTTTCCGAGCTGTTCCCAGCTGTTCTCTCATGGGCAAGCGATGAAAATGGAAGAAAAACGACACCGACTCCATGGGCTCGAACTCGGACTCTGACTTCAGCCCCTCTGCAGACATCGACGTTGATGTTTGCAAAGGTGTAACGGATAGGACAGTTCACACACAGAAAGACGATGACGACGGCTTCAACCCGGAACAGATCTCTACACACGAACACACTTCCTCTGTCGCGAAATCGGATACCGACCTCAGCACGAATTCGGCCTCTGCTCAGAACTGCACCATTTTCGGACACACTGACGCCTCACGTTCTCGTAACCTTGATCCGCCAGTGACTGCGCCCGAGCCCCAAGGCCCTGGCAGCGTGCCAGGACCGGTCGACTGGAACGGTCAAAGGACTCCAGACCCGGGCAGCTAACCAGGGCAAACGACATGTGCGATATGGCGAAGGATAACGTCGGGGCAACACGCGACCAGCCACACGGAACACCGCGCTCGGCCCAAGAACCCTACCCGGACCCCCTCGGGTCATCCGTGATAGTAAAACCAACCGACCCGAATATCAACTTACAGAAATCAACGTCTGGGCGCCTCCAAACCAGATAGAAGCAATCTGTCCAGGTCCAAACATTCGACTTCACGTCCAGGCACCTCGCGATGGCCCTCTCGTCATGAAAACAAAAAACCGCCACCAAACAAAAATGCTCCTCAAACAGACCACGTTCTATAACAAGACAGTGACGGTCACCCTTCACCCTACTCGAAACTCGGGCAAAGGAACTGTGTTTGCTCCTGAACTTCGCTTCATGGCCGAAGCGGAGATTCAACAAGAACTGGGGAACGAGCTGGTCAGCCATGTCCGTCGACTTACCACCTTCAGGGACGGACAGCGTCAGGACACCAGTCTTTTTGTTCTCACGTTCGAAACTTCCCGCCTCCTCTCGAAACTCCACACAGGCTACCTCTGCTACGAAGTGCGCCCATTCATCCCACCCCTCTGCGCTGTTTCAGTTGCCAGAAGTTTGGTCATGGCTCCCGCAACTGCAGACAAACGGCTCGCTGCGCTGGCTGTGGTGACAGTACGCATGAGGACCCCCAGTGCTCCAAGCCTGTTAGGTGCATCTCTTGCGACTCTTCAGACCACGCCACAAACTCAAAGACATGTCCCGTCTGGCTGACAGAAAAGTGCATTTGTAAGATGAAGTCAAAAACGAACATTTCATATCCCGAAGCAAGGCGTCAGGTACAGTCCGAGAAAAACGAAACTCAAAGGACGTATGCACAAGTCGCCTAAAAAAGCATTATATCTTCGTCCGTTCAAACTGATGACATTCCACAGCTTCATCCATTTCAGCTCCTGAAGCCTCTATGTCGCCAGTCTAGTTCTGTCGGCTCCCAGTCCAGTCAGACTCACACGGACTGAAACACAAGAAGAGGCCGATGCAAAACAGCCTGCGAGAGGGACACCACCAGCTACCCCCGCAACTCCGGGACAGTTTGCTCCCAGGAGAACCCCGCAACCTACGCTCCGGTCACATCCACCTACACACCACCCTGGTGCTGAGGCTCTACCGCAGACTCCGCGGACAGACACTCAACCTCCTTCGCCCCAACCCGGCCCCAGTCGACCCCCGGGACTGCTCATCCAGTCATGGTAGAATTCAGCAGGGGTCACAGGCCCGTTCAGGGATTCAAAGCATCTTAACTTAACTCACACCCAATGCAACTACTTCCCAAGAGACAGGATTCTGCCTTCGGTTCTACGTTACAGTGATAATGACCTCTATTTTGCAATGTCGTGGTTTACTTAGCAAATGGGCCGGAGTCGAACCTTTACTGATGTTTTGTTCTCGTAATATTATATGTTTACAAGAAACACATTTCCACACTGACGACCCTCACGACTTCAGTCTACCCGGGCATTCTGTGTTCACAAAATGAGGCGACGTTCATAGACGCCATGGTGGAGTTGCCATATACATTTCAAACAAAATGCCTCACAGTTATCAGTTCACACGGACGTACACGCGGTCACTTGCACGGCTCTTATTGCAAACCGCCGTGTCAGTGTATGTTCTCTGTATCTCCCCCCATGCGTACCTGTTTGTCTTCAAGACCTACACAACCTCACTGATCAACTCCCGCCGCCATTTATATTGCGCTCGACGCCAACAACAAACACTTTTTGTGGGTGGCTTACCGATGCGACAGAGGAGGATCAGTCTTTGAGCAACTCATTAGAATTTACGCTTCACATGTCTTGAGGAATGGTTTCCCGACACGGCTGGATGAATTATCTGGACTGGTCTCGCACACTGATATTTCGTTACGTTCTAGCGTATTAGCCCCTTTCCTTTCATGAAAAACTGGAAACGACCCTCTTTCTAGTGACCATTTCCCGATAGCAATTAAATACGTTGACGGTGCAGCCCAAACAACACAATTCCAATGCGATGCTCCAGCGGGATGGAACTTTAAAAAAGGTGACTGGGACTCCTTCCGAGCCAAATGTCAGATCGTCCCAAAATTCACAGATGTTGTTTCTGCCTGCACAAAAGTAACAGAATCGATTATTTCCGCTGCGCGAGCCCATATCCCAACATCCAAGCCAAAAGGGAAATACATGTGTCCTTGGTGGTCAGACGCCTGTAATACCAGGCGCCCGTAAATAGCATCGCGAAAAAGAGCACAAAATGTATTCTGTAGAAACAGAAATAACCCCACTATTTTCCATGACAACAAAAAAAGAAAAAGCCAAAGCCAGGCGAACTATGCGAGAAGCAAAGCAGTACAGTTGGCTACAGCTCCTGAGCAAATTCACCACCTCCACACCCTTGCACAAATTATGGAATACTGTTCGAAGTTTCATACACAAAAGAAGCTTCCAGCGTCCCCACCCGGTTCTACGAATCCAAGGAATCCAAATAGATAACCCAAAAGAAGTGGCCAATCACCTGGGTCAATTTTACTCCCAAACGTCGTCTTCCATAAACTATGACCCAGGCTGTCGTATGCGAGACAGTCTTATGACGGACAATATGCCGGATTTTGGTCTCGATTCGGCCAACTCAGAGCCATAGAACAACCCTTTCTCTTTGCATGAACTGAACTCATCCATAAATTCATCAGGTTCAACATGATGAACCACATGAAACTCCATCACCTAGGTTAATGGCCCGGATCTCATTCATTATGCATTTCTCAAGCAGCATGACGACACCCAAAGAAGCAGACTCCTTGCTTTCTTCAACTATGTGTGGATACACAACAGAATCCCCACGTCTTGGAAGCACGCCTTTGTGGTTTCTCTTTTAAAACCGGGACAACCTACAGACGCACCTGAGCCTCACCGACCAATTCAACTTACTTCTTGTATATGTAAAATCGTGGAAAGAATGGTGAGTTTCAGGATGTTGTGGCACATCGAAAAATTCCAAATGTGGTCAAAATATTAATGTGCTCTCCGCCATGGAAGAACAACAGTTGACCATCTACTGCCCCTTGAATCAGACAGGCTTCCTTCGCAAGAAAGTTTACCGTGGCAATTTTCCTTGATGTTAAGTATGCCTATAATAAGGTGTCCCGGGCAGGTCTTCTTACGAAACTCCATCACCTAAGTTTTCGTAGACACTTCATGCATCTTATAAATTCTTATCTCAGCGGCCGAACACTGCAAGTTCAAAGCGAAACCCTCTCGGACTCCTTCCCCTTAACGTGGTCCAGGGTGGGATCGTTTCTCCTCTTCTTTTTCTTCTCATGACTAATGAAATGTTCGACGAATGTCCGGCTGGTGTGTCTCATGCACTGACGCAGACGACTGTGTTCTGTGGGCAACCGGAAAAAACCTGCGGTTGATTTTTCAGACACTCCAATCGGCTCTTTACCGAATTGAAGACTGGAATTGCAATGGGGATTCTCATTCTCCACACCGAAATCGAAAACAATCATTTTCAAACAATTCACAAGAAACGAGCAGTGCAGACCTCCCATGGATCTTCTCAATGGGCAGCCTATCGAATTTGTGGAAAACGTCCAATTTCTTGCAGTACACCTGGATATCAAGCTGAATTTCACCACTCACATCCGGGATCTAAAGGCCAGAACGATGAAAAGAATTCCCTTCATTAAATGCATAGCAGGTTCGGGCCGCGGCGCAGACAGAATAACTCTTCTTCGTATGTACTTCGCCCTGATCAGACCAATTCTTGAATATGGTGCACAAGTATTTGACCAGTTGTCAAGGGCCCTCAGTCTTTAGAGACCATTCAGAACGCTTGTCTGAAAATCGCACAAGGGCTCGGAGTACCTCAGTGGTTGAAAGTCTCAGAGTTGAGGCTAACCTGCCACTACTGTCGTTGAGGAGGTGGGAGATGACCACACGTTACTTCCTACAGATTCTAAGTGACAAAGAACGCCCTCGCGACCATCTGAAACACGTTATGGAATACCTCAGACACTTGGACGAACAAGGAATTTATCGACTTTGTGGTTTTCCTTTATCACTCCGTTTTCATAAAGTTTTGCAGAGACATAGGCCTCTTGGTACCGAACAACGTGCGCAAAATTCAAAGTAACCACCCTCCTTGGACCACCTTGCAGACCGGTTTCCAGTTGCTTACCTCACAAAACAGGAGTATCCTGGATCAGGACGAAGTGCAAGAGATGTTCTCGCTGTTTATTGAAACGAGAGAAATAAGAGAAATGTGAAACGAGGAAAAATGGGAAAATCATTCGGACTTCCACTTTATTTTTACCGACGGCTCTAAAGAACACCACACAGTAGGCTGCGTTTTTGTGTACAAACGAATCACCGGACGACACAGATTACCGGATAAAATTTCGGTTTTCACTGCGGAACTTAGCGCCATTCATCACAGCCTGAAATTTATAAAGGCTCAAGGCATCCAGAAATCGGTCATCTGCTCTGACTCGCTCTTCCGCTCTTCAGGCCCTATTGTCTTTGCGCAAGCCGGATCCCCTCACTGTCCTCATATTCGGCCTGTATTGCGACATCACAGAGAAGGGTACGACCGTTAAATTTTTATTGATTCCCAGTCACCAAGGCATGCGAGGAAACGAAAAAGCAGATATGTCAGATAGACCAAGGAAGCAGATAGACAAAGGAAGCCTTACGGATAACAACGGTCACCCTGGTCCCAGTTGGACACAGGGCATTTTTTCAAGAAATAAGAAAAATCGTAAATCAATACTTAGATGCATACTGGCGCAGCCACCCTCGTCCAACACTTTTAAAACACATCAAAAATTCGGGTGCTGAATTGGATACCAGCTACCGCCAAAACTGCCGGGAAGAAATTATTTTGGCACGCTTATGACTGGGACAGACAAGACTGACTCATTCACACATAATAAATCACTCAGACAGACCGCTATGCGTCCCATGCCACTCATTCCTTTCAGTGTGGCACATACTCTTTGACTGCCAGATGTACCAGAGAGAAAGAGAAAAACTACGACTGACATGACGAAGCTTAAACCTACCATTGTCACAACACGGTATACTAGGAAACAACGAACCAGTCATAAAAGCCCTGATGTGTTTCCTGAAACAAATCCACCTGTTCTCTCAACTCTGACGAGACATTTCCTCACACATTTCTCTACCTCCACTGGAGTTAAAAACAGTTAAGCGACCAAGGCTAGTGTTTAACTACTCATACCACCGGAACCTCCAGACAAGATTCGACGTGGACGCTTGAGCCCGAGCGGCTGTGCGCCTTAACACTACAGGAACAAGAACAAGACACCGTCTCCTCGTCAGGACGATGCATTTGCGCAATCGCGTTTTTGGGCACGTACATTAGCGCATACGTGCATTTGCGCGTGCGTAAATTTGCCTTCCGTACATTTGCTTTACACTGGGTTATTTGCGCTAATGTACATTTGCGCGTGCGTGCATTTCCCATGCGTGCATTCTCCTTTATGTGCATTTGTCTTTACATACATTGGCCATACGTGCTTATGTGCATTTGTGCTTAAGTGCATTTGCACCTACGTACATTTGCTATACGCACATTTGCGTACATATATTGGTCTTATGTGCACTGGCTTTACATAAATTTTCGTGGATTCAATCAGACAGATTCGCAGTTGCGTGAACAAACTGCAGAACTTTAAAGCTGCGGCCAGCGCCAAGCAGTTCGGGCGAACGGCGGCCGAACGCTGCCGAGTCAAAGGAGGTAGGACCAGTAGTAGCTGGGAGCAATGGTTGGTAGTCGTACTGCTGCGTAACCAGAGATGCAAGTCGTCGAGCCCACACAATACTCCGTGCTCCGGCTCTCCGGAATGATTGGTTCGAGAAGAGATGAATATGGGAAAGCATTCAATCTCTACTCTGACTCCGGGCCACCATGTCCATAGACAATATTAAGAATAAGCTTTAGGTTCCGCTCGGCTTTCGGTATTGCTCGTAACTGCTCGGAAACATTCAGCATCGGCGGCAAAACGCAGTTTTTGCGAACGGTCTGCGTACACGTTTCTGCCTCCGAAGAAACAGAGCAATTAAACGTGGTAAGAGTCGTCCTAAATACAATGTGTTTAAAAATAACTGCATGCATGTTTGGACCGAGAATTCGAAGTCTAGTCGTCAAAAAAGCCATTTGAGAGACTTGCGGTGACGTAGGTTCTAGCTCCAGTTTTGGACTAGTATATGTCCGTGATATCCTCACGAATTTAAGGCATTTTTAGCATGGAAAATCAGGGCATTCAGAAAAGTTCATTGCACGCACAGTGTCAATCGATGTACTGAGAGGCTGGCCATTTTCCTGTACTCCTCTCAATAAACAAAAATAAAAGCAGTCCCTTCTCGTCATTGGCAGACACGGAACTCACGTGACACGACTCTCAAGGTTATCCATCGCCACACGAAATATGATGGGCAGTTCAGTTCACAGTGGGGAGGGGGTGGAGCATATCTCAGTGTCGCTCTCAGCATTGTTTTTAACCATATATATTTCTACGCATCACGCATCTACGCATCTACGCATCACATAACCATATTTCTACACATCACGTGGCATGATGTGTAGAAGCCGCAACAACGCTAGACAGTGCCCGAATTAGCGTTCCGCTTGGTAATGGATGATTTGGTTTGAATATTTTTTTGGATTCGGGAGCAAAAGTTCTGCAGTGAAATTTGAATGCTCAGCTGACACTCGAATATTCTGAGAATATTCAGATAAAAAATGGTCAACCGAACATTAGCCGAATATTGGAATCATGAAGTAAAGATTGGAAGATTTGCTAAATCCAAATATTCGACCGAATATCCGAGCCATTCGGATCCGAATACTCAGCTCTCGTTATGGCACACAGCCTCTTGTGCCCATGTCCAGTTTAGTCCAGTCCAGTCCAGATCAAGTCAAGTTTCTCGTCAGACGTCAGTCAGTTGTCTGACGCAAGAAGATGTTTGTTTGTTATGACGGACAGCCTCTTGAGGCCAAGCGTCCTTGCTTTGAGCCAAATCACTGGCGTAGCAAAAGGAGGCCAAACAGCCATGCCCCCCCCCCCCCCACGGGAGCCAAGCGGGGCCCCCTTGGGCCGAAGGTCCCTTCGGCCCTACTGTTTCGGATAGTCCGGCGCCCGCAGGGCACCTTGCACTCTCCAAAACAGATAAGTAAAATAAAGTAAGGATATTTTAGGCTTAAAAGACGGCTTACGAACCTAAAAAAAAATGCACTCCGAATATACAGGAGGGTTATGTGTGCTATGAAAAGAGGCCCTTACTCCGAATGAACGTTTAGGGGCTTCTATTATCTCGTAGGGGGTCACTGCTTGCGTGAAGTCGTCTGTTTTTTCGCCAGGGGAAGGGGGCAAATCGGTCAGGGGCTCTCGTAACCAGTCGGGGTTACGACGCAGCCCATAGCCCACCATGCCGGTCCATAAAGGGCCCTTGACGGCCTCCTTTCGACCTGTAGGAAGGCCCCTGCTAGCCAGTAGAGACTTTTTGCCGGCTTTGTAAAGGGGCTCCGCTGGAGTGTAAAGGAGCTCCTACTTGTCTATAAACGTTCTTGCCGATCAGACGGGTGCTCCTCCCAGTCGCCGTTTTTTTTCGTCGTCGTCAACCGTCGTTTTACGCCATGATATGATTTTAACCACAAGAGTCTGTGTCTGTGGGTTATGGCTGCGTCGTAACCCCGATTGGTTACGAGGACCCCTGACCGATTTGCCCCCTCCCCCGGCGAAATTCTGGTCACGCCTCTGAATCAAGCGTGTGTCTCGTCTAGCGCCAGTCAATCGTCTGTTGACTGAGTCTGTCTCAGTTTGCTTGTGCTGGGCATACTTAGGATTTGTTATTACTCGTTAATAATTCCCACACCAAGCTGAAGTTAAACTCGAAATTCAGATATAAATAAAACTTTAGATTAGACACTTGCAGTTTGCTAGAAAAACTTTTCCTAATTCAGATTTGCAGATATAAAACTGACATGTTTTAAGATAGAGCTTTCTGCGTGTTTTTGTGATTGTAATATTATGTATTTATATGCTAGCGAGGTAAAGCCACGGCGCAGCCAATGTGAGCATTGCTCAAGGCATATGATGTGTCTGGAGACGAATCTGAAAAAAAAACGACAGGACGCACGTAAGCGTAGCAAAGCGAGTCGATGGAAAAGACTTACAGATGATGTTTCGCATGACAGGTGTCGCTATGGGAAGTAGACAGGTCCAGTCACATCTACATGACACATGTCATGGTCTGCGCACCAGTTTTAATTACGTCGAAATACGGTGGTGAAATTTCGTTGTGGTGACACGAGATCTGGTAAGTCAAGCACCAGTTTCCGTTACGTCGAAATGCGGTGGTGAAATTTAGTTGTGGTGACGCAATATCTGGTAGCTCAATATTAAACGTGAGGATGTCTGGCCCCGATTTCAAACATCGTTGCGGAACACTTTTTGCGCTGCTTCGAAACGTGGTCAAAGTGACAGGTGAAGGAAAACAGACTGAGAAACTGCAAATGACAGGGAAATATTCACTATCTTGAGACCGTCTCGCACAGCTCATGGCAACTCACGGACGCTACAGGACCCAACGCTATCGAAACTGGACTCCTGCCAGCAAGTGACGACACAGACTACTCTGTTTACGTTATCGGCTGGGCAGAGACGTACACGCTCCGGGCAATGGCGGCTTCAGGACGGATAGATGCGGAAGTCCTGATGTGGAGCTAATGAAAATTAATTACTATTTGACTGGGAGAGCCATTAACTTCTAAAAAGAAATCGTACACATTAAAATACGAGGTCCCTGCTACCGAAAACATCAGACCACCAACAGCGATATTTGTCCCTAGGTAAAGCGAATGCATATTTGATCAGGTTATCGGAAAACTGTCACAAGCGACTCGATAGGTTTTGTACTTGCGTAGTGATTCTGTCCTGGGTTGCAAGATCATGATTTCCAGTCACGTGGCAACGATGAACACAAAGTCCAACTATCTCGCACATCCTCAATAGTGGACCCGGGCAGGGGGGACATCGGGGCAATGGTCCCCGACCTTTCGTTGCAAAATGGGTGGCCATGATGTCTCCCTCCTTTCCTGCCTTCTCCTCTCCTTTCGAATGAAGAGATGCATTTCTTGTTTTTAAAACATTTTTAATGCATGTTAATGTCCGAAAATAATGAAACAAAATGTCCAAAAACAGGCAAGAAATCGACATTTATGGGATTGTTAGGTAAGACGGATGGAGACTTGGCTTGTCCCCAGCACATGGTCTAGATTCGCCCTTACACACCCTAAAACACTATCACATAGGAATTTCCAATGAATAGTGGATGAGCGTGAACAAATGTGGTGGCATTTAGCAAAAACAGCACTCACTAAGACAAATTTCTGCTCTCCTAAAGGAAATCACACCTTGGGAGGCAGCAGCCGGCGCGGGCAGTTAACAGGACCAGCTCGCACTCCACTCTGAGATGAATCTGTCGTTGCTTGTCCGTATCAGTGGAGCCCCTGTTAACATTGGCGCTCTGCCAGATGACGCCGATTTAAGACGATTTCATCAGGGGAATGTAAGAATTCACTGCTGCATGATAAACACTTACATTGCATGGTGATCTTGATACATCTGGTCACAGGCTCAGGCAAGGGGGTCCGGGAGGCCCGCCCCTCCCCTTAGGCCCGCATTTTTGTGAAAACCATTGCACATCGTCTTCCTGGCAGGCGACTTTCGTATGATTTCATGTCGCGCTGCGTTCCGCCCCGCTCCGGTAAGAAAATCCTGGTTGCTCCCCTGCATCTACTGGCAGAAAAAATGTTCATGCTGTTAATCAAAGGACCGGAATTCAACAGGACTTTGCAGTAAAAATCGTTAAGTCATGGTTTGTATTGTGACCGATTTTTTGTATTTTTCTGTTGCCCAGGGGCGGAGCCATGCCACGTTTTGGGAAAGCACCCCAGGCCGTTTTAGGTAATGTTAAGGGTAATAGAAAAATCACGTCCAAAAACGAACTTTTTAAGAGAAAACTTAAAACTTTATATGAGTGTATAGATAAATAACAGGGCAAACATACAAAAATGCTTTTGTTGATCTGAGGTCATTTCACAAGGCCAGGTCAAGGTGACGCAAAATTTTTTTATGTAAAGAATCTGGTATACGCGTAGCTGAAACACCAGTGAAACACCAAATGAAACACCAGCGTCCTGGTGTTTCATTTTTTAAGTTGCCATTGGGTCGGGTTACGGAGCTATTGTAGCGATCGCAGTAGTTGACTGGAATAATAAATGGCGTTGTTACGCTCTTAATCTTAAGATTTTGCCTATTTTAAAATCGATGGATATTTTGCCCTTCTTGTACCTACGTTTATGTAAGCCGCAACATTCATTTTTGCAACGTTTCACTGTTGTCATATTTTGGCGGATTTTGTGACTTTACTAGGGAACTGGGCCAATGCATGTGTATGTTTATCGTTATGCGTGATTTCGAATTATCTGTTATCACGATATACAAGAATACATTACATGCCTAATTCTACGTTTCACTCACTTCGCCGTCGAGAAATTTTCTGACCGGATTCTACCGCATTATTGCATAATACGTGTAGCTTGTCACTGAGGTAATGGTTTACGGTGCGTGTCCGGTCGGAACGGGAACTGCCGTGAAAATCACGGGCAGAAGTATAGCAAGTTACTGTCTGCTTTATTGTAACTTGAAATGTCCGCGCGCGTGCCATAAACCTACGGTCATAAACCGTAGGTTTAGATTTATAGTTATTAAAATGATAGGAAACTGAAACGTTTGTAAACACTATGAAATGAGCCCAAAGCAACTTCATGTGACTCTGAGATTACCTGAGGTCATTTCAGGTGAAAAATCGTAAGCTGACGAGGTCATCATGCGACCATGATAGTTATCTTTTTCCCTGACCATGCCCCTGGCGCCGCCTATGCCAGTATTATATGCACGTTGTTATATGATTTGTACCTCTCAGATAAAGAACGACTAGAAAATGTTTTAGGAAAATATTTCTCATCTTTACGTTAATTCAGCCTTCAGAAAGATAGCCCTCCCATTCTCCTATAAATGCCTATGAATTTTCCGAAATTTTTAAACTTATGAACTAAAGGAACAAGGCCCATCGATCAGCGTTCGAGTCATGCCAGTTTCATCAAGATCGGTCAATAAACATCGTATTTATACCATAACAAGTCAAAAATACCCTCTTCCTGACGTTTTCCCCCTGCTCTGTATCCACCCTTTTTGAGGTTAAAAATATATTATATTGTATAAATGTATTTACGTCATGGCGAGTCCACTGCCGCTTGTTTTCCTGGTAGTTATTGAGATCTCGGCGAGGGGAGAGGGGTGAATAAGCTCTCCACCCCTCTACTGGAATGCGTACTAGGGCTGTTGGTAGGAAAATACGGTTAAACATGTCGACTCTTCAGCCTTGATATGATTTGGCTCCGACTGCTCTCAATCGCCGAGATCAGGGCTTATCACGGCTGCGAATATGTTAAACTGGTCGAATTCGCACTGGCTTGAATGGAGAATTTAAACCACTCCCCTATTCCATTTTTTATTATTAGGAATAAAAACCCTAAACCCCTTCTGACGCCTTGTCTTCACAAGAGCTCTCATTTGAGTTTTATTTGTTTTCTGGGATGTCGTCACAGATAACGTCTCAGATGTCCCAGATAACGTATGTGATTATATCACTTTGCAGGACCACTCCACCTTTTAAAACGCACGAACTTCCTGCCCTTTCATCAGCCCCAACACAGAAGGTCATAATTCTAATGCGGTTGAATCGGGCGTAAAGTCATCCCATTCCGAAGTTGCCGGCTGGGAACTAAAACGCCAGTTTAAGTGTCACAAGAAGTATCGTCCACTGGCTTTAATGAAGTGTTTCCGGTGTCGTGGCTGGGCCTGCGCCGCAGAGAGCCATTGCACCTGAAGCCGGCCGGGTGGGTGGATGGCAAACTCTCCCACCAACAAACACGACGCGTTTCATCTGTACGAAGCAGGGCGGCCTGTGGCCGCCGGCCAAGCTGCCGGCGGCGGTGCGTCGGGCGGCCGTCCCTTGCGCAAGCGTCCGCGACCCGCGGGTCATCGAGAGGCCTTGGCCGGCGGCCGGTCGGCGGTCGGCAGTCGACAGACGTCGTCCGGACGGCGCACAGCAGCCGTAGCCGCCCGGCGGCACAGCGGAGACACAGCGGCGCCGGGCCGGAGACGGAGCGGCCGGCCGTCCCGTCAGGTGAGACGCGGAGCCGCTCGACGGGTCCCCAGCGGAGGGGGCCGTCGAGACGTAGGAGGACGTCGAGCGCCGACGATCTGAAGGGCGGAAGACACCAAACGAGCCCTGATGGATTCTGCGCTGATGCGACACGCAGCCGCACCACGCAGTGGAATCCTTTAGCAGTGCCGACGAGCAACAAGACGTTACGCCCTCAGAACCAAATGTTTGCATTGTTTCATTTATCCTTTTATATAAAATAAGCAAGACGCCTTGTGCGATGATTTGTATGAGGTTTTTCAAACCAGATCTGCTTTTCACGTTACGGCTTTTATTTTCTTCCGAGATGAGACGGACAACAGCCGCGTTGGCATTTGCTTTTCAGCACCCTAAGCACATCAGTTCTTCCTAATCCGGGTGTTTTTCATCAGAACGAAGATTAGAACGGCCCAAACGGTCTGCCTGGGCCGCTTGGAGTCGTCCCGCAGTATTGGCTCTGGAGAAAACGTTCTTTGCTCAAAACCTATAGCAGGTGGAGGAATGTCAGTCTGAACACAAGACAGTTTGTATGTCTGAATGACATACAAACTGTCTTGTCTTTCAGACAGAATGTATGTCTGAACACAAGGCAGTCTGCCTCGTTTTTCACTGCGTCCTATGTCCCGTTTTTTCCAAAGCGTAATCTTTTGAACGAGGTTGGTTCATTTACCTCTCGCTAGTATCGCTATCATCGTGGAAGAGGAAAGAACTAAGTTGAGGACACGAGCAGTGCAATGACATCATTTCATCAGGCATTCAGAAATACTCACTGCAGTTTCGGTTAAATCAAATGCTGATTACGTATATTACTGTGTGCTTTCTCACGCCTGTCGATTTTCCCCATAACTGCTCTTATGGTCTCTTTCGACAGTCGTAATGTTGTCTATATTGACAATTCGTCTATGCAGGCAACATCTGATTAAATAACTCAATATGGTTCACACCTTAAACTAATGGAAGGTTACGTTTCTGTATCATCAGGCAGATACTGCTAACTATTGTAAGTTTCATTTATGTTTTCATGTTTGTTACTCTCTGTAAGAAATAAACCATAACTTCAAAACGTTTAAAGAAGACTTAGTGATATAAGATTGGCACATTCTAAGGAGAAAATAGGATGAAAATGAAATAATCGCTTATTAGACAACTAAAAATTAAACTTTGAATGAATTGCTATGCATCTATGGGTATAGTAAGTGCCAGTACATGAAATAAGATTAGTTGCTGAGCGTTGACCAACTAAACCTATTTGTTGCATAATGTGTTGGCGCTCTCCGGGAGACTAGTCGTTTACCGAACGCTGTCTGATTACAGTGTTGTCCTGAATCGATGGGCACCTTTTCTTTTCGCAGATGCATGGCAATGCTGGAGATGATATCTTCCAGCAATGCAGTCTGTGCTGTTCAGACGTGATAAAATTTAAGCACAGTGGAGGGTTTTGGCTTGTTTATTCTCGATAGAATGGGAGCACAAAAAACTGGTTTTACCTCTATTAGCTTTTTTGCCACCATAGATACTACATGAGGAGGGGTACGACCCTCAGCCATTTCCAAACATGACGTGATAGAGCAACGAAACAAAAGCGAGCATGTCACTGGATTCTTAAGCTGCACAGTTTTGTCAATTTGACTCTTCCAGGTCGCAAAGTGACCTAACAGACGACCTGAAGGGAGATCTTGTCAGCGGATTATGGTTTCCATGGAATCCTATTGGAGGTAATCTATAGGGCGTTTTTGAGGAGCCCAGCATGAATTTTGATGACAATTAAGGACTAAAACTTCCGTTATTATGCAAATCAGCGCTTCCAAATACGTAAAGGTATTTTTAAGGGACTGCGTTCCAATCAAAACCGGTAGATTTTCCACTTGTCTGAAGAACTAAAACGGTCCGAAACAAGTCTTGCGAATCCGTTACACTTGTGTTGTTTACGAAAATGTTTGCAGTGGTGTTACAGATGTTTGTAGAACGCAGATGGTAGTGGAATGTAAAAATACATATTTAAACTCTCGTCAGGTCTGAAAATTCGCGTTTTTTTTTTAGTAAAACGATTGCTTTGTATATACGCGTTTTTTACTCAAAGATGTAACTACGTACACTTTGACGTAATTAGTATGCCATACACCCTATGATCCGACAAGTTTTGTTCTTTGTCCCCTCACAGTTTCTGAAATACCAGCCGTCTTCACAGACTGCTTCGAAAACGTTCGGCTTCTTAGGTGCATGTCTTACGGTCGTAAGCGCGATTTGGTCGCCTTGGTCGCTTAAAGAAAAATCTTATCGAGGCACAATAGCGGAGAATGTCGCCGCAGACTGCAGTACGCAGAGCCAACGGCGAGACGTGATGGCGGTTTTAGCCGATGCGAAGTCGCCAGATGCTTACGGCGAGCCGACTCAGCCACTTCTCCGACAATGCCGAGAGTGCCATAGAATTATGGTTCGCGCTGACTGGCATGGGACAGTTCGCACGATCCGCGGTTTTGTCGTCGTTTCCTCGAGAGAAAGTTCAACCAGTTTCGGATAAAATAGCAGCCATTCACCCATTCTGAATACAAGGCACGAGCTGCATTTCTCATTGAACGTTTCAGTGCCACTGATCCCATGGACGATCGCACAGAAGTTAGAAATCGCAAGTCAGTTAGGACACAACCCCGATTTATCCCAGAAATAGTGCGTGGTGCCTGATTGGCCGTCCGTGGTCCAATCAGCTGCGCCGGGTCGGTCTCGGGGCGCGTGAGACGTCGGCCGTGACCCAGGCCGAACCCCCGGCCAGCGACCTGGCCGCAGAGGCGGGCGCACGTCTTCTTACGATGGGTCCAGCCGAGCATCTTGGTGACACGGGCGTGCTTGACCGGTATGATGGTCTAGTGCATGACCAATTTTTCGGATTAATTTTTATTTCGCTGTTATGTGAACGAGCTTTCAGCTCGCAAATAAAATTTCTGGAGGGGAACGGGTCGGAAAAGGGGGGCCAGAAGACGTGCTGGCCCGGATATTTTCAACGAATGGAGGGCCATTGCCCCGGTGGTTCCCTTCGGCATCCGGCAATGATCGGGTTTTAAAGAGTTCGCCGAACTTCGCTGTTCCTAACACAATGTTTCAGACATGAAATATCGTATCTTAACCTGAAGCCAGGTATGAACAATGCTCTGCCGGGATCCAAGCTTAAGCACAAGGTGAAATGATGGCCGGAGTCGTGGGAAATATGTTTGAAAGAAGGCATCCTTAACTGGTTAATTTACGAAGATAACGGGTGGTAACAGGACTGCTAACATAACACGTAACCACCTAATACATGCTAGCTTCGATCCAATCTACGTTTAGGGTCCAGTTACGCGTTCTTCTGGGTACCCAGTCGCCCGAGACGGGCACACAGTCTTTTGAAAATGAAAACCCAGTTATAGCACCCGCATTGTCATGTTATTCCTCGCTGTGAACAACCCGACATTGGTTAGCACACTATTTCCAAACACATTTATCACGATTCCTGCCGTCAGTCCGCGTTTTTCTAGAGCTGATTGCTGGTAGAGCGTTTACACGTTGCTCCAAGTTAAAGACAGGTATCAGGTTAACCCGCGCAGTGGAAGGGGGTTTCGCGCTGACGCACACTGGAAGGGGGTCTAAAAGTGCCCCCTCCGACCTCGGCAACAGAAAGAGCTAGAGACATGAAATTTTATGGGCAGGATGGGGTTATAATAATTTACATTGTGTGTAATTTTCATGATTCCTAAGCTGATATCTTCAGGGTCAAATGGGTTGGAAAATGTCAATTTTTGACACTTTCTCCGCCCGTACAGGCCATTCCGTACAACTTCTCGAACGAAACGGAAAAAAGGGTGTTTGTTTGGCCGTTAAAACGTGGAATACGACAGTTTCCATTTATTTGGCGTCTTGCCTGAAGATTCTGGGCCGAGTTCATGCCAGACCATTGACCTATGGCGTAATTTTTTCATCTTTTGCAGATCAGATTTCGAACAACACGGGACGGTTTGAAAGTAAAGAAGGGCGCAACAAGTATCTTTTGGCGTATTTTCACTGAAGGTAGCCAACATCGGTACATTCCAGCGTTTATATACTTCCAGCGTTTATATGTATGCATGTATGTATATGTATATATGTGAATATCAATGTGCCAAACGTGTTTTAGTAGGGTCTTTAAATGCATATTTCATACAAATCGACATATTGCAGAGCAAATCTGGACCAGGTCACAGAACAGTTGCCCTTGACCTTTGATGATCTTGACTTGAAATGGCTCTAGTATATATGTATGCGTATCCATGTACGCACACGTGTTTTTTATTAGGGTCTTTGAATCCATATTTCATACAAATCAACATGTCGAAGACCAAATCTGGGCCAGGCCACAAGATATTTGATCTTGACCTTTAATGACCTCGACCTTCACTGACCTTGGTACATGTAAGCGTATCAGTGTGCGCATACGTGTTTTTATTAGTGTCTTTGAATGCATATTTCATACAAACTGACACGTTGCAAAGCAAATGTGGATCAGGTCACAAGCTGTTAGACCTTGACCATTGATGACCTTGACTCTTATTGACCCTGGCTGTGGTCTTGGTACATCCATCACGTATGCACGAATGATGTCGCCTTATTGTGTTCAAACGTTAGTCTGAAGTAGAACGCTAATTCTTTCACGAATGTTCCCATTTGTCAGCGACAATCGTCGTTTTCGTTTTGGTTTGCCTGACTGCAAATGCTTGAAACTTCAAAAATTTCCCGCCGGTTTCTGATTTTTCTGCGTGATTCGACGAGTTATTGAATTGCCATAAATGTCACAAAGTAACAGCAACCAGCTCCCATCCGTTCTTGAGATATTCAAGAAAAACATGTGGGGGGCACAAAAAGTCCCACTTTCAGTGCGCGTTTTAAAGACAGTGTATGCCATGAATCTCATCTTAGGATCCTTTTAAATTCATCCTAAGACGTTTTAACGCCATAATGGGTCATCGCAGACCTTATAAACGCGTCAGCATCAGATCCGCGTCATTTATTGAAACCCTGTCCGAACTCTGTTTTTTGTTGCACAACAAAGCTCTATCTCAACCTGACTGAGGAAATAGCGGGCTTCCGAATCAGTCAGCGCGGCCTTCAGTAAATCAAACTGCCCACTTACTCATTGCGGAGGAGAACGATGCTCCTTCCCTCCCCTTATTCCCGCCCCGGGACAGCGCCCACTCACTCTTGTTCGCTGACAGCTCCATTGCGGCCGCCGCGCCGGCGAACTATTCCCATCAGTGCGCGAGCCGTCATGAGAACGCGCCGGGCCGGTGTCGGCGCCACACGGCCTCTATCAGCGTGGACAATGCCGGCGGCCGGGCGGCGCCGGCCGCGCCGGCCGGGCCCACTTGTTGCCCGGCCGGCACAAAGGCCCCGAGTGCCGTCACGAATTCAATAACCCCCCTCAATGGGAAAGGCAAACTGGGAGGGCCGCCCGAGGCCTGATTGAGCGCCGCCGGCCGGCAGACGGCGGTGTTTACCGACGCAGAGGCGCGCATCGCGCGCGCCCGCCGGCGCCGCCTCGGGCGCTATTAGCCGCCGGCCGCGCCTGCCCGGGCTCATTGCCGCGTAATGGGCAGTCGGCGCACGTGCTCTGCATGCGTCGGCGTCGCCCACACCCGTCTTTCATAACCGACTCGTGGCTCCGGCTAGTGACGATGAGAGCGATGGGCGGTGACCGAAACGGCCCGCCAAGTGCAGTTTTGTTTTGCATATGTGTACTGGAGCTCCCAGTAATGACGCCGCCTTCGATGACAGGTCTTTACGTGCAAGCTAACCTTCGCGCAGGAAGGTTGTCAGTGATGCACCGTAAATAACCTATGAAGCTATTATCTTTAATGGCTGTAAGGGATATTGTGCGGCTGGCGGTGCGTTTACCATAAAAAAAAACAGATGCTGATTAACACTTATTCATTTTTTATTCATTTTATATATATTTATGTCATTTTTGTTGCTGAGCCCCGTAGACGGCCACTGAAAAGCGCTGTAACGGCTATTGTCTTTTGCTGAGGATGTTTGTTGTTAAATGTGAAAGCAAGCCCCGTCGGATTCCCTCAGTTAGTGACTTTCCTTGAACCGTCTTCCGTAAGACTACCTAATCGCTCTCGCCGCTGCTTAAGGCTTAGGCCTAAGGCAGTGCTTCCTGTGACATAAATGCTGATAAATATGAAATAGCAATGCAAAAAGGCGCGTCTGTAGTTTTCTCCGAAATACAAAATAGCACAAAACTGAAAACCGCAAGAACTTTTACCTGCTGAAGCTCACATGTTTTCATTTTGGATGCTTTCGAGCCATTTTAATGTTTAAGATTTCCTGGTGGAAACCGCTGGAAATTTTCGTTCCAAAACGGCTGCATTTTATCTCCAGCCAACACTTTACGACATGGACAGGGAACGTTCTGTCAAATAACTCTGTGACGGCTCTAATTCTGTGAGACATCTTCGTAAGCGTCCTATCCCGGCATCCACCTGGTCTTATCCTATGCCGGTGACAGCTCGATCCGAGCCGAGCCGGCCTGAGGGACGAGTCTGCTCCGCCGGCGGTCTCAGCCGACAGCTCAGACAGCTCCGCAGAGCGCGCCGCCGGCGCCCGGTCTCGCCGGCCGCCCTGTAATGCCACCGTCGGCGCCGGCAGGGCGACGCCATGGACCACGCCGAGTTCAGGAAGCGGGGGCGCCAGATGGTCGACTACATCGCCGACTACATGGAGAGCCTGCACCTGCGCCGGGTCACGCCCGACATCGAGCCAGGTAGGTAGCCACCTACCTCGTGCAGCAAGCCGATGGGCGCATGGTCTCCGACGTTCCTGGTCTATCCAGATGTAATCGACTTTGAATCATCTTGCTGCCGGCAAGCCCCTGAAGCCACTTATTTGATTTCACCTGAGAAACGTAGAACTACCAGACCGTTTATAGCGGGAAACCCTGGCAATGAATAGGTGCAAGGCGTGGCCGATCCGGTCTTGCCACCGCGCTATTGCGCACATGAAGCATTCAGGGCTCATATGCAGGTGTTAGATGGTTAGTGTGCCCCCCACCCCCACCCCCCTCCCAGCTGTACCACTGCCATTGCCACAAATAAGGCCTGATCTTCGACAAGAGGTCATGAGGAATCCAGATACGAGTCCGAGTGGTGGAGGACCGGATGTACTATATCCTTTACGCGCTTGGAGCCAACCGCGTAGAAGAGCCTCGAAAAAGAGCCGTCTAGTCCCTTGGTCAGAACAGGCGCATGTTCTGGGCACTTCGAGCTGTGTCAGCTGTCGGGGCAGGGAGCTGCGTCCTCAGCCGTGTCGTGCGCAGCGAACGTTGCTCTGCCTCTGGGCCCTTTCTTGCTGCCGAATCGTTCGTCTCCCGTCTCCTTCACAACACGAGCGCAAGATCGTTCCGCGAATAAGGCGACTTGCACGACTGGCTGACCGTGCCTCACGCTCTGGTGTCACTCCGCGTGACGGGTCAAGTGGAGCAGAACGGGCCTGTGACGCGTTACAGACGGTTACTGCTCAGCCGTGACGGCTGCTTCACATGTATGAGGTCACCATGACGTGCCAGAGTGGATTTCTTTGTGGGGTCTTGCTTGGTGTTAAAAGCCGGCGGTTCGATGGCGGTTCGATTCACGTTTTCACTCAGGCGCTGTGCTTTCAAAACGTCCAGTTTCAAGGAGTGCATTGCATTTAAATGGCATGGGCACTGGAGCGTGCTCAACAAGTGTGTGTGTATCGTGCACGGATCTCACGACATCGTAAAGACATTGCGTCTGTCACAATCGCCCTTTCTTGAGGACGACAACATCGCATCGCGTGTTTTAAAGCGACTCCAGTTGCATGTTTTCAAAAGTCTTATGTCTCGTGTGGATAACGGCCATGATATTTACGGTCGTTTCTGCCAACAATGCTCCCGAATATTTTGACGTTCTTGGTCAGGCTTTGGGATGCGATCATACAGCACCACCGCCGCAGCGTTGTTTTTTCACGTCCTTGCAATTCGTGTGTGGTTACTGGCCAAATTTTCGAAAATCTCCAGCCACGGCCCCAATGCAGGAAAGTCGCCGGGCTGGCTATTATGATCACCGTGATGATCGTGGACACGCTGTTTGACGATTAATAACATATCATGTATCATTAATGTAGTATTCTGTATTATTCATCAGGAGAGCGTACCTCGTGCCGTGCCCATCAAGAACGCAGTAGGATAATCTGTTAGTTCTTCTGTAGCTGTCTGTGAGTGTGATCTGCAAGCGCAGGAAATTAGTGTATCTATGGTCGCAGCAAGGTTTTCGGTCTTTTGGTCCAGATTCTGGCCGACGAAGATTCCCGTTGGATTTCTTAGAAATGCTCGTCATTGATAGTTGAGTGTGAGTCCCGAGAATTTGCAACAACGTCTGCGTACTGTTATGCGATATGCTGTTTATACTTCTATGTACGATATGTTGCAGACTCAGCGAATTTTTCGCAGTGCTGGATTGGTTTATGGCAACGGTCCTAGAAGATTCCCCGACTCGTTGCACTGTATGGACTGGTGCTGTGGCACGATTTCATATTTTCGTGTCTAGCTTAACCCTATTCCCGGCAGGGGGGGGCGGAATCCGCCCCCCCCTCGGGTTTTTTGCTTGCCAATTCCAGGCTTTTGACGCAGCTTCACGAAACTTGGTGACTTTTCCTAGCTATTCCTTCTACGCGCCGTGACAAAATTTCGAAATTCTATTTTGCTTCAGGGGCGGAGCCAGGCAACGTTTTTGGGAGGCACCTCAGGTCGTTTTTGGCCATGTTGAGGGTAAAAGGAAAATGTCTGCCAAAAACAGAGTTTTTAAGATAGCACTTAAAACTTTATATGAATATATAGCTAAATAGTTGGGTAATGTGCATATGTAATTTTGTTTATCTGAGGTCACTTTACAAGGTCAGGTCAAGGTCAAAAGTCAAAATTTGTTTTTTCGCAATAATTTCGGCGCCGTTTTTTCAAATGCCAAACCCGGAATATATATGACGTAGAAAGATGCCCTCTACTTGTGTACCAAGTTTCAGCTTGATATCAGGTCAGGTCACGGAGCTATGACCTAAAATGTCAGTGCACGTACCCTATATCGCAAAAGCCAAAAAATGATTTTTTTGGAATAGAGTGAATTTAATCGATTAAAAACGTTTAAAGATAATATTGAATGCACACGACATCATTCCAGGTGACCCCAAGGTCACTGGAGGTCATTTAAGGTCAAAGGTCACAAGTTGATCTGAGAAACGTGTGACCATGACAGTTCCCCCTTTTTTATGTCCCTGGCACCGCCTATGCTAACATTATACAAACATTGTAATGCGATTTGTACTTCTTTAGCACAACATGACTAGCAGAAGCTAAAAAAATGTTTTGGCCACTTTTGTTCATTCCGTTATTGGAAAACTAATCCCCCTATTTTTGAAACCCTGTGAACGCCCATGAATTTTCTCAAAATTTCAGATTTGCATACCCATGGTAAAATCCCTATCCATAATCTCTCGATTGATGCTAGTTTCATCGAAATCGGTCCATAAACAACGGAGTTAAAAGAAGTCAAAAAGTAACCCCCATTTTGACATTTTTGCCCCCCTGTATCCACAAATTTCAAAATTTTGAAAATTTCTTTTTATCAAAATGTAGTTCACGTCACGGCAAATCGATTGCCGCTTGTTGCGATGAAATCGGATAAGTAGTTCTCGAGATCTCAGGGGGGGGCCGAATCCGCCCCCCCCTGCCGGGAATCGGCCATACCGTCTAGCCCTCCGGGAATAGGGTTAATGTGAGACTTCAGAAGCGTTAGAAATCTTTTAACCGATTTAACATACTGTTCCATAACAGGAGTAGCGGAAGCGGGGGCGGGGGGCTGGAGATGAAATTGTTTTGTCCCATAATAAGAAAATCTGGCATTAGCCGTGCTGCGCCGCAGAGAAAGCATTCACTTAATAAGCGCGCTAGATAGCAAAGAAATGAAAATGCAAACAGTAAAACGTCATCTTCATTTCAAAACGGCACAGACCAGTTTCCGAGTGAATACGAAACACCTAAATTGCAGGGGCGGTTGTTCCCCCCCATCATTAGAAAATTAAGCATTAGCCCTGTTGCGCTGCAGGGAAAGGATGCACTTCATAAGCACTTGCTGTAAACTAAATAACATAGCATTAAAAATGCAAACAATAAAGCGTTTTCATCTCAAACGGCGCAGATAAGTTTCCGTGTCAATATGAAGCGCCTAAATTAAGGGTAAAAACGGTCCCGCAAAGATCCTAATGTGTGCTTTGGAGATGGTGCATCACGGGCAACATGTATCGCCATCATGCTGGCAGGTTATCTCCGTGACCTAATACCCTACGATCCGCCGGAGCAGGGCGATACTTGGGAAGGTATTATGAAGGACTTGGAAAAGAAGATCATGCCAGGCGTAAGTAAAAGTGAACCGTGGACGTATGCATCAGTTTTCACGACCCCTGCGCTTCATAAACCCACCGAATGTTGAGACTCGCATTTGCTTATAAGCCAGCTTCATTGTCAGTGTGTGTATGTTTAAATATCCTCCCGCAGAGTACAACTACGTTACGTTAAGTTACGGATGCTTGTGTCAATGCCAATAACACACAAAAACTTAGAAGCAATCACACAATCATTCTAATAAGAGAAGTTTAAAAACTGACACGTTAGATGTTGAGTCGACAGCCTGCCAGAGTTGCTTTAACACTGCTTGACCGAATAAGGCCAGATTTGAAAGAAACCAAAATATCCGCAAGCGCGTCATCGGCCCGTGCTAGCCAGCTCGGCAAAGCGTAGCTGAAGTGTTCTTATTTTCGCAGATGGTCCATTGGCAACACCCGCAGTTCCACGCGTATTTCCCGGCCGGCAATTCATACCCGTCAATACTGGCCGACATGCTCTCCGGACTGTGCGTCGGTTTCTCCTGGGTACGTGTTCTCACGCTCAGGCCGGTGTGCCTTCTGCCTGGCGAGCGCCCGTGTCGGCGGCGGACCGCTCGCCTCTGGCGTGTGAGTGGAACTGTTCACTCTGAACCGGCGTGCTCTATCTGTTCAGCGTCCTCCACTCGGAGCTGGTAACTTCGTCCTGGGTGTTCACCGGCAGACGCGATACGTTTTTCGGCCAGCTCTGCCGGGCATTGTGCTATTTAAATTCCGCAATATCGAAGATCGCCAAGGTCCGCTTGACGTTCGCGTTTCTGAAGAGCCAAGTTAGCTCCGTCGGATGGTGCGATAAAGCTCGTGGGTGTGGCTATCTTGCAGCTATTAACGAGACCCGTGGCTCGGCACGCCACCCGACGCTAACTGGGGTCAGTTCTGGGAATGTGAGGCCGTTTGAATCCTCTGGGGAATGAAATCCCCCTGATAGCTGGTACCGCTCCGGTGCCGCATGCTGGGAGCGTCGTTCCGTTATTCTTTTCTCTTGTTGTTCTGTTACCCAGTTTTCCTTTGTGCTGTCTGTCTGTAAGCATATGCCGACTTGTTTTCCCTTAGCAAGTGTAGGGGAGACCGGGGCTAGTTGTCTCACTTTTTGGTCACAGAATTTGCACACACTTACGACCCAAGATATCTAGTCGTTTTTTTTTGTTCCCTTATGAAGCATGAACGTTTGTGCATTTGGGAAAAAATTGAACTGCGCCTAACTTCAATGACCATCCCGACATCGGCGCATAACGAGGTAGAAGTTTTGTGTGACGATGTGCCCCGTGCATGGGTAAGTTGTCACATATACCGGGGTTAGTTGTCGCGTGCTACTGAATATTGAAAACCATCGTTATCTAATATTGTCGCTGAAAAAGTATGATTAAATCCTAAATAGGCTGAATAGGAAAGAAGACGGGCGTTAACAAGGCAGTGAAATTGTTAATTAGAGATTAATGCTAAATTAATTAAGACAAGCAATATAGGCGCAATATTCCGATGTCCGACTTTGCGCGCAAAACACCGCCTTTGGAATGAGGATGTATCGCGATCGCTAAAAGCTGAGTCTCGGAAAAAAACGCACCGATCTCAAAATGACGCTGGCAGGCGTTTTCCCCCTGTTGGTTGACCTCGGACGGGTTTGGACCATTCTGACCTGAAAAAAGCAAAATAGTTTTAATCCTTACCATAAAAGGAAAGGGTTCTTTGCTGAGAAACAGCAAAAAAAAAAAAACATTTGGAATGCAAACCGCTCTGTCTGCAAGCCTCCAGAAATGACTTCATACGTTAGTGATTTGACGCGACCTAAGGTCAGTTTTTTGAAAAGGCGTGAAAAAGATATTCCGTCAGGTATGCCAAAGTCCACCCGCTCCTCCTCTCCCCTCCTCCCCCTCAGCTCTCCCTAAGATTTTTTCAGGGATTTAGAAAAAATGACAAACGACAGCGCCGTGGACCATGGCATAGCTGCATCTTTCATAAATCTTAAAAAACTGAGCCAGGTCAAGTCAAGTAAATGCGGTAGACGTCATTTCTCAATCCTGGAGGTTTGTGGACGGGGTGGTTTGTACGCAAATGCCATTTTTGTTGGCAAAAAAGTTGTACCTAGTTTTGCCCAAAATATTGTCTATTGTGACCGCAATGAAACGCACCGTATAATTAACAACCGCTCCCAACTCATTTGGTCTGAATACAGCTGCGAATATGTCAGACTATGGATTCCCAAAGCCCGGGCCGTCCGCACCGCAACCCTTCTTGGAAATCCTACACGCGGCCCTCAAGAAAATCCGAAAGACAAAAGCTTCAATACACAAAAGCCCACGGGTTAAAAACCCAAGTTTATCTTACAGCCAAAATAACAGTTGCAGATACTTCCATTCGATTTTCTAAGGCTTTCATGAAGCGCTGAGGTCATTGCCGTGACTCAAACTGCATGTTTTTCACAGAATGTATTCAATTAAGCCCACAAAAAAACCTTGAACCCTACTTACTGGCTAGCAATGCCCGCAGACAGCCCAGCGGGCCTTTTCGGCCCGCGCCTTGTGTATCTGCGGGATCAAAACTGGCAGCTACGCAAGGCACCATTGGGGCTAGTTGTCACACTTTGCCAACAAGCCCCAACGCGAGTCGTGACAACCTATCCCACGGCATTTTTCGGACAGTGTGCTTCCTGTTCGCGTACGTCGCGAATCACGTTACCTGAGTTGACCACCACATAAGAAGCATGCTTCATTTTATCGGACAAAACAACAATGTCATAGCGAGAGCAGCAAACAAAAGCAGCAGGGGAATGACACATGTGAAAAATCCATGAAATCACACACAAAAATGTAATACTTGCCTCCCTGATCTACCTATACCTCGCGCATGTACGCCACTAACAAGGCGAACTAACGTGGAGAAAAGCTTCTGCTTGAGGTATGTTTTGCATTTTTCTGACATTTAGTGGCGGAGATATAAGCTTTGTGACAACTACCCCATGCGACAGCTAGCCCCAGTCTCCCCTACTCGGCAAAGCTGATAAGACCAGTGCCGTCAACTGCAGTCAGTTTTAACGCGACTTAGGTGACATATGTATGGAGCTCTTAAGCCAGAGTTAAATGCGTTTTCCGTATGATACTTTGTTTTTTGGTTATGTAGCACCTGCAGTACCCAGATTAATAGCAATATTTGATCCTGTGGTCGTCTCGAGACAGAAAAATAATTAGGCGGATGTCCTAAAACTACAGAAATTTTAGTTCCTACTGAAACCTAGTATGACGTGGAAGTAATTCCATTCCATGTCGTCTTGTGTTTTCATGTGGTTATGGTTCTGTGTCGGCTTTAACGCCAATGTGCTTTAGAAGGTTCAAATCAACCTCGCGATGTATCTTCCGCGGGCGAGATACATTTTGATACACCACCTTTCATTTGCAACTCCCAGACATCGATCTCAGCTTACATGCATTTCATTGCTAACGTTTTGCGGTGTCATTTGTGGCGGTGCGTTTGAGACATTTTTTGTCTTCTTAAGCTACGTTCACAAGACGTTCTGATGCACTCTTCATAAGACTGCACCTGTCGTCAGTGGTGACAGGTGAGCCTGTTGGTGGCATCAAAGGGTACCGGAAGTGACCGACACGTGCACCTTCGCGCCCCCAGGCGGCCAGCCCTGCCTGCACCGAGCTGGAGACGATCGTGCTCGATTGGCTGGGCCGGATGATCGGCCTGCCCGACCAGTTCCTCTCCTTCACCGAGGACAGCGTCGGCGGGGGAGTCATTCAGGTCAGGAGAGATCGGAACCTGTTGGATCAGTTCGTTTCCTGTACTGGGGACAGCTTCGCGCATCAGCGGCGATGTCGAGGAATGGATCTCAGTTTTCCTTTGTCCCACGTTCCACACAAGAGCTGACCGGTCGACGCGTACTCGGCTGTCGAAATTCACGTCACCCCCACGTGACCGCCTCTGCCGCAGACGTCAGCCAGCGAGTGCGTGCTGGTCTCGCTGCTGGCCGCGCGCGCACAGGCCATCCGCAAGCTGAAGCAGCAGCACCCGTTCGTGGAGGAGGGCGTGCTGCTCTCCAAGTTGATGGCCTACTGCTCCAAGGAGGCGCACAGCTGCGTGGAGAAGGCGGCCATGATCAGCTTCGTCAAGCTGAGGATCCTGGAGCCGGACGAAAGATTCAGTCTGCGCGGAATCACGCTCAAACAGGTCTGTCGAGCGCTCCCCGCTCGGGGAAGGATGGGTCGGATGGACTGTGGACTCCCTGATAGTCATTTCAGCTACTAACATCACCTCCGCAATGGTTGTTTTAGGTATGTTGATTGTCTCGACCTTTCATGCCGCCATTTTGTACAAATTATGTTGAGTGTAATTTTCCCCGACGTGCAGTATATTTATCCAGGCGGATGTCTTGGCATCCTTGTCTCAAGCTGACAGGTGAAGTACTTCGGGATAAGACAAAATCAGCGCAATAATGGCACATATACGCAGCTGACCTGTTCCATGCTTCAGATTTGTGTCTGAAATCCACAATAATAGGCTTTGCTGTCCCCTGCCCTCGTCTGGAACGTGTATGATTCGTACGTGTCATTAAGAAATGCACACATGTTTGTCGTGGTACTGCTTCCCATGCTTTCGCTTTATTGCATGATTAGCATTGTAACATTTGGCGTTTTTCCGCTAGTGATTTACCCTTGCTGTCCTCGACATGATGGAACACCGTCGATCATTGGTGTTCTATGACGTAAGCGTCACCAGTTATCCTAGAGATGCTGACAACCAGACGGAGTGTTTGGCATCAATTGTCGATAAAACCGCGACGAAGGACTTTCAGCACACTGAGTTGAAGCTCTTTTGAAAGACTGAATATCGGCCTGAGCCGCCAACCCTTAAATGTCATGACACTCGTCCAGAATCAAATACGAGTGGTTGGGAATTGCGCACTTAACTGCCAAAGACGGCTGTAAACCGCTTCCGGTGCTCAGAAATGAGTTAACCGCCATCAAGCTAAGAGGATCGTTTGTAAAAGTTTGATGACTATGTATCTTAAAAGCCGCTCAGCTGCGCTCCTCCGACGTCACACGGTAGTCACGTGACCACCGGAGCGAGTTGGCAGCACATGCGTCTTTTGCGTCTGTCTTCCATCCGGAAACATTCGTTTCAGTGGGTCAAAATGCATGGGTGTTGGATGTTTTTGTGACATAAACATATCTTTGCAAGAACTGGCCACGTTCGATAATCAATAATAATGGATCATGAAGACGTCGGAAATTTCTTCGTGAAAATGTTGCGAAGCTCAAATAAAGCATATTCGACTGACAGCATGCAGTGTGCTGTTCGTTTGGCATAAAAACTGCATGAATTCTCTCGACTGTTCCGAATAGAATATCACGCTGCTGTTGGAATTTCCGATTTTAACGCACTGATTGATTCTGATTTGAAAATACCCTTCGCTGCATCACGGTAGAACTGATTTTTCTCAGCAAGGACTAATGCATTTCTTCCATGTGCATCATATTTGCACCTTAGTATCCGTCGGTATGAATTCCAGTTTCATAGATCAGAGGATGGTCCTCTGATCTATGAAACGTGTGCCCGGTGAAACCATTAAAGTGGCAGAAGTTCCGAAAGACTCATACCTGTTCAGGATTAACGAGGATGGGTTCTCGGAATTCGGAAAAAACTTTTCTCGTTTCGTGGGAGACTGTCTCGCAAGTAATGGCAATTACCAGGGATGACAAGATATTTTCCGTGCAGCAGCTTTCAGTGTTTCGAACGCAGTCTTTTGACGTGAGTAATACTTTTCTCGGACGGCACAAGTTTAGAAATGGTCCATCGCTGAGAGTAACGCTGCAGATGGCGCGACATTCAAGAACATTATCAGTGCAATGATAGTCAAAGTTTGTGATGCCATACACGCGAAGTTTTGTTAGCGATGGTTAGACAGAAAGGTCATGCATCCGGCCCCCCTCAAAATACCACCAAGAAATCCCGTTTCAAAATTCAAAGGCGCACCTCTGAACTTTGCATGGGCCATATGTTCCTGTAAAACAAATATAAGCACCGGGCATCGAACTTAACTGGGACCTAACCGGCCGGTCTGACACATCAAACCAGTTTTGAATTTACCTTGATCAAAGTGCATCATTCAGGTGCCCTATCTGGTCCAGTTGGCACTGCTGACCCATCCATCCCGTTTGCCCGCTTGTCCCGCCTGATCCATCTGAACCCCTGACCCATTTGACTTCTCTGATCCATCCGTTACGTCGAATATCTCGTCTGACCCACCTGACCTGTCTGGCCTGTCTGCCCGTTGGCCTGCCGACAGACTCGATCCTTCCGATCCGTTTCACCCATCCGACCCGTCCGGCCTCCTCTAATCATCCTGCCCCGCCTGACCCATCTAACCGATCCGATCCGTCTAACTCGTCTCATTCCTCAACCTCACTTGACTCGTCTGACGCGCCTGTCGCACCTGACCCACCTGGCGGGCCGCAGGCCATGGACGAGGACCGCGCCATGGGCCTGGTGCCGTTCTTCGTATCGACCACGCTGGGCACGACCTCGTGCTGTTCGTTCGACAACCTGGAGGAGGTGGGGCCCGTCTGCCAGGCCGCCGGCGTCTGGCTTCACGTGGACTCCGCCTACGCCGGTAACGCCTTCATCTGTCCGGAGTTCAAACCGCTCATGAAGGGCATTGAGGTGAGGGGCGCGGTAACCCGCTGTCGGCCGACCGCCAACTCTGTCACAGAGTTGGACAAGATGCCAAGGGTTGCTTACAACTGATTTTTATTTTTATTTTTTGAAGAAATGTAGGAGTGACATTGTAGTGGCTGGTAGTATGTCATTAGAACTGAGGGCGTTGTAAGGATGCATCCCAAGCATAAAGATGTATCAGATACCGCTTGAAATTATTTACGGCGTGTTGAACATTCGACACAAAATCAGCCATTGCCCGGCATTGCTCAATCAGGTGTAGGGGTCGGAGTCTATGCAGTAAGCTACTCTTAGCACGGGTTCCGGTCCTAGACATCACTCCAGCAATCATTAGGATCAGATTTATAAAATAAGAAATACATGAGAACCTAAAAAGCAAGCTTGCAGAAGGGGATAATTTGATGTGAATCACTTCACCGCTCCGTTCTTCGTTGAAAGTGATGGGCAGTTACCTGTCGAACAACCAAATGCCACTTAATGTTCCCACTAAGCCGCGCGTCCAACCACCGTGACTGTTTCGTGTAAGAGTTGTGCTCAATTCCACCGGAATCAAAACGGATTTCGGAATCGATTCCGTTCTAACCAGAGTCAGAATCGGAATCGATTCCACCGATAAGTACCGAAATCACAGTAGGAGTTGAATCACACAGTTACAGGGGCGTTGGAACCCGCAGGGGGGTAAAGGGGCAGCTGCCCACTCCCCAACTCTGGGAAATATTTAATATTAACCCTGTGGCGTTGCATGAAAAGAAACGAGATAAAAATCGTGTCTGTCCCCCACCTTCCGTGACTCCATCTCTCATGCACAGTTGTCTATGGAATCAGAATGGGGGTCGATTTCAGTGGCTTAATTCAAGCCCGTGGGTCTTTGTGGAATCAGTTCTGCCATTGACTCATTTATTTTTGAGTCGGAATCGGAATTGGTTCAATTTTGGCAAAACCGGGTTGAGCTAGAATCACAATCGACTCAGCAAGCCGTGAATCGGATTTCGAATCGATTCCCCCGAAATAATATCAAGCAGAGGTCTGCGCAATAACACCATCTTCTGCCGCTGCTTATTGCTTGGATGTTTATGGACCATCAAGAGTCCCCTTTTTCTATTTTAGATGTTATTTGCGTCATTGCTGATATGCGCGTCATTGCGTTACTGGCGTACCGTTTGCACATTTTTGAAGTAAAAACCATTGCTCGAGGGAATGCAGGGTCCTTGCGGCATGATTGAGTTATGGCGACTCCAATATCTCAGCGCAATGCAGACCGTGCAACGAAGTCTCCTTTCGATTTTTGCATCTGAATGATGTTGACTCCGTGGCGCTGAAGTATGCCCTGAAACCCGCTCGCTCAAGTAGGTGTGAGCACGAAGCACGGAGAAGAGACGGTGACTGAGTTTAAGGACACGGATAAGCCCGAATCTATATCCACCAAGTTCACATGCACCAAATCCCGACCATGCATTAGGGACGAAAGTGATGACCAGTGGTGGAGCCCTAAAATGCAGCCTTCAGCCGGTTCTGTATGACATAGCCCTGGGCTATTTGGCAAAAATGTGCATCGTTTCTTTCATTTAGCTCACCCATGTGTTACGACTCTGTGTTGCGCAAGGCGGTGCTCCACGTCAACTTGACATCGCAGACGAAAAAGCTTTGACGTAGCACGGAGAGCGGGTGTCTGCAGCCCAACCTTCCGGATGGGTTGCAGACCTCTACTGTTGGCTGTTGGCCTCTGCTTGCTGGGTGGGTCGCCCCTCTGGCTTTTGCGACATGGCTGGGTGGGATGGCCCAGGACATAGGCTCTTGATTTTTGCCAGCAGAAAGAAACTGTCGTATCATTCCATTCGACTCATCATAATATGAATATGTTCGACGTAACCGACGATGCAAATCTGTAGTGGCAGGAAGCTGGTCTTATAAAACCAAAACCGACGCATGCTTCGTTGGTAAAATATTGCTTTGTGTACTCCTGTGTTTAAAAAAGGAAGCGCGAAACAGGGATCATACTGAGGAATCACGTCAAAGGAAACATCGCTGCCATTATAAGTAGTAACGTTTGGGTTTTTACTCCGTCTGCTTCTCTATGATAAGTGCCAAACTGCAACTTCAAAAACCATAATGAAGCTTGTGGACTTCTTGTTTCCGTCTTTTAATGCAATAATTCACACTTTTCAGTACGCCATGTCGTTCAACATGAACCCGAACAAGTGGATGCTGGTGAATTTCGACTGTTCCACGATGTGGTAAGTGGCCTCTTCAAAAGAAAGGTGCATGGTTTTTATGCTGGCATGAAGCCGGTATCATCCATCACACATGAACGTTCTGAATGTTGTAATAACTTTTTGACGCTTTCACATGTACGTATGGACAGCCTTTCACTCTAATCGACGCACCACAAAATAGTATTCTCAGCTGTCTTCTTTCTTGTTTTCCGTTACATACTTCCAAGCCGCTTTATGTGCAACCCGATTCATTGGCGACATATGTATAATGACAGCATAATCATTTTTATACATACATTTAGGTAAGTCGCCAGGCAGGCCACATCATGAAGCAACTTGCCAACGGTAGATCAGGGGAAGGGTTTACTGACCACGCTAGATATGAGAATGTTCGATGGTTCAAAATCAGCTCACTCAGCTGAACATTTCGGACGCTGATGTTGTCTTGGTGACCAACTTGGTGGTTTTCAGATGCACAGGCGTAATGTGTCAGATAATTGTTTTTACTGTGCTAGAGAGCAGAGCTTGTGTTTGAAAGTTTGTAGATTCAAAATGTAGAAGACAGCATGGCGAGCAGTCAATGTTTTTTTCGTTAAAAACATTGCGGTGTTGGCACGTAGTGTGCGTGCGCACGATTTGAAAGTGAATGCAGTGGAACAGGTCGATTTCTCATCCAGGACTTACTTTAACATAAGTACTGAATGGGAAGCAAAGTACTCTCACATCGCAACAAATGGTTTCGGTCTACCTCGTTCTTCCCGTGTCTATTTTGCTTTTAACTCATAGGAGTCAAAAAAACGTTTTAGTTGGGATCGCACAATAACCTCTGAAAGTGAAAAGAGCGTCGCAAAACGCGTCAAATTCATCGAAGCGCTCCACAGCGCAGTGACCCAGAAGTTGATCCTCCTACATCCTGTGTTCCATATTAACCATGTGAACCACATCGGGAATATTCCACTTCGGAGAATCGTGGGTTTTATCCGGCCCCGCCGAATTGCTCGGGTGATGGAACAGCCATCAGCGCACCGGCTGTCGACGAATCGTGATCAGTGCATATTGTGTTCCGGCTCAGATGACGCTTAATGGCATTATCTAGTCACGACGACGTTGGTAGGGACGATTTATGACCGGATGATTCGGCCGTTACTGTTGGACGTATCCGTCCCTGGGCCGACCTTGCGGTTGGGCCACGCGGACGACTTTCAGGTCATTGATATTCTCCTCCGGTGCCGGTGTTTGGAAATTGGAGGATGGCATGTCTGACACTTCTCGTGGTCGGTGCGCCGGATATCGGCCGTGTTTGGGGCTGTTGTGCGGTGGCGCAACTGGCCGGGTCGGGGCCCCGTGCCGGTGGCGAACTCGGCGACTGCGCCCGCAGCGTGCTGCCTCCACTGTGCCGACTTCTGATCGACAGACAGCATGTGCTTGAACAGTATCGTGTCGTGCGGCGCAGCATGCCAAGGCGTCGCTCGCGGGACCGCTGTACTTACCATGTTATGCGACGTTGATCTTCGTCCCTTCACATGGAGCGAGAGGTCAGCTTTCCGCTCTCGGTAAATAGAATGCTTTGTCGGCCTTGGTGATGTAGCTGTCTCTCATAGCGTCGGCTCCGTGTGTTTGATATTCAGTGTAACGAAAACGAGATGTGGAAAAAATATGTTAAGAACATGAGGAATGTCATCGATTGGGTAAGCCGCCCTAGGGTCCAGGTTATACGTGAGATGTGGCCACATTTTCAAGAGACGAGTTATTACTTCCCGGAAGCCTTTGTTAAAAATGCGCATCAATGACATGTTCTTGATTATGCGTCACACAACATTATACATTTTAACAACAAACAACAAACAACACCACGGTGGAAAAAGCGATATCATATACTAATGACAGAGTGGATCCATTGGCTCAGTTCATCACGTCTGTGTTCAGTGTCTCGGCAGACGCCGAGACAGTTCAGACAGGCCGTCCGTGGGCGTGATGGGCAGTCGGTGATGGATGGCGGTGCGTGTCTGAGACGCGGGGCCGGCGCCATGGCGCTGGGGTTATGTCGCCTGCCTCAGCCGACCGTGACGGCACCGGCAGGGTGAGGGACCGGTTCAAGCTGACCCAGGCGCTAGTGGTGGACCCGCTGTACCTGCAGCATAACTACTCGGACAAGTCCATCGACTACCGGGTGAGCCGCCGCGCCGCCGGCCGGCTGGGCGCGGGACGACCCCGACGCGTCGCCTCGGACGCAGCCCGTCGCCTCCGACGCAGCCCTTTGCCTCTGACGCAGCCTGTCTTGGACTGAGTGTCGTTCGCGGTGGAACAGACCTGTTTTTCTGCAACGAGAATGTAATCAAATCGGACTCGTAGCTTTACCTTTGACTGCGTTTTCTGAATCGCAGGCGTCGGGCTTCTAAAAAAATGTTTCTTGTCAATATTTCAGGTTGCACGTGTTTCCGCGCGGCACACCAATGTCAGTTTGACAAGGTGACACCTATATTGAAAATATTCGCCCTTTTCCGTAACTTGCAATTTCCTTAGCAAGTTTAAAACATATCTTCTCTGTTTACTTCACCAAACAAATCATCTCAAACCATGAATTCATGTCAGCCTCTCGTCTCAGACACCTCCAAACGTTCGTTGTGCACCAGGGCAGCTAACAGATGGCGGTGTGTTTCGACCGCTGCTCCGTGTGTCTTCAGCACTGGGGGATCCCGCTCAGCCGGCGTTTTCGCTCGCTGAAGCTGTGGTTCGTCATTCGGAGCCACGGCGTGGAGGGCCTCAGGCGGTACATCCGTGAACACGTGCGTCTGGCTAAACGTTTCCAGGCTTACGTCGAGAGCAACTCCCAGTTCGAGCTGATGAACGAAGTCAAGGTCAGAATATCTCATTCACCGGCATTCGTGGATTTCGTGCGTTACTGTGTACTCGAAATACACGCAAAGCACCCTTGTGTGCTTAAAATCGGCTATTCGTATAGTGTTCTAAACCCAACAGCAGTCGTATGGGATCACAGAGATGGGTGTAATGTTATCTAGGAAAATTCACCATGTTTTGTGCAGTACTGTTGCTAACTGCTAACTTTCCGCATCTCTCTTTAAATCACTTCTGATCTCTGTAGATATGTTCTTTACAGTGTATGTTTACAGATATTATGCTCACTCAGACTGTTCATAGCAGAAGCATAGCTATAAACACAGAACAGTTTTAATGGTGTATCTCTTCTGCCTCTTTCCGTTCTTCTAAAAAACGGTCTCTGGGTTCCGTGCTAGTTTCTTCTTTCCGACATGACTTATCAGCTTGATAAAAAAAGCAATGACTTTTTCAGCTCGGCCTGGTGTGCTTCCGTCTGAAGGGAACCAACGCCCTCAATCAAAAGCTGCTGACCAACATCAACGCCTCCGGAAAGCTGCACATGGTGCCGGCCTCCTTGAATGACACGTTCGTCATCCGCTTCTGCGTCTGCGCCCAGAACGCAACCGATAAGGACATACGTGAGTTTTGTCAGTCGGACAAGGCTCCAGTGCTGTATGTGGCAAACATAGGCCAATCAAAAAATGCAGAAGATATTCATTTCGGCTTCATTCCATCACTTTTTCAATCAGTCAATCAAAAATCAATCAACTAACTTCAGTTCGTCAATCATTAATTCCGTGCTGACACGCCTCCATGTATGCTTCGACGTGTGCTTTGCCTGCCTCCACAGTGTACGCCTGGACGGTAATTACCAAGTTCGCCGAAGATCTGCTGGCAGAAGAAAAACGCCTGGTGGATAATAAGGCCATGGAGGTGAGGGAGCTAGGCCAACACCGGCATAAGTAAAACCTTTTGCAGCATGCAATGAATTATTGTTCATGTTTCGTGGATACCATAACTTAAATCCGTTGTGACAGCAACTGCCATTCGCGTTTTAAAAATCCTCGGCTTGCCGGTACGTACATAGTGATAAAGACGAGGTTGCAGGAAAGAGGAGAACAATGAGGGGGCCTGCTCCCTAGGGCCGGCAACTCTCAAGTGTTCAAAGGTAGAAGGTTGAACAATGCCTCACGCGGCGCCCGCCCCACTGTGCCGTTCACTCTGCCGCAGGTGCTGACGGAAGTGCAGGCGAACGGGCCGGAGCAGGTCTACAACGACCTGGCCAAGAAGAGCCGCGAGGCGCTCAAGCACAAGCGCTCCTTCTTCGTGCGCATGGTGTCCGACCCGAAGCTGTACAACCCGAAGATCGTCAAGACGCTGCCGCGCGCCGACACGAACGGCACCGACTCGGAGCCGGAGACGGCGGCCGCCGTCCGCAGCCCCAGCATGTGAGTAGCGCGGCCGCCGCGGGCGCCGCCGCGCCGCCCCGGCCGGCGCTCAGTTCAGTTCGGTGTTCGCTGTCGAGGCCGGCGAAGCTGCCGGTCGGCGTGTTGAAAGACTGTCGTCCGTGCTCGCTCGGGAAAGGCGTTTTAAACGCCCGAGGCTTTTTGAACCTGTCGCGTTTTGCGCTGTTTTGAGTGCTTCGCGCTGACTTTTGAGCGCCGACTCGCTTTGCGTCGTTTTCCCGGGCGCCGCGGCCGGTCCGAATGCAGCATGTCGCGTCGGGCGGTGCGGCCAGCATGCGTGTGACCCGGAGAGCCCGGCCGGCTGCCCGCCGTGTCGTCTGTCCCTCGCCGACGCTGACGAGCCGTGTCCGCCGCAGCGGCGGCCGTCGCGCCAGCGAGGCGGCGGCGCCTGCGCCGGCCGGCCGCCGGCCGCCGCCCGCCGTCGTCTTCAACCCGTTCGTGCTGCTCGGGCGGCGCACGCTGAGCGAGTCGGCCGTGCTGCGGCTGCCGTCGCCGGTGCCGGAGCACCAGCCGGCTCCGGCCGCCGAGAGAGCCTCCTGACTGGGACGGCCGGCGCCGGCCGCCAGCAGGCGCCGCGGCCGCCCCGCCCCCGCCGCCGCCGGAGCTGCCGAGGCCGCCACCGCCTCGCCGCAGTGCCGGGAGCTCGCCAGGACTCGGAGCTGGTCACTGGTCTGAACGCGTCGCCTGCGCTTTCTTCGGTACGGTGTCAAAAGCTTGGACTCCGTCTGTGGCGTGCAGTATGTCTTCGCATGAGGGCAGGTGTTTACGCTCGCTCGAGCGCAGTGCCCGTTGTGGTCGCTTGCTCTTTTCCTGTAATGACAAGTTACTTGCTCTTCGCCATTCGTGAATGGTTTGAAGTTGCCTATGTAGTGGCCTAGTCTACGTGAAGTGTTTGTATTAACAGCCTGCTATTGTGTTGGTGCGAATTCGCGTAACCTATTTTTCAAATACAATACGCAGACAAGACTTCCGATCGGGTGAGCCATTTCATTTACGGTCGAAACGGCTCTTACATGTGCCTGTCACACGTATCCCAAGGGCAGTCACCGTAGAGGACTGGACCAACGAGATTAGGTCCCGCTTTAAAACACGCCGCTCCGCGGCTGCCCTTGTCGTTTCGAATGCCTGTCCGTTCTCGGACGCGAGCTTCGGCCTGTGCCGTGAGATGTCCGTCGTGCGGCTTCTCTGTCATCTCCCGGCCACAGCCGGGCAGCCACACCCGCGCACTTCATCTACCGGCCGCTTTCAAGCGCGCCGAGCCCGGCTGTAAAGGCAGCCCGCCCGGCGGTGGGCTGCCGGGCGGGCTCCCGCCGGCCAGCCGGCCGCAGGATCTATGGCACTCGCCGGCGCCCAGATGAGCCACCGGCACGCCCTGCCGGCGGCACCCGGTGAATGTGTCCCGACTGGTCTAGGACAGGGGATTCCCGGGCCCTGATCAGCTGGCCGGCTGGTCGCAGTGTCGGGCAGACCGCACATGGTCGTGCGTGGGGAATTCCCGTTAAAAATGCGCGAATGGAGGGCGCATGAAATGAGACCACATCGCTCGGATTGTGTGACGAGCTTCGACAAGTGCTTCTGCTTCCGTTGCAACACGGTAGGCAGTGTGAGAGAATCATTTGTATGTCACTGAAGGCAATGGGAATTATGAGCGCCGACCGTAAAATAGAAATGTTTTTCGTTGCCGAAAGACACTTCTCTAAGTAACAAATAAAACGAGGATGTCCGAGCAAAATGTGTGAACAAATCGCCTACCCACCACATAGCCATACACGTAACGTTGGGCGGACAAATGAGATGATGGTCGATGCAATGCTTGGCGGCCCCAGAAAACGCCTATTCGACCGGAGGCCACCGTTACCCGTCTTGTTCTTGCATTTCAGTGCCGAGGAGGGTGAAGATATCTGGTAATGTGGACAAGTCGCGTCGACCGGGCCGTGCCCATGTAGGCGATGGCCTGGCGTCCGCTCTGGTCTCGTGCACGGGGCTCTCACCGACAGTCGGCGTGCCAATGCTCTCGGGACGAATTTGACGGTGGTGGTCGGAGTAGCGCCTTGTTTGCCAATGCGCGTGGATTATTCTGTCTAGGTTTTTTGCCATAGGTTACGTGGGTGTCTCGCCTTATGCCGTTATCTTTCTTATAAAGTTGTGGTTAGCCGCGCATAGGCCGCAGAATTTATGCTCCCTCGGTATTTTTAAAAAGATAAAACATTCCTAGATTAAGACTCCATTCCCAACGTCAGTCTTGTTCAAGCACGTGTCCACAAACTTAGCTGTTTTTTTCCTTCAGCGGAGAGCCGTTTCTAAGGAACTTTATACCCTGAAGTAATTGGATTCGGTGCGACGAATGAAATAAGTCGTTGTGATCTCCGCTTGAAAATAAATTCGGCGTAGCTTCCTGCTTTAGAAGTGATTTTGATAAACCAGGAGAAAAACGAAACACGACATTCTAATGAGAAAGTTAGAGCGATCTCACATTTGAGTTCCAGGATGTAATTGATTCGTGGGAACGCCTACAAGTCGACCCAAGTTAAATTGTTGAATAAGCCCATTTTGTGTCGCCGAATTTGCTGTTGGATGCTTAAGCAGATTGGTTGAATGGTATTTACAGAGACGCCATAAGTGCTGAAACTCGCACAAATTGGTTTCCAAAAGCTCGATATTTTCAATACCGCCATATACCATTTGGAAACGTTATTTCTGAAAACACTGCAGACAGGTTTTCCTGAATGGGATAAATATGTTGCTTTGCTCTGGCCCGTGCCTAGGATTCCATTTCGTCACAACAGGAACCAGATGGCAACAATGTCAAGCGCCAAGTTTGCTGATAAAAAAACGTTATTTTGCATCGTTAGGACACGCTGACAGGAACGGAATGTTCATCCACAGCTGAGGAATGTTGGAAAATTTTAGAGGATTCCGCATAGTTGTCTCTGGAGCACTGTAAACACAGTCAAAATGTGCTGTGAGTGTGACTTCCGCTAAATGGAGAGCAAATTTAGGCTGCGCGATGCGCATGCAACATAAATAAAACCGGTGAGTGTGCTTTGCTTTTCATGAGACAGATTGCAGTGCGCACAGATTTACACCTGCTCCCATTTTGCTGACATTTAATCTGGGTGACGTTCCAATGAGAACTCGTTTCGCATTCCATGTCGATAACCACTATCCTCAATGCAAGAATGTTTTAAAACGCACTAGATGTTTTTTTCGAACATTCTGGCTAGTTACGAAGATGAGACCACAGATGTAGTTAACAAAATGTTTGCTTGCGTACGGAAATACATAAATCGGAGTATGCGACCAGCAGAGAAAAAAGCTTCGTCGTTGCCATCATATTTCCGAAACTTGTTTGGCTGTTTGCGGTCATCTCGATTTCGGTTGTGTCACAAAGGTTTTGTGAAGAATTATGGGTTACTATGAAGCGAAGACTGTAAAAACTCCTATTGTTTTCGCTGTGTGATGAAATAGGTATTTTTCTCTTTTTTGTTCAAGTTCGTCCTCGGCTTCGGCTCTTGCACTTATCGTTTCACACGCACAGATATATGGCCGTCTCCAGGAACATCTGCTTGAGCTAAACACTTGGACGGTCCCGAATACGAATATGAAAAATGTGTGCCGATTGACATGCTTCAATAAATTTACTATGAGGTCAGCGGCCCGATTTGCGAAAAATAAAGTCACTAGCGTCATGAAAAAACCTCCCAAGTCGTTGTGTCATCAGTTGGTCCGGCCGGCGACTGCAAACCCGACTCGGGATTCAGGGCTTCTCGAGGCTGCGAGACGTGCTGTGGCATGCTGGCGTTATGGCCTGCTCACTGGCTGATACACTCGGGCGGTGAACATCTCCCATCATCTCAACCCATCTCATCTCATCTCATCTCCCATCGTCTCCCTCGTCTCACGGGAGGCGTTCACGCTGCCGGGACGACGCAAAACCGTGTCACCTGGAGTGGTCATGTTAGCCACAACGTCCCTGTGCTCTTTTACACAACAACCCGAAATGGGCTCTCTGCACTGACGCGCGACACCGCGAACGGGAGGCGGGAGGCCGCTGTGCCGGGGACGGCCGACCGTCGGGCCCAAAAGCGTCAGACTATGGAGGTGCCCGGCCTGGGCTCCTCAGCTCGGCCGCGTTCCCCGGCGGCCCGTCCGCGGGCCGCTCCATACTCTGACGGCTTTCGGTGGTCGTTTCAGATCGTCCTGGATCTCCTGGCCGCTCGCGTTCCTCTTCCAGGGCGTGCTGGAGGACAGCTCACGACTGCCCTCTGTCCCCGTCAGGTAACGCGCCGCCGGCCCGCCCGCCCGCATGGCTGCTCGCTCGCTGTCGCTGGCTGTGTCTGCGTGCCGGGTGGTGTGGTGGGGGCAGAGCGCACCGGCAGCCGGCGCGGGCACTTGGTCGCGCGTGTTTTCTAGTACCTCTGGCTTGATAAGGGGAATGAATGAAAGAGGCAGGAGATCGTGTGTGCTCAGCGTGTAGTACAGGCGTTGTTCTGCGTCAGGTGCTGGCTTTTCTCGTGGTTCTTTGTATTGGTGACGTCGTTTCGCCTGGATGCCCGGCTAAGTATTTGAGATTGGTTGCCTATGTTGTATGGTTTGTCTCTAGTAACCTAAATAATTGTTTGGTTTCCTCCAATCATATGTTTTTCTGGCGTTTCCCAAGGAACAACAATCATAACGCATTTTCGGCGTCGTGAATGCCTCATTTCGATAAGTTTGGCCTTAGAAATATTAAAAGAACTGCTTTATTCTGTCTTGTTTTTATAAATAGGGGGCCATTCAAAGCGTTTTTAAACACTTCATTCAGAGAAAAGTCATTCATTCTGAAATAAGTGTTTATTGACAAGGTCATTGTTTTTGTACACAGATTTTGAGCAAAACTGGCATTTGTAGTGTTTGATATGAGCCACTGCAGGTTTTATCTCCACTGTATCCATTGTAGGACTGCTAACGATAAAAGTTAGTTGCTGTGTGGCAAGAAACATACTATTATCCTACCACATTTCTGTCCTGTACCACCATTATCACTTCGAACATAACTACATTTGGACTGGCTGAACGTAAGGTAACCGCATCCAATCATTACCGTGTCAGGATAGTTCGGTCAATTGACCAGCCAGTTACGCAGATATGGCAGCTTCATACTTACTCGCTGGCACGAGCTTTGCCCCTGATTCCAGCGCGAGAAGACGTTACGGTCGTCAGCGACTCAGCATTACGACTCATTTAAGAGACAGGTCCCGATTTTTACATTGCGATAGAGATTAGAGCAAGAGATGGGCCACTCCAGAAGCAGTTAGGCTCAGCAACAGGGTGCCTACACGAAATGGAACTCACCCGAAAGCTCCAACTTGATGCTGGTCATTACGTGCCGGATTTAGACCCATTTTCACTCCATCTCATCGTACTACCACGGTCCATTATCCACCACGGCTGTAGATTTGCTATGTCTAGCGTATCGGCGATCATACATCAGACTACGTCTGAGCTGGGTAGAACTAGCCGTTCTGAGAAAATGAAGGATAAGTTACCGGTGCATGGGTTACGGTTGCCGTCTACGCATCCATGGCCAATAAAATCGGTTGATTCGTTACTTTTTCACTTTCATTGCTTAGGCTGGATAATTCTAATGACCGTCCAAAATCTGGAGTGTCCATAGCATATATGTTATTCTAATTCAAACCGTTATATGCTCACTACGATGGGCTCGCAAGGGCTTTTTGCACTATGTTATGCTTTAGTTTAAGGACAGACGCATCCAAGGCACCAGGGATTCGGGTTTGTCTACGCCAATCCGCATCTTTCAACGATTGTGTCGTCTTTGAAACGAGAGAAGCTCATGCATGAATGAATAAATCTATTGTTGCGATCACAAACCAGTTCGTCTTCGGGTAGATCGTAATCTCATATCAGCAGGCAAGCAAGGAGGCGATGCAGACATGTGTTGTATGTAAAATAACTTGATTGACCATTTCAGTTCTAATTTAGGGAGAAATGCGGTCATTCTTCTGTAGATGTGCTAGAGTTTGTTAAATCTGAGACTTTTCATTCCACCCACAGTTATGAATATGTAGTCGCAGATCCAGAGGGTTGGGAAAACCCTAACCTTTTCACGGTGTTGAACAAGGCAAATGTGGTCTGTGAGCGAGGATCAGGACATGTTTCCTGAAATGGCAGTGAAATGGCACACACAATAAACCCTGGGTTTGAACATGGTGTTTCACGGGGAGCCTTACTTTCGCTTGAGCTCTCTCCCAGTAACTCTGAGCCACAACCACTGGCTGGACCACATGGGGTTTCCCACGGTCGTTATCGGAAATAAGATATAAATTTTGGCTTGGTTCTTTCTTACAATGAGACACTGTCGTTTGTCAAGTGATAATATGTATCCGAAGACATATTTTGTTGCAATGTGTGTTTTGATTTCAATATTTCATTCCAGATACACGTAATGAAGCAGTGTTCTCAAGCGCTTTAGGAATTTCATTGCGCCGTGCAGGGACGTAGCCAGGGGGGCCATGGAGCAATGCCCCCCCCCCTGAGCCAAGCGGTCTACACTAAATACATATCGATTTCGCCCGAATACAAAATAGTGATCATATATATGTTGAAAAAGCAAACATTATGTGGATTCCTGTGGGTTAAATATGAGGCCAGTTACATATATCTGCTGCTTTTTCCTATAAATTTCGCCATATGCCAGCGACATATGACAAAACTTGACATTTGGCCCTCCCCACTGGGGACAGTCTTGGCTACGTCCCTGGCGCCGTGGTGGTTCCTAGCGCACAGTGACCTTTCAATGTCCCGCAAGTACCGCACATTCTGTGTGCTTTATGATGCATTTTAGATGTTTCGTTGCCATTAGGCAGCTAAATAAATAAACAGATAAATGTCAGAGCTAAACGGGCCTTCATTGCCATGCAAACAAAACTTGTGGAGAATGTGCCGAGGGAAATAACACTGGACTTTTCAGGTTTCGCAATTGGGAAACCAAACTCACTATTCCGGCTGGCAACGCAGATGCTCGTCCGACCTCGCCATCTAGCGGCAATGGACATAAATGAAGGTTCTGGTCCTGACACGATTACCGCTACTGTTCTGTATTGTAATATCCGTTCCAAATATTGGCTCGGAATGCTTGTGACTGTCAATTGATGTGGCTTCTTTGTTGTATACTGGTATCAACGAATACAGGACAGCAAATGCATCGCGCAATTTCTCAGTGCAGCCACATTAGTCAGAGAAAATCTCTTCATCAGCGGAGCTGGAGGCCAAAGCAAATTCGAACTAACGTGCTTCAAAGACGCCAACACCTCACCAAGGGTAACAACAACCTTTTAATTGGCCTGCATAACAGTCTGGATACTTGTATCACATCATCAACAAAAAGCACTTTTCTTACATCATTACATCATTTCATCGTTATAACAAAGCGACTTTTTAAAAAGCCCTTTCCTCTTTCGGATGTTTCGGCACAAACTGGCCTTCGCCAGTCCTTCGTAACGCTTGTGGTATGACGTGACAGAACTATGCGTGTTACGAACCGGTACTGTAGCAAGCAAATAGCGCTTCAGTTTATGATCGAGCTGGGAAGCGTAGTGGTTTCATTGTCTTCTTTTGACATACAGATCGGGTATTCAATCGTTTTCATTAACACATCATGTTCCGCGGCTATGAAGTATCTGAGTTCAAAACCCATGCATTTCAAAGAGCATTTCGTAAATGAAAGGGTGTTTACCCTTCCTTAAGGTGAAAAGGTTTTACATTAATGTCATTTTCGTTTGGATGTAATTTTAGAGTTATATATTACGATGCATACTGCCGACAGTGCGCGATTACAAAAGCCCCATGGAGATCCCGCACGATGATGCCCCGCTGGCAGTTAACGTCTTTTCGAGGGCTCACACAAATAAGGGCTCGTGGACCTTTATTGTGGAGACATCAGTGGAGGGCGTTTTACAAAGAGGCCTGCTTGAATGGGAAGTATTCCTCATCTTTGTGTTGAGGTGGCTCTTGTGCAAAGAGCGGACATGACCGACTTCAGTAAGATATATTACATAGCACAACCTCTTTAAAAAGCCTTTTTGTCAAAGGAACACTTTAAACAGAAGCATTAACTATTTCAAGCATACAGATCTTACGACATACCAAGGCTCAATGAAAATATCTGGATAATGTCCTAAAGCGAAATGATAACTGGATACAACTGAAGTCAATCTGTTTTGTCTTTCGATGATGGACACAAATGATTAGTTCATTGAAGGGATTAGTCTCATCGGTCCTTTTAAATCTTCTTTAATAAAAACGTATGTGACACCTACTCTGTTGTCTTACCGTCTTTCAATCGACAGTGTCAGGTGCCATTTTTCGCTGCGAACATTTTGCTACGTTATTAAAAAGATACAACTATTTATGTCATAAATTTCGCCAAAATGTAACCAAACTCACATGTAAAGACGAAGGAATCGATCTGAGAACTGCATAGTGGAGTTTATCTGGCCGTCGCAAATGAAAAAAGTGCAAAAAGAGCACAAACTATCTACCGAGGACGCAACACGCAGCACACGTCAACAACATCATCATTACCTGGCTTATATCTGGTCATCGTCGGAGTCCGTTATTGCTACAGTAACAGCATATGTAAGGGTTATACATCCTTGACCGAGCTATGGCCCTCTAGTACCTTAGGTTAAATGGCAGGCCGCACGATTATGATGGGTTATACTGCAAAGTACGTATAATAAATCACAATACGCAATTTTTTAAAGCAAATCTAGTTGCCATGATCACACACACACGGATAAAGTACAACTGGGCAAGTCAACGATCAAAGGTCTTCCACGGACCACGGGCTGGCGTAGAAGGGTCAAGACCTGCCTCCTGAGGAGAACAATGGAGTTCGGGCCCTGCTAGGCGGCGCGTGCGTCTAAAAAGACGGAAACATTTCCGACAGCTGAAAAGCCTTTCGGTGCGGCCGGCTGCGAAGGTCCGGTCGGCCGCCAGGACAGACGGCCGCACATTAACGGCGGAGCCGTCACGGCGCCTATTCATCACCAGCGCGCCGGATTTTCTGGGCTCTCGGCAAGCGCACCATTAGCGGCGCCCCAGTGACCGTCTTACTCGGCTGCCAGCAAACCCGGCCGCGAATCAATTCCGCCCGCCGCCGGCCGACCGGCCATCTGGAGACCGTCAATTACGTCAGGTGCGCGCCGCTCGCTAACAGTACCCGGGTCGGCCGGGTCGGCCGAGGTCACTGGGGCGCGAGGCGGCGGCGGGCGCCGGCGGACGGCGCGACCCGGCCGACCCGGCGACCCCGGCGGCCGGGGAGCGGCAGCCCGGCCGACCGCCGCCGGCGACGTCCGCGACCTGTCCGCGGCCGGTCGGCAGAACGACGCCCTGAGCCGGCCCGGCGACGAGGCCGCGGAACACGCAGGGAAGAAGTGCACGTCGAGGGCGAACTGACGTGGCCGGCGCAGATTTCACGTATCGAAAAAAGTCATCTGTAGGACTGAAATTCCATGGGATTTCCTTTCCTCCCTTCTTCCCCTTCTGTATCTCTCCCTCCTCCCCCCTTTCTCTCTCTATCTATCTCTCTATCTTTGTCCGCCTGTCTTTCTGTCTGTATGTCTCTCCGTCTGTCACCATGTCCTTATGTTATATGCATCTTCCTTCTCTCTTTCCTCCTATCGCAGTACATTATTCGGTTCAAGACACTTCCGCATCTCATGTAGCTTCCGCACCGGTTGGGGAACGATGCAGTGTGCGGCAAGAGGCACGACCGCTGGTAAAAGCGTCAGGTGTGGTTTTGGGTCTCACGAATCAATTATGATTCCGTCGGTGGCCTACTTGAAGGATTGCTTTCTTTAGCCTACTGTCGCATGAATACGTATGGGGACATATTAACCGAATACCAGCATGCCTGTCCACGCACGAATCGAGAACAGAAAACGCCGAACGGGAGCGTCCCCAAACGCGAAACGATGCCACGATTCTCATTCAGTTGTTTGTTTGTGGAGCGTCACGATGGCCGCTCACCAGGAGGCCGCGAGAGCCGAGCTTGCAGGCGGTCGGCTCCGTGGCCGGGTCGGCACACAAAGCCGGCCTGCTGATCACGTGAGGAACAGGCGATCCGCGCTGTGAGTGCCACTCCTGTTCGCGGGATGACTCGGCGATTTGTGCAGCGCAGCCGACTGACTGGCGGCGAATCGGAGCTGCCTCGCGGGCAATGAGCGCCGGTCCTCGTTAATATTTCTCGGGTTCATCCCAAGTCCAGCAGCCACGCTCTATTAGTCTAGAAGTCTGTCAGTCTGTCAGTGTGTCATTCTGCTGTTCTGGCGGTCCGCCGGTCCGCCGGTCAGATGCTCTTCTGGCCTCCTAGTTTGTCGGTCTGGCGGTCCACCGCTTTTTCTGCCAGTCTGCCAAACTGCCAGTCTACCAGTCAGCCGGCCTGCCTGCCAGTCTGCCAGGTTACCGTTGCATCGGCCTGTCATTCTGCCATCGTATTCTGTCAGCATGACAACTTCATGACCTGCCGGCCTGCTCCTAAGTTTTGCGAGACGAATTTATCGCGTTTGTATCCGCGCAGCACAGATAATTTTCCACACCTTTTGCGTTGAAAACATACGCAAATGTTTCAGGACAGCAGAGTTTACGGTAGCTGTTTTCCTCGTCTCTGTTGCCAACCATGGCATGCCAAGCAGAGGACGGCAAAAACGGGCGACAGACGGCGGCGGCAGAGCGCAGCCCGGTAGCCATCCGTTAGCTTTGAGTCATCTGCACACGGCGCGTCGTCTCCGAACGGACGAGAGTCGACAGATGTTCGGCCGGCCGCGGACGGCCGCTGGACTCATCGGCCTCCTGCAGCCTTTCAAAGACACGGCTAATCGCCTTGGTACACTTTGATCCTTCGGTCGATAACAAATGGTCATGAAAGGCGGTCTGCCCGCCTCGCTCCGGATAAAACGACGCGTCATCCCGGCGCCCAGCACGGGGCAGCGGGCTTCGTCACGCCGCAGGTCACGTCGCACAGCGCCACGCTGACCGGCAGCACCACGTATAGCACCGGCCGGCAGCGTCACGTCGCGTAACCAGTGGGCCACATCACGAGATATCAGTGCTGCATGTCGTATCACAGAACATCACACTGGCCGGTAGCGTTACGTAACGTCATGCCAGCGGACCACATCACAAAACGTCAGACCGCCGCGGGCCACCTCGCAGGGCATCACACCGGCCGGCCGTCTTACGTAACTTCAGACCACCGGACCGCATTCCAATGCATCGTACCAGGGCTGAAGAGAACCAACGGCGGCAGTGGATTATATCAAAGAGAATATTACTCGCAAGGCCTGTATAATAGACACATGCAGTGGAACTTTTCCATAGCGAGGACAATTTTGCCCTGTTTCACTTGCACCACGATGGGATAATGTTTAATTTTCCAAATTATGCAGGAAGTTTCCCCTTAACGCCTTGCTTCCAACATACATACATGGTCGTTTAAGGACGCGGTCGCTTTCATCAGCCGAATATCAACATTTCTATTTATCGTTTTTACCTAGCTAAGATCATGTCGTCATTTATGCGTCCTGCTGTCTTCAGAGAAGTGGATGCGTCATGAACCATGGCCAGGTATTAAGAACAATGACTGCCTGAGTCCTGTGGATTGTGGGTCCTCTCCTAATATCACATTTGTTCTCTTAACCTCGGGAACTAGACGATTTGCAGACGCAACGTCGAACATTTTATCGTTCTCGTTGCAGAGCGAAGCATATATTCCTCGATCAGCGCACGTTGTGGCTCGACTGGAAACATTCCCAGCGATTTCCTGCATTAGTGCAGCATTAGTTTTCTTCACCTTCGCGAACTGCAAGCCAGAACGCTCATTGACGACAGAGCCAATTCAAGCTGTGTTCGCCTAGCAGATTTATGGCCCGACTGTCACACTCAGCGTCACCGACCATCGCGGTTTTCGAGACTCTTAAAGTCGGTTTCAGCGACGATGGGCGAGGCCTGGCACCTGACAAGCAAGGCCTGGCAGAACGAGCAGACGGTAAACATGTATTTCCCCTGGCCGGCCGCAGGATTGACGTGAACCGGTGCGGTGACGTGAACCATCACACGTGACCGAATTACAGCGTCGGCTGTCCGTCGCCCACCGGGGATAAACAAGGGGGGACGGTGAGACGGGATAATGATGGTATGCATGGTCACACCCGGGGCGGTTTCCGGGAGGAGACGTCAGCTGTTACCTGCGGTGGCCCGCTCGACGCAGGAGGCCACAGGCGCAACAGAGGGAGGAAGTAGGGCACTGGGAGCCGGCAGAGGAACGTGCCGCGACCCTGACTCGGTGTTTATGCCGGCTGGAATTTGTTGATCACTGACCGCCTACCCGGCGCCATCTAATTGGAACTGCCTCGCAAGGGCTGGGGGATAATAACAATTACCTGCCACAAGCAAACAATTAGGGTTGGCCGTAAATGATATCCTGTGGGCTTATGGATGCATCGATAACTTGTGTTATTTCCTACATCATCCATGCAAGGGATCTGTAATTTGTTGGAGCTACAGTAGTGAAGATTATTGCCTGCCTGAACTCCTGGAAGACTTTCCAAAATATCAGTGCGTTACATGTGCTGAATCATACAAATATAAAAGCGATGATAAGTAACTGGAGATTGTGAGTGCTTTGGGGATATAAAGGAAAAGATCAGACGTTGCGCATTTGGAACTCTAGGCACGTCTTCTTTAAGCAAAGCACTCCAACGAAATCCTAACCGAGTTTTATTAAATTTCCCTAAAATCAAAGGGTATAAGGGAGTGGCACAAGCAGCAATGCACTGAAGAATTGCTCTGAAGAAGGATAGCAGGACAGCGGCCATGATTTCATCATGAGGGGACAGAAAACCCTCGTCTTTCATTGTTTATTAGAGGAAGGCAGTTTCCCTTAAATGTCGTGAAAAAGGCATCTTACGTTGTGCGACCTTTTGTGTTTCATTGTATTCTGCTCCAAGTCGTGAAATAAAATGGCCGAAAACCATCGAGAAATATGCTTTTGGAGTTGGTAAGGTTATTCAGCAGGACGACCAGGGCCTCTCGGTTCCCGCTGAAAACTTATGGTGGATCCCTTGATAGCAATTCAACACATGCATTTAAAACGAAATGGCGAAGTATACAGCAGTGATGTGACTTGTTTGGCCATTTTGAGGCTGAAGATTATCATATCAAAGGCCCGCTTCTGCCAGCGCTTGGGTGTCACGAGCGTAACATACCCATGATTTACTTCTTCGGTGCGTCGACCTCTTTCCTTTTTGTTGCGCAAAGTAGATTTGACGCAGATGGGAGGTTACCATACGTGATAAAATGCCCTTGTTGTCACTAAGTTAAACAGATGTTACAAAAAGGTGCGGGTTTAACGTCCATCTTTACATAGAAGAAAAGGCATCTTGAGGAAGCATGTTATTTGCCTGGTTGCGCCTATATGCACAAACTTGCGGCATTCATCCACAGGCGTAAAAATGCAAATTTTCCTTGGGGTGTCCATCTCTGTCAGTCATATTACTGTATTTAAAGTTAACAATGGCTTTTTTACATAAATTTGATCGAGATGACCTATTAGGTAAAGTGCTTGGAATTCACGCAATTAATTCTAGGCAGATTTTATTGCACTGATTCTGAATCTCACAGCCGCAATTCCAGGGAACGGCTAACTTCGTGGAAAAGTGTAAAATGTTGTCATGGTTACGATACCGACTGTCTGGTATTCAGGATAACCCTCTATTGGCCAGCGACGAACCAACAAGCGAGTCAAATAATGAAGGCCAAAAACCCTGAACCCCTCTTCTCAGGACGGGAAGAGCAGCGCTCTGCCAATGGGTGAGCCGATCATCTTATACCGGCCCGTATGCATCTGGATCAATATTTAGACAATGTCAGAATTTCTTTAAATCACACCTCGTAAAAGCAAAACCCTCACCCAATGAGCTCCTATTAAGACGACAACGCTGCCATCGCTACAGTATTTTTCCAAGTTGCCATGTATTTAGTTCATATTGGCCCCAACTAAAAATTAAAAACTTCACATGACCCATGAAACATGTTCGCAATGATATAAAACAGGACCAAACCAATTTTAGGCAAAGAGCAATGAGCCCTGAGGGCAGGCAGATACGGCTGACGTTTAAAAGCGATGGGAAGCAAATGGCTTGACAGGAGCTGTAACGGCTGTTACAGTTCCGTTGGCTGCAGGGCTGCAGACAGCAGTCCATTTGCACCCCATGACTCCTCGTTCCGTCATTGATGTGCTCTTCTCAATCTCTCGGCCACCCAGCCGTTCTCGTCCTTGCCTTATTACGTCTGCCCCACTTAGTCTGACCCCACGGCTCCTCCCATGCAATCTGACCCGATCATTTCCCGACTGGCTCCCACACGGGCCCATCTGCATTCTGCCCCCATTCAGTCGGCGCGCGGGTCGGACGCCCACCTCCGGGACCTGTTCGGCCCATTCATCTCCGGCCCGGCCGTCCGCCAGCCCACAGCGGCCGGCCGCCGCCGGCGCCGCCTTGAAGAGGTCGGGCCGGCGGCCGGCGGGCGGCTGCATTCCTCGGCGCCGGCCCGGCGGCCGCGTGTCGCCAGGATGCGCGCCGCGCACGGAAACGGGTCAGCGGGACCGGCGCGGGCGTTTTTCTGACGGCGCGCTCCGCGTACGGGCCGCCGCCGCACCGGCCGCCGGCTCCGCAGCCGTTTTTGCCGCGGTGAGATGGAGATGAATGGGGAGGAGTAACGAGGGCGTTTGTATGAGCTCCGCGGACGCGGCACTCCGCAGGGTGTGTCGCTACGTTTGGATGTTATCGGCGATATTTTTACTGTTGTGTGTCCCTTTGGCCGGTCGTAAACTATCCTCGTCATTCATGTGTATAGTTTTTATTCCGAGCGTGGACGTAAGAATGTCAAGATACGGAGATGACGCGAGGTTTTTTGTCAGTTTTCTTCTGCTCCCAAAAACAGGCGATGACTCATCTCAAGTTTGCAGACACAGAAAGCGATATTCTTCGTGCGGAATGCCAACGAGATGTACAGGACAACCAATGCGCATTCGTTTTGAAGTCGCCACCACTCCTGGTTCCTATTTCTGGTACCAGAAACTGGAGCAGCCGAGAGGAATGTGGCGAGGCTGAAGTCTTCCGAACTGTGAGGTCTGAACGACAATAAGAATGCCTCTAACGGTAGTGTTCTTTCGTTCGTTCGTAGCGTTCGCACTGGGCGAATGCCCTTCAGTGAGGCGGCCGTGCTCGGCCTTGATCTTGACTGGTTGCCACTCCTCGCCCTCCAACATCAGCACCCTCGACTTCAGCCGCACAGCCAACGCTGGCGCTCTGAGCCAGATCCCGCCGGCTGGAGGGCGGCTCTGTGGGACTCGTCGTCCGGACCAGCCTGGTGAGCCGTCTGTCAGGCTGGACGCCGGTGCCGCTCCAGCGGCGGCTGTCATCGGCGCCCGGAGCAAACCGTCGTCGGGTACGGAGCCGAGCTTGATGTGGTTCCGCCGCCAGAGTCTCGGGAGCTCCACGCCGTTTCGTCGCTCAGGCAGCACTGCGCGAGGATCAGCAGCTCCTCCCTGCGGCCGCTCGGCCGGCAGCTCTGGGGCAGGACCGGCAGCCCCTTCCGTGCCGGCAGCGCCGCTCTGCATATGGCGAACGAAAGTCGGCCTGGTTTCGCCAGCGCTGCCACGCCGGCCATAACTGTCACGATCCGGGCGGCGTGCGAACAATGGCGCGGCCACGTCCGTTTCCGGCGTCAGGTCGCCCGGCGGCCTGCCGCTTCTCACGGCCTGTCTCCGTGGGCTCCGTCTCGGCGACTTGTGACCGGACGGCGCCACACAGAGCGGTGATTGATGTGGTATTCTTCAGCAAAATGGGGGCTTTGCGGCTTTCTAGGCGCGAGCTGATACGCCCCCAGTAACATCTGAATCAAGGGTGTACAAAGAAGTTGTGGACGGGACGTGCAGAAGCTTCTAAATTTGTCAGCGCATCCGTGTGACTCACATCATCTGGATAGTCGCTTCCTCGTTACGTAGCAGTGAACAGCGACTCGGGCGGACAGCTGACAGCCTCACTCATGCTGTTATGACTGTCGTCTGTGAAACCAGTCCGACTGAGCGTTGCACGGAGGCACGCCGGTCGCCACGGTCACCTGGCCTTACGTCAGGGTCAGGCACGCCGCGTGACGACCTCAACCGCGCCGACGGGCAGGTTTTGAACCTGTTCTTTGTCACGCGGCTGAACTGGTCCGGTCTTCGCGCAGACTCGGATCAGCTGAGAGTGTAAGTGGCAGTGATTGTACGAAGTAAGAGAGTGGCTTTACCGGAGCAAACGTTTCGCAGCATACGTTCGGCTCCCTTGAGCTCGATGAGGCACCGGTGGCCTCTCCAGTCGTATGGTAATCAGCTGAGAGGTTTCTCTGCAGTTATCCGCAATGGAATTTAGCTCCGTGTAGAACAGCCGCGCGGTCGACAACCCTGCCGTCTTCGGTGGTCGGCGCCGAAGCCGCTTTCTCGGTCCAGTCCAAGGTCACGAGGTCACCCGGCACCGGACAGGTCATTCCAGGTCAGCCGGACACGCGCGGCAAGGACGCAGGAAGGCTGACGCGGAAATAGGTCGCAGGAATGGGGTCGCCCGAGCGGACGGAGCCGATCACTGCGCCCCTGGCGGCCGACTCGGCAAACTGCCTAAAGCCCCGGCTAAAGCCACCGATCAACCAAGGTAGGCTATAAAGTAGGATTGCGGCGGCGTCTTCACTGCTTGAAGTGCACTCCCACATAGGCTCGGCTGTGCATGGGTTAGTCGAGTCATCTGGAATGCGGTTAGCCTTTTTATCCGCAGCCATTTCATTCAAAAGGGACCTGTATAAAAAAGGAAAAAAAACATATTTCCCGTTTTTCGTGATCCTGAACGTAAGAGGACTGAACGTGCTAGAGAGGAATGTGAAAAACGATAGCAGCCCAAGAGCCGCACGAATCATGAATGTAGACCATTGACAAACTGCCTGAAAGCTGCAGTTATCTTCGATGTGCATACATATTTGTTTTTGCTCCATGGGTGGCATGTGAATAAATTATGATGATGATGCGTGTGTCCTGTTGAGAGCAAACATCTTTCGACTTTAGGAAGCTGATGGCCTGCTGCATCGCTATTCAGCCGTTGCCGTTAAGCTGGACACAGTGACTCTCAGCTCAGCCGCAGAGTCCAGCCCGTTCCTCCACTGAAGCCCGGCTGATCGCGTGGCAGAGCAGGCGGACAGCGGTCTCCCCAGCCTAGCCGCAGCCTGCCCTTCCCTCGGCTGAGGCCAGCCGATCACATGCCAGAGGAGGAGCGCTGCCGGCCGCGGCCAGTCGGCTGCAGCCGCGGCCGCCCGCCGGTTTCCGGGAGTTGTCGGGTCACCGCGGCACGTGTCCCGGTTCGGCACGCGGTAAGATGAATCGCTAATGGAGCGCCGGCATTCGGGCCTCCAGCGGGCCAGTCGCACAAAAGCGGCCGGGCCCGGCCGTGCATGGTAATGCGCGGTCATTCCTCGCTCCGTGTTTTGCTAGCGGAGGAACAAAGGGCTGTAAAATCGCTCCCGTTCACGTCGGCTCGTCCTGACCTGCTGTCCGTCAGTCGATCAGCCCAACGGCGCGGTACCCGTGGTCCAGGGTAATCACATGCCTCCTGCCCTCGACTTTCCACTGACCCAGTTCGTAACCGAGATGCATCGGTGATCTAGCGCAGATGATTCGGGTTTGTCTCGGCACATGAAGGCCCCGGGTTCAATGTTCACACGCCGCGTGAAACGCACGGCCGGCACGCTGGATTGGCGTGGGACGAAGCGGCGCGGCAAGCCGCAGCTGCATGTGCATTGTTAAATGGCACGATCTCTTCGGTCTGCTACCAGCCGTGTGGCTGCAGTTACCACTGCCGGCTGTGGGCCTCCCCATGGCGCCCACGTCTCCGACCCGAATGACCGCGTTTTGTCAACGAGAGACCGGCGTTTCGCGGGCAACATTCGTGCGGGAGTGTCGCAGCGAATGATTACCAGAACGCCCGTCATTAAGGCCAACAGGCGGCGATCCTGGCCGACGGTTCGACGCGAGGGCCGGAGGCTGCGGCCGAACCAGCTGCGTGTCGACACGGCAGTGCCGACGCGGTCGGAGACGAGGCTGACTCAGCCAGAGTTCCGGAGTCGGCCTCCGCCCGATCTGCCCGGCCTTGGCGGCGCTCTCCCGCTTTCAGGGCAAGCGCGGCGTTCCGCCCGAGAGCTGACTTACCTGAGTTATGTCGATTTACTCAACTACCTGCCTCTCCAAAATGTGTTGCTGTCGAGCGCCGTTGAAGGCAACCGAGACAGTCAAGTCAAAAGAGTCAAAAAGAGCCAGGCAAGTCATCGCTCGAAGGGAGCCCCGGGCCGTGACCGATTACCCTGAGGCGAACCGGCTAGTGAATGGGCTTACTCAGGCGCTTTTCAGCGTCCCGAAACGGCAGTCAGCGCACGTCAGTCTTCCGTCATGGCCACCACTTGACACGGAGTGAAGCCAGAGGTCAAGACTGACCCTGACATTGCAGGTCGTCAGCCAGGCCTGGTCCAGTCGTCGAAAGTCGTCCGTCAGGTTTGGACCGAACGTCCGCTGAGGTCGTCAGTCGAGTTTGACTGGATTCTGCTGACCGGTGAGTCCTGAGAAATGTGGTCGTCGTCGCAGAACTGCCCGCAGCTTAAGACTGCTTCAAAATACAGCCTCCGGGGAAAGGCTACCTGAAATCAAGGTCTCCGATGGAAAGAGCACCTGAAAAAGCGGTCCTTGGAACAAACACTGCCTGAGAATACGCTTCATGAAGAAAAACTGCCTAAAAATACGCCTTTGGGGAAAAGTTAGCCTGAAAATACGCTGTACGAGGCACGTACCTCGTGCCAATACGGTGTCCGAGAGAAAGACATGAAAATACGTTCTGCGAGAAAAGTCACCTGCGAATACGACCCTAGATGGAAGCGTCCTGGCGGTTATCATGGCTCACAGGAGCTGTTCCAGCCCATAACCTCACATGACTGGTCTTAAACGACCCCTCATGCAAGTTTCTCCTAACAGAAGGTGAAAACATTCCGTACCCAACCCCGGTTTGACCGTCAAATCGTCTGACGTATCACGATAGTCAGCGCCAGCATATCATACCGTTACGTTCCCTCGGCACCGCCAACTGGAGATGAACGAGGCGAATGTTTCCAGACATTGTCTGAAGGCCATGCTGTAGATGACCGTGTCCGTGTCGAGGCAGTCCACGTGGACGAGTTCAGGTGGAGACAATGGTAGCACCGCAGACAGGAGCGTGGATAGCATTGTTTCGTGACGGATCAGAAATCCAATAACATAGCGAGAGGCGCAAAGCTGTGGGTTTTCACGGACTTTGAGCACGGAGAAGCACGTTTGACTGGTGGCAGGATGAGCATCGATGACAATGCATCTCAACGGTGACATTTTTTCTCGTTGGGTCGTAATCGGCTTGCCGGCACAATGGTTGGATGTCAGCAAGGGCATCCCTTAACCAAGCTGGGTAGGCTGCAGTAATGTATTTCGTCTCATATGAAACGTAGACTTTGTGCATGCTCATACATGTCGCATGCTTGTCGTGGCACTTTACACATGAAGAGGCACACATCGCGCAGCTTATTTGGCGTTTCGCGACAGGTCCGTTCCCCAGGAATCTCTGGCACTGGCGCAACCTTCTCCCACCCCGATCTGCCGCCTCGTGGTGGGTCGGGGCGTCCTAGCCCTCGGCGTCGGTGGCCGGTCTGAACTAAGCGTGGCCATCAGCAGTGGCCACCGAGGGGCGAGCCGAGCCTGGCCGAGCCGAGCCGAGCCTGGCCGGACGGAGCCTGGCCGGAGGCCGTCCTGAGCCTCCGATAACCGGCCATTTTTTCTCGGACGAATCGACTCGGCTGACCCATTTCTGGTCGGCTCCGAGTTGGAGCGGTAACGGTGTCGGCGACGGAGCGGCCTGAGCCCGCGCCGGCCCGCCCGCCACCGCGGCCATCTGGGCGGCCGGCGCGGCCGCTCCACCGAGCCGCCCCAACGCCGGTCTGTCTGTGATGAAATTGATTATGGCGGGTAGGAGACCGTCCCTGACAAGCAGGGACCGCCCCTGACGGACAGGGGACCGGTCCTGAAGGACTGATGACCGCCCCCTAATAGGAGACGGTTTTTGCTTAACAAGCGCTTACATATGAAGAAGCAAGGTGATCGCTCGTCATAATCAGGACATTGGTGATGGGAAATCAGAAGTCCTTTCGTGTCGAAATAGTGCGTTGCTCTTGACAGAAGTCTGCTCTTCATAAAAAGGGTACTCGTTCCTGGCATCAGTGTCCTCCCCTGCCATGACAGGCAGATGTGTACACTACAACAAACGTGTCTTTCCTTTTGTTATGGAACACTTGGTCCACTCGGATTCAAAGATCCTTTTCCTCGCCTGAATCTCAACTTATCCATAGTCACTGATCATCTTCCTTAAACAGCTAAATAGCAGGATGATTATATTATTGCTCTTCAAGCAATACACGAAAGAAATGTTGCACACCCGCCTTCGGTGTCCTGAGGCTAGCCAGAAATCGAAAAGATGCAGACATACGAAACCTGAGGCACCTTTTTAAAAAACATGTTTACACTTTGTGCCAATTTTTGAACTTACGGTCACCTCAGGTCATTGACCTGGGACATATCAAGCGAGACCATGTTTCAAAGAATGAAGCTGGAAGTTAATCTATTCAAATCCTATCACATTTTAGGATATGAATAGATTAACATGAAAGCTGGCATATTGATAGAATATGGCAAATGGAACGATTCTGCCATTTTTTCCATTTTTTCCAACATTTCCAGGTCATTGGCCTTATGTCAGCTGAACTTTCCGCCTTTTTTACGTTTCCTTTTGAGACTGTGGGACTGGTTCGGCGGTTTAGAAAGTTGAATACACATGCTGGTGCTTTTCACGTCATCTGCACACGTAATGCACACCTTCACTCTTGGCCTGGGATCAGGTCATATTTCATACCAAATTTCTTCTGACCCGCAACCGAACATAGTTCCTTTGTTTACATTATCAAAATGTTCATTCTACTCATAAGTGCTTCAGGAGCATAAGTGTATAATGAGAACGTATTTGCCAAGAGTGACCCAATGTCATCTGACCCAGACTGACCTGATTTTATCTTCTGAAATATTGTGTTTGTTTTCAATGCGAACACACTTTGTAAGGCCAGAAACGATGGGAACTCTTTCCATGCCTTCATTCTATACAGTTTATACTGCCCCAATCGTCCTATTTTTAGACGCCAAAATAGAAATCCTTGACATCGCCAAAATAACTTTCCACTAAATAATAGGTTTTGACATTGCAACCGCGTCCGCCGCCCGGTTTCTGTGGGACGTATATGAAGAAAATGCTTTGGGGCATGGGTTTGGTGATTAAGAACGAATATTCCATGACCCCGAATTTGCCGGACTTGATGCTAAGTCGTGCATGATCAATGAAAATGCCCCGGATGATTCGACAGATACCGGAGATTCGCGACTTATATGCGTCGAAAGTTTGACATACGTTGACCTTGTTTGACCTTAGATTTACAGTTGCATACTTGATATTTTTAAATGCGACTCCTGCCCTTACAAAAATAGGAAATTTTTCCTTTGCTTTCGGTCTTGTGCTAAATGGCCACATTTGGCCTCAAGTGCTCTTTTTCTGGGCCAAATAGGCAAATTAAGCCTTCTTGTTACGTTTCGTGTCTTTGGAGACTCGCAAACGATTTGATTATTGCCCATGATTTGGACTAAGATGACCGCTGGTGATTTCACGACATGACTGGACTAAATATGGGTGTTTTTTTTAGTTTCGACAAGGGCTTTCCATTTGTACTTTTACTTAATCTGTTGGACGTACAGCTATTGAGATCCTGAAGAGTCTCATAAGCACCACTCCCCCCCTCAGACCGGCGAAGGCGGATCCGGAGGCCGGTCCGGCGAGGGTTAAGACTGCAGTCAGCAGCGGCAAAACGAAAATAAGCCATCGCAAAGAACCACTTGCTTCAGTCTTGAGCGGACGGGCCATTTTAGGGACAGTTAGATTCTGATGCGAGTACTTCTATAGTGGGGCGTTGCCACTGGCTGTTTCTGTATCCTGGTCCTTCAGGAGAGGTTCTTACTCCGTCCTCCGCGTCGATCCTGCTGGAGCACAAGCCGGCCGCCTCCTGTATTCAACTGAGGCCGCCGACGCGGACCGCGGCCAGTGACGTCATCGGGCCGGGCGTGCAGCGCGCGGCCCGGCGGACAGGGCCGCCGCCCGGGCCGGGCCCCTGGACAACAGGGTCGGTATCTGTGTCATCGCGATCACAGCCCGCGCCGAGGCGCGCCCCGACGGCCGGCCAAACACCGGCCCACCGCGACGCCGCTGGAGGGACCGAGCGCGCGGCCGGTCCGCCGTGCCACACCGGGAACGGGGTCGAGCGGGGGCGTGCTGAGGATTGTTCGCCCCCGGGGCGGCGCCGCCACCGGCTGGTGGCCGGTGAAGGAGCGGATCGTCGTCTTCTGATGACGGGGCGTCCGCAAGACTGGAGGGGACGCCCTCCGGCGTCAACTTGCTGCTGTTGTTCGCTAGTTGTGACTCCCACCGCACCCACGGCCAGGAAAAGAGCGTCTGTGGCGACGCGTCACGTCAGCGGCGATATACACAGAGTCCTCACGGGCAGAAGCAGGGGCCTGCTCAGGGTTGTCTATCTGTATTCTTTTGAGAGGATCCTGGCTCACCCAGTGTTGATTTTTGCCCCTCCAAAGTTGGTTTGGGCCCCCAATATTTTCTGTCGTTTTAAAGGAATATATATATATATACTTTTTAAGAAACAAAGTATTTATTCCAGTATATATATATATATACATTTATATTTATATGTATATACTGGAATAAATACTTTGTTTCTTAAAAAGTATATATATATATACACTGGAATAAATACTTTGTTTCTTAAAAAGTAACAAAACAACTTATAAACTTCCGTTGCTAAAAATAAACGTGGGCTAAATCCGTTGAGAAACCAACATTTGAGGGCAGGGGCGCAGCAAAAAATTTTCTTAAGAGGGGGAAGGACGGAGCTCAGAGTGAAATGAAATCATACGAAAAACACCTGCCGGGAAAACGATGTGCAATGGGTTCTTCAAAAAATGTGGGCCTAAGGGGGGATCCCTTTGGCTGAGCCTCTGTTTGACAGGTTGTTGGGCCCTCGGCTCGCCTCCCCCCCCCCAATCATCCACAGAAATCGACACCCATTGGCCTGCCGTCACACCGGCAAAGTCATCACAGCAGTAGATCACCTCTCTACAAAAGACCACTGTCACAGAGAGCCGACACAGCGGCAGAGGACCGTCCCAATGGCTGAAAGCCGACACAGAAGCGGAGAATCGTCATATCAACAGCACGCTGTCCCGGTGTCAGAGCCGCCACCGCAGCAGTTATCCGCCTCTGTAAGCAGAGGCCGTTACAGTAGCAGACGTCCATCTCTGAGAGACAGCCGTTACCATGGCTGAGGATTTCCGAAATTATTGGGGGGTCGGAGCAGGATTCCAGATTTTCTCTTTCCAGTCATTGCCTAGGCCTAATGTTAAAATATCTGAAGTGCGGGGATCGAGTCCTTCCCCCCACCCCTGGATCCTCAGCCGTGGCCGTTACAGCGACAGGTATCCGAGAGCCGTTACGGCAGCAGTTTCCGTCTCTGCAGTGGACAGTTGTTACAGCAACAGAAAGCCATTTCTGCCGAGTCCGTCGTCCCGGCGCCGCAGACGCAGACAGACCATCGCCGCTGCAGACTCTCGCCATAGCGGCAGACTCCCGTCAGAGCAGCAGACCACTGCCAGAGCGGCAGATCGCCGCCAGAGCTGCAAAACAAAGTCAGGGAGGCAGAACACCTTCATGGCAGCAGAATGCCGCCAGAGCAGCAGGCTACCGTCAGAGTGGCAGACCACCGTCAGAGCGGCAGGTCTCAGTCAGAGAGGCAGAACACCGTCAGAGCAGCAGATCACCGTCAGAGCAGCAGGCTACCGTCAGAGCGACAGACTACCGTCGGAGCGGCCGATCTCAGTCAGAGAGGCAGAACGCCGTCAGAGTAGCAGACCACCGTCAGAGCAGCAGGCCACCGTCAGAGCTGCAGACCATCGCCAGAGCGGTGAACCACCGTCAGACCGACAGACTACTGTCAAAGCGGCAGGATACTTTCAGAGCGGTAGAGCTCGGTCGTCTCGGCCGAGAGGCTGCGCTGCTCGGTTGCGCTGAGTCACCGTGTTTGTGCCAAGGGCGGCGCGGTGCGTGTGCGTGAGCCGGAAGTGCTGCCCTCCCGGATGTGCCGATCCCGGCCCGTTTGCGAAAGCATTGACTCAGCGACATTGTACCGGAGGAGAAAAGAAGAAAGTTGTGAGAGGAAATGTTCAGGCGCTGTTTTCGACGGAGCATTCTTTTAGATCGATCTAGTACATCACAGTTCAGCGAATACCTGCATCGCATTCACGATAAGACACGCATAATGATTATTTCTCTTGATTTTCCGTTTTTCGGTAATATTAATCATTTTCAGCATGATGCTTCTTATCAACAGGACTATTACATCTGAAGTTCAGACATCTCTTTTTACCGTAACCTTGAGCTCCGTAACCGAGAGAGAGAGACGTCAGATACAGCATCCGGGCCGCCATCACAAAACCCTTACCTCTCCTGTCGTCTTGATGATCCAACAACTAGCTTTGTGATCGCAAAAACGTAGAGCGCTTCCTGAATAGATCCCATCGCTATGCTGTTCCCGGTTTTTACCGGAAAGAATGTCCGGACCCAATGGCGTGAAAAACAGCGGCAGATTTCGTAGGCAGCAAGGCGTCTGCTCTGACCTGATGCGCAGATCAGGCCGAACTGGTCCGAACGTGACGCGGGCCCCGAGCGGCCGCTCTGTCGGAGCCGGGGCCCCGTGACGCGACGCCGTGACGCTCTGCCTTCAGGTATGTGGCCGCGCCCTCCGCCGACGACAGGTCGGCTGCGCATCGCATCAGCTATTCGGATCAGGAAGGCAGAGGCAGAGAGGCAGCAGAGCGGAGAGAGGCGGGGAGAGAACGGGTGCAAAATCCTTCGTAACGGTTCGGTGCGGCCTCAGAAAGGAGCGCCGGCGCAGCTTGGAGCTCGGGCTTCTTACCGGGTCAGTCGCGCCAATCGGCCACGTGCCAAAAGAGCATGTCACGTGGCTTGTAGCCTATTTGTTGAAACTGACCCGACAGCACCAACGCGGAGGATTTTTCAGCTAAAAGCTTAGAAGCCTTGGGAGCGTGCTTTGTGGTCGTGTCATCGCGGCGTAGAGTTTTTCTGCCCAAAATAATAGAAATGTTTCATTCCGTCAAATACTTCAAAACATTAGGAAAATTATATGTATACGTACATATGAATGTTTATATGTACAATATATATATATATATATATATATGATATACATCGTATACATACTACATCATGAAAATTATCACTTCTCTGACTTCGCGTGAAACACACCCAAGCTTGGTTCATTCTCCCAAACTTAAATATCTCTATCCTTTTGACTGGATTGGTCATTTCAATAGTAGCTGAAGGATAGAATTAAGAATTACTTTTCGGAGACACAAGCCCCAGGGGCTGCGTATGATAGCTGTGGGGCGAGACTGAGATAGTCTGCAGTGTTTAAGGGTGACCCTAAACCAGTCTTTTGTCCCCATCGTATCCACTATGATCAATTTCATTTCAACCAAGAATAAGCATCGTGGACCCACATAACAGGATAAGTGACAGCTCGCTCCAGATCAGTCCGACAGATTTCGATCATGCTGGGCTGCGGGGACCAATGCTCTTGTTGTGTGGAGCCGCTTGTCGAGACCCACTTAGTTAATTTCCGTGACGCGCAGCTGCTCGGTGCGTAATGAGTGTGTTTGTTGAGTACGGTTACGGCTCACGAATAATGAATCCGTTGCAAATCGTGACAGTGGGAGGGCTGCGGAATGGTTCCTTGTGGAGTCTCACACCTCATTCGTACTACAAAGTGCCCATGAGATCCACTCCACGAAGCTATTCTCACTTTATTTGCGTGCTTAGAAAGTTCCTCGGCACACTCTGCTGAGGTCGTGAAAGAGTGGAGTGGAAGTCAGCAGGCCATCTATGTAATGCGTGGTGGGCATTTCGTTCAGTGGCCCTCAGCCTGTGCCCACCAGTACCCGTCTTTTATCCACCAGTCAAAAGTTCCTTTTTCGGATTAAAGTACTGACAGGAAAGTAGAATTATGCCTCCTGCGTGAATGTGTACGGGAAGCAACAATCTGTGAGGCGCCAACTTCTGACCACAAGGACCGGCAGCATAGTATGAACGTTCTTTCACTTGATCTGGTGTGTGTTACATTATGACATATCTATATGAGTGGAAGGAATTCAGGCATATTGGTTAAGAAGGAGAAAAAACGTAAAACTTTCAAGGCGCCACAGCCATTGGAACTTCGTGTTCTTCTAACTAGGATTTTCTCAGACTCCTCCAAAACGTTTTTTTTTCTTCGTATGAGACCGTGTGGCACGTCACGTATCCTTTTTCCAGGGTACCTAGCGGTGAGAAATCGTTTAAAAGGCACTAGTAATAAACGTCAGCACGCATTTCGAAGTGAGCTTCTTAAGCCTTGGCCAGAGTAGCTTTTTCAGCCGAGGGGCCGAGGGGGCTGAACATTGGTCCCGTCAACTTGCGCTTCAAAGCAGGGCTTTAAATACAGGCCTGCTCAATGTTCGCTGTCTCGTGCGCACTTTGCTTCACGATCTTTTGAGTCATGTCCTCTGAAATATAATGACGAGCCCCAACAAAGGAATCACTCGTTTAAGCGCGGCGTGAGGCCGGCCTGACAGAGTTGATTCCAGACAGTCGGCCCCGACTCAGTCAGTGGCGACCTACGGAGGCCCGCAGACAGGACGCCACCCGCCTCCGGCCGTTAGTCGGCCGGCACGCGATCGACTCCGGCCCCGAGCCGGCTGGAGAACGACCAGGCAGCTCGCGGTCCTTTGCGACTGCGACCCCTCCTGGGCCCCTTCCTGACTCGAGCTGGCACCGGCAGCTCAGCCTCCGCCCGCAGCCGGCCGGCCGGGCCTCCGCGGCGCCCCGGCACCGGGGTCAGTGGAGGCGCCGGCGGTCACCTCGCCAGTGCATGCCTCTCCCAGCGCCGCCGCGCTCAGGCGGACGTTCAACGGCCGACGCGGCGGCCGACCGACGCCATTGTCCGGCATACCGCGGCATGCCACGGCATACCGCGGCATTCCCGGCGGCGGCGGCGGCGGGGAGCCGAGCAGAAATAGCCGGGGCAACGCCCCGAGAGCGGCGCAGGGTTCGACCGTCAAGCAGGAAGGGGCGCCTGTGACCTGGTCACGGACCACGGCCGCAGCCCGTCCCGGCTGGAGCGTCGTTTGTCGGCTGGCTTTAGATCTGCGACGTCTCTATAGTGGCCTGGCCCAAATAGGCTGTGTCGCGCGAACAATGGGAAAAATCGACTTTGTAATGAACTCGGCTGGCTGTGGAGACCAGCGGTACCTTTTGGATGGGTATTCGATTCAATAGTTATGTGGAACGTTTAAAGTTCAGCGAATTTCAGCGAAGCTCATAACTTTGTCGCCAACTACCAAGTGTGAAAAATTAGCGTGCTATAAATCTCGATGTTTATCGATGTCTCCTGTATCGGGGAGCATGTCTGCTAGCCAACAGAGAACCTGCCGCAGAACATCGGTTGCCAACACCGATTGTTGTGCGCTTCACACCGGAGCAATAGGAATTCGGTCCTCAGCGCACCTACATCACCGCTAGCCATCGCGCGATGACCAGTAGTGTCAGACAGATGTCTGACCGCGAGGCCGGCGACTGACGGATCATCGCTGCCGCAGAAAGAAGGGGCATGTCAGTCTTAACTGAACAGGCCGAAGCTGGGGACGCCGTGCTCTGCGCGGTAGCTTGCGTATCCCTGCGTGAGCTGTCAGTCTGGGGCAGGCAGACCATGACTGTGCCGGGGGAGGGGAGCCGTCGGTCTGGACGTAACGGAGCCAGTCTCCCGTTCGTCTGCGGTGATCATTGCCGCCGCGACGGGGCGCGGTGAGTAAATAGACGCTGACCCGTTTCCCATGCACGGCCCGGTGCCCATCTGGACAGCGCGGCGCGGCCGCCGGGACCGCTCCGGGACAGCTGGCGGCGAAAGAGCGCCGGACGGCGGCGAGGCAGCGCCGCGCGCCGCCAGATGGCGCAGCAGCTGTACACCGCGGCACGGTACCGGCACGACAGCTGCCGGCCAGCTGCACATCGCGGCACGGTACCGGCACGACAGCTGCGCGCCAGCTGTACACCGCAGCACGGTACCGGCCCATCGGCTGCCGGCCAGCTGCACACCGCGACACAGTACCGGCCTAGCTGCCCACCAGCTGTACACCTCGGCACAGAACGCCGGCTGTATACCTTACTCTCACCATATTCACGCCAAGACAGGACACTAGCCGATTCCGTGACGGCTATGTACCCGCCGCTCACCAGCCTCAAATCGTGACGGAGAACTGGCCCATCGTGTGACTGTTACGGATGCCACTTGTTTATGGCTGCGAGAGTCCAACCGACGCAAGAGCCTGTCTTCCCTTCTCTTGTACAATGAAATCGCAGGTCTTCAGATAAGAAACGGATTTCGAAACGGTGGCATCCTGAGTACAGCGACAAAATGTTGTCCTCGATATGTCTGCACATATCGTTCGAGTTCACTTACGCCAATGTCCATAGAATTCCGTGCAAAATCAAACGACGTCTGAAAAGTCGCGTTCAACCAAACAGTGGAGTCCATATTTACCTCTGTAATCACTGCTTGTGGCCGGAGACTAATCTGGCCGTTTAAGTGCTGCCAGTTTGTTAAATTTTTGTTGCGAATGAGACGACCGAGGGCGAACAATGGCAAAGAAAAAACCGTTGCTGCTGCCAGCAAAACGGTTGGACTCATCTAGCGTAAGACTAGCGGTGCCCCTCCCTTCTGCAATCTAAGAGAGCAATCTCGCCTTGAAACGTCGATGTTACTGCAGCAGAACACGCTCCGTCGAAACGATATCGCCATCGAGCTAAAGCGGTGCTACCATCTAGCGCCTGCGAACCCAACTACAGGACAACGCGTACTTGCAAGTTGTCTTTTTATCTCTCTGATGGGGAATCGGCGCCATCCGCCATCTCAGCATCGTGATGCGCATCTCCGTAGATCCCCCCCCCCCGGCACAAACCACGTGCCACTTAGTCATCTCTCCTTAATCATGGCTCTGAAATGATCAGCACTGATCGGAAGAGCCAAATGCAAACGAGGAGTTGGTACCGCCTATTGAGAATCCTCAACTAAAGAGAGAGATTGGATTTTAGTTTAAACTTAACCTTTAAAAAAACTTGAGATATTGAGTCTGTGGCATTATCATCATTACCATTAAGCACCCCTTTAATTTGGTCCCAGACATTTTTCTAGAAACTACGTTCGGTCGGTGATGTGAAACGTCGCGTCGAAGGCGTCACAAAGAGCTCTATTCCAGCGTCCGTTTCATAACCAATTTGATCGCTTCGTTGCCAGCGAATTCACTCGCGTGAGAACCCTTCGAACGGCTCCCGCGCAGAAAGTGTGAACGGGTGAGACTGAAAGCAGTCGTCTAACGTGTTGTCGCGTTTGAATGCACCTCATGCAGCCGGAAGGGGTGAGCATCATTGCATCTATCCGGAGCCGCGATCATCCAGGGTTGTCACTGGCCATCCGTAAACGTTCCTGGCTATGGCGTCTCCTCCGAGCGTAAATCATAGGAGACTCCAGTCGAAACTGAATCCCCTCAGTTTTGACCGGAAAACTGAAAACAGGGGAGAAAACAGAGGAAACCACGGAAACCACGGATGGATCCGGTCGAAACTGAGGTTCCCTCAGCTTCGACCAGGGTCTCCCCTGCTGTCACCGATGGCATGAGGGCTGATTCGGAATCCTTTTCGTTTTCGAAAAAGAATCCGAATCGTTTTCGCCATCTTCTTTATTTGCTCGATAGTCCAGAATGACTAATATACTTGATAGTCCAGAGGGACTACTATATTAGATAGCGCAGAGTGGCCTCTATACTAGATAGTTAAGAGAGACTCTGGATGCCTTACATCTCGCTTCAGGCAACATTGTTAGGCGTTGCCTAATAGGCAGAACAGATTTACGTGAGATGGGCACCACTCCAAAACGTGAGAACTGAATCAGCCGCTCACCGATTTGTAATATCGGCTTCCTTGAGTTATTCAGGAAAGTTTCTGGAGTAACTCGTGGGAGCAGAAATTACGTGGAAGGATACGCTCAGCGGACATCTTAACCCTCTTACATACATTTTGTTAGGGGACAACAAATATCCCCATTGTTTTCTGTTCCGCATAGCTTGATAACTAAACGGCACAGATATGTCAAATTTACAGTACCCCTCGCTACATAAAACATGTTCATTATCCACTTTTGGCGAGGCCACTCAAGATCATGTCAATATAACGCCATAAAGACAATCGTGTTTTACGACTCTGCCGTGTTGTTTGGGGGGGGGGGCTGACAGTGCGCAGTATGTGTTATATTTCATTAGAGTCAAAGAGGACCAACCACAACTTAACGCAAGGTCGCCACGTGTCTAAATGATTATTGAATGATTGAAATTATCTAAATGAGATTGTTTCAAATGTAGCGTGATTTTATATCGTAGAACGAGTTAAAACAGTAATCTGATGACTGTGTGGTGCAAAAAGGAATATTATAGGTATTTAATGAAGTTTTTTGGCAGTGTTTGGCCATATTTGCTTCATATTATTTTATTTTATTTGATAGCGTTTACGAGCCGTTTTGCGGCGCCATGCTAGACGTCTTTAAAACAAGCAGAAATTTAGGTTTAGGTACTGCATGACCTCGGTCGACCTGCGCCGCTGTTTTCCTCACATAGATAGGAGAAACTGACCAATGAGCGCCACCCTGTCTAACTGCGCTACCTACGCGCCCCCCGTCCCCCATTACCTGATTGACTGATTGAGGCAGCTGATGACTAAATAAAAGATATTTGCTGAGACAGAAGGCACTGATGCAGATTTGGTCCTTTCCTCTTCCTTTCCGGCAGCGGTAAAGACGTGTGGTGGGTCCGTGAAGTTCCAGTGCAAGCTTGAAATAATTTTCGGGCTCGCGTTACCATGTATAACTGTGTATTGTGCTATCGAAGTCGTGAAACAAAACTGATCCTGTGCAGTGCCTTCTTTGTGGAATTACGTTCTTATTTCATCAGAATAGAGGTGATACGTGCGCGTGTTTTTTATCCGAGGGAAGTTTTGCCATGATAGAGTCATCTCCCTTTTTGCGCCGCCATAAACCGGGCCCTATTGCGCCAATAGCCCAGTAGGGGCATGACTAGGTAACGGCGCGCTGATGGTTGCTCCAGTGTTTCGTATCTGGGACCTATTTAGAGAAAAAAACGGGAAGGGAATTCCGACTGCAGAGGGGCGCCTTAGGAATGAGGCAGAAGGGTCGCCAGAGCCTCCTTGGGAGGGCGTCAGTTCTCAGCCCCCTCCACCATGCATGGAACCCGTTCAGCCCCACGCCGTACATGCGGGCAGCGGAAACTAATGCAAAACATTATTTTTCTCCTTCAGTTTGTTATCAGCTCCATCCAGTCTCGCAAGCAGCCCACAGGCCGAGAATCCTGGCGACATCCTTGGAACTAGGAGCTCCTGTCCATCTTGAGGGTAAGTGTTTTTTGTTATTTTTGCCAGTTTATTTAAAGCGGGTGGCTCGCCGCTGGCCACACTCACTGTGCCCTTCGGAGCCAGGTGACCTCGCCAGGCCCTTCCCCATTGGAGGATTAAGCTGCCACTGCAGGAATTTTACTCCCTAAACTGACATGTTAAAATAGACTCTGGTGGGGGAATAGCGCACCCTTCTAAAACCTTGAAACTCTTATGATTTTGGTTACCGTACTTTGACGTTTAGGAACCCAGTATCCTGTCTAAGTTGAGTATCTCTTCACTCCTGTTGGGAAGTGCTGAGCGAAAGAATAATAACATGGAACTGTTCATAACATTATAGTACCATAACCAGTTGGTGCTTTATCTGGTATATTATCCCCTTTTGCCGACGCATGAGTACCTGGGATTCCGTATCATTTCTATCTCGGTGGACTTAGGCACATCATGTGGTGTAAATATGGCAGGGCTACCCCAATTGAACCTTTCGCCTTGTCTTACTAGAAACTAACTAAAAAATAATAGGTTAAGACTAAAGTATTAAAACCCCAGATACTCTGGTGGTCAAAAGACCAGGGAAGATATATTACAATGAAATAAGAGACGTTTTGCCATATCATAGTCACAGCCGTGGGTGGAGATTTCCAAAAATTATTGGAGAAGGGGGTCCACATGGGATTCCAGACCGTTTCTTTTCAGTCATTGCAATACGCCTTATGTTAAAATCGCTGAATATTGGTGGGGGTCCAGGCCCCGAATGCACATGGGATCGCCAGCCATAGTCATAGTGCCCCTTTTTTTAAAAGGTGATACAAATTTGGTAAGTTCCCACATGCATTAACATTTTATGCATACTTTTCCAGGTATTTTGGCTTAAAGGCGCCTATAATTATTTATTCTTCAAAAATTCAGTCAAAAATTTGTCTCCAACCTGACCTGTGACTTAAGAGATTATGTTGAGGGCCAGCATCTGCCAGACTGTACTCACAGTGGTTGTGAAATACTAACCCGCCCCGACTGTGGGTGCGGTTGACCGCCCCCCCCCCCCCGAAGTTTTTCTGGGATTGCTAGATAACAAATAAACACAGCGCCACGAAAATTTGTGTACCTTTTGCTTGATCAATTTTACATCTTGTGTCGAAGTTTTGAGCCCAGGTCAGGTCAGGTGTCTGACCTAGATCAGGTCAAACGGACGTATGTCCAAAAACGTTTAGCGCGCTGTAACTTTTTTACAAAACAAGATACCACAATAATACTTTCAGGGATTGGCGATCTTGATAGATGCAACAAATCTGCTGTCTCAGATTTTTTGAAATTTTACGGGTCATTGACCTAAGGTTAAGCCCATTTTTGAGACATGTCGTCGTTTTTTCGGAAATTCACGGAATTTTTCATCCCATTTTTGGTGTGGAGTGAAGCAGCCATCCAGTTACCGTCAACGGGCAAAGTATCAATGATTTCCAGGCATTGACCTGAGGTCAGGTCACGAATAACTGTTGTGAGCCGAAATGTGCCGCCATCAAAATCAGCGATGAATTACTCAGAATGGGTGGAAAATGGCAGAACTAGCTTTCACAGACGCAAGCAATACCAAGAAACTCAAAAAGTTTGAGAAATGCATATTTTGGAGGTACACAGGCTCTCCAATTCTGCAGCCAGCTCCGCCAATTGTGTAGATTGGTAACTAATAATTTTTTCCAAAATTTAAGCATGAGAAACCATGACTGGAACCACTAAGATCAATAAAATTTGCATGGATAGACTAACATCGCAAAAATAAAGGAACGCCAAAATTAGTACTCATTAATTTCTTACTGCTTACGGCTGCGGCCACCGCCGACAACCGACATGAAAATTGCCGTGTCTTTAACTCAACGTTTCGGCGTATATATTGAACAAATCTGAGAAATTAGACGTGTATCGGCATTTGCGGACCTTCACTTGTGCGTTGGTACCTCTACCTATGCGTTATTGGTCACAGTCCTTGAGATTCAGGCCGTTTCTCGGTCTCATGCAGTCGGCTATGAGGAAAGCATAGATAGGGCGTAAATCGCTTGCATATTACTTGAAACCAAAAATGAGACCAGTTTCGAGCTCTACTCGTCACAAGCTTTCCAACAGTGCGCTTATTTTTATCGTGCGACTAATTGTTCGTGAGTTAGAGGGGGGCCACCAACCCCCCAATCGAGCGTGATCGTCACCGACCGACGGTCGTGCGCGGGTGAAGCGGGATGTCTGGCACCTCCCTCCCCCTCCTTTCCCCTCCCGGGAGATGGGAGGTGGCGAAATACCCCAACACCTGCCGGAAGAAGTGTACCATTGGATTCCCTGGACAACAACGGACCAGTTTGGCAGAGTAGGGTAGATTTACAATCCTAACGGTCGCATACTTTCCCTTCGCACGCACTCAGTGCGTAGCCCAATAGTGCCGACTGTCGGCGCTTGTAAAAGCCAAAGCGCCGACTACTTGTAATTGTCCAGAAAGGCCTTTTCTAAGGCCAAAGCCATGCACACGTCGTTTGAACAATTATTTGCCCTCTCCAAGGGACCATTTGCACACTTTCCCTCGAATAAAGAGAGGCTAGCAGTGAAACTGAAAACATTCCATTTCTATCCCAGCCGGTTTCCGAAGTGAGGCAATTGAGTAATCCTCCGAAATCGGCTGGAAGTCGCATCTAGACTGTCACTGTCGGAGGATCATGGTCTTCAGAACGAGGGCGTATGAATGACAGTCATTGGGACAAATGAATCGTCTTCTACAGAAAGTAAGACAGAGCAAGTAAAGCAAATAGTGTGACTGAGAACTGAGGTAATAGACGAAACTGCGGCGCCGGCAAATTTTTTTTCCAATGCGTATCAAAGTTTCACGCTTCATTTGCTGACGTAAACAAGTTTCAAGAAGATAATCAAGGTGGTAGGTAACCGATGTGGTGGGATAATGGAATGCCACTTTCTTATTGCCCCTTTGTGAACGTCTAAATGCCACGCTTGAGGTCAAAACCCAGATCATCCATTCTCGTGTCGCACACCTAACCAGTCTTTACAGAGCTCGGATCACCCTTATCAGTCACCATCGCAAGGGAAGCGATACCGGAAACACAGTCACCCGCCCCGCGCAGAAGAAACTTCCCCCTTGTCCGCGTCCCCCCCCCCCCCCCCGAGCAGGAAGCCACCCCTCCGACAGCGACACGGCCGACATGCACCCCTTTCCCCCCAGTGGCCGGCGCTGCTCATCCAGGACGTCACCGGACCGCTGAGCTGACTGGGTCGGGATGAGGGCGGGTGGCCGGACGCGATCGCGGCCGGCCGCCGCCACGCGCCGCGTTTTCCGGCCTGGCGTGACGGACCTACTTACGGAGTAGCCGGCCGCCGAGCTGGCATGGATACCGACGCAAGCATGGCGCAATTACAGCCGACGCCGGCGGCCGCCGGAACGCGGTCGGCGTCGTCCCAGGCTGGCCCGGAGACCGGCCGGAGTCCGAGTAGGGGAGTCAGCGTTGAGGATCGGAGGCAGAGGAGTCGAGCCAAGGAGCGTGAATCAGAAGAGTCCTAGTCAGGATAGTTCAAGGCATGAGAGTCCGACTCAGAAGAGTCCGTTTCGGGGTAGGCTACTCATGGCTGGCCCGGGAAACATGCCGGCCACAGGAGAAGAAGATGAGTCAGACTCCTCTGACTCACAGATCGGAGGCAGAGGAGTCGAGTCGAGGAAGACGAGTCAGGGGAGTCCGAGTCTTGGGATTCCGAATCAAGGCAACACGAGACAGGGGAGTCCGAGTTAGGGAAGCCAGATTCGGGAGAAACCGCCTCACTCGGAGACCGGGCCGCGCATAGAAAAAGGCGTTCGATTCAGGTCGTATTGACCAGAGCCCATCCACATCCATCCGCATCCACATCCAGTCAGCCAGAAGCAACGGGTTATCGAGGTATTTTTGACGCGGTCGGAGGAAGACCACAGCCCGTGGTACAGCCAGTGTTTTCACAATACGTCAGCTAGCGGTTTAAAGTGATTTAAAGGCCTGTGCCGTTGTGCCGGCCGCAGAAGCGGTCTGTCCTCCTCATGGGTGCACGAACATTGAAAACGGTGCTCGGGGAGGAAGATTTTAATGGTGACTTTCTAAGTAAAGTCATAGGACTTATGTCAAAAACTGAAGATTACGGCGAGTCGAGTAACCTGTGCCTGTGTCTGCGTCCTGCTGCACGGACCACTGCGCCGTACAGACCGCCATAGCGGACTGCCTCGCTGTACGGACCGGGAATAGATAGCAGCGATCTACCCGCTGTACAGACTACAGTAGTAGTCTGTCCCACTGCATGGACCACAGAAGCGGTTCATCCCGCTGTACAGACCGCAGTAGCGGTCCATCCCGCTGTACAGACACCAACAGCCGTTTGTCCCGCCGTACAGACCACAGTAACGGTCTGGCCGACAGTAAAGCTCACGGTACCAAAGTAGCGGTCTACCCCGCCGTATAGACCTCAGTATTAGCCTGCCGTGCTATGCAGACCATAACAGCGGTCTTTCCCGCTGTACAGATCACAGTAGCAGTCCGCTCCACAGTGAAGATCACGGTACCACAATAGTGGTCTAGTCCGCTATACAGACCACATAATGAGCCTAACCTGCTATGCAGGCTGCAGTAACGGTGTTCCCCACAGTAAAGCTCACGGTATCACAGTAGCGGTTGACCCCGCTGTACAGACCATCGTATGAGGCTGTACTGCCATACAGATCACAAAAGCTGTCTGCTGCACTTACAGACCACAGCATCAGCCTGACTTGTTGTACAGACTACAGTAGCGGTCTGCCGTGCTGTACACACCACAGCAGCGGTCTGCCCTACTGTACAGACCACAGAAACAGCATTCTGCCGGTGAACTCCATTCTGCCGACTGGATTTCAACAGACTCGATAATAAACAAGTGGTGGTCAATATGGTCCTGGCAGAAAGTAAAGAATGTAGCACAGTCAGACTCATTTAGATCAATCTGTTCTCACAAGATCAAAGGTGAATTTACCGTCGACCCTTTCGCCCAACAGGTCAGACTTTCAGAAGACCGCTGGGCTCAATTTAAGTTCCCACGAGTCCATCATCCATCCTGTGGAACACACGTTGTGATACAACTCAGGATGATTTGGAAAGTCCGGCTTTGACTCAGGGAACGGACCCGGAACTGCAGATTCCAATGCCTCGGGTCGGTTTTGGCGGAATCTGTGCTGTGCTGAATCTCGCATTCCATAGGTTACAGTCCTTCCGTGTCGCCGAAAAAAGAGGCGGAAACCGCCGTGCGAGTTTTAGCCCTAGGCGCAGGCAATCAGACAGCTGTTCCTCCAGCATTCGCTCATGGGTCGACGTAGCGGATATCCGGAAATAGCTGGATAATTCCATTAGTTTCAGTGTGTCCCGTTAACCTCTTCCGCTAGCAGCATGGTAATCATTCCAATTTATGCACCCCATGCCGCCTTCTTATAGTGCCCTGCAGTTTACGTGGAGTAATGATGGACCTATTATCGTGATTAGTCTACGTATTGTACGTCCGACCACCCTGACTTTACATCGCCTTCATCAAGCCCTTGGGATCATTACCATGGCTCACTTTCACTTTATCTGCAATGCCCAAGGTGCCAACAGTCTGTTTCCTGAAGCGTCATAAACCGTGAAAATATCGCAGTGCAGTTCTTGGGTTAGTTTGGCTGGCGAACGTGCAAAAAAGAAAAGAAAATGAGTCAGAGATGTATCATACTGGATCGCTATGTGCGGCTGTATTTTTTTTTAACAAGGACGATCACTACCATCCGAGCAGATTACGACCCAGGTTCACCTTTCTACCCAGACCAACCGTTCAGTTCTTCACACAGACACAATGGCGTTTCCGGTAGATGAGAATGACAGCGATGGGAGCCTCACTTGATAGTACCAAATCAGGTACACTTTAACATGATGACAAAGAGTCAAGCAAGTGTCCTACAAATATATTTCTGAACACTTAGCTCAAGCAGCAAGAATGGCGAGATATTTCCGAATGGCTGTACATGCACAGGCATCGCCGGCAGCCAGCACTGCGTTGGGTAGCCCTCACCATTACCCAGTAACCGATTGACTGCTGGGTAATGGTAGCGGGGTGCGCAGCACTGCACCACCAGCTCTGTAGAAACTCTTCTCATAACTTACCGCAAACGGGCTTTGGCCCACAGTCGTTGTCCCCACATTGTTTTCCTCCGTGCTTCCTCCGTTGTTGATTGAATCATTGAACGCTTAGCTACGCTACGCCTTGTAAAAACACCATCCCACGGGCCTCATGGGCTTTTTACCCGTGACTCGGTCTCGGCCACGAGCTGAGGAACAAGTAGGTCGTGCGACGGCAAATGAATTATAAAATTTCCGTCATTTGGTGTCAGCCGCCGGAGAGAGGGCCGGAGCTGGCTGGCGGCGCACGCACCAGGTCCAATCCGAGGAATTCTCCGGCGCCGGCCGTTTTTGCGTTGTCGCGTCTTCCGGCGCCCCTTCACGAAGCGCGCGGCATGTGTAGCGGGGAGAAAGCCGGAGCCGGCCGATCTGGCACAGCCAGCTGCCGGTGGCGGCCGCGTCCCGGCCGGCGGCGGCCGTCAGACCCGGAACTGGGGAGGTCCCGGGGCGGCCGGCCGCACCGGCCGACAGACCGCACAGACCGCACAGACACGCGGACCGCACAGACATGCAGACACGCAGACACGGAACAGACAAGGTCAGACCCGGAAGCAGGGAGGTACTGGACGGTCGGCCGCACACACACACGGTCCGTGCGGCAGATAGACCGCAGATTTACAGACCACACAGACCAAGCGATACAGACAGTCATATTGTCACACAGACTGATGACTCTGCAAAGTATGACTTAGAGATAGGCAAGATTGTTGTGGACGCTGGATAGAGAAAGGTATTATTGCAAATGCATTGAAATTCCTGTACACGGCACGGAAATAGCAAGCTTTTAGTGGATTTCGAAGAGCTTTTACATTGGTTGTGTTTCCATCGTTACTTAGTATTTTCCCACCATGTACCAAGCAATAACAGGGGGACGAAGAATTGCCCCATCATCTTTTGCCAAATTCAGCATTATGCTTGAGCATTGCATGGAAAATGTCTTCAAATGTCTATGCCCCCACCAGCAGCTCTCGATTGTTCCGTTGACTTTATTTCGGTCATCTAGACCATAAACTGTTAAAAAAAACCTGAGCTGTGTTGTCCGTTCTAAAGAAAACAATGCGAAAAAGACAAGACAAAGACGAAAAAGACAAGCGTTATAAGGCAAGGGTCATAAATACATCAAAGGCGAATATTCAAGATCAGGTCAGATCAGCGTCTGACTCACGAGAATACCTGTAATTCGGCGCATGCCTGAAACATAGTCCGTGCCAGAATGGTCCAATCCTCGTGTCGTCCGCGCCACGCCCCCCCCCCTCCCCCCCCAGCCGGGCGCGGCCACCGCGGCGGCGTACGCTGCTCTAAGTGGTGGTGAAGGTTGGCAGGGTCTGAGAACCATTTTCTCCTTAATTGACGTTCGTCAGGTATCGGTGCAGGCCATTCGGCCTCGGAGCCGGTTTCTCTCGTAGACCACGTGACGTGAATCGACCTATGAGTCACGTGGTGTTTGGCCGGCCGGCGGCAGCGCGCAGTCTGGGCGGCCCCACCTGACACCAGAAGTTGACAGAGGCGCCTGTAGTGAAAATCAGTCAGTTGTAAGGCCGTTCGCTCCTTTTATTCGGATGTAGCGTTGAGGCCGCCCATTCATGGGAGCGGCGGCGGCGGCGGCGTAGGCACGTGACGAACATGAATGCCACGGTCGTGACGGAAGTGACGGCGACCGACAGGTCGGTGACGCAACGTCGCGTCAGCGCAGACGAGGCGACTGTTTCCGGCGGGTTGGTTCAAGTCCCGGGGGCTTGGACGACGCGACGTTTGCCTCTGCTTGACGAACCTTGTAAGGCCCGTTTCTCGTGGCGTGGTAGAGCCGCGCAGCTCCGTCAGCGCCGCGCGGCCCGGGCCCGGCGCCAGCTCCGGCAGCGCCAGCTCCAGCAGCTCAGCTCCGTCGGCGGGTCTGGGCGTCCTCGCGTCTCGTGCCCGTCCAGACCGTCCCGTCCAGGCCGGACCGGCCCGGGCCGTCCCCGCTCGCCGCCAGCAGCGCATTCTTAATAGGGGATGAAAGTGAAAAGAGCGGCGCCGTTGCCGGTCGGCGGCGAGACCGGGCAATTTTCACCTCCGTCGGCGGCGGCGGCGGCGGCGGCGTTCGGCCGCTCCCCGGCCCGCGGCGCGGCCATAAAGGCGTCGGTTGCGATACGCCGGAAGTGTTTTGCTTTCGTTCCATTGTGGCCCGTGTTGTCGCTCTGTCGAGAAGGCGGGGTCCGCAAGTCCGCGCTTTATTCGACCCGAAGCTCTCTCTGTTCCGGTGTTGAAGGAGGCTTGGAGCACCTCTAGCTGATAGCCGAGATATCATGGTTGCACAATTCATCCGCACAAAAGCCGTTAAAGCCATCGTTTTGTTATCCTCAGTCCGTATGCTGACAAGAGGAGCGCACTGCATGCTTGATCCTTAATGTATGCACATAAATTATGGGTCCGTATACATGTTAAGTTCTGTAAATAGCGATACAGCTTTCTAAGCGTCGCGGCTTTGGTAAAAAGCTTGAAGTCGCAGGTTCAGTTCCTTGGTATTGACCTAGCGATGCGTGAAGCAGTTCTCAGTTTAACATTCAAATGCCCACCAGATCTCTGGAGTAACGTCTTCCAGTTGTAACGCAGCATGATAACATCATCTTATCGTGAGCATGCAGCCCATAAATCCCGCGTACAAAACCTGTTCACCGCATCACTCGGCACTCGAAATAGGCGATGCTACATTTGTTCTCCACTCCACTCCACTGTCCCACGCTGTTACGGGATCTTGGCAGCTAGTCCAGGCGTCAAGCAGAGTCTGTCTCGAGGGCGAGCTAAAAACAAACAATTCCGTCCACTCCATCTATGTGCATCTGAATGCCATTTGTGCACGCTGTCGCCGTAGTACGTGAAACTTGCATACCGCTGGATGGAGGTGGCCGCCCGCCGCGCCGACCGCCGCCAGAAGGGCCATTGTCCACGAGCCTGGTCCGTTCCGCCGGCCCGGTCGGCCTCTGTGCCCGTACGTCACCGGCGACGGACCGGCACTCACCGGCGGCAGGCGCCGCGGCACAAGTGGGCCAGCACAGCGAGCCCCGCCGGCCAGCGCCGCCGCCCGTCACGCCACCGGTATCCCATGAGCTCACTGCAGCTCACTGGTGTCCACAGGGGCTCGCCAGAGCTCACTGGGGATCACCGGCTCTCACTGGAGCTCGCTGGAATTCACCGACGCTTGCTGGAGATCGCTGGAAGTCATTGGAAGTCACCGGCGTTTTCTTGAGCTCACTGAGCACACCGTAACTCATCGAAGCTCACCGCAGCTCACTCGAGCTGACCGGAACTCACTTCCCGCCGGCCAGCGCCGCCGCCCATCAGGCCGTGTTAATCCCTGCGGAGCTCACCGGAGCTTATCGGAGCCCACTGTGGCTCACTGGAGCTCAACAGAGCTCAGAGGAGCTCCCTGCATCCCTAGGATGAAGGTGCTTTCATTCTGGCCTCATTGTAACTTTGCTCCTTGCGCTGCGTGTGCCGATCTTCTCCAGGCGCTGAGAGACAAGGGTGGGCGGGAGAAGCGGGAGGCCCTCTCCTGTTTTCCGATTTTTGGCATGGCCAACGAGCAGATGAGCGGTGGTGGGGAGACTAGTTCTGAAATAGCGGCGCTCCTCATTCTTTAATATTCTGGATACATGCTTGTGTCATGGGCATGGAAACAAAAAAAATTGTGTTGAGATGTGAGGAGGCAACATTGACAGGGATTTCATGTTTTGTTGGCTTAGAGATATGATAACTGAACACAGCCGGTGTGACACAGAGATTGGGTCCATTTTAGTTTAACTCCATATGCAATAAGAAGTATGCACTGGTGAAATCTTCCTGGCATGACAAAAACGGGAAATAAGTCTCCCGCCTTGCACATCCTTGTCCACCTTTCTCCGGAATATCTAGACTGCTTGCAAACCGGGTTTCACAACAACAGTATTAAGTCTGCTACAGTTTGTTTTGCATTCTCTTTTGTTCACTCGTCCATGCGGTCCGTAGGATGGAAATAACAGAAAGATGTTATAAAATTTGGTTATATTCCTGTGGGTGTTTTGATCATTCGGATAACATTGATTTCAGAGAGAATCAAAGCTGATTACATCGCAGAAGTTTTCGGGTGTACCGCTTCGCTCAGTTACGCAAATTACGCAACAAAATCTTCGTGCAATCGGTACCCTACGGTCTGTTGGAGTGTTTCCCACTGCATTTACAACTCAACAGAGTGTAAATCTTTCCTTTTTCTTCTTTTTTTCACAACAAAACGCTTTTTAAAGCACAACCGCGCCTACCTAACAAACTGCGCCCTGGCCTGTCAGGAGAAGGGCGCTGCTCCTCCTCGGCGAGCCTGCCTCGGCCGGCGGCCCGGTTCGGTGCCGTTCCCTTTCCCGACGGTCCGGCTGGGAGTAAACAGGTGCCCCGTTTTCGATTTCCCGCGCGCGCCGCCCGCCGGCCCGGCCGTCTGGGTGACCGGATTGTTCCACGGCTGCCCAAGTGGTGCGACACGGTTTCGCTGCGGCCAGGGCGGTGTCGGTCCGCGTCAAAAAACTAGCCGGTCCCGCCGGCGCCCGGAACAGGTGTGATTAACCCCTAATGACGCGACGACAACAACGACAAAAAGTTTCTAATGGGGGAAAAATTAAACGAGCTTCCATCGGCAAACATCGGGAGGAGCTGGGCTTTCAATCGGCGGATGATGGATGTCACTTTGGTAGAAATGCGTGCAACGGCGCAGAAACGGACGCTGCATGTGACACGCTGTGGCAATGATGCATTCTTGATTGCTGAAATTATAGATAATAATGTAATTCGAATTTCGCTAGACATATACTACGCCGGAAATGTTGTTTGTTTCATAAACATACAATCATGCAATATTAAGCAATGCTAGAGATATCTGCAAGAGCTCATTGTAATGCACAACGCACAAACCTCATGGTTGCCTGTTCCGTTGCGTTTTCGAGATGGCGGATATTTGATACCGATATCCTTACTTTTGTGAGAAAAGAATGACGGTCCATACCGATAAAAGTAGTAGGGGAGTTGGTAAAATGAACATCATGAAAATGTGAGGAGGAGAAAAATCCCGAGTCCCAACGAGTTTATCCGGTTTTTTCTTCACATTTTTCCGTGATATGCTGGTGTGCATGCGTTGCAGTCCTTAGAGACTGTACTGCCGAAAGTTACAAGACCGTATCACCTGCTGCAGTACCCTTCCTTTATAGTCACACCATCGCATACGTCGCCACTACCAGTTCATCGTCATATATCAGTCCTGGTGATGAATGTTGCCTAATCATAACTGACTGTGCAATCACACCATTTTCACCAAACTGTAACCGACGATGCAGTCATTTGCTATTAGTTTTGCTTAATGTGGCGAAATGATTTTGGTTTATATAAAATAACATCATAAACATGCAAATCCTTGCCAACTGTGTTTACCCACCACGCAATACAAAAACGAAATGGGTGTCTCCTCGAACTGTCTTGTTGCACATTTGCAGACATCCAAAAAAACATATCTTCTCTATGACTTTGAGCCAATAAAGTAACAAGCAGTAAATGAGCGGACTGGTTTTCCATTTAGCAACCATGCACCAACCTTTATTGACGTAACCATCGACGAAAAATTACATTATCACCAAGGTGTGGAAGTTCCACCGAGACTCGTCTTTGCAGGCCATACCTACGAACATATCGTCTCGACTTCAACGTGATTTCGCAAAACGGTGCATGGAAGATCGCCTATTGAACACGTCGGGGTGCCTCCTTCAGGCCCAACCACATGACCATAAATCCAGGGCTTGTATCATGTGTAGCAGAAAATCTTGGTTACCACGATTCTTAATCAATACAGCACTGAGGCACTGTTTACAAGGTACAGAGTATACACGGGGAACAAATTATACTCTGTTCATGATTATCACGACTACGTCCGCCATTCTTGCAGACGCCTTTTGGATTCAGTTATTTCTGCCCTGGAATTTCTAGGTGACGTTGCTGTCCCGAACATTCCATTATTTCTTCTTGTACAATATGGCTGCTAAATGTTTAGTTTTCACTTAATTCATCAAGTGCTACTTCACTGCAGGCAACGCATGGAAAAATCGGCGCCAAAATGTACGTAATCGACATCGCATCGCCTGAAAACACTTTCGAGTGCCCCAGCGAGTACGACCAGGCCCGAGGACGCATCACTCTTTCCGGTGCGTTTCGCGGCCTGCACCGGCGTCAGATGCCGATCTCAACAGGCCTCCACCGCGGCGAAAATGGCGCGAGGAGAAAGCACGCGCATCCGTCCGCGCCTATGAATGGATGCGAGGGCTCGGCACCGGCGCCGGCCGCGGCAGCCGACCCGGCCGACGCGCCGAGCGAAGACGAACTTTCGAGAGCGTGCATACTAGGAGTCGGCGTGCCCTTCGGGCGTAGCAACACGGCGCGGCCACCTGCATGATGAAAGTGCCCTGGCCCGGAGCGTGACTATCAATGGTCAGGCATGGGAGCTCGAGGTTACGAGGAGCCCTCCTGAAGCACGTCTGGCGGCGGAACGTTAGCGCGCATTTAGAAATCGATGTCTGCGAGACACTACACGTCTGAAAGTTAAAATCGTGCGAGGGGTTTCTTTGCCTTTTATCACGACGTTTGCCCTCATCATTTTTACTTCTTTCGTGGGAACGCAAGGAAAGCAAGCAGGGGTACTTTTAAAGGGGAGCAGGATTTCACCCTTCAAAATTACCGTTCCCCACTTCAGATTTTCTCCAAAGAGCAAGAGAAACTGGGGAATTTCCCCCTTCAAATATTTTTCGAAACTGAATTCACGGCGGTTAGTCAGCCCGGTCGGTTCAGGAGCCTGAACCCACGCGCCGGAATCCTCGTTCGCATTCATGCTACGGGGGATTTTCGGTCATGAATGCCAATTCTACAACGACGCGAAACCGCAAGTTGACGCAGACGCTGAACTCCCTGCTGTTCGTACGCATTAAACGCCCAAGTAGCGCCTTTCGATGCCATAAAATATGCCCGACATCAAATTAACCTAGGCTACAGGTCTGCCGCGTAGAAAGCACAGGCGCGCCAAGCAGAAACGCGCAGAAAGCAAGGCTTCGCAATTTTCTCCTGACTGCCTGCATGGTCAGTACGTTGGCTCGAGGGGGCCATGCATGGGGCTCTGTACCAGGCGTAAAAGATTCCATTTGGGGCGGAGGCAGGACAAAATGAAGACTTATTGTTGCCTAGAGTGGCTCCATGACAGAACTTCGTAAACGCAAACCTTCGGATGACATTTTGTTGTACATATGCACAGTTCTTCGCGCTGCTGCATTTCTCTTAGCGCACAATGGCGTGTACATGTCTTGCTTTTAGCAACGTCAGTTGTATTCACTGGTTCGGCCATACGTTTATGGCGAATGACAAAGTGCCTTTGGATCGGGGGCACAGGTAAGATACAGGGGACAATAATGCCCAAAAATGTTGAGGGATGAACAAATTCCTTATTAAGCGATTCTGTTTTATGCATCTTCATAGCGCTATGCTTTGGAAGATTGGAACTATATAAAATGAAGCAAATTCTTATTATTTGTATGGACGGAGCTCCTGTTTCACATCAGCAAGAGCGCACTTTACTGGTCAGTAGGTTCTTTTGTGTACGTAGCGCCATTTTGTGTACGTAGCTTCGGTCCCGTGACAGTGATGCGTCAGACTATGGCGGGACTACGAGGCCGAGTAGCCAAAAGGTGTTTCGTGAACTGACACTGTGGGAGGGAGGGGGAAGCGGTGTGCTAGGGAGCGCTCGGCTGTCCTGTGCCGGGTTGACCCGTCTTTGGTTAGTCAGACTGCACTTTGAATGGTTGGGCCAAATAGTTTGTTATTTCCGGGACTCGAACCCGGCGCGATCAGGACCAGAGTCCACGACCTCCCTTGACCACGGGGATGGCGGATAACATCTTGGCATTTAACGTATCTTGTCATGACAAATGTAAGAATTATTCAGACTGAGATGTTAGAAAATGGTGATTTTGTTCCAATAACGTTTCGGCTGCTGAGTCCTCAGGCGGCCATCACGTGTCGTTGCTTCATCAGTCATCTCATGTTTGAAGCCATTATGGGAGAAAAAATCAACACGAAACCCTTCATATGACCATAAATACGACGGCAAATTTTGATTGCCCAAAAAATAAGATACGAGGTTTTGCGTATACGAAGAAATGCAGTACGAAGACTGGCACATACGGAGAAATGCTATAAGAAGAAACGTGCATGCGAATAAATGCGTATATGAAGTTTTGCGGATACGAAGAAATGCGTATGCGAGGTTTTGCATGTACAAAGTTTTGCTCTTACGAATTTTTGCGTACGAAGATTTGCGTACGAAGATTTGTGGCACGAAGATTTGAGTACATTTTGCGTACGAAGAAACGCGATACGAAGAAATGCGATACGAAGTTCTGTCCGGACACGGCCTATAAGTGCCGAGTGTCAACCAGATGTTTACTGATGCAAAAAGAAACGTTTATGGTTGTCGTTGAACTTCTGAGTGCTTTTTCCTCATTTACCTGATGATGCGCAATTGAATGACATGTACGTTGGCCAATGTGTGAAATTTGGCACCATGATCAAAGTCGTTTATAAAGACCTGGCTGTATATATCACTGGCTGTATGAAGCCCGATCCCTTCAGGCTTCCTGCCGGTACACATGCTCTTACATACGTTCTCCTCCTTCTCCCCACTTTTTATGTTCGGGTGAAGCATGACGTGTAGACGTGTACAACAGACTGTGGCATCACAACCCTTGCGTTTGTAGCCTACACTACAGTGATAAGACATACCCAGTTACGCCTTTCTGGGGACGTTGACGTTGCTAGTGTGAACAAGAAGTTAAACAAAGATGGCTATCTTTTGGGAAAAATCAAAAACCAGAGGTCAAACAAAAAGTGTCCAAACCCGAGTAGTTTTGGCTGTAGGGAGAGGGGGGTACATCAGGCACCCTCAAATTCAGCATACTTTTATGCTGTATTGTTTTAAATATTTATACCGTATATTATATTCTATATATACTATATTTTATACAACATACTTCGCCATTGGTTCTCCTCCCTTCGAATGTTCATGTAAAAGTATCCCTTAAAAAAGGCAACAAAAAAGTATATCGTCTTATGACCTTTCACAGCTCCAAAAAACCCTCGCCAGGGTGCGTTCTCCGCCAGCAAGCTGGGGAGGTGCGTGAGGCGGAACAAAGGGCGGCGGAGCCTCCTAAAGCGACGTCTTAGAGCAGTCGTGTCAGGTCTGGTCAGGCGCGCTTACGTCAAGCCCTGGTCAGACACTCGAGGTCCGTCAGGTGTTGTTAGGCCCCGCCGGGTCCAGTCAAGTCCTCTCGGTTCCGGTAAGATCTACCCAGGTCTGGTCAGGTACGACCAGGTCCGGCCGTGTCCGGTCAGGTCCGGTCAGGTCCTCTCAGGTCCGGTCAGGTACCGCCAAATCCGGTCAGGTCCGGGCCTGCCATGGTGCTGGAGCCCATGACAGCGAAGCAGAGTAGGGGCTTCGATCGCAGGGCCTCGCGAGCCGGTCGACCGCGGCGGGCCATTCGTGCCGGAAATGCCGCCTGGCGCTGTCTCTAGCCCCGGGGGTTCCAAGAACCGGACCTTACGACACGATCCCAGACGCCCCTCCCCTTCCCCTCCATCTCAGCGGCTGCAGCGGCGACAGCGGCCATTAGGATGACGGGAGACCTCCCAGCAGAGCGGCGGGGTCCTGCGGGCCTGCAGGTGCGGTCGAGTGCGCCGCAGTGAAACCGTGGCCGGCGGCGGCCGGCGCCGGCTCGTCAAGCACGCCGCCAAGAGCCGCCGCCCCGGCCGCCCAGCGAAACCTCGGCCGATCACAGCGCCAGACATTGCAAATAACCCAGGCGGCAAGGCTGGCGCAGATAAATTGCACTTTCACACGCCAGCTCGGCGCGAAGCACTTAGCAGGTCCACGGTCACGACGCTGACTGGCGACGAAGAGGGCAACGGCCCGATCGCTGAACGAGGCGACGCAGCAGAAAGCTCAGAACAGAACGTGCTGCTGCTGAGCCAAGGAACGAGATCCAGGGAAGAAATCGCCGGCGTCGCGTGTCTGCACGTTCGGGACCGTCTGGCCCTGAGCCGCTGCGCTGGCCGACTCTGGCCGAGACAGGCGACCCCTGTGGCTGCGAACCGAGAGGCCGGCCGCCGCCCGCAGCCGGCCGCACCGGCAGCGAGTGCAGCCGTGCCGGCCGCGCCGCCGCCGCTTTTCTTTCGGCTCATCATCGTTACTCGACCGGGCCGGGCTTTCTCTGGGTCTGGTGGCGCGGCGCCTGCACGGAGTCGGCCGGCCTCGGGTCGGGCTGCAGCGTGGCCCGGTCCTCATTGGGGAGACCCGGTGACTCCGCAGTTTGCAGGACTCCGCAGGGGTGAAGAGGTGGATCAAGAATGTGTCCGCCCTCATGACAGCATCCGCAGTGGCTTACACCGATCGGATGCCGGGCAGGGACTGAAATCACAGTGGGGTCTACATCTAGATAGTTGTCCTTCGAAATATGTTGCAGCAGTCCCAGACATGTTTGTGGTTTTCCATTCCATAGTGGGAACATAGAAACCCCAAGGGCTCGTTCAAAGTTTTGTGAATTTAGCTTTAGACTCTATGCGTTGAACACTCGGAAATATTTGGAGTCTCCAAGATAATCAATAAATGAACCCCCTAATCCATTTCGGAAAGATGTATTCCTCGTCTCACAGTATACCGCAAATCATCCATTCCATGCCATAGCGCATTCCATGCTATGGCGCAACAATATAATGGCTGATAATGATTCTTTGCCTTCAGCAATGTGAATGGTTCAGGTAACTTTTATCTAAATGATTTAAGTCTTCATAAGCTTTCAATTCGGTCAGCGCATGGTGTTATTCGCGAATGACGATGGCACATAATTACGGGAATTCGGCAATTTTCACTCCCGAAATGATCATGACCAAGTATTATGCACGACCTTCTCATCGTGATGACGGGCATCAGCCAGCAAAAAGCGTGGCGTGCACGGATTTCGCTCTCGCTCCCAGTAGCGGCGGCGTGCCGCGCCCAGAGCCGCCCACCCCTCCGGCGGCCAGAGGAGGCGAGCCCGCCGCCGGCACTGCACTGGACTCACTATTACCCTTGACCGCGCGACGTCGGAGGGCGTTTTTTCCGTGGCCAGCCGGGGGCGGCGGGACCCGTTTCACCGGCGAGCCACGCTGTCTGGCGGCGTTTCGCGCCGGGCCCGGCCGGCGCCGGCCGGGCCGAGGGCCGAAAGTTTCACATCTGCCAGCCCGACATCCGGGAGTGCGGCCCTTGCGCCACACGCTGTCATAGCCGGCCGGCACGCACTTTCACTGGCGACCGCCGGCGGCCGGCGGAAACGCCGCGGACGGAGCGGCGGCCGAGACGCAGACGCGCGCGGAGACGCAGACGCAGACGGAAATAGAAACGAATGCGGAGATGCATGGGCAGATACCGGAAGGCGGAGGCGCATACGCTGAAGGAGCCGGAGAAGGTGAGGAGACGGGGAAGACGGGGACAGGGACGGGATGGGAACAGAGAGAGAGATGAGACGGGAGCTAAGGTCGAGGAAGGGGCAAAGACGATGTCGGAGCCCGACTGATTTAAAGTAATTGAGGCAGAAAACGACGTGTAAGACAAATTTTACGCTTTTGGACCGTGCCGACACATTTCAGGACTTGAATCATTGCTGGACTGCTTTCTGGAAACCCGGGAACCAGTTTAGAAATAATCGTGGCGGGAATTAGTCGTGTATGAGGTTGTATACATTCTTGAGGAGAATAAATAAATAAACCAAATGCATTGAGAGCAGACGTTTATTGGCGGAGAATATGAAAGGCACAAAGAGAGAGAGAAAAGAGGGAGAGCAAAAGAGAAAGACAGGGGGAGAGAGAAGGAGAAGGAGAGGCAGAGGCAGACAAAGAGAGAGAGAGAGAGAGGGAGAGAGAGAAGATTATGCCGTAATACATTAGTCTGTTTGCATCCATTGAGTAATGTACTAAACAAATCCACACGGACTAGGCTACGTGCTCATATATTTGACAGAAAAACGGAAAAGCGTACGTTTTGCAAAAGCTGCGTATTGTTTATCAGTCTTCAAGGACGCGTATAGCTAAATCTACAGCAAGGAATATTAAGATAGCACAAGAACAAATACCAGTCTGTGTTTTGCTTTCCTTTCTTTCCAGCGTGACAGCAATTGTTCACGAGCTTACACATTGATGGTTTTCAACGACGCATTAACCACGCTTCCTATAAACGCGGCGGTCTTACGCATTGATGGTTTAAACAACACATTGACCGCACTGGCTGTAAACAGTCCAGCTACCCCTGGGCAGCCTCGACCACGGGCGCGGCGAGGATTTTCTTAAAGGGTGGGGGCCTAGAGCTCAGTGAAAACTGAAATGATACGAAAACCGCTGGGAAAATAATGTGTAATGGATTTTACCAAGATGACTCCTATTGATCACCGTTATGCATTCTGGTAAATGGAGTATGGCAAGACACATCGCTCGCTGCATCCGTGCAATTAAACAATAAAAAATGCGGGCCTAAGGGCTGGGGCCCGGGCCTCCTTGGCTACGCCACTGGTCTCGTTTCTTGCTGGTCTGATTAACCAGCATGTATTCTATTAATCGCCTGTTGTTAAGTCAAGTTTTTACTCGCAATTTCCGGGCTGGAGTAGCTTTAAACTTTACGTTATCAGTTTAACTGGGGCTTGACTCACTTCACTCACCAGACACGCCCCAGAGCTTTGAAAGCCAATGGTCTGGCCATGAATATTGGAAATACGGTCTAATTATGACTACTTAATAAGCCGCCATTCATTCGCTGTTTGCAGAAGGGCGACTGCCGCACGTTTCAAACATTTGCCACGGACAGAAAGAAGGAACTCGTTCTCAGCTCGCCGAGCCCAATGGCACGGCCCAAACAATGATGCGGTGTTCACTTTTGGCTGATCGCTGACGGAGCCATGCCCTCGTAACGAGTTCCGAGTATGGAGTCACGTAATGTAGCCTTGGCTATGTGCGTGATGGCTTGTGATGCCGATCTGCTGGTCACGTGGTCTGATTTGCGTCTGTGCCAGATGGCGCGGTGACAGGTCTGGTTGTTGAGGCCGTGACTGCTATACTCGGAATTTTTCAGCCGATATTTCGACGACGGGTTGAATATACGACTGCAATGACCACAAAAAAGTTGCAACTTAAGTATCTGTAATGCGCCTGATATTTCTGCGCATATAAGTTGTGAGTTGCTCGTCTTTATTAACTAATTAATCAATTAGAAGCGTTTTTTTTACAATGACCTTAACCCCTGACTTCTCACTCTTTGAGGCTGGTGGATAAACCTTGCTACTGAAGTGTTACATAAATTGTGTATTAGCTTCAAACCTGAGTAAATAATGTATTCCACTCACCTTCGGGTCAAAAGTCCACATGTATTGACTCACGCTCGCACATCGTTTCAGAAACAAGACGAACTTCTTCACGCCTGTTCTCAAGGCACCTCCCGTTTGGCCAGCAGCTGTCAAGCCGCCACCCGTCTGGCCAGCATCGTTGGAGCCGGGTGACCGGCTGGTGAGACGCCGCTCCGTTCAGGCACTGTTATGTCATTCTGCCGTAAATTCCGGTCCCGCGGCAGCTTTGCCGACTTTCCGGTTTTTGAAACACAGCCGGGATAATGTCGTATCAAGTCTGTATTGAGGCAGGACGTGGGCGAACATGCAACGGTAGCGCATACGGCTTAGCAGCGGCGCAAATCCGTTGCAGCGAAATGGAGTGCTGAATTGAATTAATCCTTCTTAATGGAAGAATAATATCACCAATCTACAATCGCTTTGTCGTCATGTTGAATAACACCGGAAAGGGTAAAATGTCTCGCAATAGTAAAGCCGCAACATCAAAAGCAAGAACAAAAGTCACCACCAATCGACAAATCGCCCCCTCCCCCAAGAACAGCGTTTGTTTTTCCTTCATCTGAGGAATCACTAACAAAAATGTATAGTTTAGGCTGTGCATCATTAGGAGCCAATCAAAACGGTTTACTACATTCCCGACAGGTGAAGACAAAACATGAAAGCACCGCTTTCTTTCAGCAAGGAAACGCAGAACATCTACCACAGCTAAATCAAACGCCACTCTTCGCCTTGTTTTACCCGCACACATGCTCGTGCACTGTCACCTCACCTGAATCGCCATTCGGACACTCGCACCGCAACCGCCGGTCGCTGCGCCGTCCAACGCCGCGGCCGCGCCGCGTCTGCCGCCGCCGTCGACGCGGCGCGCTCCTCCAGGAAGCGGCGATTGTAGGTTAGCGGTGGCGGCGGCACGGCCGGGCCCGCCGGCGGCGGCGGCCGCGCCGCCGAACCAGGCCAGCGGCGCCTCTTATAAAACGGCACCGCCGCCGTCGAGAGGCACAGTGCGCCACGAGCAGTCCTCGCAGTTCACTCGCAGTAGCGTAGCCCGCCCAGGTACGTGGCTGGACAGTGTGCGGCGAGTCGAGGTGTCCGCGTCGGAGCCGAGAGCAGTGCGAGCGTGGGGAGCGAGCGGCGGCCGGCGCCGGCGCTTCGGACTCGGCAGCGCCGCACGCCGCCTCGGCGTGCACCAGTGCGGCGAGCACCAGCGGATGAGCGTGGACCGGCTGCCCCGATCAAACGTCCCCAGCTGTGAAGCTCCGGTCCCCGGGCAAAACGCCCTAAGGCGGGAAGCCGCAGCCTGAGGCCCACAGTCGGCTTCTGTTTCTCTGGATTTCTGCCTTTTGCTTCAGTATTTGGCCGACCGTTCAGATATTCCGTGACTTCCGGCCAAAGACGTCTAAAATCCGTTTTGTTCATTTCATGTTTATTAGTGTTCGTGCACTTCCCATTCAAGAGCTTTTGATCCATGCACTTGTTGATCACATCAGCTTAAGAATTCCCCGTTACTCGTTTTTTGTTGGAAACTGGCTTTTCCGGTCACGCCAGCAGCATGGCCGGCATGGGCTGAACTTGACACTGGACCGAAGCAGACCCGCCACGCCGGCCGTGGTCCGGCCCGGCCAGTTTTTCGTCCCCCCCCCCGCAGCCTGGACCACGTGCATCCCTGCTCGCCGGCGGTGAACGGTGGCGGCGTGCGTCGCAGCCCGGCCCGATCGTCGGCGCCGACGGCCGCCGGTCCGCCGGGCCCCGGCCGACGGTCGGTCGGCCTCCGGCCGGGACCGGGACCGCTTCCGAACGGGACCAGGACTGGGACCAGGAGCGGACCGGGACCGGCCGCAGCCGAGCCGAGCGGTCCGGACTCCGGCCGGTCCGACAGAGGTGGTCGCGCTGCCCTCTCTGCTCTGATGCGCTTCACTTACATTGCTCGGTTGAGCTGTCATTGATTCAGCTAGCCCTGTGTTTGTGACAACAACTAGTTTTCTTTGCCTTGTGTCAGTTTTATTATAAGTCAGTTTGCGGCAGTTATTTTGCCTATTCATGTTTGTTCGTTTTTCTCTGAAAAGCCTTGTTAACACGGTCCAGTAGTTTGCTCCGTCATCGTTAACGTAACCGGCTGGATGATCCAGTCCGCGTCAGCCCGCGACAGATCGCGGGCCGTTTTTGCGCGTGCGTGCGTGTCGTGACAGTGCAGAGCTGTACAAAGATGTACATACACCGTCACACCCTGCTAACGCGGCGGCGGCTCGCGCCCCGGCCGCGATTTCGCGGCAATCGGGGCGTGCGGCGCCGCTCTTTCGCGGCAGCGGCGGCGGCCGCGCGGTCCGCGTCCGCGGCCGCGCGGCCGCCGCCGCTCGGCCCCCGGGCGGCAAAAACTCAGTCAGTGGGCAGCCGAGGCCGCAGCGGTCGAAGGCTGCGGCGGGGTTCGGTGACCGGAGCGGCGGGGCCCGCCGCGCCGCACCGTTACCGCCCGGCCGCCGGTCAGCGCCGCTGCGCGCCCGGTAACGGGCCCCGGCCGCAGCGCGAGCCGCCGCAGCTGCCGACGCCGCTAATCTCGCAGCGCGCCGGCTCGCGGGCCGCGCGCGCCGTCCCCGCACTGTACATAGCGCCTCAACCGTGTCTTGTTGCACTTGCAGGACCGTTCAGAATGAACCGTACCCTTTTCGCGCTGGGTGTGTTGCTCTTTGCGGCCACCGCACACGCCAACGAGCTTGCCAATGTTTACGACGAGGCTGAGCCCGATCCTCGCTTCTTCTTCCTGAACTCCAACTCGACCTCGCTGTCCGTGTCCTTCACCTCCCTGATCTACGGCCTGTTCGCCCTGCTGGCCCTCGGCCTGCTCGCCGCCCTCCTGGCCTTCTACCTGTTCGGCTCCGGTGGCGAAACCACCGGCTACTCCGGCTCCTCGTACAGCTCCTACGGCTCTGCCAGGGCTGCCGCGTACGTATACTCAGTCGCCTCACGCGGCGCAACAGGGTGGTGGTGGGTACATGGACAGGGCGGCGGGCGGCAGCGCATGAGCCGCCCCCGCCGGACGCCTACAGATCGTACAACACAACACCGACAGGTAAGGCGGCCGCCGGCCGCTGCGGCGGCGCCGTCGGCCGGCCGGCCCGGCACAACATGGCGGAGGTCGAGCTACTTCCATGCACGACTCGATACAACATGGCCCAGGCCGACAGTCCTGCGTGCAGGACTCGTCAGAGCCAGGCGTCGCCGTGCAGACTTCCACTCGAGACTCGACGCCTCGGCGTCGAACAACACGCCTCGCTCGAGGCGCGGACGAACATGCTCTCGGAAGGCACTGTCCTGGCGGGCCTCCGGGCCACCTTCCACCAAGCTCAGCCTCGAACAGACGGCCGCGGCTCGTCCAGCCAGAGCCTGGCTGACGCCACCCGACGTCACCTGACGTCCGGGCCTCGGTAGCTCCTCGCGCGTGCGCCCTCCCGGGCAGCGAGCACGCTCGCGCTACAACCGACCCGCTGTCATTTCAGGACGACAAAGCATGTTGTATCACGTCCTCTTCGCGGCTCTGTTCGCGTCCGCGCTGGCGCAAGATGCCGTAGCGCCGGTCGAGGACGAGGTGGACCCCCGCTTTTTCCTGTTCAACACCTCGAACCTGAGTGTCAGTCTGAACTCGGTATACGCCGGCCTGCTGGCGATCCTGGGCGGTCTGGCCCTCCTGGCCGGTCTCGCCTACCTCCTGTTCTTGCTCTCGGGAGACTCAGGCACCGGTTACAGCGGCTACAGCGGCTATGGCGACTCGGGCGGCAGCAGCTACTCGGGCCGCTCTGCCGACGCGTACGTACCGGGCTCACGCGCCGGCCGCATGTGCCGTTGTTGCAGATAACAGCATGTGGGTTCATGTGTGGCTGTGGGCATTTGTGGCGGCCGCCGCGGCCGCGGACGCGGTCGACCTCGGCCGGGCTGGAGCCGACCCGCGCCTCTTCTTCCTGGGCAACACCACGGGGGTGACGATAGGCCTGACCTCGCTGTACGCGGGCGTCCTGGCCGGGCTGGCCGGCCTGCTGCTGCTCGCCGGGCTCGCCTATCTGATTTTCGTGCTGAGCGCCGACGGCGGCGAGACCGGCTACTCCGGCGGCAGCGGCCACTCCGGCTACTCGGCCCGCTCCGCGTACGTACGGCGGCCGCGCGGCGCGCCGGCTCACTCAGTCAGCGGGCGCCACCTGCCGGCCGCCGGGCCGGGCACGGGCACGGGCACGGGCGGGCCGCGTCGGGACCAGCCGAGGCGCCAGGTGAGTGGCAGCTCCGCTCAGCTCGGGGGCGACCATCCTTGATCCGCGCCGATCCCGCCCCGCCCGGGCCGCCAGCTCGGCGTCCGCTAACAGTCTCGCTCGACTAACTCGACTAACTTCTGTCGCGCCGCGCCTGAACGGCGACCAGTCTCCTCCGGCGCCGCGCGCGAGCGCGACGAACCCTCATACTAACATACACCACATACTAACATGGAGCCTATCTTCACTCCTTACAGACTAACAACAGACCATGAGGACAGTCGTTCCGCTAACCGACGCTCTCTCTGGCCTTGTCCGCTCGGCGGGCGCCGCGGCCGCGTCGGATGGCGCCGTGGTCGGGCGGCAGGCCCTGACCAACGTGTCCATCGACGTGCTCTCGCTGTCTCTGGCTGTCCTCGCCTTCGGGGTGCTCTTGCTCTTCATTCCTCCCCTGATCGCCTTCCTCTCCGAGCTGTTCCGGCGGATTTTTTCCGGCGGCAGTGGCGGCGGGTACGATAAGAATGACACCACGGGGTACTCGTACGACGACTACGACTCGGGGTATAGCCAGAGGAGGTGAGTGCTTCGCTGGTGTGGGTAACCGCTTCTCCGCCGGCTAACATACTCGTGCGTTCGGATATGTGTCGAGGCGTGTACAAAGGCTGACCTCCCTGTACATATCCCCTCCTGCGCGCCACAACGCCGTCCGACTCTCACGGACTCTTCGTTTCCAGGCGCCATGCACCAGTCGTTGATCCTCATCCTCCTTTGCGCGGCGGTTGCGAGCGCTTACGAGATGGTCGACCTCGTGGCCGACGCCGAAGAGCCGGACCCCCGGTTCCTCTTCGTCAACGCGACCGGCTCCCTGATCCCCATCGACGCGACCGCCCTGCTGGCCGGCATCGGCTTCCTGGTGGTCCTCACCCTGTTCGGCATCGGCATCTGGCTGCTCATCTCCGCGGTCGTTCCCAAACTGGACTACGGTCACTACGGTGGCTACCACCACGCGGGCGGCTACGGAGGCGGCCACGGCGGCGGCTATGGCGCCTCCTCCTACGCCGGATATCAGGCCAGGTACAGGCGTCTGCACATACTCGCCGACCCTGTACAGTGTACATAGCGTGTACATAGCGCGCGCGTGTCAGCCGCTAACGTCACTACCCGGCACCAACCGCTGCAATGGCGTGGATCAACGCTCCGCTGCGCCGCCGCCGGCGATAATCGAGACCGTTTCTTTTCGTAGCATGTTGAGGCAGCCGCTCGCAGTCGGACTCCTTGTACAAATGCTGACGGCAGCGTCGTCGGCCGCGGTGCCGGCCGGCGCGAGCTCGGCCGTCGGCCCGGCCTGGACCGTCGGCAGCCGCCGTCCGCCGCCGGCCGCCAGCTCGGTGTCCAGAGCCGACCTCTCCGCCCTGCCCTCCTCCGTCTCCGGCGCCTACGTGGCCGAGCCGCCGACCGCGGACCCAGCCGCCTACGCCGCCTACCCGCCCTACGATCCGCACCCGTACCCGTACCCGTACCCGTACCCGTATCCGTACCCGGTCGAGCAGACGGAGGACGACACGTCCCGGCTGTTCGGCTCCATCGGCGACGCCCTGAACCCGGCCAACCTGTTCTCCTGCCCGGCCAAGGACACCGGCTGCGTGGTGCAAAAGATCGCGGCCGGCGCCTTTATTCTGGTCGCCATCGGGCTGGCCGCGTACTTGGTATACGCCCTGGTGACGGGCAAGTTGAGCTCGTTCAATCTGGGCAGGTAAGCCGCGGCCTGCGTGTTGCTCGTGTCTCCTGACCCGGCACCACTGTGAGCCTCCGGCACCGTCTAACCAGTGCGAGCGACGCGGTCGGCCGCGCCCCGAGGCGACCGGAGAAGCGGGTGCGGCCGGGCAGCGTAACCAGCCGGCAATGTACATAGCTGCCGCACCGACCCGACGCCGTCCGCCGCCGCCGGCGGCATCGGGCAGAACCTCGCTGTACAGCACCCGGGGGCGTTCCCGCCTCCTGGAGCCCCCTTCGAGCCAGACTCACCCTGCCATCCTCCGCCGCCTGACGGCCCCCTCCTCTGCCAAGCGCAGGGAGGCTGCCTTTGTGCCGGCCGGCGCACCTCCTAACGCCTTGTATTGCAGCCAAGGCGACTGCCCTGGCGACCGGCAGGTACAGTGACCGGCTGACTGGGTGAAGGGGCGCATGGCCGTGTACAGAGCTGTGCCGTTAGCGGCCGTGGCTAACCTGCGGCCGACGCCAGTTGGCGGCAGCCGCTATGTGGCTTAACGCTTTCGTGCTGGTGTGGCAGTAACTCTGTGTGGCTTGGCTTTTTGGCGGCTGCGCTTGTTGCTATCTATGTTGTGTGCTTTCTTCATTTTAGCGCTCTCTATCATTGCTCGTATTTGAAATAAGCCAACGTCATTAGTTTGATATTGAGCCTTTTCAATACTGCGTTCGTTTCTCATGTCCGCAGTTAGATCGGCCATCGAGAGATGCATTCACTTTCTTCACTTCATTTTAGGAAATCATTTTCCATAGTTCGATGGCATTAACTCGGGCCACAGTAGCTCATGATAGCACAGCCCGACTGGCCATCGCGCTGAAACCGCGGCGGTCTAACGTTCGGGCTCAACTGCAGGTCGGCTGACCCGTACTCGGCCATCTGGGACAAGATGTCCGTGCTCGACTGGATCGCCATGATGGAGGAGGTGAGTGGGAGAGTCGGCTGCCGGCTCCGGCGCTCTCTCCGCCCGCCAAGTCACTGTCAAGGTTACAATCTCGCGGGACGGCCGCGTCCAGTGACGGCCGCTCGTGACTCGGCCGCGCCGGTTTTTGCCGCGTCTGCGCCAATCCCGCCGCGCCGGTTCCGCCCGGTCTGACGGCCTGCCCGCCGCCGCCAGGTGTACCGGAAGTTCGACGCCACCAGCATGGAGTGCCAGCAGCGCCTGGTGTGCGAGCTGCACCAGAACGAGAACACCTGGGGCACCACCGCCCGCAAGATGAACGACGCCTTCAGGTGAGCTCTCCTGATAGCCCCCAACCACCTCGGTGCCCTTTCCTGTCCCGTTAAAGGCGTGATCATTTACTAGACCGTGGCGCCCAATTAGGCGCATTTTTCTGTGCCCACTCGACTTTAAGTGTCGCGGGAATCGCTCCCTCGACTTGGATGCGGCTTCGATCGCGGCTGCCGGCCGCTGGGAATGAGCCCGTAACGGCCGGCCGGGATCGCTCACCGGGCCGCCGACGGCCGGGTAATAGCCGGAACGTAACGCTTTCTCGGCCGCGGCGCCCCTGTGACCTGGCGGCGGTCCACTTCGGCGGCCGACGCCGCCGCGCGCGCCCCCTGGCCGCGCCATCGATCTGGGTCAGCTGCCGGACGACACCGGCGCCGCCCGGCTGCCGGCCGGCAGGCGCTGACCGTTACCAGCTGCAGCGGCCGTAGCGGTCGGCCGGCTGACAGCGCCATCTGTCGCCGGCGGGCGCGGCGGCGCCGCTCTGCCATCTGTCGTCGCCGCGCGACACTAACGGCCCACCTCGGCCCACAGCTACCTGCAGTACATGGAGCTGCTGAACCTGCCGACCGAGCTGCGCATGCTGCTGGACGAGTACCTGGACGCCGCCAACAAGGGCCGGACGAGCCAGACCAGCTGCGAGAACCACTACCCCGGCTGCGAGTTCAGCATGAAGAGCCTGATCAACAAGTACAACGGCTCGAACAACATCTAGATGCCGGCCCGCCAACCCGACGCCCGCTGACGATTCCGTTGTTAACTTATTGATAGTTATTTATTGACGCACGTGACGTACACGACGCCAGTGACAGAATGCCAAATGGACGAAGACATTGTATATTTGTATAGACCGACTGGTGACGTATGTGTACATACGGGACGCGTGACGAGTGACATGGTTAGTCCTACATTCGAATCTTCATACCCATCCCGTGTGATGTGCGGTAGAGACACTAGTAGTGGCGCCACGCAGCATTCATGCATTCGTAACGAGTAGTGTCAGGTAGCTACTAGTACACATGACGACGGGCCTGGTAAAAGACTCCGAGACATGCGTGGGGGGGACGCGGCGGCGAGCCCCTTAGTACCGAGGGCGCCGCCGCCGGCCCTCCGTCCCCCCGCTCACCGACATTCACAACGCTAGACTGTGACTGAGTTGTTAACCGGTACTTGTTGATTCTTGCTCATGCCTCTGACAGGGATTGTTTGTTGTTGCCCGCTGTTTCCTTAGACGTGTGACGCCTCGGATATTACTGTGTTATTTATTGAACCTGCTCGACCACAACTGACGTGATAAACCGTATGCGACGAGAAGATATGGCAATAAAAATTCCTCTTCATATAAACGAACACAAGCTGTTTGTGAGACGCAGACGGGAAGGAGGAGAACGAGCCCCGAGGCGGCGCACCGCCGCCGCTGAGGACAGGCGGGCGCCCAGACGGCGCGGTGATGTAACGGCCGTTTCTCCCGGCCCGTTACGCCACAGGGGCCGGGCGGCGCGTCACGGCGACGCCTCGCCCAGACCGGACCTTTTCTCTCACGGCGGCGGCCGGTTCCGGGTTTCTCCCTTCACTGCCCCTCGCCGACTTTCTCGCCGCCGGCCGGGGATCGGTCGCCGCCCGTCTGCGGCCGACCACCCGCGGCGCCGGCCGGCCGGCCGACACCGCCGCCGGCGCCGGCCGCCAGACGGCCGCCCGGGCCCGAGAGCGGCCCCGGCCGCCGGCGGGCGACACCTGCCGGCCGCCGCCGAGGGCGCGGCAGCTGGCGCCGCGGCGCAGCCGGCGGCCCGCCGGGCAGCAGGCGTGGTGCGGTACGCGGCCGGCAGGCGGCGCTCGCTGGCCCTGCCCGCCGGACGGCACTGAAACTGAGCGCCGCCGCCGGCCGGCCGGCGCGCTCGGTTTCTATTTTTTAGCGCGTCTCCGCTAGAGAAATGCTGACCCGAAAGGTGCCAGCTGCGGGAGCTGGCCCAATTAGAAACCCCACCAGCTGGCAGCGCTCGGCAGCCGCGATACTGGGCAGTGTGGACCATCTGCCCAGAGCCTACGATATCAAGAGCCCGTGACAGTCTGCAAAGAGCCACAGTGATAGCCCGTCGAGAACCCAGGACGGTGATAGTCTGCCGGGAGCCTGGGACAGTGACAGACTAGCCTGTGATCAGGTTGGAACAGTCTGCTGAACGGTCCGCCGGCGGTGAATTCAAGCCGAGCGCGACCGTTGGGCCCCCGTCTCCGGGCCCGGGAACGACTCTCACCACACCTGGGAACATTCCTGGCCGCAGCCGTCGCTAGACTGGCTGGGTGGAACTTGGCCGTGTGAGGGTGGCCCACACTCCGGGAGAAATGGAAACCGGCGGTCAGCCACAGGATCCGGCCCCCTCGGCAGTTCAGTCCGCCCGTGCTCAGTGGTGGCAGGTTTTTTCTCAGCGACGACCCAGACTCGGCATGTTCAGATTAGGTTCATGTGGTCCTCCGATTTACACCGATCTTGTTCCTTAAAGCACGAGCAGGAGTCACCCCACTCGGTCGATCTGTTTTCTCGTCCAGTCTCGTCGAGAAGCAGGACCAAAAAAATCGCTTGCGACTCGTCGGTATTTCCGAACGCAGAAGCTACCATTTCTCGTTAACGACCACCATGGTGTGAACGATACCGCTGTCTGATTCCCGCTGTTTTGACACCGGTGCTTCCTGAATATGGTATTTACAGTCACAACCGTTTCCTTAGAAAGCACGCTCGACGATGCCTTACACCACAGCAGTGAAAATCAGTAAACGGCGGCGATTTTCAGGGAAAAACGGAAAGTGGATGAAATCATATATTGGCCGCGACCGTGAAATTACAGCTGGAGAGTGAGACTCCGGTTGCATGTTATTTGTCACCAGTTATCGCCTTCCTGAGCTTTATACTTTTTGCTGGGTGTAGTTGATGTATTTATTCCAATGTCATTAGGACGAAGGCCGTCATTTCTGTTATATATATATATATATATATATATATATATATATATATATATATATATATATATATATATGCATACATAAATATTGTTTAAGTCGCGGCATTAGCTTTCGCACCTCCGTCAAGCCTTTAGCACTGTGCGTCTTGAAACCAACGCCCCCGAGATGAGAGCTGTGCAAGAGGCTCAAATACTCCATCCTGGGCACTCTTTCAGCGCTTACGAACGTCACAACCGACCTGATTTCTTTCTGAAGTTTCGTGGTGCCCAGCCCCGGGCCATATTATAAAGCCCGCAAAGTTAACCTGAAGTGCATACGTTATGGGTGTTCTCGTGGTAAGCTAAAGTTTGCCTGGAGTAGATGCGCTTGTCATTTTTCATGACTGTCCATCCCCTACCCTTCACCTCCCAGTTGTAAGGATTTTACCAGGTACTGTCACCGACGGATATCGTCGACACGGAAAAACCTGCGCAGACTGGGCCCCCGTCAAAAGCCTGCTCCCCCCCCCCCTTACGGCACGACAGGCAACCTTTCGTGTCATTCGAAACCTGGTCGCAGGGGACAGGCAACTGTCGGAGGCCATAGTGTAACGGAGTTTCAATCCCACTGCTAGGAAATTATCAGTGCCTCGATGAGTTATTCAAGCTTGAAACCCATGAGTCTTTTAGGCTATTCACGCTGGAAACCTATTCGGATTAAAACGCACAATCAGCAGAGCGACAATCTAACATCTAGCTAAGCATTCACATTTATTCGCCGCCTGTGGAATGGAACAATCTGACAGAAAATCTCACTTCGCGCACGCGCACAAGCACCACCAAATACGACTCATGCAATACCGCCAGAACATGATAATGGCGAGTCTCGAAAACGGCTGGCTCGCTGCTATCACGTCACGCACGCGCGCTCCACGAACACTTCCCACCGGGCCAAACAGCACGGCCACAGTCCGGACTCCGCGCGACAGCCCCCACCGCATCAATAGAAGTCCCCGCGTCCCCTCCTGGGGCCCCGGCCCCGGCCGCGGCCGCTGCCGCGCCACCCGCCGCGTTCCTCGTCCCGAAAGCCGCCGCCGCCGCGGCCTCGAGGGCCGGGGCCGCCACGGCCGCCCCGCCAGCCGCCCTCGTCCGCATCCTCCGGCCCGCGCCAGCCGCCGCCGCCGCCGCCGCCGCCGCGCCACGGGGTATCCTCCTGCGGGTCGCCGGCGCCGCCGCGGCCCCGGCCGCGCCACTCGCCTCCGGGCGGACCGGCTGGACCGGCCCCAGGCGGCGGCGGCGGCCGGTCCAGCATCGGCTCATCACGCTTCCCCTCGGCGTCGCGGAACCCGCCGCGGTCTCCGGCTCGGAACCCGCCACGGTCTCCGCCTCTGAACCCGCCCCTGTCTCCGCCCCTGAAGCCCCTGTCTCCACCCCTGAAGCCGCCCCTGTCGCCGCCCCTGAAGCCGCCCCTATCGCCGCCGCGGCCGGCGTGCCGGAAGCCGCCGTCGCCGGGCGGCGGTCCGTCCGGGCCCGGCGGGGGGCCGTCGGGGCCGGGCGGCCGCGGCGGGCCGTCTTGGAAGCCGTTCGGCTCGGGCGGCGGGCCCAGCTCCATCCGGTCGTCGCTGGCGCGGCCCCAGTCGCGGCCGCCGCGGCCGCCGCGGCCGAACCTGCCGTCGGCGCCGTCGAAGTCGCGCCGGCCGCGCGGGCCGTCGCGGCCGCCGCGGAAGCCGCGAGGTCCGTCCGGCGGGCCGCCGCCGCCGCCGCCGCTGGGCCGCAGGTCCACGTCCCGGGCCGCCTGCTCGTCTTCCGGCTTGCGGTCCTCGCTGGGGCCGTCTCTGGCGCCGCCCCTGGCAACAGAGAGGCCGGCGGTCACACGGGGCACGGTCAGCAGAGCGGAGCCGGCACAGGCATCCCTGGACTGGGAGGCTGGCGCGAAGGCCTTCAGCGGCACGCACGGGAACCTTCAGAAGCGCTCTCTTTATCCGGTCTCTTTATCCGGCTCAAAGTCTGGTCAACGATGTCTCTCAATGAAATCGTGTCAAACCGTAAGCTTGTATATCACGGGTTCGTCTAACAGCATCCATAACTGACACTTCTACGAGCATCCAAACTGGAAATTTACAATTTATTTCCCAACATAACATGGAAACCCACGCGAACGGCACGTTTACTACACTGCAGAAGAACGAAAAAATGCACTGTCAAAGGCGCACAGGAACGCAAATTCGGCGAGCACCATCCTGTCACCATCCTGGACCGATACTGCCGTCCCCTACCTGTCCTGCCAGCGTCCCCTCCTCTTCCAGCCGTCGTCACTGCCCTTGTCGCCGTTCTTGTCGTCCTTCCAGTCCTCCCTGTCGCGCTCCCTCCAGCCGCCGCGGCCGCGGCCGCGCCAGCCGCCCCTGCCGCGCCAGCCACCTGAGCAGAGCAGAGCCGGGGCGGCGGTCAGAGGCAGGATGTCGCAGGTCCCGCCATCGGCGGCACAGGCGCACCAGACAACCGAGGACGCCTGAGGAGGTCAGCCTGACCGGGAAGAGCCTCCGCCTGGTGCAGGCGCCGAGAGAAACGGCCCCCGCAGAAGGTGAAACTGCCTCACGAGCGCGACGCCTCTGCTCCCGAAGCCAGCCGGTGATAACCAACACACGGATGAGGCGACGCTGAGGGTGACACTCAGATCACCCACGGAACCCCAGAGCCCACGATCCCGCCTCCGACGACAATCAGCACTCACCGCGCTCCTCGCCGTGGTCCCACTCGGGGTTCCAGCGCTCGTTCCAGTGGTTGGCGAAGCGCCAGTGCGGCCGGCGCGGCATGTAGCGGCGGCCGTCGGCCGGCTCCGGCGGCTCGTCGTCGCGCCGCTCGCCGCCCGGCTGGCCGGCCGGCGGCTCCACCCGGTCGTCGGGGCCCATGCCCGGGATCAGCGGCGCGTCGGCAGCGCCGCCGCCGCTGCCGCTCTCGGCCGCCGCGTCGCCGCTCTCCTCTGCAACGGCACGGACGGCCACCTGACACCGGCAGCACGGGACTGCACTGCAGCAGAAGGATTCTCCAGTGGGATGAAATGTGGTCAACGAACGCGAGCCTGGAGTTCCTACACGCGAACACCGACCTCTGCAGAGACGGGCCGTCCTGCGACGGAAGAACAGCACAGCCGCCCCAGGGCAGGCACTCGCCGCCAGACCCCTCCCTCCAGCCAGCGCCCACCACAGAAGCCAGCCACCCCGCCGAAACACCACCATCACGGGCCTCCTCCCGCGTTTACCGCACTGTCGCTGGCGGCCGGCACTCAGCGCCACCTACCGGCGTGACTCGACTCATCGACGGCAGGCTTGACGGACGGCGTCGGCTCCGTCGACTCGCCGATGTTGAGATTGTACTTGTCCTGCATGGTGTCGCCGGGCCGGTTCCGGGTCCAGAACTTGGTCGTGTGGTCGTTGGAGCCCGAGGCCAGCACGTGGCCGAGCGGGTGCCACGACATGGACCAGATGAGCGAGTCGTGCGCCTGCTCTATGCAGCCCACCTCCTTGTCACAGCTGCGGGCGGCGTCACGGACCGGTCACGCCGCGTCACGGTATTACGGCACGGACACGGACAGTCACAGAGCCGACACGTCGCGGACGACAGCCGCGTTACGGCATCCGTCACGTCACGTCACGTCACTGAGCCCGCCGCTCTCTTTACAGTTAGCAATACCGAGCACGTGGGGACGAGCAGTCACACAACAACAGAAAGGGTGGATTTACCACGTAAAACGGCCCCGACAAACTATGCATACCAGTGAGCTCTATGCCAAAAGTACATGGCGGTATCTAAATTTACTAAAGGCAGATTATTATCACAACACAGCACGTATAAAAAAACCTTAAGGTTTCAAGACAAAAAAGTGCGGCGACATCACCACACCCAACAGCACAAAAGGCCGCCCCTGGTGGTACGCCGCCCTCTGAGCACCATCCACCGGCAGCGGAGCCCGCGTATGCCCAGTCCGGTCGGCACGCGGTGACCGGCCGGACGGCACTCACCCGACGTTCCAGAACATGAGCGCGCCGTCCGAGCCGCCGCTGGAGAAGAGCGTCTCGTGGATCGGGTGCCACGACACGCTGGCCGCCTCCTTCTTGTGGCCACGGAACACCTGGAACGGCGCCCGGTCTCAGCTGCGGCCGAGAGATGTCCCACGGCCACGGTTCGGCCGGCCCAGCTGCAGCGACCGCACGGTCGCCGCGTCACAGCGACCAGTTATGTCACCTTCGTCCAAAACCCAGAACGACTGTCTTCTTTCAGCAAAAATTAGATAGATAGATAGATGGATAGATAGATAGATAGATAGATAGATAGATAGATAGACAGATAGACAGATAGACAGATAGATAGATAGATAGACAGACAGATAGATAGATAGACAGATAGATAGATAGACAGACAGACAGATAAAAAGACAGATAAATAAATAGACAGACAGACAGACAGACAGACAGACAGATAGATAGATAGATAGATAGATACATAGATAGATAGATAGATAGATGGATGCATGGATAGATAAATAAATAAATAAATAAATAAATAAATAAATGCATTTTGTTTTGTGTTTTACTTCCGAGACAATCAACCTCCTGAGTATAAAGCGATCGCGTACTAAGCGACAATTCTTTATACATAGTAAGCACACATACTGAAGACTGCGGCAAAACTGGAACAAAAATCGTCCATAACTCAGTCATCAAAAAGTGGACCTTTCTCTCTGTGCCACCCAGTCCTCTCCTGCTTTAAGCAATGAGCTACCTGAACTTCTGTTTCGAGAAATTTTATCCGCCACATGAACAGTATTGCGTAGAAACTGGTAGTTCGTGAAATAAACATCCCAGCATCCCCTCCCCCTTCCACCACTCCTCTGAACACCCGATGTGACGGCCGGTCTCAGCAGCCGACAGCAGTGCCACCTGTCGACAGGTCGGCGCCGCACCCTTACCTGCATCTCCTGCGAGAGGTTCCTGATGTCGAACAGCTTCAGCAGGTGGTCACGAGATGCTGTCACTAGCCAATTGCCGTTCCTATTGAACTTGAGGTCCATCACGGTCGACTTGTGGGCATGCCTGAGGACCAGAAGGAGGTCAGAGGATCGTCCGAGAGGATGGAATCACAAGTTGTGTGGTATCACAGTCTACAATGGCAACAGACGAACAATGGTGTTTTGTTTCATTCTTTTCCGGACTAAGTACACTTTGTGCGGCCACGATTCACCATTTACGGCACACATCTCACTGTCTTTGTTTGTGCTAAAGTAACAAGCCTATCACGAGATGAATATGAAAAGAAGCCGTTTTTCCAATACCGTGCCAGCCACTTTATAACTAATACTAATATGGCGTACAGATTGGGAAAAGGCAGATGCTGTGAAAACCTGAGTATTTCAAAACCTGGTCAACTCACAGTGTCGCCAGACTCTGACCCGACTTGGGGTCCCAAAGCCGCACCGGCTGCTGGTTATCTTTGCTGCCAGACACCACCAGACCCTTGTGCGGGTGCCAGTCGCAGCACTTGACGTCCGCGCCGTGACCTACGTGACAAAAGGTCAGGTCAGGCAACATGGGGCCAGGTCAGACCGTGCCATCTCCCCATGACTAAGAGCAAAGGGACAAGACTTCGTGCGCTTGCAGCTATTTCCTTCACAGTGCAATTCCCAGAAGTCAGCAGAGGCATCTCGCGGGAAAGTCATGAACTACAGACGCTCCCGAGCCGGGGAGAATTCCGTACATTAATAAAGCTTCATGGCTACAGTTTCATTACGTAAAAACACTTAACACAAAACCATTTCAGGCATTTTTGAGCCACACAAGAGCCACTGTGGAAAAGCAACGGAAAGTTGGGCCTTTGTGGAGCGGAAGTGAAGCAGGCACAGCAGCTTTATGGCGACAAATCCAATTAGCTGTTAAATTTAAGGGTGCGTTCGGGGCGCGAATCGTAAAAAAAAGATTGTTACTACGATGCAGAACCCGTCGAAAGCCGAAAGTCAAAAGTACCGTTCGGAGCAAGCAGAATCCGGCAAGTTTCCCTGCATTTTGATTCGCAAAGCTAATGAACCAAACGGCCGATAGTTTTGGTACCCACTTGTTGCGTTTAATTTCCACCAAACTTAGACATCAGGCCAAGAAGTGCCAGCTAGAGGCACAATTACGAGCCGAAAAAGTTGCGGCTGACTGTCTAAACAATGGCTGTTGTCAAAAACGTAACCATAGCAGAGAAAGATCGTGTTGCGGTAACGAGGCACGCAGATTGCAGATCCTCCAATGTCCAGGACGTTCTTTCGCGCCGATGAGGACGTTTTCCACAACCAGAGCCCAGCAGGAGTTTGTATATCCGCGTACTGTCTCCTTGACAAAACGTAACTTGTAACAAAATATAACATAACAGAATATAAGAAGGGAATTTCGAAGCAACTTGGGCTTTCCTCTGAATCAATGGAAAGCATTTCATCCATGCCAAAGGTAACTCGAAAACATTCTACGCAAAACGGAATAATGTGACCTTCTACTATCCTCACCTTACTGCAAAACCAATGCGACAGAAAAAACGACGAATAAACTGAAAAAAAAATACTCTGACGAGGAATAAACATACAAGGGCCACTCACGCTATTACATCGCGTGGTTTTCCAGAAGGCGTCCCAGGGAGAATTTCAGGTCACGCTGCAGCAATTGCAGCACCCATCAGCCGGCGCTCTTACCCCCCTCCCGCCTTCCGATGGGCCTGCGGGGGACGCCTACCTCGGAGCACCTTCTCCTCGTAGCAGCGGATGAAGTCCCAGATGCGCACTGTGCCGTCGTCGGAGCACGTGACCAGCTTCGTGTCGGACGGGCTGAAACTGGAGACCAGCCGATCTTCAGAGGAGGGTAACAACCAACACAGGTGGCGCAGCCGCAGGAGGTAACAGCCGCGACAGGCGGGCCGTCACAGAGGCAACAAGCGACACGGGTGGCGCAGTCACATGGAGTGACGGACGCCATAAGCAGGCCCGTCAGAGCGACTACCAGCCGTCACAAGAAACGTCAGGCACCAAAACCGTCACAGCGAACTGTCAGCCGTCACAGCGCCAACTACTTTCAGAGGAATCAGCCCTCACAGTGGCTCTCAGCCGTAGCAGGCACGCGTAGTCATCAGCCGTAACAGATGCATCAACTGCTATTCAAAAGAAAACGCGCCATACCCAAGGAAGTCTCCGTGGTCAAAAAGTGACAGATTTTTGGCGAGAGGGGAGAAGTCAGAAGAATTGCGACAGATCGGAAACAAGTCCCAGGAGAATTCCCATTCATAGACAGTGCCGTACGCCAAAACGCTATGTTACAACGTCTGGTGGTCACGGGAAAGTCAGAATTTTTTCAAATGTTGAAGGATAATGGGGAATGAAGCAGAGGATTTAGCTTTCTGCTGCCAGGACCAACTGGTGTTCGTCGTCGATAGTCGTGTAGCCCAGGACCTTCCAGTGCTAGTGCTAGAGAGTTAAAGCGAATGCTTTAACCAGCTGCCCCCAACATAAGCAGGGTCGTTCATCGGCCGCCTTTTCGGCGGAATTGTCAGTGGTCGACAACCCACCACGACTGCGACCGGTCGGAGACGAACCACAAGGCCCGTCTGCAACCGCGGAGGAGTCGCAGGGATCGGTCGTTGTCGGAAAGGATCACCCGACGGCCTGGGAGGCCACACCACGGTATGGAAGTCGGGTAGACACCGCAGGAGGCTACAGAAAGCGCAATTGTTCACACCAACACGAACAGCCGGTGGGAATACGGAAGCTAAGGGAGCGTGAAGCTAGGTGCTAGCCTCAGGTGGTGGGGAATCACATTACACCAGTCGCACCGTGGTGAATACCCGGGAGCATGGTCCAGCGGCAAAACCAATCAACGGCGGTCACCACTGTTACTCGGAACACCAGCCTGGGCAGCAGGACCCCTCCTGGCCTCCCTGAGCGGGCCTCTTACCCTGATGTTGACCGCCGACATGCCGGCACCAAGGTCGTCCGCCCAAAAGACCAAACGTCGCAAGGTGAAACACTTTATTGTGGATATTACAGCGGTATGTATACTACGCCGCTCCGACAGCCTGCAGAGTCCGTGACAGACAAAACGAGTGGGAGATCAGGATTCTGATGGTCTTCTCGTGACAACAGCAGCTACAGGGTGATAAGGAACTTGCAAGCCAGGATATTCATTACCACGGCAACGAAGCAACACATGATCTTCACATAACAGTGGGGATGAATTTTAAGACAAAACGCAAATTCGTGTTCTCTGCGGCATATTAGGAGCTGGAATAAAGGGATAAAAAAATCTTAAGTCAGTCATTTTCCGTAAAATAACGAAATGGAAATGGTCAGTGAAATTCGTTCTTCACACAACTGTACACATCCCCAGCTCTTCGGCCAACGTTAAATGGATCAGATGCAAACCAAAACAAAGTGCTATTTTCTAACGCCATACATCGTGCAGCAACACTCACTGGCCAACCCGTGTATTTGCAGAGGGTGACAATGTGGAAAGGCACACTTGCAGTGGTCGCTATGAACGCATAAACGTCGCACAAACAGTTCAGCGCGGAGCGGCAGTGTTCTGAACATAATGCAATTCGTTCGATACTCGTCAGAAGAAACCAGAGTATTTGTAAACGAGCCGACAGCGGCGGCCGGGCCGCCAAAACGGCGTAGACCGACGTTATGCTATTTTCTTTACGTTAAAGAGATAAGAAATATCTCACGGAGAAAACAGAAGCTCATTCATTTCAAAACATCAGATGTTATTTTTGTCTGCTTAGATGTCTCTCGACTGACGCCACTTCTAAAAACGCTTGACATTCTTCACGCAGAATCATGCGATCAGATCATGATCAGATCAGATCAGATCATGATCAGATCATGCGATCATGATCAGGTTCCATTTGGTACCGCACATTTCTTGCATTTCAAGAGGAAATCACAGTCTGCTTGGTTAATTTGCCTGAAATAATTATACACGAAAAAGTGCACACTGCACTCCTTCCCAGTCCGCTGTTACTATCAACGAAAGCATCCATCGATCTTAGATGCCTACTCGCACCTCTCCATCTTTCCCTTCCCAGCTAGTTATTGTTCGAGATGTACCCATGTAGCTGCCTCCATTGCCACGCGTGCAGCCCGAATATTACCGATACCCAATACCCATATAGCCCGATCCGAGTTTTCGACAGGAGACGCAATAAAGCGAAAGTGTCGTGTGCGGGTCTAAGATCAACAGGAGGGGGCTCGGTTATGGTTAACCAACGCCCGAGTCACCACTGGCCGTGCATAATATCAGTGGGAAGGGGTGCGAGGTGCCTTCATCTCCTCCAGACCTGCTCCAGGGTATCAGTAACAACGTAATGAGCTCACTCACCCCCCACTCCAGCTCACACTACCGCGCCCGTCGGCGCGGTAGTGTGAAATACATGCGTTTTAGCAGATAGCAAGCGCTATCGTAGACGTTACTAAGGTGGCATAGGAGGTCCTTGTATGTTCGGCGACCAGAACCACAATCATTTCAAGGAGACTGCTGTGCCGCTTTCACCGGGGCATCATCGCGAAAAATCCCTTTTCTCCGAAACGGAGGGTATTTTCGTGAATAAATGTTCCATTAACCCTATTCCCGGAGGGCTAGCGGTATGGCCGATTTCCGGAAGGGGGGGGGGAGTCGACCCCCTTGAGATCTCCAGAACTAATCGTGCGATTTCATCGCAACAAACGGCAATCGATTTGCCATGACGTAAACTACATCTTTATAAAAAGAAGTTTTCATTTTTTTTAAAAGGGTGGATATTGGGGGCAAAAAAGTCAAAACTGGGGATATTTTTGGGCTTCTTATAACTCAGTTATTTATGGACCCATTTTAATAAAATTAGTATAAATCGGGAGATTATGGATGGGACTTTCACCATTGGTCCATACCTTTGAAATTTTGGTAGAATCCACAGGCCTTCACAGGATTTCAAAAATAGGATTACCTTTCTTTAACAACTGAATGAAAAAGGCACATGCGCTTTTTTTTACTTCTGCTAGTCATGTTATGCTGAAGAAGTACAAATCGAATTACAATGTTTGTATAATGTTAGCATAGGCGGTGCCAGGGACGTGAAAAAGGGGAGCTGTCATGGTCACATGTTATTCAAATCAACTCTTGACCTTTGATCTTAAATGACTTCCACTGACCTCAGAGTCACTTGGAATGATCTCGTGTGCATTTAATACTATTAGTAAGCATTTGCAATCATTTGAACTCACTCTATTTCAAAAATTCTACTTTCCGACTATTGTGATATAGGGTACGCGCACTCACATTTTAGGTCATAGCTCCGTGACCCGACCTGACATCAAACTGAAACTTGATACCCAGGTAGAGGGCACTATTCTATGTCATATATGTCCCGGTTTTGGCATTCCAAAAAGTAGCACCGAAATTACTCCTATAAAACCAAATTTTAATTTTTGACCTTGACCTGACCTTGTAAAGTGACCTCAGATGAACAAAACTGTATTGCGCATGTTGCCCAACTATTTAGCTATACATCCATGTAAAGTTTTAAGTTCTATCTTAAAAACGTTATTTTGGCAGTCATTTTCCTTTTACCCTCAACAGGGCCAAAAATAGGACGAGGTGCCTCCCAGAAACGTTGCCTGGCTCCGCCGCTGAGTAAAAAGGAACGTCAAAATTTTGTCAGTATGAACAAAGAATAGCTAGGAAAAGTCACCAAGTTTCGTGAAGCTGTGTCAAAAAGCCAGGAACTGGCAAGCAAAAAACCCGAGGGGGGCGGACTCAGCCCCCCTTCCGGTAATAGGGTTAAAGACAGCTGGTAACTAGCCAAAGTACCATAAATGACCCTTTCAGGAGCTGCTGTTTGCCGCATGTCAGTCTTGACAAACGGCTTCTTGCAGTTGTCCTCAATGGTGACCAACAACCCAGTAAATGTTACTAACGATTATTCAGCTTGATTTTAAGCCTATGTAAGACGCAATCCACTGCAACCAAAAACGACAAAGTTTACGTTTGAAAAGTATATTTGGAAAGATGACTAGATCAACAGCTTACAAAAACAGATACGTTAAATTACCCTCACACAATATATCACAGACAATGAGACCCCGTCAACAATCGGCCTGGGTATATTTGTGGCCAGCACAGCGGGAATGCGCCAAAACCCGCCGACATGTCGACCAATCTCTTGACCCGATGTCGAAAACCACAGCCCTGGGTGATCACACAATATGGTGCGCGGAGCACATCACGTATTGTGGCCATACTCTGGATCCCGCACACAAGATGCGGGCCCGCGAAAAAAAGAAACCAAAAGGAGGATCGTCACCAATTTCAGCAAATGTCCGAACGACTAGGATGGCCACTCACTGTTTCGACATTATGAAGTTGGGTAAACCCCATCTATTTGGCAGACGACACTGCTTGTTAACAGCAGTATATACCTCTAATTAACGAAAACGAGACATCTCCAGTCATCCCATGGTAAGAACTTTGAACAACATTTGCGCAAGCCTCGCTGGCGCAAAATCCCCGTAGACGGGCAGCGGTTACCTCGAACAGCGCTCGGTTAGCCCGCACCTTGTGCGTGACCTGTGCGTGCCACTGCACCCCTGTGGGGGGCCGAATCCCAGGCCCGGCTCAGAAGCGCCGGCGTCTGCGGACAGCCGTCCGCCGCCGCGCGCCGGTCGGCGGGGACAGCCAGCAGCACGGGCAGCCGTCCCAGGCCAGTCCGTGTATTTACCCGGCCCGGGACCGCCGGCCACGCTCCGACCGCCGCCGCAGACAGTCTATTTGGCGGCGCCTGCCGCGCCGGCGGAGCGGCCGGCCCGGCCCGCCGCAGCCCGCCGCTCCCGACGTGTATTCGATCCCCGGCCGGCGCCGGCCCGCCCCCGTTTATTGTCGCGAGCACGGCCGGTCACAGACAGGCACAGGCACAGGCACAGGCACAGGCACAGGCACAGGCGCGGCGCCGACCAACACCGCAGCACCGCGTCCGCCGCGGCCGCCCGCGCACCGCGACCCAATAGCTACCTGATTCCACGTAGCGGGTCCTTGTGCGCCTGGAACATCTTGACGTTGTTCATGTTCATCTGCCAGTACTTGATGTAGCCGCCGTGGTCGCCGGTCACCATCCACTGGTCGTTTCGCGACCATACCATGCTCCGCACTGGACTGTCGTGCGCCTGTCGACGGCGACAATGACACCGTGTCAACAGCCGCGGCATGGTACCAAACGGGAACGTCACACGCTACACAGCAGCAGTCAGCCGAGGCCGAATCGCGCACCGCACCACCAATGGGACCCAGGGTGAGGACTGGACGCCTCAAGTGCCGCCGACAGGGACAGTCACAAAACAGACCTGCAACGGACCCTAATGTCCGACCTGGACCCAATAACCAATAACACAATAACTGAGATCGCAAACGGGTTCCAGGAAGACGACGATGGCACAGATGGGAAAATGGCCTGTTTTTGGTCCCATGGCCACCAAAAGATTTTCCACTCTAGATGCGCCCAAAACTGTAACTGCTTGTCTTTTCACACGTTTCCACTTTCTGGCATGCTCCTATCACATCTGGGATGGTTTACGACGAATTTCATCGCATTGCACTCCTTCAGACGCACTTTATGGTCACAGCACACATTCAATTTCGTACTCTGGCACCAAAAAAAAAAAACAATTTCCACCAATGCACGGCGATGTTCTTGGACCGAACCCTGGCAAGCCAAAACCGTCCCTACAGAAGCAACCTCAAGAGTCTGCTCAACAAAAGCAAAGTGTGGCTTGGTAACCAGTGCCCTACAACCGTCCAGCCCGTCCCCCCACCACGTGACCCGACCTTGCCGGTGGCCCGGCCCGGACCCGCTGGCGGCCGGCGCAGGCCACGTCTGACCTGCAGGATCGTCTCGAAGTTGAAGGTGAGCCCGTTCCAGAGGGTGAACTCGCCGGACGAGGCGCCCGTGATCAGGCGGCGCCCCTCCGGCGTCCAGCCCAGGCAGAAGATCGGACAGCGCATCTTGTTGGTGGCCGTGCGCACGAAGCGCGTGGTGACGGCGTTGATCGGGTTGTCCGGGTAGCCGGCGGGCGGGTGCAGCTCCGGGTAGAAGAGCACGTCCGGCTGCAGCGCCGGGCGGTCGATGGCGCCGCGCTGCCACACCCGGTCCTGCCGGCACAGCACAGGTCACGTCACAGGGGCATCACGGCACATACAAAGCCCTACGCTGCCGACACGGCGGACGTTACGGGTCACGTCGAATATCATGGCACATGTCACGTCACAGGGGCATCAACAGACACAACAACCCTTTGCTGCCACATCTGTCCTGCTAACACCGGCCACGTGATGGGGAATCAGAGCAAACGAGAATATGAACAGACAATGGTCCGACTATAAATCAAACCTGTCCGAGGCATCACCACAGCACCACCAAAACACCACCAAGCCGCCACCACACATTCCACGGCCGCCCACCTCGAGGTACTTCATCACGGAACAGTTGTAGTCGACCGTCTTCCTCATGGAGCTCTTGCGCAGCCGTTTGCCGTCGTACTCCTCCTGGTTCATGGTGGGCTTGCCATTGTAGACGGTCGGCGTGTAGCCTCGAAAGTGCGGCGGCTTCGGGTTGCCCGTCCCGGGCCCGCTGCCCGGGAGGAACTGGAACGGCGTCGACGGCGGCGTCATGCCCGTCTGGATCATGGTGGCGCCCTGTTCAGTATAGCTCCTGAAAAACAGAGGAGAATGCTATCAGATGATGACTTCTGCATCACCCAAACCAGTACCTGACAATGGTCAGCATTGGTACCAATTAGATGGACTTGATGACATGGTGGAGAATCAACTGAAATAAAAAAATGTACTCTACAGTAGCCATCCTGCCTCAAAAAACAAGCCAACAAAACATAATATGCCAGCTGGTTCAGGATGGAAATCAACTGACATTAAAGAACACAAAAAACGACATTCTACAGTAGGCAGAGTCATAGGCAATTCACAGAACTGGGATCAATCTAATGCCGATTCATCACTCAAAAAGGTGATTCTGATACTGATTCATATTGGAAAACAGAGAATGGAATTGGTTCTTTTTAAAGACCATCATTAAATACATAGAATCCATGTAACCCATCATTCATGATTAATTCATTACTCAATTTTATGTCAAATAACAAAAGCTGCACCTGCCTGTTTCCTGTAATACAGGCAATTGCCAAGGCCTGGGTCCTGCATTTGTCAAGGCCTGTTATACATTACAGGATGGTAATGGGAACAATGATCAGGTTTATCATGCCATGAATTGCATTTGTATGCATAGATACAGAGCAGTGTCCAAATTCCATCTGCACTGAATGTCAAGATGGAAAAAATCCCAAAATGTGAATTAAATGGTGTCTACCATCAAGAAAGGGGATAAGAATGTTCACCAGTCATCCCTGTGACCAAAACTTCCCACAGCTGTGCTTAACAACAACTGTCAATGATGAATTTTGCTTGCAACAGCATCATCATAGTTTTCTTTTACCATTCTCACTGAGTTTTCAATGCTGATAGATCTCATGGTTATTCTTTAAATACTAATAACTGGTCTGATTTGTTGCATAAACAAAGGATGTACTCAAATCAGGATAAAAGAATCAATTTCTTGGAGCAATGACCAAAAACTTTGTGGACCGATTCAATTCTGATTCCTCTGCCAATAGGCATCTCTGATTCTAATTCCCACTGAGTGAATATGAAATATAGTGTGATTCTGACTCCTTGAAAAGGTTTGCAAATCAAAATTGAATATGCATCATTTACAAGTTTGACAGTATGTCACACTACCTCAAACATGACAAAATGACATTACATGCTAGTTACTATGACAACAAACTATGATGACATATAACTGCATATTTTGACATTGATAACAAAAGAAATATGACACGGTTTTATGAACTGAACTAAAATGCATCATTTCACAATTTACCTGCATTATTCACAAATAAAAAGAGCATTTCATTTAAGACTTTACACAATTACATGAACCTACCCAATGTTCATTATATCAAATGGCTGACTGACCACAACATAATCCCACAAATCCATAGTGACCAAAGCAGCCAACCAGAAAGGGAACAATCTTCACAACTGCCATGTTCCTAAATGCAATGTTACTACATTAATTTTGCCTTATGCCAAAATGATGCTGATAGATCTACATAAATTTGGTACATAACAAGTGGCACATAAAAATACCAATGTCTTTCCAACTATGAACTTTGCATATCTCACTAATACTGCAAAAACAAACTGAACTCAACCCCATATACCATCAAACTGTTCCCAACCACCATACTACATTAAATCATTTAGCAACAGACCTCTGCTGAGGCCTTCATTTAAAATCATGCCTACATCAGGTGAAATTTACCTGGACTACACACATGAGGCTAAATAATATAATACTTTGATAGCCTGAAGGACCATTACAGCAAAACATTGTCTGACAAAGTCATGCTATACTCCTGTTCCCAACCTTTCACACAAACACAAAAAAATGCTCTAGCAAACACATCACCTGTAAAGAAGCATATTATTTCCAAACTTAATGAACCAGTCTAATGGCAGCCAGTTAAGATTTACAAATAGCATTAATGGTTTGAATTATATGTATACTGAAAATATGGTTGACAAGAAAACAAATAAAATAAGAAGGCAAAAATAGCATTTTCAGAAAATTTTCAACCAGTTTATGTATAACAAGCTAGATAAAAAGCATATTAACCCATGTACAGAATGCATTTATTTTCTAATTGCATGTTTCCATGAATTTAGCTTGCATACAGGATAAGAAACAAACAAAAACCATGGTAGAAGGAAACATTTTTCAGAATAATGGCTTATGCTTGTGATATATATGTATATATATTTCTGCATGTCTTGAAAAGCCACACAAAAAAACCCAAGGTTACCTTTTAAAAACTGACTGCAAACATCAATAGAAAAGGAAGAGTATAACATCCAATAGGAAAGAAAAAGTCAAATTTTTGCACACTATCTGTCTTTAATGCTGATGTGAAAACTAACTTTGTACTACAAACATTTTACAATCAACAGTTTCAAATAATGTTAAGATTTCCATGATTTTTATGTTGAAACCATAACAATGAGGGATGTCCCATCCCACTCTGGCAGATCTTAATATGTTTGCACCTTATTATGACATGCTTAATCTGCTTATGCATACCAGAATCCCAAGATTTGGTTACCAGCTGGTAGATGGATCAAACCTAGTATGTGTTATGCCACACAATCACACAAATGGGTGAAATGCTAGCACTTCCACAAATGATAAGATACTCATTCCATACTTTTCTGACAACGTCTGTGACAATTTAATCTGCTCATACCACTTAAAGCACCACAGAACTCTTGAGATATGACTGACATCACACCATACTGCAATGAGGCCTCTGACCATCCCTTTGGCCCTGCAATACATAACAATAGACATTGGCAAATATAACAAAACAACAATTCACCTAATAATTTGGTGCCATTCTGTCGATGATACTGTCTTGAACGAAATTTGCCAGCAGCCAGCCACTCCAAAGTTTCACATTCAGTCGAGATTCCGCAAGCAATGCCAGCCAGAACCGAAACCAAAACTTCGCAACGGTCACAGCTAGTGGTTTACTTTTATTCCTGTGAGGAGCTCTTTGAACCAATTATTCTGCTGTAAAGTAATAACAAACCAAATTTGATTCGTCGCACACCACAACTAGCAAAGCCCACATGTGAAACCTCGCGGGAAAATGGCGTCCACCGCGATTGACGCAATCAAGGTTTGCTTCTCGCCTAGCATGACCGCATTTTTACAGAGCGTGTCACTTTATTCAGCTGATATTTATCTGAAGTACTTCCCCTCCAAACGTCATACTTTTCTGCTGGGTTGATTTAAGAAATGAATACATATCTACTTTCCGTCTGTGCTTCCTCTAAGCTATTTCTCTTTTTAGAATTTCTATTCTTTCCACTTTCGTTTCCTACCTTGAAAGATATGGAAAGAAGATAATGAAATAAATAACTTAATGCACGAACAGGGCTGCTTTCATTTACGGTAGTCTGTTCTTTTTGTGCGATAGTTTTAAATACAAACCACATTTTGTTAACTAAAAAATAAATATAAAAAGTACTAGGGGTAGGTGATAGATTTTGGGGTGATTCTCTCCAGGCAACTTTTTAAAACTATCGCTGAAAATAAATCTTATTAGAGCATTCCCTCTGGGAGCCCTTTTGCTTCTCTTCCGACTTTATTCTTGTCATTCTAATTGCAGGCGGTGTTCTGTACCATACGCTAACTTCTTTGCACTTGTCCTTGAACTTCTCCTTCACGGTGTTAAAAAATAGTTTTAAAAACAGACCTTTATATTTCATTTTTCCATTCTAATATAGTATTCCATTAAAACGTTTTATTAAACAACAGTGGTTGGATAAGCTCTTGATGCTGGGAAAAGTCATCTCTTATCATTATCCGGGAACTTCCTTGTTACCAGAGCTTCCAAATCATAGTAGTGTATTCCTAAAGCCTCGTAGTGGATTAATGCGCGCGTTACGAACCGAGAGGAAAAGCAGTAGCAAACCTACGGCTTCTTCACACGCCATGAGTTTTTTGAAAGCTCATGGCAGGGGTCAGGGATGCCGTTCACGGGTGTGGCATTGGTTATGCTCGCTGTGGGTAAGAGGCTCTTTCGCTGCGATTGATAAAAATACTGCTTTCGGGTCAGAGGGAGTTCGCGTTGCGTTACATGCAGCGACGGCGGAAAAGGGGGGGCAGGAGGGGCGGCCGCCCCCCCCAGCCTGACGGCTGGAAGGGCAAAACTATGTTTTTACCCCCCCAGAAATTTCGGTTACTGCACCAGGCAAAATCGTAAAAAATCAGCCTTACGCTATTAAAAAAAGAAAAAATCGATGTGCGAACCGAAAGAAAACGTACTCCGAATATACAAGAAGGTTTTGTGCCATGGAGAGAGGCCTGTGGTCTGAATGAGCTTTTAGAGGCCCCTGCTAGCTTGTAGGGGAATTCACAGCTTGTTTCAAGAGGGTCCCCTGTAAACCCATAAAGGACCCCTGCCAGCCTCTGAAGGGACCTCCTTTCGGTCTGGAAATAAGGCCCTGCGCCTGCCTCCAGAGGTCGACATGGGCCCTTAACAGACAGATAGAATGCCCTCTACAGATAGGCAGTGGTCCCCTGGCCAACAGGTGCCCCTAAACGATCGTTCAGGAGCCCCTGCTTTCCTGTACAGATGCCCCTGCCGACCTGTAACAGGCACCCGCCAGATCGCCATGAACGTCTTTACAGGTGAGCATGGGCCCGTTTACACTTCAGCGAGGTACCGTTACAACCCGACAGTAATTTTAACCACATGGGGCCCATTCATTACGAGGGCCAGGCGCGGATCCAAAGGGGGGGCAATTAGGGTGGCCGCCCTCTCCTCCCTGAGGACTGAGAAGGGGCTCCTGTCAGACTTAAAAGGAGGCCCGAAGGGGCCCCGTATGAGCCTCACGAAGTCTCTATAAAAACCTGACATGCTCTTGATGCAGTCAGAGAGGCCTCCTGGAGGGCTAGATGACCTCTGAGACACATAGAGGGTCCCTGAAGCTCCCAAAGGGCCTCTGAGACCACAGCAGGGTCCCAGTACGGCAGACTGTTCCCGAGACTGCCAGATGGCTCATAGGGCCGCTGAGACGGCCAATATGAGGACTGAGTCCCTAGGGGGCCCCTGCGAGTGAAAAGCTGAAAGTTCTTGATGTAGTCAGAGGGCCTCCGGGAAGGTTAATGAGACCCTGACATGGTAAGATGGCTCCTAAGATAGAAAGAAGGGTCCTTGAAACTCTTCGAGGGCCCCTGGGACTGCAAGGGGCCCTAGCACGGCAAAAGGTCCATGAGATCGCTAACATTGCCAGAGAGGCACCTGAGACGGAAAGAACTTTAGAGGGTGCCTGGCACGACATAAGGAGACCCTGGCCAGCCAGAGGGGCCCACTGAACGGGGATTCGTCGGTGACCTACTCAGTCTCGAGAGGAGCCACAAATGGGCTACATTGGCCTTTTTGAAACCTTTCGGGTTCTTGATGCTGTCAGGGGTCCTCAGGAAGGTCAGGTGGTTTCTGGGACGGCAAGATGGGCCTATACACCGCAGATGACCCCTGAGAACGCCAAAAAGGTCGCAGGACCCCTGCGAGACAATGACGATTAGAGTGCCTCTGAGACGGTATTTGGGCTTTTTGGGGGCGCTGGGCGGACAGAGGGTCCCCGAATGTAATAAATGGGCTCTGGCACGGGCAAGATCCCCTTGAGACTGCCAGCGAGGCCCATGAAGCGCCAACAAAACGACTAGGGCTGTCACGGCTAGAGGGGTCCTAAAAGACTGCCAGATATACCTCATGTAACAGAGGAAGACCCCTGATACAGCCATGGGGACCACCGGACACGTTCAGAGGGTCTATGACACTGCAAAGGGGCCCTGACATTGCCAAAAGGTGTTTTGTAACTGCCAGAGGGCCCCTGAGATGGCAAAAATGTTTCCCAGAGACGATAAGAAGGGTATCCAAGACCGCAGGGGGTCCACTGAGACTGCTAGAGAGGGACCTTTGAGACTGCTAACTAAAAGTCTCTAGCAATAGGGGCCACTGAGACGACCAGAGGGACCCCTGAAACTACTAGACCTTGAGACGTCCAGACTGCTCGTGAAACGGCCAAAGGACTTAGACAATTGCAAGAGGTTCCCCTGTCACAGCAGAGAGAGGCTTACACAGGGCCCTTTTTAGTGCCTGAGGGGCTCCTTAGACGGCAAAAACGTCTCAGGGACAACAGGAAGGAATCCGAGATGGTTTAAGCGTCCCTGAAACTACTAGATGGGAAGCTGCCAAAGAAGGGCCTGAGACGTCCCGCGGGACACGTCAAACTGTAAAAGGAACCTGACACTACTAGAGGATCCTGGTACGGCAGACTCCCCAAGACCACCAAAAGTGCCCCAGTAATTGCAAGAGGGAACCTAAACTAAGCTGACCTAAACTGAACTAAACTAGACTAAACTAACCTTAACTAAAAAAATCCAGAAGCTACTGGATTGGGGCGGGAGGACTGACGGGTCCCTGAACCAGATACAGACACGACATTTCAAATGAAGGGAGAGACGGAGCCACCTAAAATCTCGCCGTTTTTGTCATATTTCGGGCACTGTGTTCGGAAATAAAACGTAGAATTTTCTCAAATAATTTGACGCGTTTGAATTTTTTGGTCACTTGATATCGTAAGAAGCAGAATTACATCATTTTCCATATCTGGAGGGCAAAAAATGGGGGCCCGGCGCTGACCATTTGCCTCCACCCCCTCCCCCGCCTTAGCGAAATCTTGGATCCGCCCTTGGCGAGGGCTCCCATTGGTTTCGAGGGTCCCCTTGATCCGATTTGCCCTCCCCGTGGGCGGAATCCTGGCTACGCCCTTGATCCATTATGTGAGAGATTTGGCGGTGGCATTGCTACGTTATGTGTGTGAGGGGGACAGGCAAAGCTGCTTTGGAAAGTGCTTGAGATAATGATTTCGTTCTCGTATGATAGTCTGTAAGAGCTTTGTTACTAGGCGTCGAGTTATAATTTAGTGTTGTGGGAGGAAACTGCCTTTCAACCGTTTACAAATGTATTTCATAACAATGTTGAATTCGTGATGTGAACGCAAACATAATAACAAGCAGAAGTTTGCATCATTCGCCATTTTGAAGATGGATGCCCAAAGTCAAAGACCTGAAAAATCGCAATGGGTACAGACCTGAACAGAAAAATCAACGCATGTTGGAGAACACAAGTATGCACCAGCGCCAAAACCTGGAAAAAAGGTTTGCTTATTTAAAGAAAAAGTGGGCGATAGCAAACAGAACGAAGTTCAGTTGTTTTTTCGGGATGGGGAAGAAGGTAACCCAAATGAGGTCGGCTGTTGATCCGACAGGGCTTGTCCCCCCAGCCGAAAATGCCATCCGCCGTCCCTGGTTACATGCGCTGCGTTAGGTATGGTGGTTGTATATAAAGTGCATATAACCTACTTGCGCCATTTTTTCCGGCTGGTGCCGAACTGCAAAGCCATTAATGATATACGTAGAACACGGGAAGGGCGCTCGTGGCAGACGTTACCTTAACAGTTGAAACTGGCATTACACCCGGAACAACTGTAGGGCCTTGTGAAAGAGGCTTTGCCTACCGCCCTGCAGCCCGGCTGCTATTAACTTCCAAGGACCTACCCCAGAAATGCCACGGTACGGAGTGCCCCGATGGCCGGGTTACAACCGAGGACGCCGCCTGGTGACACACCCCCGACCGCCGCGCGCTCCGGTGCTCCGGACAGGACGGATCCGCTCACGGCACCGTGACCTGATTATCTTTACACAACGTTACATGAGTACGAGTGCAAAATCTGGACAAAATGCGTAGCCATAGAGGAACTCACGAAACACGTCTCTCGTTAAATTCAGTGAAGACAGGGCGTTTTCGTTTATGGCAGGGGCGCGCTGAAACCAGCGGGTCAACGACTCTGACGTAAGTCAGTTTCGGGCTGCACAGGCCATACCCCGTTATTTCCTCGTCGAACGGGCTCCGACTCTCATGTCAGTCCAAGGCCGAACAGACCCCAACTCTGGCGTCAGATCCAGGTTGAGCGACTACCAACTCCGACGTCAGATTCAGGCCGCACGTCAGATCCGGGCAGAACGGACGCTAACTCAGGCAACGGGTCCAGGTCCGAACGGACTGCATTTCCGACGTCATCTGACCTGGGTAGGCTTCGACTTAATGGGCAATATTTAGCCTCAGCCGCATTTTTATTGGTAAATTTGGTCCAATATGGCATAAGAAATCGCTAATCACGTTTTCTAACAATCATTGTGTCTAAGAGTATTACAAACAGGCACATAGCTAGGATTTTCTTCAGAGGCAAGGGCTCTCGGCGGGTGGGCACATGTCAAATTTTGTTATATGCCATTGGCATATGACGAAGTTTATAGGAAAAGGCACCAATTTTAGGTAATTCGCGGCCCATTTAACGCACAGAAAAAAATATAGGTAATGTTTGCTTTTGCAGCATACATGTATGGTTACCATCCCATATTCCTAAAACAACGCTAAATATCTAGTTTGCATGGCCCCATGGCACCCTTGGCCTCTTTTCTACCTCCTGATTACAAAACTGCGTTTTGTTCCACGTCCTTGAATGTTTGGGCGGCTTGATTCTTTGGAAAGCAAGGTTGTCGATTTTGCAAATGACTGGGGGACCGAGCCGAGGTTCCGACAACCAAACCTCCCCCCAAGTGTGGGTTTCTCAATGGGTTTAGCCCGCTTTATTTTGGTGAACGAAAATATATAAGTTTTTTTTGGTTTTTTGTCAAATAATACATTGCATTTATTCTCTCTCTCTCTCTCTCTCTCTCTTTCTCTCTCTCTCTCTCTCTCTCTCTATATATATATATATATATATATATATATACGTACATATATACATACGTATATATGTGCACGTATGTATTTCTACATATTAGGCGGAAAGTAGAGAGATAAGTAGATACATCGCTTTGGACTTTATTCTGTACTTTCTATCTATCCTTTACCTATTGCGGCTGTTCTTTTTGTTATCATTACTCAATTCGGTCAACACTAAGATTTTGACCGAGCGCTTACACTGAAGGAAAACAGTCGTAATAGTGGTTGTATGATGCCTGAAGTGCAGCATCGAAATGTACGGTTCTCGACAAAAGTAGTGATAGGTATTAGGCTCCTTGACAGTATGGAGCATATTTCTTGAACTGTAGATAATACATCGTCACAAAAGCACAGCATCACGGGTGACGACGCTTCGCCTCATTATATACAGATGCGCTCATCTGCGTTGTCTCACGACTGCTAAATTTTCCAGAATAATGGTTTTTGTTTCATTCGCCATACCTTTCACCGCCTCCTGCTGGGTGCGTCCCTGCCAGTTACGACCCTGCGCTTACAGGTGGCCGCTAATGTCGGGAGAATGTTTAAAAGCTGCCTTTCGTAGTAGATCGGACAGCTGTCAATGTGCCAAACAATGAGCGGATGTGTTTTGTGAGCCGTAAGAGGGAGGAGAGGATTAGCTTCCCATTCTATGGCGCAGCAGCTAGATTCCGAACAACTTGACCAACACAGCCGTGCGCTGCGCAGCGTTTTTGGTTGCCCGAGTGGTATTATCGTTTAACGTAAAATGGGTGATATGGAATCGCGAGTTCGCGTCCATAGATAGCCATTTGGTTCCTTTCATCTCTATTCTCATTTTTGAGCACATGGGTTGCATGGGCACATTGGATGCAGATTTTGTGGTTCATACCGGAGACATACGGGAACATGAACGTCGCACAAGGTGATGATATCAAGCAACTGGAAATGACCGATCAGTTATGGTGATGTCAGCCTTGGGGAAGGCACAAAGCTTATTCTTATCTGAACTCGCAGTCGCCGATATCTTTAATAAAACATCATTGAAATTTAGGAGGGGGAATCGTTACTTTTATTTTATGTAACGGACCGAGTAACGGAAGTTACTTTTGTGGTCCGTTACTCCGTTACTTTTTGGTCCGTTACTCCGTTACTCCGTTACTTTTTAAACTCCTTACAGACACCGCCCGGCTTTATTTGCATCGGCACACGCCATTGGCTACTTGAATAGCCAACACCCAATAGTGTGCGGCGATACAAGCGCGGCTGGGCGCGCACTCAGCTGACAATCGCGGAGTCAACTTGTTGACAATATTCGTCAGCTGATAAACGTTGACGGCAAGCTGGCGGCAATGGTTCAGTATAAAGGCCAGCTGACTTTGGTCTCTTTTGGGACAAAAGTATTGAATTATGCGTAAGTTTGATATGACTTAAAATTATAAATTAACCAGTCGTTTTTTCAGGCTAAAAGATATCAAAGTTATTGTCATTTATACTGGAACAGCCAGCTGACGGCAGTTTTCAATGTTGTCTCAAGTCAGTCACGGATTGCTTACCACCGCCACACGGTTCCCCGCCAAGATCACTCAAGGTTGTTGAGCACATGATTACTGCCGCCATGGCCTTGGATCTGTGATGTCCATGGGGCGATGGAGTGGTGATTGATTCTTGACTGGCCTGAAATTTTAACTACCTGACACTAAAATGTCCCATCAAGGCGTCTTTACGCCGCCACTGGAGGTCGAAAACCTTGACTCCGAGTCCGACGGTGCCTCAGCTTCGGGGCGAGGACGAGCCCGGTCTGGGTCACCCATGGCCACATCTAGAAACGTACTTTGAGTTTAAGGAGGAGGGGAAAAACGTCATTTTTACTATGTCCTGTGCCGACTGAAAGAGGTTATAATCAAGGGTCACAAGAGTAGCCTTTCAAACCTAAAGGCACATATAGAGGAAGCATTATTTACGGTATTTCCAGGTGAGAACAGAATGTGCACAATAAGTTGTCAGTAGTGAAGCATAATTATGAAGCTTGTCGACTATTGCTTGGACTATTTGCCTTAACCATATTCTCTGCAGGCAGTGAGATTCACATTACCCTGGGGGGGGGCAGATCTGTGGTAATCTACCTTTCGGCCGACGCTTACGCGTAATTTTTGGAGACGCGGAAGTGGCAACACAAGTTGTGTGAACAATTTAGCCCATTCAGGTATTTTTCTAAGCACTGGCCCCTACTGGATGTGTAAACTGACTTGGTTAGGTAACTCTTGAATTTTGATTCAGTTGACACATGTTTGCCTTCAGCCGATACGAGCTAACCAAACCAAAAAACAGGCAAATTGAACCTAACGAAAAATTAGTTTTACATACTCATCTAGGGCAATCCCTGCAACCATACAGTAGGTTTTAGGTTAGGTTAGGTTAAATCATTTTTAACTTGGAGAACAGGCTACATTGTCCATGCGATTCGAGTTACCACTTCTGCGTTCCCGAAAAAAAATTTCAACTGGCCGAAGCACTTTTCGGCTGACACATTATTTTTTGTAGACGCAGAAGTGAGGACCCAAACTCAAACATGATATGAGCCGTTGCCACTTTTGCACCTTCGAAAAATATGCATTGGCCGAAAGGTGAAGATTACCAATTCTGCCCCCTCCCCTCCCCGCCCTTCCAGAGATCTCGAGATGCATTCGTCCAATGTTGATGGGATGAATGCCATTTAATATGTTCCAACGAGATCTCCAATTCCGGACCCCAAAAATTCAAAAATTCAGAAAATAGGGCGTGGGGGCAAACAAACTCCAAAATTTGGGGTTTTTTGAAAGGTCACTGCGGCCGTGTTTACCAACCAATTTTCATGGGAATAACACGGTTCAGCTTGGAATGTCCAAGTCTTTTATATACCGAAAGCTGAAATTTAAAATAGAAAACCATAGGCAGTTCCAGGGAGGGCAAGAAGGGTGATTTTTTAAATAAGAAATTTCCTTTGTTTTTGATTGTTTTGGGTGATATAAACATCAGATGTACAACTAGCAAGCCAGTTTAAGTTTATATGTAGCGCAGAGGCGGATCCAGGTAAACAAAATTGGGAGGGCACCATGAGCACAATAGTGTGCTCCCCCATTTCTTCAGTACCTGGGTGTGCGTTCGCCTGAAAATGTGTGTGCATACGCATTGTTTGGGATGTGTATGAGTATATAAATGAGTCAGTGATCTTTATTTCTACTCAGAATGTCACGATAGTGAACCGCACAACTTTGCAGCTTCACGCACAGCACATTACCGCCGAAAACGGGGGCTTGGAACCGCCTCTTCGGGACCGTTTTTTTTTTTAAATGTTGACAAAACACGTGTGTATTAATTCCGTGAAATGCCAGAAAATCTTGTGGCGCTGCGGCCAACAGTGTGGGAGCGACTAGCAAAAAGACACGGGTAGCAGAATCTGCCGCCCACAGGGAATGGGGTTAAATGAAGTGTTTTTAACCCGTCTCCGGCCGGGCTCAGAATGCCCTTTGCCCGGCCGGAGGGGGAGCGCGGATTTCCGCACCTCCCAGGATCTCGGCTCCCATATATCGCACGGAAAAAAGGAAAACACCGGCGGAAAGGTTTTGTCAAACCGATACGAAAGCATTCAAGAGTTTTGACCCGAGGTTAATTTTGAGGCCACCAGACGCCATGAAAGGTCAAAACACGTCCTTGGAATTAGGTAAATAGACACAATACCTTGTCCCTGAAAAGCTGAACTTAAGCAACATATACTGAACCGTAAGACAATAGCGAGTTCATTGGTATCAATTTTGGTCTTTCACAGGGGTCAGGTCAGGTCACGCCAAAATGTTCCACTTGTGAACGGCTAACATCCTTGTGAGACCATTATGTTCAGGGCGGATACTTCGAGAGGCATTGTTGATCAAACCCAGTCGATAGATGTCCGCTGTTTGTCGCATTTTGCATGCGTCCGCTCCAGCGCCGGTTGTTCCCGCTCCGTCGGCGCCGCGGGCAATGAACAGGAATTCGTTGGTTTGAACATTGTGGCTAACACAGTGGTACAATACCCGCCGCGGCTGTTGTCCCGGCGCCGCCGACTCTACAACGGCTGGTGAGGGCAGTGGGCAGCTAGCGGAGTGTTTGGGGTAAGCGCTTTTTGTTTCTTCCCTTTGTATTTGGAATGCGTTTTACAACCACAAAGCAGCATAAAAGACTTAAAACCCGCGTTCGCTTGGTTTTCACTGCGTTTAAAAAAGTAACGGAATAACGGAGTAACGGTAACTTCCGTTACTTTTTAAGGCAGAGTAATGGAGTAACGAGTAACGGACTGGCTTTTTTCAGTAACGTAGTAACGAGTAACGAAGTTACATTTTTTAGTAACGATGCCCACTTATGCATTTAGGTTTCGTCGGGGGAGACAAAGCTCTAATTCCTAGCAGGCGGTGAAAAACGTTTAACTCCTGTCTTGCGAAATGTTCGTAAAGTTAAAAATGCTGGCCACAACCTGACATCTATTTTGGTATTACCTTTCTGTGTAATTATGCCTGGTAAACAACTAGTATTTATGCTTTTGACATACGCAGTAGAGGCCTTGTGAAAATTACACACAGTGGAGGACAGGCGCGAAATTCTTCACCACCATCACCCCCACCACAGAAACCAGCTAATGACATGAAACTTTCAGGGTGAGTGGAAGGCTGTGGACACGACATTTGTCCAAATTCTGCAACCCTAGTGCAAAATCTTTGAGGTCGGATCGAGTCAAATGTTGAAAATCTTATCGCCCTACCGTTGACTTTACGTGGACATATCTTCAAAAACGACTATCTGATTTTGGGTTTTTTATCGTTTTTGACGATGCACTGGATGTCGATTTCAAGTATGTAAAAATAGGCAGTCCGCAACAAGCAGAAAGTCGGGGCCGGGAACGGATTTCGCCTCTCCGCTGGATTCTGGTCGGAGATTTCCAACGTGAAGTCCTGTCATAACCAAGTCTCATTTCAGGGAAGCGCCTGCAAGAACATTTTACGCTGTAGCTATTCTTAAAAATGGCCAGTATTTTATACTATACCAAATATATATTACGTTTTATCAAACCAAACATTTTTGTCGAAGTTAACCACCTCCCCATCGATCCCCGGCCAGCAAAAATAATTTGACTCCTACCCACTCCCCGTTTATGACACGCTCCTACGCCTCTGCGGCCATACCACAACTACTACTGTATGGTTATCTCAAGGCAGTACTACATGGTCACCTGTTTCATTCGTTTCGTTGAAATGATGCATATGCAAAGGAATGCATATCATGAACCATTGGTAATCTGCACGAACGGCTCAAACCTAGCCAAGTTAAACAGAAGCTGCATGTATGTAAAGCCATCCAATGGAAGACATCGGTGGCATGCCCGGGTCCGTGCTAGTGCTTTCAAAAGTTACGCTCCGACTGACCGTCCCGGGCTCAACGGAGCGGGAAAGGATAATTGGCCTATTATTTGCCTTTCTGATATTCTCTTAACACTTTTGGAAATGTCTGATATGGGTAAGGTATGAATATCCATATTTTCCAACATTCACAGCACTAATGCATGCGCTTGTTTAACCCTTCGCCTGACGGGAGGGATTTCCACTCGCACCGATGATGGGGAGGGGGTAGGTAACACCCTCGCTATTTGGCCGCTAAATTGAGTTAGCGCCTCGGGACAAGAAGAAATCGATAGCCGTATGTTCAAGGAATCCAACGGTAATCGCGTCGACCCCGTCAGATCAGTCAGTGACCTTCTAGGTCAGGTCAAGCTTTATGCCTTGGGAGCTATAAACCGATTTTCCTCCGTAAAAAAAACGGCATATTTGGGGCCAAATGGGCCTAAAATCGTCCTCGCCAAAAAACTGCGTAGAAACGTTCTAAGGCCAAAAAAGTCATCTAAGGCCACTGATCTCGTTTGGCCTAGAAAAGGTCACTGAACCATCAAAGGTGACCTGCTCTCATGTAGACTACCATTCTGAACCGATTTATGAACCAATTAAACGCTTTACTCGTAGCCGGCCACGTGCGCTATTACGGGAAGGAGAGCCCAGCGCCGGACACGTCTACGTACGCCCCGACCGGACACGCCTATAGTCAGTTCGCCACCACGTGGTCACGTCTCAATGTGGCCGGCCGTTCCCTGGCCGGCGCCCGCCAGGATCGACGAGCGTGGTGCCGCCAATTAGCACCGCCGTCGCCTGCGCGGGGAACAAAAATTAATGCTGTTGTCGTTTCTCTCGGTCCGCACGTATATTCATCACCACTAGCTAAGGTGTAATACAGCGAATGCAGTTTGTCCGTCGCACCGTGGCGTCCTGGCATGGAGTGAACATTATGCGGGAGCCGACTCTGCCATATGGTCTGCAGCGTTCAGCACGGGACTATGGTGGGGCAGCAATGATCTCCTACGTAGTTACTACCAAAACAATCTACTGCTCCCGGTAAAATTTGGTAGCTCCCAGCTGCAGAGAAAATCTAAGGTCACGTGACCGTCCTCCTCCTCACATCACCGCCACCATGCTGGGTGCTGTGGGAAGGGTCTGTTCTTCAGCACTGAAGGCGGCTAAACCCGCCGGAAGCATCCATTCTTTCCAAAGACAAGTCCTTCCTGCCCTCTACCACACAGGTGAGGTGAAACAGAGACTGTTATTTAATTGGTGTTTTCACTTGAAGAGCAGGTGCGACGAACTTGCCGCAGCCGGGACTGCCTGTGGGCCGCCAACCTGCTGGTGTTTTCTGAGCCATTTGGGGAATTGATAAGTACGGAAGTACATGTAGTGTAATGGTTCATGGATTGTATTCCTGGGAGATGTTGTGTTGGGTGTTTGAGATGTCAGAAGGACGTAAATATAGTTTACAATTATGGCTGTGGATGTAGTAGTATTGAGTAAATTGTGCATTAATGCTGTCTTGGCCCCATTTTGTGCCAGTTTGTATCTGCTCTAAATTGTGTCATCTTGAGGTATCATGGCCCAAAGTGGGCAATGCAAGCAGCTTTTATTGCTGCATGAAGGTGTCAGAGTGTCATTTGTGACAGGCCTTTAAGGATCATGGTGCATTCATTATAGCTGGTATTATAAAATGGATAATCAAAGAGCATAAACAAGGCTGCTTGGAAAAGGTGGATATGCTACAAGGCATTGTCACATTTTCCAGACCTGAACACATATTTTCTGCAGTTTGCAGTCTGGGTTAACAGCATGAAAAGTGGATGTGCATGGCACCTGTTAGGGGTGAAATTGTTTTTGTACAAGTCACTTTTTCACACTTAGATGCTTCTTTTTTGTATTTTTTTATGGATTAAGTGGTATATCAGACTGATTTATTTCAGAAAGTGCTACTGTATTTCATATTTTAAATATTTAAATGGCAAATCATAGTGCAATTTACATTCTAAGTTGTAACTTTAACAGGAGATATGAGCAGAAGAAATAGAATTGTAGTCCCAGGAATAAAGGTTGGTAAAGCTACAGTTTTGTGTATCAAAGAAGGTCAACAACAAATAGCAATGGGATATACTAGGGCTACAAAACCCATCATAATAATGTTCAAAAAGTTGGCAAAGCTACAATTTTTTATATCATAGGAGGTCAACAAAAAGAAATAATGTCATTCACCAGGACTGCAAAAAGATCCTTCAAAATGATAATCTTGAGAAAAGAATAAAGTTTTGTTTTTATTCCATTGGATGTGGTTTTGTATTGGATTCTATTTCAGTTTTTGGTAATTATTTAGTGGTACATATGCATATAACAAGACTGTGAATTGAAACAGGGTGTATTCTATTTTTGAGTAACCTAATCATGGAAGCATTGTTTTACCATGCATTCCCTTAGAAAATGGGCTGATTTTTTGCATTTTGGTATCATTTGTGATGAATGGTGTACCAACATTGTAGGTAGGTGGTTACTAACATGGATAAATATTTTTAAAATAAACCATTTTGAGCATGTTGTATTAGCCAGTGATTTCCAAGTCATCAGGTTGTTTTGGCTAGTTTACATTAAAATTATTGTTGGCAGGGCTGTAGATTGGTTTCTTAATTAATGATGTCATCATTTCAAGAACCATATTAATGAGAAATGTTTGCTGAATTTGAGCTGCATGTCTGTAGAACCAGCCCTAAGATAATCATGTAATCTGAATGTTGTTTTATTTTGGCCAAGACTGTTAACATGCATGAGGAATTGTAACTTTTAGTGTTGATCCATTATAATGGAAAAGTCATTATTTGACAGGAACAGCATTCAAAATAATGATGTCTGCCAGTGAAATCAGGCATTTTCAATATATTGTCAGATGTTGAAGATGAAAAGTTTATTTCATTGCATGTAGACCAATGCAGTGTTGTAATCCTTCATGCATCACAATACAGATTTTGTAGTCCTGATAATGTGAAATAAGCACTTTCTCAGACCCTGCTTTACATTGTAATTACTCACCATTCCAGATCCACTGGAACAAATAATGTGTTAAATTGGTGTTTCAGGGTAAAACATGACTACAGTCTGGCCATCATTTTTACATTTTTTCAGAAAGCTGCTGTATCTGCTGAAGTATCTTTATATGATGTGTATTGCATGTAACACCATCTTTGTGTCTGTTTGCAGGCCAGCCGCAGAATGCACCAGCCGCTGCTAAGCCGGCGGCGTCCGGCGCGCCCGGCGGCCAGATCGTGGCCGTCATCGGTGCCGTGGTGGACGTCCAGTTCGACGGCGAGCTGCCGCCCATCCTGAACGCCCTGGAGGTGAAGAACCGCGAGCCGCGCCTCATCCTGGAGGTGGCCCAGCATCTCGGTACGTCTCCGTCCTGGCGGATCGTCGCACGCTCAGTCGCCTGGAACGAGCACTCATTCGCTGGGGCTCCTTGGCCATGATCGTGTTTGCAGCCGTTGTTATCGGCTTGACACATATTGAATGTTTTATACATGTTGTGTTTCATCACTGAGTCCAACAGTTAGTTCTGGTGTTCATTGACTGTCCAGGGTGAGGGCTTTGATTATTTTCTTGATAACGTTATGGATCAACTGGTCCGCCTGGCGTGGCGCGCCGTCTGCGCCGAGCCTCAGGCCGGCCGAGCCCCGGCTGCCGGCTGTCGGCCCGTGAGACTGACGCCGGCCGCCCTCCGTCTGCGCGTGACCGGCAGGCGAGAACACGGTCCGGACGATCGCCATGGACGGCACGGAGGGCCTGATCCGCGGCCAGCAGGTGGTCGACACCCAGTCGCCCATCAAGATCCCCGTCGGCCCCGAGACGCTGGGCCGCATCATCAACGTCATCGGTACGGACGCGGAGCCGGCCGGGCGGCCCCGGCGGACTGCCCGCGACGTGTCGATACGTCGCGCTGTGGTGAAGAACTGAGGCTGCGTGTTCGGCGGCGGGTGGCCGATCCCTGGCCGTGCAAGAGTAGTCAGCTTGATGGCCACCTGGCAGATAGTTGACTTGTGTGTATGTTGCCGTTCTTGGCTGGTCCGGGAAGCCGTGGCGTGTGAACTTGTGACGCTGATCGGGCCCGGATGACGCCTCTCGGCGGTGACCCGTGACCTGACCCTGGGTCGTCGCGTCCCCAGGCGAGCCGATCGACGAGCGCGGCCCGGTGCCGACCGACAAGCGGTCGGCCATCCACGCCGAGGCGCCCGAGTTCGTCGATATGAGCGTCGCCCAGGAGATCTTGGTGACTGGCATCAAGGTGGTGGACCTGCTGGCTCCCTATGCCAAGGGAGGCAAGATCGGTACGTGGTCTCGACAAGGCGACGGGTCAGATGGCTCAGAGATGCTGGGGGTAGTCGAGTATTCGTGTCTTAATGATGAAAGGTTTTTGAGTCTTCCGTCATCAACACGTATGCACGACCTAATGCAGTTATGGTCTTGGCATGCAGTCACATACTTCCGATCTTCCTGGGGGAAGGATCCTGCCTTTGTCATGCTGAATGGAATAGGTGATGTGTGAAGGCTACCTCCTCCTGGACCTCATCCTCTGTGATATGCTCTTCTTGCCACTTCAAGGTATGACTGTTTTCCTGGTTGCGTTTCATTAGCAGCTCCAGCAGTGAGCTTTCAGAGATGCTGTTCTTGTGCATTGTGTGTCTTTGGGGAGGGCTGAATTGTATAATTACTTTTGTCCTGAACACTGAGTAGCATTTACAGACCCATGGATGTATACTAACAAATGCTTGTTCAGGTCTTCCATTCACTGGAATGGAAAGCATATAACTTGCAACGGCCGCCGTACTCTTTCACATCCCACGTCTGTGGCACTGAGCACACAGTATTGCCAGTCGATATCGGCTCCATGTCACCATGTGGCGATTTGAGCACCTGCGCCGCCACCGCCGCAGGCCTGTTCGGCGGGGCCGGCGTCGGCAAGACTGTGCTCATCATGGAGCTGATCAACAACGTGGCCAAGGCGCACGGTGGCTACTCGGTGTTCGCCGGCGTGGGCGAGCGCACACGCGAGGGCAACGACCTCTACCACGAGATGATCGAGGGCGGCGTCATCTCGCTCTCAGACAAGTCGTCCAAGGTCAGTTCTGGACCCCAGACTTGGGTTCAGGCCGGTGAAGTGCCGGCCAGTCCGCCGGTCGAGCTGATATCTTAATGTGTTCATCGTTTCTCAAATGTTTCTAGATCATCATCTTTGCCTGTTATGCATGTCGGCGACGCACCATTAATCTGTGCACGTGAGCTGATCAGCGTGAATCTGAATTACCGCTTCATCTGAATCACAGTTTATTAGAAGTATTTTTTGTAGTGTGCTCGTGGCTTGAGGGCGCATCACATTGAAATGTGTGCGGTGGCGCGATCTGTTGGCCCGCCGACGTGTCGACCGCTGACGTGGTGTCCGTCTGCCGCCAGGTGTCTCTGGTGTACGGCCAGATGAACGAGCCACCGGGCGCGCGCGCCCGCGTGGCGCTGACCGGCCTGACGGTGGCCGAGTACTTCCGCGACCAGGAGGGCCAGGACGTGCTGCTCTTCATCGACAACATCTTCCGCTTCACACAGGCCGGCTCCGAGGTGTCGGCCCTGCTGGGCCGCATCCCGTCGGCCGTCGGCTACCAGCCCACGCTGGCCACCGACATGGGTAGCATGCAGGAGCGCATCACCACCACCAAGAAGGGCTCCATCACCTCCGTACAGGTGCGCGGTTGACGGCCGCCGCGCAGCTGTGATGTGGGAGGCCCCTGGTCCTGGTACTGCTGTCGTTGCTGGCCTTGGCGACTGTGGAGCGGGCGAAGCGCCGCCGGTCCCCGGCCGAGTCTTGCTTGCCTCCAAGCTTACCACACCTTGTCCGGCCCGTGGACGGAGTGTACAGAAAGAGAGGCGACAGTACAGCCGCACCAGGCGGCACTGGCTCTCACTGGTGGCGGCCAGTGCTTCTTGTCGCGGCGATACCGCCCGTCGTAAGAGGGGAAGCGGGGCGACACCGTCCCACTGACGCTCCCCCCATCATTGTGAGTAGCGAAGGGACGACACCCGACATTCTCACCGAGCGTTGACTTATTGACCATGTCGTCCCCATCTGCCGCGTGGCTCTGTGCTGACCTCGTCTGGGCAGCGCTCGCCTGATCCGTCCGCCACCCCGCTGACCGGCGGCGTACTCTCAGGCCATCTACGTGCCGGCCGACGACCTGACGGACCCGGCGCCGGCCACCACGTTCGCCCATCTGGACGCCACCACCGTGTTGTCGCGCGCCATCGCCGAGCTGGGCATCTACCCGGCCGTGGACCCGCTCGACTCGATCTCGCGCATCATGGACCCGAACGTGATCGGCGAGCGCCACTACGGCGTGGCGCGTGGCGTGCAGAAGATCCTGCAGGACCACAAGTCGCTGCAGGACATCATCGCCATCCTGGGCATGGACGAGCTCAGCGAGGAGGACAAGCTGACCGTGTCGCGCGCGCGTAAGATCCAGCGCTTCCTGTCGCAGCCGTTCCAGACCGCTGAGGTGTTTACAGGTGAGGCGGAACGTTTTCTGATTGTCGCTTGTCCCACTGGCTGGCCCGATCCTAGAAGTGTTGGCTCTTTCTCCCGGATCTCTGTATCTAAATAAGGGGCTGTTTTATTCTGGCAAGCGTCGGTGACGCGGATGATAGTGGCCGTTGTCGAGGCGGCCTGAGCGGCAGCTGCGGCGTCCCTGCTGCCCGCGTGGTCTGCCATCTCCCCCCGTCCTCCCAGCTCCGTCGTCTTACGGTGTTGTCCCTCCTGCAGGTTTCTCCGGCAAGTTCGTCTCACTGGAGCAGACCATCGACGGCTTCTCGCAGATCCTGGCCGGCAAGCACGACCACCTGCCCGAGGCCGCCTTCTACATGGTCGGCCACATCGAGGAGGTGAACGAGAAGGCCGAGAAGCTGGCCGAGCAGGCGGCCGTCTAGGCGCGCCCGCGTCCTCCATAGCTATTCCGGCGCGGGCCCGGCCGGGAGCGGGCACGAGTGAAGGGTGATTGAGAGAGAGCGCTGTTATCGGCGAGGGGGCCGGGCTGGCGGCCGGCCCCGCGCCATTTCATACAAAGCTGCCAGAGGATTGTCAGTGACGGGTGGTGCGGTGGAGACTGTGCTCAATACACGGGCTTCGCCGTGGTGGATGGACGGTGTTTGTGAACGGAAAAATGAATGGGACCTGGACTAGGTCGGCTCGCTGACTGCCCGAGTCAGTTGGCGGTTGGGGGAGACCGCTGATCCTTGCTGTGCGATTTCTTTCAGAGCAGTGAAACGAACAACAGTCCGATGTGAAGCCCCTTATCATCTCTATAAACAAAAGCTTCCAGCGTTTCGTTTAAAAAGTTCGCGCCACGGAGCACGCATCTTGAATCTGAAACATTTTAAATGCGCTGACGGAAATAGAGCCATTCCGGACACATTTCCGGGTCCTTGGATAAACTAAGCAGAGATCATCGTCAGCTGTAGGCAAGGAATTTGACTAAACGCTCTGGCACTGGGCCAACAAGTGTTAACTGAACGCGCCGTCGATTGGTCGGCCTCGAGGGGGAGGGGGACAAGAGGTGACGGGCAGCCAGCCGTAGCCTTGGCAACCGTCCCGTATCTGTAACTAACCCAGGCCACGGCGACGTCTCCGTGCAGACCTAGATCGAACGGAAGCACTATGCCCTGGTGGTAGCAATTTAAGCACTGCGAGACACAATGGCATTAATGGTGGCGACGCTACCATGTGATCTGAGTGGGACAAGGACGTGAATGAGACGGCAATGTCTCGCGCTCTCTCGGCAGCTAATGACTAACGAAAACAAAGCAGGCTCCGCACATCTGGCTTCTAGATTATCATCAATGCAGCATTCATACTTCAACTTGACTTCTCGGTGGACGCTTGTTCCACAACCCGCGCAGTGTCTAATGCCAATCGGCACCAGGAGCTTCGCACGACACGGCCGAATACCGTTACATGCCTGTATTTTATCGATCGCACCTGGAACATTTTCGCACCCGTAGACAATATGTGGTACACAACGCACACAGTTGGAGCTCGGCCGGTTTCTGACGTGGCTGCAACAGACATGTTCCGGAAACTTGACAAAGCATACAATATGGCATATGTTGTAAAGTGAGCAACGATTGGGCACGTGTGCGAAAACTGAATAGCCCGAACATTATCGCTGTCGTTAGCTTCAGCGCCACCGGCGGTGCGAAACGAACAACAGGCACCAGGAATGCACTGGAATGTGTTACTGACGATGGTGGACGAATCACAGCATCGCTGTGAAAAGGGAGCGCCTTAGGCCATAGTGGACAGTGGATTAACGCACATCATTTGTACTGGTCGCATGTACACATGAACCATACAAACCATATAGGACTTCATTCGACAACGTGCAAACGTGTTGGGCAAAGTACACGCCTTCGTTCGGGCTTAGCTCGAGATTCGATATTTTCTGCGCGAGATGCCAGGCAACAATGCGGACGTGAATGCCTTTCCAGCTACCTTCAGACGAGATCCCTAACCCGTTCACCTTAACTGGCAGACGATCAGGTTACCTTGTCCGGCATGGTCGTACGTAATGCGGGGGCCCGGCGCTTGACCCTGCCGCCAAGCAGGAATATCAGGTGGCCCGATATGAGATAACGCCAGCACAACGTTTGACGGGATGGCCTGTATCATGCTTGGCGTTTAGCAAAATACCGCTGGTACCACCTCTAGCACGGCGGGCATGGAAATAATGAAGGTGCCGCCTCCAGCGCATGGGACATTCTATGCCATCCTATATCTCGTATGGAAGAGCACGTAAATCATCGTGGCGGCCTTCAGGATCACAGCAGAAAAATGGCAACAGACTTCCGTGTCAAGCAAAGGCGATACGCCGACAAAATAAACGTCGAGCGGACTCCCGCGATACCCTCATCACAAAGCTTCTGACTCTTCAGGTCCACTGTGCGAATCGCGCGATGTTTGCCGGTTTGTGAAGTGTAGGAGCCGCGGCGGGGTTAAACACCGGCCGGTCAGTGCAGGGGCTCGGTGTACGAGCCGCGAGGTGAGCCGCCGGCCGCTGGGGGGTAGTCGGGGTCGTCCGGGCCCGGCTCCGGCAGCAGAGGGGCCCGCTCGCCCGACGAGGGCCGCGCCGGCCGCCGAGAAAACCGACGAGCCACTGAGCTGCCTGAGGAGCGAACAGGAGCCATCAGCGACGAAAAACCTGACGTGGCCATTATGCCCTCCTCCGAAAAAAGAAGAAAGGACCAAAGATCGGTCTGTAACACAACGGGCCCATTGATCACCTACCTAAAGCCGGGTGAAACAGCCATTTCAAGAAAGGACCAAAGGTCTGTCGGCAACACAAGGGGTCCACTACTCAGCTACCTGAGGCCGGGTAAAACAGCCATTATAACGTAATGGGGGCGCCTGACCCAGATGAACACAGCCACTGATGATACGAGCGGAGGTGGTTAACAACAACAGAGATAACGTGCCAACCAGCTCACTAACAGTCGTCACAAAGTCCCAAAACGAAGCACCGAAACGCCCAACTGTCTGAGGTAAGACAAGGTCACCGCTCTCTCAGACGCCACGCCCATTGTCCAAACGCCGGGGCGTCGAGCTGTACTCTTTTGTGAAGGCCCTGACGCCCATGTTGATTTGGGATCCCCAATGTTGGTCTGCCCCTTCCTCCCAAATACTTTCTGCCGGTTGTAAAGGGAAATGTGAAATAATAACGAGACGAACGGCCGCAGTGGATAAGAGGTAGGCAGAAGGTAAACAACAAAGCATAACGTAGTGCATATATCTATCTACCTTCAGTCCATATGTATACCTACATACATGGAGATCATATAAATTTCTGGTCAAAATAAAGTAGGCTAAATCCGTCGACAAACCCACATTTGGGGAGGTTAAGTTGCCGGGCTCTCGGCTCGCCCCCCCCCCCCAACAATTTCCCGAAATCGACGCCCCCGCCAAACGTCTCCTCCCCGGACTACCCAAGAAGCATGTATACTCCGGCCTGCCCCTACAGCACAGACTGTCCACTCCTGCCAGTCCGCCCTATCCATCGCTACGATTCCGGCCTGCTCATCCCTTCAATCCACGCCTGTCCACACCACCCACCACGGCCTTCCCATTCCGTCTCTCCAGTTTATCCCGCCCCGATAATACCGATCCTGCCATTCCGACAATCCCGACCTTTCCATTCCTACAATCCCGGCCCATCCACCCCTACAGTCCCGGCCTGTCCCTCCCCCGGCCAGGCGGCCACCCACCGACGACGCTGAAGTGCTCCTTGACGTCGTGACTGACGTCGCTGACGTCCCACATGTTGCGGAAGGCGGCGCAGCAATCGCCCTGGAAGACCTCCGGGTCGCGGTACGGCAGGTGGCTGAACGCGTACATGTGCGCCAGCGCCGCCAGCAGCATCTCGATGCAGATCAGGAAGTTCTGAAGACGACCCACACTTGATTTATCCGAGCATGTGTTGTCGTTTGTCACCAGTTTGGTACGGTTTGCTGAAAGGTACAACGAGGCGGCTCGATGACGTGGGTGGTCTGCGTTCAAGTATGATTTTCAAACGAACACATGGGACGACAAGAAGTTATGAATTTTCGTGAGATTTCCACGCAACATTGCTGTCATTCTGAACAACCACATCGCATTCATGGCGTGATGATGTTGATGGTGATGATGATGATGACAATGATGATAATCATCATCATAACATCACAGAAAGCGTGTAAGTAGTAAGACCTTTAGTAGTACGAGCTAGTAAGAGCTCTCCCTGTAGCAGTAAAGCTCTTACTATGAGGCTCTCCTCCTCCTAATAAGGGCTTTCCTTGCATCACTGTACTTGTGATGCAAGGAAAGCGCATTCGTTTAAATCCTCAAAACGTCGAGACGACATTCATACGGATGAGGTCCGATGGGGCGGCGCGCTGCCTGCCCGTGCACCGTGAATGCCGCTCCGTGACGGGGCACCTGAATACTCTAGATGACCTCATACAAGCCCGAATATTCCTGGGGATGACATGACAGATACCAGAGTATCATCGGAGATGACGTGATAAATATCTAAATACTCTCGGATATGACATCATAGATCACAGAATATTCCCGGAGATGACGTGAAAGATACCTGAATGCTTTCGGAGATGACGTGAACGTCACTGTCGTCTTGGACGCCGAACCACGAGGAGATGACGCCCGTGTACACCAGCAGACTGATGATGAACTCCTGGCTGAGGAGCGGGGAACAGCACACGCCGGAATCACACGACGTGCATCATCAGAAACAATTCCACTATTGGCCATATTAGTCACGTCCCACTCCGATCACACACAAACAATTACTACACTGAAATCGGTGTTTGCAACCTGCATAACAAATGAACACTCCATGAGAAATATTTCTCACGAAGGAAAAATAATTTTCTCCGATCATTTACCATCTCAAGTTAAAATAGGCAATTTGTGTACACTACAAAGTTATTTTAAACCATAGCATACAAGACACACCAAAGGCGCAAACACACGGGAATTAACTATATTTCAAGGGTAAGGACGGCGGATTTCGAAACTTTCGCGGCCTTTGAAGCATTGGATTCCCATTACAGTCATTTCGCGTGAATCGTCCTCCTTCGCAGGGCCACTCACAAGAACGACAGGAAGACGACACACTTGATGACCAGGAACTTGGCCAGCGGCCGCACCGGCTTGAGGAACTCGCGCGTGGCGCGGTAGAAGAGCACCAGCGAATACATGGCCAGCAGCTGGCTGACGTTGTTGGTCAGGGCCACGTACAAGAACAACTTGTCCGGCTGGAATGAGCTGTCTCCGTACGCGCCGAATAAGCTGGCCACACTGCCAAACACGACATGATAGGACTGAAGTGACCACGACATAGCGACAACACCCAATCTGCAAGTCAACAGTCTGGGAAGGCTACCAAACCTGACAGACATTATACGCAGACGGTTAAGAATCGCCGGACATGGAAAATGGAATGCATTCACTCTGAAACGAAGGTTAAAATTTAGTTTTTACAAAAATGACAATGATGCAAATGGAAATGTGGGAATATGCATGGCGTTGGCATACAATACCACATTATTTTTTATACCAGTTTCACATCTTTCATGTCAAACAGATTTTTGCTGGCCTTTCGTTTATCAACACAGCAAACTCTCCATGTTCATGTAATACCCACTACAAAGGACTCCAAATCATGAAAATACAGGAACTTACAAGGCAATAAAGGATGTCAGTGGCCGCACAACGGTGTACTGCAGGATAAAATGTTTGCACCTCTGTACCAGTTCCCTGAAACAACAGTGGAAACCGATGCGGACAATAATCATTGAGGTTGGGCTCCGACATAGTGAGCCTGACCAGGGGCTCCCATATGGAACTGAATGTTCATGAAGCTATGAAGCATTGACAAGGCCACCTACAACTGATGTACATTCAGTACAACACCTACATACAACACCTACAACATCTGATGTTCTATACTTACTTAAAAAGAATGCAAATCACATCAAACTATTCGTCACATCCGGGTGGCAACTATGGCTATAAATAAAGACTCTAAATGCCGTTTTTTAAACTTAGCCAACACATACTGCGAGAAATAGGCCGAGCAACGTTTAGGCCAGAGGTCACCCAAAAGGCTGACTACCCCACTGACCAGTGGTGGCGGATTGGGTTCCGGCAGGGGGGGGGGGACACCAGCTACGTTTCGAGCCATTTCCTTCCCATGCAACGCCATAGCGTTCATGTTAAATTCCGCCTGTAAGGGGGGACGTGGTGCCCTGTGCCCCCCCGCGTTTCGCCGCCGATGCCACTGACGGCTTGTGCCCAGCGCCAACGCACCTGCCCATCCTCCAGGGGCGCAGACAGCAGAACGGGCAGAGGTGCGCCAGGGGCGGCCGGGTCGCCAGCGTAGCCTCCAAATCCATGTGCTCGTTCAGAGTCGTCAGCAGGTACATCATGAAGTTGTAGATGACGAACGCCTCATAGCACTCGCGGCCCAGGTCGAAGTAGATTGTGTAATGTGGGAATGTGAGGCCCATCCAGGCATTCAGCGAGTACACTGGCACCATCCAGAGGATGCGAATGATGCGTTTCTGCAGAGATGGCTTTGTGTAGTTGACCAGGTGCATGATGATCTCCCAGAGAGCCACAGGGAGGGTGAGGAAGACGAAGACGCTGCCGATCAGCCATGCTTCGAACTTAATCCGCGTCCCTGCATGCTCCATGTACACAATCAGGACAGGCAGGCAGACCACCAGGATGATGGCATACAGGAGCATTACAACTGGTTGGATCCAGTGGCGCCATGACAGCAGCAGTGATGGCATCGCCCTGGATCTGTCGGGCACATGCAAAACGGAGAGGTCTCAGTGACGAACTTCATACTAACAATACAACAGAAAAAATTTGTAGGTTCAGTGCTAAACACAACTCCAAAATTATCGAGGAAAATGCAAACACCATTCCAACACCCATTCGTTCAATCCAATGCCACAACATCCATGCCATTTTTCAAAATGTTAGGAATGCAGACAAATTCCCAACCAAAACCAAGTACAACCATGTCACATGCATACTGGGTGACAGCATGGGAATGGCTGGTATGCAGTTAACATAAGGGCATGTAGTGGAACCAGCCCTCCTGCAAGGCATTCGCACGGGCTTATGTAAATGCAATGCGACACAGAATAAGGCTTTAAGCAGCCTTTTATGTCATTGACCATTCCCATTTCATCAGCCCATCTCGTCCTGCCAATAATGTAAGGTTTGTCAAACTCCATTTCCTGCAACCCTTTTATCTGCTTACAAGAAATGGCAGAAATGTGTTTCCAAAATTATGACATAAAAATCTTAGGATCTCTACTGGTTATTTTGAACAGGGTACCAAAATTAATCAGGCAGTTTCATCCTCATCAACTGTGATCCATAGCTCAACTGATACAGCACTGGTCTCCCTGTCCCGGCAAGACGGGTTCAAGCTGCAGCATTTGGTATTTGGCCCAGGGCTTGGCAAGCAACTGGCTTACAAAGAGTCAAGGTAAGTAAAATATGGTCATGTCACACCCTTGGTGGCACAATGAACTTTTGCCACAAAACCAGCTGGTGCCTGGAATTGGTTTAATCAGGTGCAGGGGTCAGAGTCTGTGCAACAAGCTATGCTTAGCATGGGATTCCTGACATGACTCCAGTAACTGTTCCCATAACATTTAAAAAAACAATATATTGCATCTCATGCTCTTTTGCACTATGCAGTGATGTATGAGTTTGTACACACATGCTACATGATGACATCTGTAGCATGTGTGTACAAACTCATACATCATGACATCTACACACATGGGTCTCCAAAAACTGGAAACATTAAATTCTTTTTGGAAATTTTCTAAGAAAAAGTGTTGCATTATCAGTTCATGGAGGAATGGAAATAATTACCACACATGTTGTCGAAACAATATGTCTGAACATGGCCACAATGTCTTTTCAGCTTTTATAGGATACTTCATATGAAATTGAATCCTTTCCCACCATTCGAGACAGAACCATCCCCAAGTCACTTCAGCTTCAGCTAATTAGCATGAAGTCAGGCAAACAGTTAATTCATACTGGAACAGGTACACATGAGCTGAGTTTATATGTTTATATCTGTGTTCATGGGAAAAAATGTATGTTTACATGCACAAAATCTTGGCATATATGACCTTTCAGAGCCCTAATGTTAGGCTGGCACATACCTCAGATGAAAGTCCACAAATTCACAGTTATTTCACAAGAGAAACTATTCTGAAACTGGGATAATGTTTACTGACATGAATGTTCTACTATCACTTTAAGATACTGGGACTCATTGAATCAATGAATTTCAAGTGGGTGAGTTTGTCTGACCTAAACTGTGCAGGAAGAAAGCTGCCAAAATTTAACAAAATTCCTTGTAGTCTAATTACCCTGCAAATTTTGTTTCTGTCAGTTACAGTTTCCAACAATGTTGGAGAATGCATTTTCCTCTCATTCAACCATTTGATTTTCACAGGTCATCCACTAGGAATGTTAGTTAATTTTCATCACTTAACTAGCAGCCAATGTTCTATTAATGGTATACACTACATACCAGCTGTTCATATACTCATCACATGGGTCATGGTAAGTGGAATAGCACAATCAAAATCAAATAACAGTAACATGGTACAAAAGCTGCATAAAGCATGATGTAATACAACCAGAGGCTACATGGGACATACACAAAGTTATGATGCTATGGTGCTGACTATAACTCATAAACTTGTGGTCATGATGACCATGCTGAAAACAATGAGGATCTTATGCAGAACCAGAGCACATAAAAGGACCAGATGAAGCCATTCTACAATGGATAATACCCAATTTATACTGCCCATTACAAGCAGATTCTCCTGAGACAAGGTCATTTGAATATTCAACAAATCACCACAAAAGGATGTAAGCAGTGTTATAAAGCATGGAAAGGAAGAGACTGTTTGCAAAATTTTGGGTGCCTGGATGCAAATTAATAATTGCAGTTTCATTGCATAAAAAATAATCCAAACAGCCCATCTGCCATTCAGATCACATAAATAAATAGTAATAATAATAATAATAATAATAGTAAATAATTCCACATAAATAAGTGGAAAACTGGAAGTCAGCATTAAGAGTTTAGGCATTATTAGAGCATCTAAATTCTTCAGAATAAAGAAATGACATTAACTCAAGTGACCAATGATGCACATCCTGCAAGGATGCCTTCCTCTTGTTGTGCAGTGAAGAAAACCACATGTTACAAGAATGTCAATGCCTCAATAATTCCAATATACCATCAAACTCAGATGGACAGCAAGAACTGCTGCTAACATTAGTGTCACTTTTCTCATAAGAAACATAATTATGGTCTTGTGTATGCATTATTGGCAGCTGCATTGCCACTCCTAAAAAGACAATCAATTTGCATTTGGACATACCAAAAAATTATGGATGAGAGGGTATGAGGGACAGTAATGTCTATTTTGTTTAATGTATTACATCAGACCTTTGGTATTGCCTTTAAGTTCCCTCCTTTTATCAGACTTACCTGGAGAGACAGACTAAATGGCCATACATGACATTTTCACTGGGTGATGAAAAACAGCATAAATGGCATAAAAAAACAGCAAATGGTCCTCAGGCTTGGAGCAGATGTATTGTAAGTGAGATGGTGCCATCCATTCTGGTGGCATTTGCTTACAGTGAAATGTAATTCCATTTCCTTGGGAAACCATACCAGTGTGGTGTCACAGTTTCTTGCTTTCAAAGAAATTTATGAGCATATGCATTATATGTATAGCAAAAGTGGTCTGAGAAAAAATGAAAAGGTTAAGTATCGCCGACTTAATCGTGGAAACAATATTACATATACAGACAGGCAGTATAACATTTATGCCCATCATGCCTCATCTATTTACTTACCAAATCGTCCGTTGTTATCAAGTTTATCTACACGTAAGAGTGGAAAACGCCATCGGATGAAAAGACGGTCGGCGGCCAGAAATGCAGATGTTGCCACTCAGTGACTCTGACACAGTCAACACCTTAAGTCTAACAGACAGTTCACGAATAGCATGACTAACGCCAAAAGTTTTTGAATGTTCTGCTATCTTGGTCACTCCGTGATCTAGTCTTGTTGACTTTTCTGATGTGGATAATTTCGGACTATGTTTTGTCAGCATTGCGCAAAATATGCAGTGTACTCCAGATGTATTAAAGAAAACAAAAAAGTTGAACTTTATTGTTTATTCAGGCCAAAATAGTGACAAACTAATAGTTTGATATTTATCAAAATGTAAAAATGATAAGTATTAACACTTTTTTAGTTAATTTGTTTTTTAAAATGATTAATATCTGCGAACATCAGACAAACCGCCAATAATGGCGAGCAACTGTGCGAAGGAAAGGCTTATCCGTGGACTTTCTCGGCAGAGAGAAAGTGGAGAGTATTGCGATGTCCTTATTTCTATAGAAAATGTCATGAAGATAACTGTTCATTCCAACGTACTGGCTGTTTCCAGTGTTTACTTCTCAGATATCACGAGAGAACCTTCGTCGCTTTTGCCGCACATTCCCTCCGTACGTAATGGCGGGCATGTATCGCTGTCTGCAACAGTTCAAACCCTACATACCGGTACAGAATCCAGTGTCAGTGAACAGGTAAGCTGTACTGAATCATTCTTCAAGTATTTTGATCGCTGCGATATCGCATATGTAGGACTTCCAGAATGTGATACCTCAATGTAAATGTCTGAGGTAACATTTTGACAGGAATCAGGTCTAGATAAGAAGAACATTGAGACATATGCACTTCAAACAGAGCTTAAATTATACTACACAGCTATTGACTGTGCTGCATTGTACTGCAGGGCTAATGAAAATTTGTCCATGTGATGGATGGAATGGTTGAAACCCAAAGTCATTTTATGTCTAATTTATTGCCATCTTATTTCCATTTTAGCTAAATGGCTTACATCTTCCAAAATTAAAACCATGTCAAGCTTCAACAGGATGATTTGAGTGCAACACTGATTGCCAGTGAACATTTGGGCTTCTCTGGCTCATGGAGTAGCTTGACATGCAACTGTGCACAAAAGATAGTATACTGAATAAGAAACAGCACTGTTGCTTGGAAAAGGCACTTGCAACCACAGGGCATTGATGCACTCTTTTGGTTGTAGTGCATCTCTGGTGCACAATAACCTCAGGTGCTGTGTGGACTTTGAACTGCCATCAAGAATTGTGACATGTTTTCTTTGTGTATTAAGGTTAAGTACAAGGTTCAGGGTTATTGAGGATTCCAAATGGTGTAGAAAATTGGGTAATCCGTACTAAGTGTGCTGCCTCAGCCAGAATCCAGGGTTTCTAGAAAGACTCCAAGATCAAACATTATTGCTTCTGGTGTCATGGAAGTCAAATTACAAGTTCCTTGGGTCCACTGGAATTATTTCTCTCCACAGTTTAGGGATGTAATCATTTGGTAAATGGGCGAAAGATCGCATAAGATAAACATCAAAAGGAAAGATGGGAAAGTTAGTTGTGCCAAAGGCGCGGTGCAAGATACTTCAGGTTGCATGTCAATAAAGGATGCAGTCGGACCTGGCTCTGTCAACAAAGGGGTTAGGTCGCGCGAAGCGCGGTATTAGGAAATGTTGCGCCGAAGGCGCAAACCCTCACCGGAGGCGCGATTTAGGCTCTTAGAGGCCGCAGGCCGATAAGAGGCTGCGATTGGACATGGCTGTGCTTAACAAAGAGGTTAAGTCGCGCGAAGCGCGATATTAGGTCATGTATAAATAGGCCCCTTTTACCGTCATATGATAAAAGATCGTAAAATAAAAGATCATGTGTGATAAATATCAAAGGACGAATGCCGTGCCGAAGGCGCGTCCCCGCGCCAGAGGCGCGGTATAGGCTATTACATGCCGCAGGTCGATAAGAGGGTGCGATCGGACTTAGCTCTGCCCAACTAGGGACGGAGCCAGGAGAGGTGTCATGTGGACCATTGCCTCCTGAGCCAAGCGATCCTTACTGGATATAAGGCGATTTCGCACGAATACCGAACAGTATCATATATATGTTGCAAAAGCTAACATATATTTTCCTGTTAAATATTAGGGAAATTACATAAAACTGCTGTTTTTCCTGTAAATTTCGTCATACGCCAGTGGCACGTGACAAAATTTGATTTTTGCCCCCGCCCCCTCCAGGAAAATGCTGGCTAAGTGCCTGTGCCCAACGTAGAGGTTACGTCGTGCGAAGCGCGGTATTAGGTTATGTCTAAATAGGCCCTATTTACCGTCCTACGACAAAAGATCGTAAGGTGAAAGGTCGTGTGAAATGAATATCAAAAGAGGAATGTTGCACTGAAGGCACATCCCCGCGCTGCGGTATAGGCTATTAGAGGCTGCAGGCCGATAATAGGGTGCGATGGGATTTCGCTGTGCCCAACAAAGAGGTTAGGTCGCGCGAAGCGCGGTATTAGATTATGTCTTAACAGGCTCTGTTTACCGTCGTATGACAAAGGATCGTAAGGTGAAAGATCGTATGAGATAAATATCAAAGGATAAATGGCGCGCCGAAGGCGCAACCCTGCGCCGGAGGTGCGATATAGGATGCTTGAAGCCGCGGGCTGATAAGAGGGTGCGGTCGGACTTGGCTCTGTCTAACAAAGAGGTTATCAGTCGCGTGAAGCGCGGTATATTCTGTTGAGAGGGCCCTGGCCCACTCAATCTTGATTTAGGCCTACCCAGTGTTGGTTTGGGCCCCTCGATAGTTTCTGCTAGTTTTCAGTGGAAATGAGTAATAACAACGAAAAGAACGGCCGCGATAGATAAGCAGAAAGTGACGAATAAAGTGTAAAACGATGTATCGGTATCTTTCTGTTTTTTATCCCAAGATATAACTGTATACATGGGGATAAATGCGATTTTTCATTTGATAAGTAGTTAAAAGAACTTACAAATTTCCATGGGTCGAAATAAAGTGGGCTAAATCCGTTGAAAAACCGCATTCGTGGGAAGTTAGGTTGTCAGGCCCTCAGCTCGGTCCCCCAATCACTTACAGAAATCGACGTCCCTGGGCGCGGCATTAAGTTATATCTATCTATGCCCTATTTAGACATAACGTAATAATTAGGTTATAAGGTTTTAACTTAACCCGGCTTTAACTGGGATATTTTGCCACCTTCCATTGACTGGGAGGGGGGCGTTCAACGCCCGCTAGTCTATCTCGAAAACCAGTGGCCCGATTTGGATTATTTAAACGGCAATCGATAGCAATATTTTTTTCTAAATTTTAGGGTCACTGATGACGCCACAGGTCAGGTCAGACACCCAAAAGTGATCCTTTTGTTCAGAGTTGCCGGATCACAATGAAAAACAGACCGAGACTGACGTTTCGATGGTAATTTATCTCAAGAGGCTTGGCGTATTTTGCTGAATGCCACCTGACTCAAGATTATCAAAAGTCAAGGTCACAGGCTAGGTCAAATGTGACGCCTGTACTAACCGGCCATGTCATACATGTTCTCAGCTTAATTTGGCACTTGAATTCTAAAAAGGCACTTTAAAAGAGCTTTAAACACACGTAAAGAGTGAAAAGGGCTCCGATTGCCGAGGACTTGCAATACTGCGACCTTTTGTACTTTGAAATTCGGAGTAACGCAAACACACTAATGGCCTCGATCTGGAGCCTCTGGAAAACCCAACAAGTCGGTTTGGCTCTTGTTGCACACTTTCACGTCACGTCACGGAATGTTGCCCAAAGTTGCAAAGACCGATATTTCTACATCGGTCACCAGGAGCGTCAGACACCGCAGACTTACTCACTAAGCTGACATTGGTATGGAACTACCAAAAATCAAAACCGTAAACGAGTGCTGCATTGTTGCAAGAGCATGCCGCATGAGTTCTCCATGCAGTATCCTCATGGCCTTTGAATTACACATCGTATCATCCCAGGCTGGAAAAAACTTCTTTTGTATCAAACATCATCGAAATGCATTCCTGCCGTCCCTTCTTCCCGGGTACATATCGTCTAGAATTCAAAATATGTACGTAAATATTTGATCTAAGATGACGTAGCGTGGGGCCACAGACAACGTACATTGACCTCTCGTGTCTCTATGACATACAAAGCAAGCTACGGTCGCCATGCTGTAGAACTTTAACGGTAACTATGAAACGAAGTAAAACTGTGCGTCAAACCACAAAACATGGTTGTCTATAACGTCATATTGACATGATCCAGGATGACCTTGGTCACCAATTTTGTCGGTATGTGGCAAATTAATGTAAAGAAAGGTATTGAAAGTTTCAACGCGCTGCGGTCTCTCATTTCGGAGATATTTAGAAAATGCGCCAGCCCCCACCCCCGCGGGTTATTTGGGTTATAAGGTGCGATCGCACCCTCTTATCGGCCTGCGGCCTGTGGTATCCTATACTGCGCCTTGGGCGCGAGGTTGCGCCTTCGGCGCAACATTTGTCATTTGATATTTACTTCACACGATCTTTTTCCTTACGATCTTTTACTTACGATCTTTTGGCATCTGGCATTTTGGCCAGATCTTTCACCCAATTACCATCAGTGGCGTCACTAAACTGTGGAGATAAATGATTTCATTGGAACCCTGGAACTTGTATTTGGGGTTCCGTAACGTCACGAGCATTTGCGCTTGTGCCGTGGAGCCTTTCTCGGAACCTTGGATTCCGGCGGTGGTGGTACGCTTAGCAAAGATAGCCCAAAATTACAACTATATGGCATTAGCACCTCATGGTTCTCGTCTCATCATCATAAGCATATGCCAACGATCAGCTTTAATGAGTTGAAAAACCTGAGTGCCACCTCTTACTGTCTTTTCATCTGGGAATCCTAGATTTACGTAATTATTGGATGGTATTTCAGTGTACTTTTTGGCCTTTCCCCAGGCATCTTTCCCAGACATGATAGCTATGTTAGTTCCCAGACAACCAGCCAACCCAGTTCTCTCTTGACTATCCCCCAGTTCTCTCTTGTCTATCTGCCACTGTTTATGTGTATGGTAATGATACAAAGTAAAATCACGGCGAAACTTTAGAGTTACATTTGGTTGCAAATTGCTACCATTCTTGGATTTGATGCACTGGTGTTTGCGGCTTTCACAGCGTTAGCAGGCATGTCTGACCCGATTGAGGGTCAGGTAATGCCGGGAACGCACTGCCACCTGTGGTGGAGGTCAAACACTGGTGTTTGAGAGTTGGTCGGTAGATGGCGGTGCGGTTTGGTGCCAGGCACTACGTGTCGTGCTGCGATTTTGACATTGGGTCAGCTGCTGTGACCTGAGTTCTGCGTGGTGTGCTGTGTGGCAGTCGGCCAGCTGTTGTGACAGGGTTGAGGCGAGTGTCGTGTCGTACTCATAAAGCACAAGAAATTCTTGTCCTAGCACAGGCCGTAATAGCCAGTGGATTCTTCGCACGGTCTACGTGCGAGGTGCGGCGAGAGAGAGAGAGAGAGAGAGAGAGAGAGAGAGAGAGAGAGAGAGAGAGAGAGAGAGAGAGAGAGAGAGAGAGAGAGAGAGAGAGAGAGAGAGAGAGAGAGAGAGAGAGAGAGAGAGAGAGAGAGAGAGAGAGAGAGAGAGAGAGAGAGAGAGAGTCTCCCTTCCCAGGCACGGAGAAGGGACATAGTTTGCCTGGCTCTAAAAATTGTATCACATTGGGAACCTGCAAACCCAATGGCTTTTTCGCCTTTCATGAGGGAGCAACCACTTGAATCTGTGGACTGGACCTGCGGTTATACCCGTGAAACTAGTGTTTTATTTTTTGCATATTCGGAGATGGTGGATGCCCTGAAACGAATATACTTCAAGTAGTGCATTCATGTTGTGCGAATACACGGATGTCTGAGGATATTGGTGACAGATACCAAGCTAAGCCATGGGATACAGAGGCCAATTATGTTTGGATTTTAAGCATGCCTTATACGGCGCCCGAAATTCCATGAGCACGATAAAATTCGATAACGAGAGAACCTTCATGTGGACTTGAGCGTGACAGCTGGTTTTATGCCGTGAATTGGCACTATACTTAAGAGTTTGATTTATGCACTAGAGGCATGATGACGGTGGGTCATGTCATGTGACATGGACGTCTCATGATACTTCTACACATACTGCATGTTATCGGTCATTTCGCAGGGCCGATGAAGATCGTCCAAAAAAGCTGCAATGTCGTAATGCCATTGCCTTTGCGACGTCATTTTGGCGCGTTCTTGTTAACACGGACAGTTGTTGTAGCAGAAATGTGCGCAATTGATGTACCGAGGTGTATGGGAAATTTAACGGTGCTGCGCCATGTGGTTACAGAGCTATATGACAGCCAAAAAGGTGGAGGTTTCTAACGGCCCGTCCGCTGAGCAAGTCGCAGTAGAAATAGATTCTTCAAAACTGCCAGACTTTCAAAAACACACATTCGAATCCATCATGTTTGTGAACCCTGTAGTAAAGGATCTTGATGTATGCCTAGACCACCGCGTCAGATTCTTGCAACATGTTTCTGTCCTTGGTCATTTTACAGAACTCTGGACCACTTGATTGGCGATATGCTGACGGTTTTTTCCAACACGCAGGTTTTTCTCTGCATATACCGTGAGTCTTTGTGGGGGAAGAGCGGCCCAGTTTAGACAGCACGGTTACGAAAAGTTCCACATTTCGCTGTGAGATTGGTGTCTGGCGCCTGTTGCCTCGACTATGTCCCGCCTTGCGTCTCCACTTCTGCGCCGGCATGGAAAAACATGATAATTATGGTCCACCAACGAGACTGTTTGGAATTGCACCAGGCGTTGAACGTGAAAGAAGTGCCTACCTCCCTGCATACGCTCTTCCTCACAAGAATACAAGTCTGCCACCGACAGACGAGGGGTGTCCTGCCGGCCCGTCGGGCAGCTTCTTGGACTGCGAAGTGAATTAAAACTAGCAAGGCATATCGCATATCTGCCTCGGCGCCCAACTGCATTGGTGCCTTCATATTGAAAGCTCTGTCTCACGAAAGCGGTAGAGGACATCTTCACTTTTGCCCCAGTCCTATCCAGGCTATCCAGTCCTTTCCAGTCCTATCCTGTGTGGATGTGTTAGACCCGTAACTAACTTGGAACCTGTGCACAAACCAGATTTTGTGGCAGCACAGAGCTGTTTTGGTGCCTATTCCCAACACCTGGTCTCGTTTTCTTCCCATGCTTCTGATGATTCTTCTTGCCACTTTTTGAATGCATTTGTAAGTTTTTTAACCTCTGTCGTTTGTCTGTCCGCGTGGGTTAGGTTTTTGGGGCGTCGTCTGCCCCATGTACTGCAGGAGATACACGACATGCACTTGGTGTTGGTGGTTGACTGATTTTCCGACGAACTGGTCACATTGATCCCCAGAGAACCGTGGATGGCTCAAAGTGGGAAACTGAATCCGACTGAGAGACTTCGCCCATGTTAACAGAGCATTGCATGACTCCAGAGCGAAACAGGGGCCGATTGGGCGCTGAACCTCCTGCGAACGTGGTGCAGCATTTCATGTAGAGGCAGTTTTACTGCTGGGGGCTGCCAGCAGTGTGGGCCTCAACATGCCCACATTTTGCCTTTGTGCTTTGTATTGCGGATGATGTTTGTTATCTGCATTCCTGGGCAGTTTGGTTTACTTTGTATATGGTCTGCTGTTGTTGTTTAGTTTCGTGCTGTGGATATGTTCGGGAAGGAAGTCCTGTGTGCTGCAAAAATTGGATTTTTTATCGTTGACATTGTTGTCAGTGTTTTTCTCAAAGAAATCTATCATCTTGTATCTATGATTCCAGTCGGCACAAGATGGAAAGCCAGGAGAAACACCTATCACTTTTTCCGAGAACGTGGAATTGCCAGTTGAGTTCTACTACATGCAGCCGGAAGTTGGCCACTTGAAGATGGATCCTGTAATGCTGTGTGAATCAGACGCCCTGCAGCTGGCTGCGGAGACTGGGAATGAGTTAGGCAGCGCCGCCTTGTCAGAGGTTCTTGTAAGCTCCGGAGATAACAGTCACAAGGTGCCTGGTATCCAGTCCCAGATGGACCTCTCCCAGAGCATGTGTACGCCGTCATGTGATGGGAGCTCGTTGGACTGTGGCTTAATCACGATCGACGCAAGTGCCATTGACTGCAGCGACGACTTCGGACGGACAAACTCAAATTCAAGTCCCTCTCTTAGAAGCACCAGTCCAGTCGTTCGTACCTCTAGGAGAAGCCAGAGAAAGCACAGCTACAAGTACCTTTTCAAATTTCAGCCGGTTGATGCCCAGAGTCTTGAACTGGCTCGCCTTGCGGAGTGCGTCAAGCTCCTGGTCGACTTTGCCTACTGCTGCTGCGACCTGGCGGTGACCGAAGACACCTACCCAGTGCTGCACGAACTGGCCAAGCTGCTGGAGATGGAGGAGGCCGTGTCGATCTGCGAAAAACACGCCGTCGACCGGCTCGTGGGGGAGCCGGAGCCGCCGGCGCCGGCGCCGGCGGCGGAGCCAGAGCCGGAGCCGGAGCCGGAGCCGGGCCAGCCCTCGCAGGACGGCCCGACGCCGGCCGACAGTGAGCTGCGCGTCTGCCGCAGCTGCTCGTTCTTCTGCCACGGCGCCGCGCGCATGCACGAGCACCGGCGCATGCACCACGTGCGCAGCTACATGTGCGCCCACTGCGGCGTGACGCGCCAGAAGACGAGCCAGCTGCTGCGCCACCTGATCCACGCCGACCACGGCGAGGCGGTGTGCTCGCTCTGTTTCCACGAGTGCGGCCCCGACGAGCGCATGGTCGACCATTACCTGCGCCACAACGACCCGCGGCCCTTCTTCTGCTCCGTCTGCTTCGCCCGCTTCCCCAGCCGCACCGGCCTGAACCTGCACATGCCGACCCACTCCAGCCTGAAGCCGTTCGTCTGCCGCACGTGCGGCCAGGCGTTCAAGTGGCGGCACGCGCTGCAGAGCCACGCCCGCACGCACGGCGCCGAGAAGAAGCTGCTCTGCGACGTGTGCGGCTTCTGCACGCGCCACACGGGCCAGTTCAAGGCGCACAAGGCGCGTCACGCCGGCATGGCGCACCCGTGCCCGCAAGACGGCTGCCGGTTCCGTGCCACCACGCCCTGGTTGCTCAAGGACCACCTGGTGACGCACGCCTCCGACAAGCAGTACCAGTGCGAGGTGTGCGGCAAAAAGTTCGGCCACGTGCGCAACATGCGCCGCCACGCGCTGCTGCACGGCCAGCAGGTGGCGCTCGTGTGCGACCGCTGCCCGTACCAGACGACGCGCTCCGACAAGCTGGCGCAGCACGTGCGCGCCAAGCACGAGGCGGCGCCGGGCGGCGAGCCGCAGCCGCCGGCGCCGGCGGTCGGCGACGAGGCCAGGCCGAGCGAGCCGCCGCTGCCTGAGGCCGCGCCCCGGCCGGCGGCGGGGAAGCGGCGGCGCCCTGTCCGCCAGGCGACGTCACCGGCGGCCAAGCGGCGTCGAAAGGTGGCGGCGGCGGCACAGCCGGCCCCGGAGCCGCGGCCGCCGGAGGAGGCCGAGCCCGCCGCCGCCCAGCCGTCCCAGCCGCCGCTGCCGCCCCAGCTGCCGCCGTTGGCAGCTCTCCCGCCGCCGCCACCACCGCCGCCGGTCGTGCGCCGGTTTGTGCCGATCCTGCCGAAGGGCTCGGAGGTGGCGGCCCCGGCGGCGGTGCCGCGGCGCCGTGTCCGGGTGCGCCGACTGCTGCCCAAACCGGACCCGGAGCCGCCGCCGCCGCCCGAGACCAGCGACCAGCAGCCGGCCAGCTGACACTGATGTTTGGCGGCCCGCCAGCGTCCGTCAGCCGTATGCGGCTAGCAGCCAGCAGCCGGCCAGCTGAGACCGGCGGCCGACTGTGGCCAGTTAAGGGCAGAGGTAGTACGCTGACTGGAGCTGTGTACAGCGATGTCGGACACTGCGACTCTTATGGGATTCTGGATGGTGTTCTGTGCTTCGTACGTTCTTTGTATTGACGTGCAATTTTTGACGATGTATTCCTTCATCACTGGCGTATGACGTGCGGTAGCTCGGAAGAAATCGTGAAATATCGCGAATCGTATTGTATGGCATTTTTGTTGTCATTTACTGCAGGTTCTGAGGATTGTTAGGATGATTTACTGTGCAAGTTGTGTAAAGCAGGTAGTGAAAATACTAAGGGGTTACTAAAAAGGGTCGAGAGAGGAAAAACTGCCGAGCGGTTTTGATGCCTTCTGAGAACGTTTTAAAGACTATGCTGATGAGCGTCCGTCGTCTGGCAATGACGCTGAGTTTTGCCATGTGCCTGTGATATTTTTGCGCTTCTGGCGATATATATATATATTTTGTATTTCTTGCCTTTGCACGATTCCATCGGGTTCAGCAACTTGAGCAGGGGTTGAGACGAAAAGGAGGCATTGTCAAGACTGCCGAATTTGCACCATTTCTGCGACTCAAGCTACTCTTGAGTTAGAAAGGTATGGGAGAAAGAAGAGACTGCATTATTTTATGCAGTCTCAAGTTAGACCGCATTATTTTATGAAGCAATGGGTTTGGCGATGATCACGAAGATGCAGTCTCCAACAGGTAAAATGTAGGGACAGTGTGACGTTGCGTCAGAGCGCGGGCGGTATTCCAGGTGTGAAGCCTGCGGCCCAGTGTCTGGATTAAATGTGTATGGCTGCAGTGGTCCTAGAAGCACCTGACGTCTGACGTACTCTATCTCAATTCTGACGAGGTCCTCGCTAGTCGCACCTGGGCATCAGTCAGTTCCTCGCGTACCAATGCCTTCCGTAATTTACGAAGCGCAACGACGATGCCCTTGGTGAGCCCGGAGGGCCTTGCAGTTTTTGCATGCGAAGATCAATGATAAGCATTGCCTCCGCACATTTTCAAGGAGTGTATATCAACCTCCATTGATCCGGAGCTTCTGATGTGATCGGGACTGTTGACTGAGATTGTTGCATACGGAACGAGTCGGTTCTCGCGTTCGTTCGATTAGAATGCAGAAACACGTTCACCTTTCTGTCGGACAACCAAACACATACATTCTTTGTTAACTGTATTCTGATACTTCCAGCGCGATGGCAGTGACATTATAGGTACAGTGTGGCAATTTGAAAGCCGGTACCAGACGTCAAAACAAAACAAAAGACATTCAAGTGGCGGGCTTGAAACGAAAAGTCTTCCCTAAGAGATGCCTTCTCGATCAAACATTCTGGGGACGATTGCGCAGCATGCTCCAGTCCAAGAAACGCCCTTTTTACAAAAACACATCTCAGAAATCGTCCGCGTTGCACCGGCATCAGGACTTCGTCGGGTCAGGAAGGTGGTTGGTGCAGCGTGGCAGTCGGGGAACATGGAATCCGCGCGACCATCCCAGGGCCGTATCCAGGAAACCCCGATTTGTGCGACATGAGCCGGTACCATTCTTTCTGCTATTGCGAACCTGGCCCATGGCTAACGACCTCGTGCTTAAGTAATTATGGAAATCCCAAACGGTCTAGGCTTCAGTACCGTTCCAGAAATACTTTGGGATTATCCTCTACGCCTCCAATCATTCGGCTGACAAAAATCCTTCGTGTGTCTGTAAGATGCTTGCGTTAAATTGAACGACTTTTCCCGGTCACTTGCCGGCCACCCTCACCCTCGCGATGGCCATTCGCAGACAGCGTGAATAGGTAGTCATCAGCTCCCAGAGGCTTCAGCTAAAACAACGTATGATGTCCCGTTCAGGAACGTCCGGAGTACACTTCAGTCCATGTCGAGTTGTTTGAAAGATTATTCCCCTGACGACTTTGTCCGTGGAAGCTTGTCAGGCATGAAAACAGCCGACAGAATGGGTGGCGATGGCCGGAATCCCAGAAGAAAGCCTTGCTTTCCTGCCAGAGACGTAGACGAACCGCAGGACTTCAGCGAGCGTCTGTTGAGCCTGTTGTGGAACGACCAGACTGAACTTGAGAAACTATCTTACTTCTCTGGGTGGGGTGCAGCCGCGTGACATACGGAGACCTCAGCCAAAGGCAGCGATCTGTCCATCCTCCTTTCATTTTACATGAAGGTGTGACAACAGTTGCCCTTCACGTCCGCTTAAGATGCCGGGCGTGACAGCAGTTACATTTATTTCTCTTGGAGACCTGAAGATGGCAGCAGCTACCCTGTTACCATTTCTGTTGAAGACGCGAGCATGGCGGCAGCTATCCTCCAAGTCTGGTCGAGACATGAACATGGCAGCGGCAGTGTCCGTGTCTCCCATGATTTCTGTCACCCATGTTTTCTGTTGAAGACGCCTACACCGCAGCAGGAGCACCGCCAACACCTTCACTTCTGGAGACGAGAACATGGTGGCAGCTACCCTGCATTTCTACTTGACATACAGCTGTGGCAATGGCTGCCCTGAACTTCCTCTGGAGACGCGAACATAGAAACAGCTACTCTCCACATCTGCTGGAGACGCTCCTGTGGCAGCAACTACCCTTACTTCCGCTGGCGACGCGAACATAGCAGCAGCTACCCTCTGCGTCCGCTTGCGATGCGGTCGTGACAGTAGCTGCCCTTCATTTCTGTTGGTCGAGTCGATCGAACCGGCCGAGCCAGCCGCTACTTTTCACTTCCCTTGGAGGCGCGAACTTGGAAGTGGCTGTCCTCCACGTCCGCTTGCACGCGGCTGTGACTGCAGGTACCCTTCCTTTCCCTGGAGACGCGAACATGGCAGTGGCTACCTTCCACGTCCGCTTGCGACGCGGTCCTGATATATACTGTCTCACTTCTGTTGGACCCGTGCTCGAGGCAGTAGGTACCCTTTACTTCCTTACGAGATGCGAGCATGGCAGCAGCTACCATCCACGTCCGCTGCTGACGCGACATGACAGCAGCTACCCTTTACTTCCGCTCTGGAGACGCCGGTGTGACGGCAGCTACCCTTTACTTCTGTTGGAGACGCGAACACAGCAGCAGCAACCTTTCACGTCCGCTGGGGACGCGAACATGGCGGCAGCTACTTTTCACGTCCGCTGGGGACGTGAACATGGCGGCAGCTGGCTTTCACGTCCGCTGGGGACGCGAAAAGTTTAGCAGCTACCTTCGTCGGCTGGATATGCCAACATTGCAGCAGCCACCCTTCACGTTCACTGGAGACGCGGAGATGGCAGCGGCCACCCTTCCTTTCTGATGAAAACCCGAACATGGCAGCAGCTGCCCTCCACGTCCGCTGGAGACGCGAACATGGCAGCTACCCTTCACATTCGCTGGGGACGCGGCTGAGGCAGCAGCTACCGCTTACTTCCTCTGGAGACGCGAACACGGCAGTGGCTGCCCT